>OY728126.1:1982969407-1984219407 GCA_963277665.1 Viscum album | reverse complement strand
TGCTGAGGACCTGGAAGGGTCCGATGAAGCGCGGAGATAACTTGCCGCCTCTGCCAAATCTCTGAATACCTCGTCGAGGTGAGACCCGCAAGAAGACGTGGTCGCCATCCTCGAACTCCAGTGGCCTCCGCCTCCTGTCATCATATGACTTCTGCCGGCTCTGAGCTGTCCTCATCCGCTCCTGGATGACCTGGACCTTCTTTGTCGTGGCCTGGACCATCTCCGGTCCCACAAGTGCTGACTCCCCAGGGTCTGTCCAGCACAAAGGAGATCTACAAGGTCGGTCGTACAATGCCTCGTACGGTGCCATCCCGATGGTGGAATGGTAGATGTTGTTGTACGCAAACTCCACCAAGGGTAGGTGGTCCTCCCAGCTACGGCCAAAGTCGAGGACACATGCGTGGAGCATGTCCTCGGGAGTCTGAATGGTCCTCTCCGTCTGACCATCCGTCTGAGGGTGAAAGGCTGTGCTCAGACGTAGCTGCGTCCCGAACGCCTCCTGTAACCCTTTCCAAAGCCGGGAAGTAAAGTAAGCATCTCGATCGGAGACGATAGATGATGGTACACCGTGGAGCCGCACAATCTCCTGAACGTAGAGACGTCCCAAGCTCTCCACTGAGCCCTGCTCTCTAATGGGTAAGAAGTGTGCCAACTTGGTGAGTCGGTCAACAATCACCCAGATGGAGTCGTGACCTCTAGAAGTGCGTGGAAGTCCAGTCACGAAGTCCATAGATATGTCGTCCCACTTCCACTCCGGAACCTCCAAGGGCTGTACCAAGCCTGCTGGTACCTGATGCTCTACCTTCACCTGTTGGCAGGTGAGGCATCGAGAAACGAACTCTGCTACAGCCTTCTTCATGCCCGGCCACCAGTGCTGTCGTCTGAGATCCTGGTACATCTTCGCCACTCCAGGATGTACCGCCAAAGGAGAAGTGTGAAACTCTCTCAGCACCTCCTCTCTCAAAGTGACTGGTACCATGGTACGTCCTCTGAAAAGGATGTCGTGCTCTGCTCCAAGGGAGAAACCATCAGGTGTCTGTCTCGAGGATATCTGTGCACGCCGTGTCTCACAGTCAGCGTCCTCACGCTGTGCCTCTCTGACCTGCTGTAGTAGAGGAGGGGTGACTGTGAGAGACTGGAGGAAGGCTGCTCCATCTCTATCTACGAAGGATATCTGCAAAGAGACTAGCTGCAAATATTTCTCCTTTGCCGAAAAGTGAAATCCGGTCTCATCCCCTGGATGAACCACATTCCTTGCCTATAACAGTCAATCCCGTCATGATTAGTTAATTCATGGCATGGATGACGTCGTAAGGCCTCGACGCTGCTACCAAGAGATCCAACCGTTACTCTCGCCTCCAAGGGTTGAGTCACACTGTCGGCATCAGTGTGTGGTCACTGGGTTTCCTCCAGTACGAATCTCGAAAGTGAGGGTCAAGTCAACAGTTTTTTTTTTAACCGGCACCTCTTAGTAAAAACAAACAAAAGACAAGAAAACAAAAGTCACCAAGGAAAGTGTCTTTTATTACCTCAACTTAAAGAACAGGGTCACAAAGAAACACAAACTATGAAGCTAGAGGCATTATGGGCAAAGGCCTCTATGCCTGGAGCTAGTCCCGCACTAGTCCACCCGCTTCCAGAGCTCCATGATCGTAAGCTTCAGCTGCCTGAAGCTGTGCTCTCCCCTGAGGTCGGGGTGGACCTCCTGGTGGTGGTGGTGGTAGAGCCTCAAAGCGTCGCCCACCACCTGCTGCTCGACCAGCTCCTCTGCCTCGTCCGCCTCCTCCCTGCGGACCACCACGGTCGAACCTCTGCCTCTGCCTAGGTGGTTCCTCAACCGTCTGCTGCTCCTCTGCATGGCGGGTCGGGCAGTCACGAGCCATGTGGCCTTGCCCGCCGCATGCATAGCACTGTCTTCCACTCGAAAGACTGGCTCCGCGTTGTGTGCCCCGCACTGCTGAGCCAGTGTCCTGAGGTCGTCTGCCTGAGGGTCTTGTCTGTCTGGACCCCTGAGTCATTCGTCGACTGCCTGCTGCAGATGACTCTGCCACATGCCGCCCTGCGGTGGGTCGCTGCGCTGGTGTAGACTCAGCAAGGAAGCTCTCGATCATAAGGGCCCGCTCCAGTACTCCTATCTGAGTCGGTATGCTGAGGGAGATCATCGATTCCCTGATCTCGTGTCTCAAACCCTGCTCGAAGGTCCGGGCCCAGAAGAATGGGTCCCGTACCATGTCGGTCGAGTAGCGCGAGAGATCAGTAAATCTCGCCGAGTACTGAGCGATCGTCATGCTGCCCTGCCGCAGCTGAAGAAGCTCCTGGATACGCACCGCACGAAGGGTGGCTGGGACGAACTCCAAGCGGAAGAGTCTCTCAAAGTCTGTCCAAAGTAGAGATGCCTCATCGTGCACCTGGAGCATCAAGCTCCACCATCGTCCTGCTGCTGCGTGTAGTAGGCTCGCAGCGAGGATCACCATGAGGTCTGCTGGTGTCCTCACTAGCCTAAACACACGTACCACTGCCTCCAGCCAGTCCTCGGCTGCCTGGGGATCCGTCTCCCCGCGAAACCTGGGTGGTCGCTGGCGCTGAAACTCATGCAGTGCGCTGAGGCGACGTGCATCGTCAGCGGCTGGTGATGGAAGCATCGGGGGCTCGGCGGGTAGAGCTTCCGCCGGTGCCACTGCTGACAAAGGGCCCTACACCGAGGCCTCATCGCTCGGTGGGCTGTCGTCACACTCGACTCTCGGAACCCTAGCTGGATGTCGTCGTGGGGCCATCCTGAATAGGAAACAGGTGCGCCACGGTCAAACAGTATACCTGGTGAGCTGACACAAAGAAATCACAAAGAAAACTTTGAAACACACACGCAATCAATGTTTTCGTGCATTAAGTCAGAAATCAGAAGTCAGGGTCCTGGTGTACGGATACGTCGGCCGCCGCACCAACACTGGACTCCCTGTACTGATAACCACACTCAATACGCTAAACATTATTGCTTCACATAGAAAAGATCAGAGTTCACGGTAGAACCGAACTCCTCTAATACCAATTTGTCACGACCCGCCCTCGGGGTCCGTGCCATGACTACCCCAAGCCCTCCTTCCATAGGCTAGGGGCTGGCGACTAGCACCAAGGAGTAAATCCCGGTAAAAAGGGAAGGCATTGCCTTTGTAAAGTAAACAAACACCACAGAGTAAGCAAGCGGAAAGTAAACACTAAGAAAAAGCAGAGTACAACTGAAAGTGTGGAAAAGTAAATGGGCCAGTATACAAACCCAAACTGAAAGTAAAGTACAACTCGAAAGGGAAAACAGCAACTGGAAAATAAAAGCCGCTACACCGAGCTGTCCACTGGAAATCCCACCTGAAGGGTGGGTACAGATAGCTCCACTGCTCCACGGGTCCCGCCGTCCGCTCCAAGCACGTCCCGCCCAGTGGTCCACCTCCAGGTACCGTCCTGCTCTGCAAGCCTCAGCTAAGATCAACGTTGTCCGTCGTCTGCAACCAACACAACGTAGTGCGGGCAAAGCCCGTGAAGGGGTGAGTATAAGCTACTCAGTAGGGACCCCGAGACCCCTGAAGGTCTCTCAAATCCACAAAGGATAAACCACGAAGAAAGTTATAATCACGAAGTAACAACCGACACTGCTTAGGTATATGCCCATACATATACCTAAGTCATCAAATTCAAATACGCTCCATCCTCCGAGCCCAAGTACAACTCAGTCCACATAGGAAAGTAAACGTATTCCACACAGGAAAGCAAAACGTAATCCACACAGGATAGCACAACACAATCCACACAGGAAAGCAACAGGATTCAGCTCACACAGGTATACTTCTTCGAAAGACGATAAAGATGATCTCTGATCCATCTAAGTCGTCGGACCCATGAAGGATCGATAGGTAACTAACCCCCGCAAAAGACCCACACAGGATCGGGCCCACATAGGACCTGTAGGTGCTGGTTCACACAGGACCGCTGAGTGCAAAGACCCACACAGGATCAGACCCACACAGGATCGGGTCCACACAGGACCTGTAGCACTGATCCACGTAGGATCGCTGAGTGCTGTAGTCGTCGTCGTCGAATCCACACAGGATCTCTGTACTGTCATCGTCGCAGTCACAGTAGCAGTAGCAGTAGCAGTAGCAGTCACAGTCGCAGCCAACACTAGGGTTCCCGCACACAGAAAGCTCGTACAGGAGGATCCGCTCCACGAGCCGAGAGGCTGATACATCAACTGTCACAAAGTCCAGAGTTGATGTATCCAAAAGTTCTGTACCGTCAACAGGAACTCAAAGCAACAGACGGCGCGTCGATCGGACGCCCGGTCTGAGAGTTATTGGCATTTTCGTCCCCGGGGCCCGGTTGGTTTTTAAGGCAAAACCAACCCGACCGTACTCCACCTGCGTCCAAACCTCGGGCGGAGTATGCCAAAAGATCCGTCTCTCTAAGAGGAACACAACAAAGCTGATGGCACGTCAATCGGACGTCCGTAGCTCAAGATATGAGCGTTTCCGCTCCGAAGGCCCGGTTGGTTTCGTGAACGAACCAACCCAGCCGAACTCAAAGTATTCCTAAACTTTGAGTGAGATATACCGAAACGACCGTCTCGATCCAAGGATCGTGTTGCCACATACGGTTCGTTAATCGGAGGTCTGTGGCTCAAGTTATGTCCAAAATACCGAATCCGTCTCGAAAACGGGGGGTCCGGGTCCGGGCCGACCCGGCCCGACCCCCCCCCCCCCCCCCCCCGGGTCGGCCCGAACCGGGTCGACCCGAACCGGGTCCGACCCGGCCCGGCCAGCGGCGGACCGGCGCAAGGGCTCGGACCGGCGCGGCGGTGCGGTCCGGCGCGGCGGCGCGTCTTTTAGCCGCACCTTTTGGAGAACCGGCCCCCCCTCGTGGGGGGCCTGCTTGAGGAAATAGGGGGGCCGCCTGCCCCCCTCAAAGAAACCGCCCCCCCTCATAAATGGGGGGGGTTTAGAGAGTTGACTGGGGGAATTTATTCCCCCGGTCTTTGAACTTCCGGCCGGCCACCTGGCCAGCCGGTTTTTCTCCAACGGGACCGGCAAGCCGGTCCCCTTCCGGTTTCCGACGCCGGCGGCCCGGCGTGCCGCCGGTCTTCCCGTCTCGCCGCGGCCCGGATCTGGCCGCGGTGTTCGTCGTCCGGCACGGTGCAACGGCACCACGCCCCTCCGCCGCACCTTAGATTCCCTTCGACGCGGCGCGACGGCGTCACGTTCTTGATGATCCTTCCACGGCGCGGCGCGACGGCGCCGCGCAATATAAGTGTGCGAATATCCGCGTGGTGCGACGGCACCACGCCATCTTGTTTCATCCGCAAGATAAATCAACAAGAACAAAGGAGGGGGTTCGGCCGTGTTCATGCGGTCCGGCCCCCTCACATTAAATGATAACACATATTTAAATATCCTCACGTTAGTCATGCCAGAACCATGAACAAGAATAAATAAATAAACAATTAACAACAACCCCTACCTTGAAAAATGACGTCGCACGTCGGGTATCGCGGAGAAAGGCGTCGCGGCGTCAGACGTAGATTCTGTGGACGTCGGGGTGCGTCCGAGGAGGAAACGATGTCTCTTCACTTGTCACTATGACGAAGAAGGGAGGTACGTTTTCGTTGGCGATGATCACCACGGTCGGCGACTTCTCCCTTGTCGAGGAGGAAGATGAAGACGGAAGAATCCGGGACGCCGAGTCTTGAAGGTCGTGGGGTCGATGTTCTTCGTCGGAGAAGAACCGTTCTTCACGTTCTTCGTCGAAGAAGAATAAGATCTTCAAGTCTCTCAACGATTCTCCCAAACCTCTCAAGCAACAAAGAAACTAACCAAAAATAAATTAAGCTCACACTTAATTTATTAACACAACACCAACCTTTGAAATTTCAAGATTTTGAATTTCAAAACTCAAATTAAACTCACTTATTAATGTCATAAGTTATAACTCAAGTTCACATCATTAATTGTGAGTTGGGGGGGTTAGAGGATATGAAGGGGTGGGGTTCGTGTGGGCCCCACCAACCTCTTAACCTCTCAAGGGAATTTGGTTAGTTACCAAACTTCCATCCAATGGATAAAAACACTTAAGGAAAGATAAAAAAATAAAAATTGAAGTTAAATTTTTATTTTAACATTCACAAATTTTTTTACAACTTCCCTCGTGTAAACGCAACTCCGGAATAGGCGTTCTTAAGCAAATACCAGCGCTGCGGTTCCATCGGTGCCCTTGGAATTCAATTCCGAGCACCGGATCAAAAGTTAGGAATTCCCGCTCGTTCTTTCACTGAACGTACCCGAGCCAAACTTCGGAAATTGATTCCGGGCACACCGGGCCTCGGAATCAGGTGCCGTCAGAAACCGCGCTCTTGTAAAATTCCAAAGAAAATTAAGAAAAAATTTTCCCTTGAATTTTACAGGTCTTTACAGGATAGGAGTAACCAATTTATAAAATATTTTTATAAATAAAATAATTAATTCTTTTATTTTGAATTAAATTCAATTAGTTTAACTAGAATGACTAATAAGATCATTTACAGTTCAAAAAAGTAATTTTCAGAAAATTTTCATTTTTATGAGATATACATTTCTATTTCAAAAAACATATTATTAATGATAAATTATGATTGATATTAATATATTTTAACACTATTTAAGTTGTTAAATGGTATTAAATGATAATAATAATAGTTAATACATGAAAATGTCCTTTTCCAATAAAAACAAAATTTTATTATATTTTCTGATTAATTCAAAATTTTAATTTAAAAATTTAAGAATTTTAATTTGAAAATATAGAGATAATTTATTGATTGATGATAAAAATATTATCTTAAGATAAAATTTTGGTTTTTCCAATAATATGGGTTTTTAGTGGAAAAAATACTGTGTTTATGAATGTTATAATTTTTAATATTTCATCGTTATGTATGTATATACTGGAATTTAAAAAAACTAAGTTATAAAATATGAATATAAGGTGCCATAATATAAATTTTAAAATATTATTTACACTCATAAATCCAATGTCTAATATTTTTAAAACTAATTAAAATGTTTTTTCAAAAAAAATATTTTCGATCATTGCTTTGAATAAAGTATTTTAAATAGGGATTCAGCCTCACCTTGACCTAAAATAGTTGGGAAAAACCATCATGTGGGTGGTTTAATGTATTTGGGTTAATTTTTCTTGTTGAAAAATCCATATCATAAAAATAAAGAATGGTTTTTGTCAATGAAGGAGTTTTGATGGTGGAACAGTTTCCTGATGTTTTCCATATTTTTTGTTAATAAAAATAGAGATTTGTTTTATGGTGAAGGAGGGAATACCATATAGTAAATTGGGTATACTACATATCACCTGAAGGAGTTATCTATGGGTTTTTAAAAAAGGAATATTGAATGCATAGGATCTATTATATGTGATCCTCATAACAGGTATGTGAAACTGTGAAGCAAAATCAGCAAAGGAAATTTAAATGCATAATAAAAATTCTATGTGATCCACTAAGGGTTCTCATAATTTTCAATTAAAGGTGGTGATTTAAAGGTTTCCAAAAAGTAATTTTATCATTTTTGGTCAAAGGAAGTGTTTCAGAGTCCTTTAAAAGGTTTGTTTTATTCTATGTGAAATGAATAGTGAGTTCATTTTGCGATGAAGGATAATTCAAAAAGGAGTTAATAGTAATTGTGATTAATGGGATTTATGAGTTTATTTCCCATTATAAATGACCCTAATAACATATTTAAAAAATTTAAAATTAAAATATATAGATTCATTACTGGAAGTATTCAGTGATGTCTGAAATTAGTTAATTAAGGGGTTGAGTTCACAAAGGAGGTTGTTCGTAATGGATGTTATGTTTGTAGAAGAGATTTTTTTATAGAGAATTTTTTATTTCAATAGTGTGGTCATATGATATGAATCATATTTCTATGATGTAAAGTAAATTTATAGTGGATTCATGATATGTAGGTAAAGGGAATACACGAAGGGTTTAAATCAATTTACATAGGAACATAAACAGTTTTGAAAGGTCTCTCCACAAATAAATCACTATATGGTGAAGTGGATTATATCTACTATGTGAAACTGGAGATTCATGAAATAATCATGTTTGAAACTATTATGAGGTGACTCTAGTGAACAGATTAATCTTTTGAAGGAGTATTGAGTACAATTCAGCTAACAGAGTAATGGGATTTTAGTTTTTGATGGGTTGTAAAACTGTAGGGATAGTGATTGCACTCCAAAAATTCAAAAAGTAGTGTGATTTAGTGTATTTTTTAGAATATAACATATCATTTATATACTATTTGGATATATCCTAGTTAGGGTGATCTAAGGAAAAACATTAGCATATTTTTTATGTTTTAACTTCCACTTATTCATTTTTATGGAAAAGAGAGAGAAGGGAGATTCATTTTAAAATGAAATAAGATCCAAAGTGGAAGTTTTTTAATCTATCATACCCTAATTCACCACCCCTATTAAGGTATTAATCTTGGATTACCTAAAAATCAGTATCATAACGAAAGGATAAAATTGTGTTTTTGTCCCATTGGTTTCAATGGAGGTTGTTAATCATAAAAGGATTCTGATCTTCAGACAAACTAATTTTTACTTATGGAAGAATTAGGTGTAGCACTAAATTCAATCTTTAGGTATGGATTTATTTATAGTAGCGATGCATTTTATTTCATTTGGGATGGATAGTGGATCTTTATGATAAGTATATAGAAGAGGAATGGATACTAACTCGAGAGGAAATAATTATTTATGGGGGCCCCTATTCAGTAAAATATATATGAATTTTATTTACTGTAAGTTATCACATTTCATGTGGTAATATTTACTAAATATCTATGAAGTTGATTAAAAATTTCAAGAATTCAAATTTCAGGTTCTTTGGAACAAATATGAGGACCTGATAATACACCCCCAATGATTCATTTGATACATTCTTTGATCTATTGAATGTTATTATGGAATATATTTGTGGTCTCAGATAAATTATCAATGATGTAAATATCATTAAGCACATCTTGAGATAATTTTATGGGACCACAATTAAATTTTCAATGTTTTCTAAAATCATTTATAATTTTAAAATTAGTGTTTTTTGAATAAATTGTGATTTTAATTAAAAATTAAATTTCACATATTTAGAAAATTATTTTCATAAAATTGAGTTCATTTTTTAATTCTTCTCATTGGAAAGTGGTTAGGGTGAATTTTTAGTATTTTTCTGTAATAGTTCAATTTTTGGTGAAAAGTGAAATACTGTATTGTATGGTATATATACATTATAAGTTAAATACACTATTACTTGAGTCATAGTTGATATAAAAACCATATCTCAAACTAACCTTTATTATTTTAATATATTTTGTTATAATTCTTAAGCCATTCATAGTCTTGAGCCAAAATAATAAACTAATGAAAAAATAATGAGAAAACACACCTCTCCTCCAATATAAATACTACTCCTTGCCACCAATTATCCTCACACCTCTATGTTTTTAGGTCACTAAATTTTTTCCAAATTCCCTTCCCAGGCCTCTTCCCCATATCCAAGACCATCTTGTCTCACCAAAAGACCAAAATCTTATTCTTTAAAGAAGTTCTCAAGGAGGATAATCGAAGAGGAAAAATCCTCTTTCATTTTATTTTATTTTATTTTTAATTTATTTAATTTTCCTATTCTCTATTCAGTTCCCCTTATCCAAGAGGAATTAAAAATATTATATATTATATATATCTTAATTTTATAAAGTTTATGGAAAAATTCATCATCAAACTCATTCTCGTCTCTCTTTTATTATAAAAATAAGAACATCATCCATGATGTGTCGATTTACCGCCATCATGGGCGATACACATTCATTTTCCATTACCACTTTCAAGTTTGTTCATAAAACCACTATTATGGTTAAATAAGATTTTATTATACATATTATAATTTATATAATGTTATGGAACCAATATATATAAACATGATATTAAATAAAATTATATGAGTTTGTGATTTTTGTAAAAAAACTACCAAAAATAAATCAAATAATTTTCATTAATGTTTTATCTAATGAATCATACTCATATCAGAAAACAAAATAATGTATGGTATAATTTAAAATTATGGAAATATATTAACACTATTTCATTCGCCATGTGGAGTTTTTCTCCCATTGGAAAAGAAAATGTGTAATCAACCAACTATGGAAACAATGAAATAAATGCACCCGAAAGAATGAAAATAACAAAATTTTATTGATAAATAGGTGGGAAAATGTTATAAAAATATAATATAAGGTATTATAATAATTAATATAGTTTTTTAATATATTTATAAAATTCTTTAATCTATTATATAGGAGTACTGAACTCATTTGATGTAAGAAGAACCTAAGGTAAGTGAATTTTCTTTAAAAATCCTTTTTTTAAGTTTTTATTTTTACAAAACTCAAATGGAATGTTTCTATGAAGAAATTATTCATGTTTTATGATTATTTTCTTGTTCTTGGGAATTTTTTATGATGAAGATTGGGGCCTATACCTCTCTATAATGCATTGGGTATGTTTATGATAGAGTTCGACCATATAGTTACACCAAGTGTAACTCCGATGGTTACACCATAAGGTGGTCATGAGGAATACATCACAAGGTAGGTGTGAGGGTTACATTGTAAGGTATCTGTGAGGGTTAAAAATAATATGGTATCCATTATGGTTACAATAATAAGTTATTAATTCTCCAATTCAACTTTATTGTTTACATGTTTTCTTTATTTGATGGTAATCTATTATTTTTAAAATGTAAGCCTATGATACATTATGGGTGAGAAGTATGTTTTTGTGAGAATAATTTCATTTATTTATAAGTATTCATAGACTAATGGTTTTTTCTTTTTATGACCCTTATTAATCTTGTTATTCTCATCATAGGTTTTAAAAATGTTTTTCACAGGTATTAAGTATGGGTAAGAGAAAAGAAGAATCTAAGATGAATTTTATGAATATTCTTCTTGAAAATATTTCATGTTTTATTAAAAACTTTTGTACTATTGAAGAAATGTAAAATATTTTCATTGTATGCACTTTTTATTCTTATGGATTAATAAGTATGAATTATTTACTAATTATATAAAACTCTAAAGAAAAAAGGTCTTTGGGAATGTAAAAATGTGGAATCTAAAAGAATTTACCAAATTATGTAACGTTTAAGGACGAGTCCTTATAATAGGTATAATATCACAGTTTAAATAAATTTATGGGTTATGATTATGTTAATATAATCCATTAAATTTTTTTACCCTATGGTAAAGTTAAAATGATATAGAATTTAATGATTTACATTTTTATTCATCTAAGATATGTCTATTCAGAATGATTTTATATAGAAGAAATAGGGAAGCTGAAGTAGGAAGGCACCGTGAATATGATATATTTCCGAATATGCAACCTAGAATGGTGGGAATTGGAACTGAGCGGTTTGTGATGGTAATGGGTTAGTTGATTCAGAATATAAATGGAAGTGTCATCCATTCAACAGAACAAATAGAGATTCCACAAAGGAACATGAAGATAGTGGAACATTTTATGAGGCAAAACCCTCTTACTTTTAGTGGATCGTCTAACTTGGTTGTGGATTAAGGGTGGATTAAAGCCCGTGAAAAGATATTTTGTATCTTGGGGTGTTCAAATAATAAAATGTTTAGTCTTTCCATTTATCTTTTTGAAGTTGAAGTTGACCAGTGGTGGTTAATGGTCAACATTATCAAGGATAGAATTAATATTGATTCCTTGAAATGGGATGAATTTATGAATATTTTCTTTAAAAAATATTTCCCTCAGGTGGTTTGAATTAGGATGGAAATAAATTTATAGAACTAAAACAAAAGTAGAAATATTTAGTGGCCATGTATGAAGAAAACTTTACCTTATATTCAAGTTATGCTCTAAATATTATTCAGGATCTTCATAGTAAAATCATTCTCTTTTACTTAGGATTGAAGCCAAAATACTGAAGGCTTTTTCCTCTAATGAATTATAAAGTTGTGAGAAACTTGTTCAATTTTCTAAGAGGGTAAAAATGGAGTTTGATGATGATCATGTGTACTTTTATTGCAAGAAAAATAAGAGGTCCAATTGGAAAGAAATGGGTAATAGTAAATCAAATAAACCTGAAGGTAGGAAAATTTAGTTTTTTGTTTATGGGAAGTGCTGTAAAAATTATCTTCTGAAATTCATTTACAAATATAGGAAGTTTTTTCGATGTGTTATGTTTAGAAACATAACACGAGACTATAATGAAAAAATCTTATTGTTGGAATGTTTAATTATGATAAGAAAACTATAAAGTGTTTCAAATATGGTGAGATGTGGCATTAAAAATACCTTCCTAATAAAATATTTGAATAATGGAAAGAAGCCAGATTATAAGAATAAAGGTGTAGTGAAATCCTTTGGGACTACTTCAGTTGATGTTGGGCAATCCAATGAAGTGGTATCATGGACTTTTTTTTACTCAAATTTTTCTAGTGTATTGTATGATATGGGGACTACACATTCATTTATTTCTAAATAATTTTATAGTAAATTGGAAATTTCACATCAAGAAATGAAATCATAACTTAGGGTAAAAACACCATGGAAATTATTAAGGGAAAAGGTATAATAAGAATCTTCTTTTTTTGTTTTTGGAATGAAATTACCGGTAAATATTTTTTTTTCACTTAGTGTAGATTTATGTTATTCTGGATATGGAATAGAATTTTTTTTATCACCATAAGATTGATTGTAGGAAAAAAAAATTCTGAAATAGTTTCAGTTTGTATACAAGAATGAAATCATACCATTAATAAAACATTAATAAGCTAAGGAATTGTTAAAAGATGAAAATAAAATTTATCTTTCACATATTATTGAAAATAAAGGAACTTTCCAGATTAATGATGTGTCAGTGGTAAATGAATACATGGATCTTTTTTATGATAATTTTTTTGGCGTTATACATGATTGAGAAATTTAATTTACTGTTGAATTAGTTCATGGTGCTAAGCTAATTTAAAATCCCCCTTATCGAATGGCTCAAGTGGAACTTCTAAAATTGAAAAAAAAATTACAAGAGTTTCTTGGTAAAGGTTTCATTCCTCCTAGAAAATTACCATGGGGTTCTTCTATTTCTTTTCATTAAAAAGAAATGTTGTTCCATGAAAATTTTCATTGATTATAGAACTTTGAATGACATTACTATTGATAATAATTATCTATTTCCTCATATCAATGACTTGCTTTACTAGCTCTAGGGAGATATTTTTTCCAAGATTGAATTGAGATATGGGTACCATCTGCTAACAGTGAAGGAGGATGAAATTCCAAAAAATAGAATTCCATACTAGATAAGAGAATTATGAGTTTTTTGTTATAACCTTTGGTTTGAAAAATTCTCCTCCTGTATTCATGGATCTTATGAATAGAATATTCCATGAATATTTGGATAAGTTTTTTGTTGATTTTATTGATATTATTTTTTTCTTTTCAAAAATTTATGAGGATCCCAAGAAATATTTAAGGATTGTATTTCAAAATATAAAAGAAAAGAAGTTATACATAAAATTTATAAAATGATCTTTTTGGTTTCAATAGATATATTTTCTTAGGAACTTTGTTAATATATATGGCATAACATTTTATCCCACAAAAAAATTGATTGATTAATGTCAAAGACATCAAAATGTTACAAAGATTTTCATTTTTTTTGGATTAGCAGGATATTACCAATAGTTTGTTAAAAAAAATTCATGGTTATTGTTGGTTGGAGTATAATACACAAGACGGGGTGAATTGAGTGTATATAAAAATTTCTGTTCAGAATTGGTTCTTTTAAAATTTCCCCCAATTAAAAATATAAGTCAAGTCAGTTTGTAGTGAATTTATAAGAGTCCTGAATGTTCAATTAATTTCTCAATAGACTGATTAGTTCTCTGCTACATTAATCTAAATATTAATATAAATTTTGAAGCTAATCTACTGGTTAAAAAATTTTATAAACACTTGCTAAACTAACTATAAGAGTTCAATTTAATTTTATGAAATGTGTGATAAAAAAATTAAAACTAAAAATTAAAAACATAGTGGAAATAAAACAAGAGGTCCCATCTCAATTAGAGACTTAATCCTCTCCATTTAGTGATCACCTGCCACCAAGAAGTTTAAATTAATAAATAGTTTGATCCACACCCTAGATCGGGGTTCACAATAGCAGACAAGGATGTACAGGTCACACTTGACCTCTACAACAATTATTTGTGGGATAAACAACATACAAGTCACACTTGACCTCTTCCACAGTTCTACATGGGATACAAAGGATAAATAGAGTGTGAGATTTGAGGATATCAAATATCCTCAAATTATGCATAGGAGTCAGTGTGTGTGACAAAAAGATACACACACTACTCAGAAATGTAAATAAATGAACACAATAGAGATAAAGTTGTAGAGTTAGGTTTAGAAGGCTTTGTGGGTTATGTAGTGAAACTTTGGACTCATTTGATGTAGTGTAATTGAAGTTTGAGTCCTCTTTTGGAAGTTGAATTCAAAACAAAATGTCATAGCCTCTGTGTTCTTGCTTCTAGGAGTAAGAGATGTCTAGCTTCTTGCTTGAAAGATGTTTATAAGAGATCATCAGGTTAAGATTTACTTCTTGATCTCTATGTATGTTTTTCCTTTTGAGTTCTTGGGATTTTTAAGTATGCTCGATAGTTTCAGTAGTTCTTAGGTTTTCTTTTCTTGCTACTCTTCTACATATTTTCGCAAATTTTGAAACAACCAACTTGAAATTATTTTATACTTTGAGGTCCATCAGAGAGAATGATCTCCCCACATGCATGTACCTCGTATTGTCCTTTGAATATCCTACAAAAAACATTAAATAATTTCAGAAAAATTAATTTTTTAAATATGACCGTTAGATATAAATTTTAATTAATAAATTAAAATAGTTTTTATAACTATCAGTGAGTCATAAGTATTATTGATTCAATAGCATTGGTCTGTCTGCATCGGTCTGTCAGCGTCAGTCTGTCAGCATCATTGACTCTCTGTATTAGTGAGTCCTTTCCATTGGTATTGGTGACTCTGGGCATTGGTGGGTCATTTTTACTATCTTTATATCTGAGCATTGTTGAGTCTTCATCAGTGACTCATTTTGAACTATCAGTGTGTCGCCCATCGGTGAATCGTCAATCGGTAAGTCCTTTGAACTAGTGGTTCATCACAAATTGTTGAGTTGCTTGAACTATCGGTGTGACCGATCATCGGTGACTTATCCATCAGTGTATCTTTTGTTCTATCGGTGAGTCATTCATCGGTGTTTTCTTCGATCGGTGAGTCCTCATTGGTGAGTTAGCCAAAGGTGACTCCTTTTAACTATTAGTTTCATAGACTTTGGAGAAACTTACAAAGTGTTTTTCTTATATAGAACAACACAAAATTAAATGAAATTCATAATTACATATAAATATACAATTATAAATATATTGAAACATAAATATCCATAATTTTTTGACTTATAGAAATGTATTATACCATGTGACAAAATTTATTCATTTATAAATATTCATTGACAAGATTATCATTACTTAAAACATAATGTGTAAATTAAGATGCTTTGAAAAAAGGGCATAATTTATGATTATTAAAACAACTATCTCACAGAGAGTCTAACAATGTATCCCTTTTTTATAATCACAAATCATTTAATTAATTATTTATACAAGATGGTATGGAATAATAATTACTTGACTTAGCATACCAACAGTGAATGTGAATTCTCAATATAACTACAAGGTCTTTCCTTTTAAGCTTCTCCTCAATAATTGTATCAGAGCATATATAGAGGGTTCCTTTTAAGTGAGTTATATCAGAGCATTTTCATGCTCCCCCTTAGTAATTCCCCCCCCCCCTTAGTAAGTTTAATATTAATATATTTTTTATTGATTACATGTCATCTTTCTTATGACATATTAAGTATCCCCCTTAGGTTAACAGTTTATGCCATCCATGGATTTCTCCTCCTTTTGGGATTAGAAAAAAGGTGAAAATAAATATAGAGGATAAAGAAAAAGAACACAAATAAACTTGAAACAAAGTGGAGTGAAATTGATATTCATTAAGGTACATAGAGTACAACCAGAAAAAGACACTCATAGAAAATACAAGTACAGATCCCTATAAAATAATGATACACAGCTAAGGCTTGGGATTTTTAGGAGCTTCCCCTTTGTATGAAGGGTCAATATCTGGTTCAGGAGGTGATGTGGTAGATGTACGAAGGGATGATCGAATGGAAACACTAGGTAAAGCAACACCTATAGGAACATTAGCTGCAAGTCTTGGTATCCTCTCTGACAGAACACGACTTTAAGGATGCTTGTGGATCACTAGCCTAACCTAATATGAGGCTTCAGATACTATCATCTGAGTAGGAGGTGGGGAACCAAGCCCAACAGAAGTATCTGTAGGGATCACTATAGCTTCAGCTTTCACATGAAGGTAGGGATTCAAAATCTTGATAAAATCATTGATGATTTCACCCCCATATTGCATAGCCTTTTCAAAATCCTCATTGTTTTCCATGAAATTTTCCAAAGTGGGAGTGAAATATTTCAAGTGGCTCACTTTCCAATTTAAGGCCTCAGTTACTGGTGGTATCTTGAGATTCTCTTCCAAGTACTTAAAGTTTTTATTTAGATCATGCTTAGTGTATATTTTAGCAAAATACTTGTCCACTTTATCCTTAATCTCTTTTTGTGTATAAGATTCTTCATTTATACATTGTCTCACCATGTTATAAACAAGTTCATTGTTCTTGTGTACTTTGTAAAGGGTCTATTTATCATAGTCACTCTAAATGGACCTTAGATCTTCTCTCATCACATTCCAGAGGGATTCCATATTAGCAGTAATCCTGGTACCTCTATAATTGGATACACCAGATATCATCTTTCCAAGATCCTCCATCATTTTTTTAAAATATGCACTCAGCAGATGTGTAACAAGGTTCCTAAGAACTTCCATAACACCACCAAGTGTGGTTTTTAAATCCTTGGATAGGGATTCCAATTCATCACCCATTTTCTTCACTTCTTATCCTAACATTGAATTATGTCTCACAATGGTATCGGATGTAGTGAAATGTTTGGGTTGTATCTCTTGGATGATCATTCTATAAATCTTAGCAGCATCTACCTCTAAAATAACCCCTGATATATAAGATTCACTTTTGTCTCTAATAGAGGATCTCATAGATTCAAAAATGCCAGCTTTGAATCATTCAAGATCATCCTTGATGACATAGTCACTAGGCACTGAAGGTACAACAGGCTCATCAAGGGTAGGAAAAATAGGTGAAGTGGGAGAAATTGGTTCCACTTCAGCTTGTGGATTAGTATGAGATACCATCTCCTCATCTGAATCATAATCTATCCCACGTAGAATATATCCTATATTTCTATTCCACTAACCAGTACATGTCTAGTCTCTGGGATCCATAGTATCAATTCTTCCTCTTCTTACTTGAGGAATAGGTATAATATGAGCTTCATAATCTTCTTTTTCTTCTTGAAATCTAGCCTAAATAACATTCTGTGGCACTGGTACATTCTGAACTTGAGCTTCTTCTTGAACTCCAGTTACCCCAGCCACTCCAGTCACCTGAGGCTCCTCCTCATTCTGAGGCATAGGTATAGGATGAGCTTCAACAACTTCCTCTTGACCTCTAGCCATAATTTCATTAAGTTCCTAAATGATTCCTTGAGAATCATCCAGGTGGTCATGTCTATCCTTATTTCCAGCTTATTCATCATTATGATCAACAACATCCTATCCAAAAGGATCATCATCATCATGTCTGTCAACCTCATCATCTTTTCTATGCACAAACTCCTCATCAGAACTGTATACAACTTGTCTGCATTTCGGTGAGTTACCCACATGATCACCATCATCATCCTTCTCCTCCTCATCATCATCGTCATCATCCTCATCATCATCAGACTTACTAACATAACCTTAAACTCCAAAGACTTCAGTATATTCCTCATCTTTATCACCCAATAATGGTTCTCAAGAAGGTAATTATAATGGTAGACTGGAAGGTCTATATGACATGTATTTATGGATGTCAGCAATATCTGGGTCACTTCCATCATCTATAGGAGATCCCTCTTCTCTTGGGATATTAGGATCAACCTACTCTTCATCTGAATAAACAACCTACTCGCCAGGTTTAAGACCAATATCATCTTGATCCCTTGGTCTGATAGAATGATCAATAGGATTATAATCCTCATAATTTTTCACGTTATCTTCTACTCACATTATCTTCCATGGGTTTGAAAATATCTTTATCCTCTTGCAGATATCTTGGTGTAGGAAGAAACCACTACAAGTATTCATCACTTCATCTCCATCCTCCACACATCTTAGCTTCATCAACATGGCAGAAATCATCCTTAGGTAGTATAAATAGGTTTACTTTTTAAAGGGTTTGATAATATCACAAATGTGTACCATAAGGTACCTACACAAGTTCACTTTCACCCCATTTTTCAGAAAATATATCAGGAATACATCGTGATACTTCAAGGTAGTAAAATCTCCCTTCCTTGGAAAGATTTGGTGTTGGATAAACTTGAAGATCATTCTGGTCTCTCCATATAAATATAAAGTTGTCAACCTCCTTAACTCCTCATTTCCAGCCAACTATTTCAATGCATTTTCATAAGAAAAAAAATATAAATTAGTTGGAATATTTCTCTGTTAGTCATAAAATATTCCCTCATGTGGCATCCCCAAGCATTCATCCCGTTCTTTCAAAGAAAAAGATATATCCTTTCCCTTTACCACTATCTTCATCCAATCCTCCTTGTCTCCATACAAAGACACATTCATATTGAGATAAAATTGGTGTACCCTCTTGAGATAGAACGACCTCACATTTTCTGTAAACCAGGTGATCCACCCTTGTGATTCCAAAACATCTAGTGAGAGACTTTATTGACAACAACCACTCGGTAGACACTTATTTCTCTAGAGTCACTGTGTGGCTTCCCAGCCCAGGATTCACCGAACTTGTGGAACTACTTGATTATCCTTTATGATGCTTGTATGTTGATGATTCACTTGGTCCTTCCATAATTCTCTTTGTCCCTACCATTCTAAAGGTTTAGGTTCGAAAAAGGAAGTCGAAAGGTCAAGATCTCAAAGGCAATGTGAGGGTAGTAAAGGGTCAAAGGGTAGAATTAGTGTGGATAAAATTAATTTTATCATTTAGGGATTGTAATTTGTAAGAATAAAAATAGAATAATGGTAAAATAAAAAGAATTAAACTATGTTGTTTTACTTAAAAGATATAGAAGTACATATTTACTAACAAGTCCCTATCGGTATCGATTTCATAGTAATGGTGTTGGTATCATCTGATCAGTATTACATGATTGTCTTCATGTGATTAGAATTATCTGATTGGTTTCACAAGAACGGTTTCACTTGAACAGTTTCACTCGATCATTTTCACCTGATAGATGTCACCTGATCGGTTTCACCTAATCAGTTTCACACGGTCGATGTCACAATGATCAGTTTCACAAAAAAATAGATTTTTATAAGGGGATAAGGTTGGATAGTCTTTATAAATTTATCATTCATAGTTCTTGTATGATGTAGCTCATTCTCATGGAGTTTAAAGGTTTGGTAAAAATGTCATCAAGTTGATGCTAAATTCCAATAAACTCAAGAGTTATATCACATTTTTGATAGTGATCTCTCAAAAAGTGATGTATTGCATCAATATGTTTTTTATGGAATGATAATTTGGATTCTTAGAAATGTTGATATCACTTGTATTGTTACAATTTATAGGGATTTATTTGAATTGAAATTCATGGTCTCATAAAGTGTGTTTCATCCACAAAATTTGTGCATAGTAACTACAAGCAGCAATGTACTCTGCTTCAATAGTTGATAATGCAAAACAATTTTGCTTTTTACTACACCATGAAATCAAATACCTTCCCAAAAAGTGACATGTTTCATAGGATCTCTTTATATCTAACTTACACCCACTAAATTCAGTGTCAGAATAGCTAACTTTATCAAAAGGTTGTCCTCTAGGGTAGAACAATTATAAATTATTTGTATATTTGAGGTATTTGAAAACTCTTTTAACAACATTTAAATATGACTATGTTGGGTTTTCTTGAAATCTTGCACATATACACACATTAAACATGATTTCTGACCAACGATAAGTTAAGTAAAGAAAACTCCCAATCATTCCTTTATAAGCAGTCTGATCAATAGATTTCCTATTTTCATCAAGATATAACTTACAAGTGGATCTCATTGGTGTTTCACTACTCTTAATGCCATCAAAGCCATATATTTTTAAAATATCTTTAGTATATTTACTTTTGTTTATAATAATACCTTCTTTGTTTTGAAATATTTGAAATCCAAGAAAATATTTAAGTTCAGCCATCAAACTCATTTCAAATTCACTTTGCATCATTTTTTAAAAATCATTGCATAATAAATTTTTAAAAGAACCAAAAATAATATCATCTACATATATTTGAGCTGTTAAAACATATTTAGAAATTATTTTTATGAAAAAAGTAGGAACTGCAACTCTTTTTGTAAAACCTTTTGAAATAAGAAAGTTACTTGACCTATCATACCAAGCTCTTGGAGCATGTTTCAAACAATATAAACATTTAGTTAATTTGAAAACATGGTTTGTAAAATGTGGATTTGTAAAATAGGGGGGTTGTTCGACAAAAAAACCTCTATTATATAACCATTTAATAATTCACTTTTTACATTTATTTGATGAAGTTTAGAATCCAAATGCGATACATAGGAAAGTAAGATTCTAATGGATTCAAGCCTAGCTACTGGTGCAAAGGTATCTTCTTAATCAATTCCCTATTCTTGATCATAGTCTTGTGAAACTAATCTATCTTTTTTTATAACTATATTTCTATCTTAATTTACTTTATTACTAAACACCCAATTAGTTCCTATAGTCAATGTATCTTTTGGTCTATCAACAAGCTTCCAGACATTATTTACCTCAAACTAATTAATCTCTTCTTTTATAGCCATTACCCAAAATCCATCATTTATTGAATCATTGATATTTTTAGGTTCATGTTGTGACAAGAATTCTTGATGTTCATCCCGATTTCTCAAAGAGGCTCTAGTTTGAGTTCCTCTTTCTAAATCTCCAACTACAGCATCTAAGGGATGGTTTTTAAGGGTTTTAGTTGGTCTAGTGAATGTAGGTCTAGTTATTTTAGTTTCATCACTTGGTTTTGGTTCATTATGGCTATATTCTTAAGAATTTATAGAATTAAAGTTTTAACAAATTATTTTGTACTATGGTTAGAGGGTTTTGTATTAATTTCATGATTAGAAATATTCTCTTCAAGATTCCCTAGTGATGTATTAGGTTCATGTGGATCCATTTCATCAAACATGACATTTATAGATTACTCCACACATTTGGTACTTTTGTTAAAGACTTTATAGGCTTTGTTTGATGTTGAATATCCAAGGAATATTCCTTCATCACTTTTTGAAGAAAATTTATCTAGATTACCTTTAGTGTTAATAATATAAACTTTTCATCCAAACACTTTAAAATAATTTACCTTGTGTTTCCTATTATTCCACAACTCATAAAGAGTTTTCTTAAGGATAGGTCTGATTAATACTCTATTTATTATATAACAAGTTGTATTAATAGCTTCATCCCAAAAATAAATCGGTTGGTCATATTCATTGAGCATAGTTCGGGCAATTTCATGTAGGGTTTTATTTCTTCATTCTACTAAACCATTCTGTTGAGGTATCCTAGGGGCAAAGAAGTTATGCCTATAGTCATTTTTTGATAAAAAAGATTCAAAATATTGATTTTCAAACTCATGGACATGGTCACTTCTTAAGTATTTAATTTTAAGTCCACTATGATTTTCTATAGTCCTAGCATACTTGGTAAAGTGAGAGCAAGATTCACTTTTGTGATCTAAGAAAAAGGTCCAAGTATGCCTAGATAATTCATCTACAAGAACATAAACATAGTGCTTCCCATTGAGACATGAACTCTATATGGTCTAAACAAGTCCATGTAAACCAAACCGAGAGGTTGAGAAGTTGTAACTTCTTTCTTTGGTTTGAAAGATATTTTGTGTTGCTTTCCCTTTTAAAAAGGATTGCACACTCTTTTTCTGGAAACTCTAGTTTGGTAAGGTCTTTAACTAAAAATTTTCTTGTAAATTTATCAAGGGGGGGGGGGGTAAATTACAATTTACTAGTCTTCTATGCCAGATCCAAGACTCTTTTTGAAATGTACTTAGGCAGGAATCATTCTGTGATGTTAGTGTGTCTAAATTTACACCATATACATTATCATTTCTAAGTGTAGTAAATACTAAGTTATTCTTGGAATAAAAAACATGGCATGAATAATTTTTAAATTTAACATTAAATAAATCATCAAAAAATTTATATATTCTAAGCAAGTTATACTTTAACCCATCAACATAAAGTACTTTAGAAATTGAAATAGAGTTAGGGTTACCAATTTGGCCTAAGCCGATGATTTTTCCTTTACCATCGTCACCAAATATGACATGTCCTCCATCAATTGTTATGAGATTCTTGAATCTTGATTTGTATCTTGTTATGTGTCTTGAACATCCACTATCCAAGTACCAAAGATTTCTATAGAAACTTTTTAGATAGTTTACCTACAAAATAATTCATCCAAGAAAATATTTTGGTACCCATATTTTTCTGGGTCTAGAAACATTAATAATAAAGGATTTAGGAACCCACAATTGTCTTATGGGTTTCTTATATGTATAATATAAGGTATTTGAAAAATAAACTTAGTTTGTTCCATAAAAACTTGATGTAGTAAAAGATTTTTTAGAATATGAACTTGTAGTAAAATCGTGATTTTTGGGAAAAGAAGCCGATTTTCCAGATTTAGTCAAGAAATGTGTTTTAGATAAATTTATTTTACCAGGCTGATATATAATACAATAATTTTACTTAGGAGCTATCTGTTTACCAAGAATTTGAGTAAGAGTATCTTTTCCACTGGTAAATTTTTCTAAATCCTTCTTCAATTGCTCATTATACTTTTTTAACTCATTGTTTTCTTTGAGCAGCTGGGCATTTTTTTCCTTTTTAGTATTAAGTTCATACTTAATAGTTACTGTATGAGAATAATGTTTCTTTAAGGATTTATATTTGTCTTTTTTTCATTAAAAATTTCTTCCAGCATGTTACAGTATTCAAATAGTTCATTAATTTTTATATTCTCAAACTCGCTTTCATTTTCAAAATAATAAGAATTTCTTGTAAGATATTCTAAGGTTACCTTTGATGTGTTTGTTATAAAAGACATATTTTCCATGTCATCTTTATCATCATGAGATGATGCTGATTCATTGGATCTATCCTCATAGGTACTATAGGTGGCCTTCATTAATTTCTTATACATCTTGTATTTTTTTTCATGCTTATTTTTGTATTTTAACTTTGAATATTTAGCTTTGACATGTCCTATCCTCTTGAATTCAAAGCAGAAAATATCCTTTGATTTTTCATTTATCTTCCAATCCTTTTTTTGGTTTCCCTTTTTATCATATCATCCTTTATAATTGGGCTTTCTGAATAATTTCTTCTTCCTATATAATTTCCTGAATCTTCTGGCTAGCTGATCTATCTCTTCATCACTGTCTGATATTGAGTCATCATTACTGGATCTTTTAATAGAGTCTAGCCCCTTATATTTTTCCTTATTCTTAGAGGTAGTAATCTTGAAGGCTAAAAATTTTCTCTTAGGTTCATCCTCCTCTTATTTTTATATTTTCTTCTCTTCTTCATACATCATCGGTTTTCCAATGAGTTCTTTGATAGGTAATTTTCTAACATCACATGATTCTCTAATAGAGATATAATTTATTCTCCATCTATCAGGTAAGCATCTGAGAATCCTCATAATTTGTTCTTTGGTAGTAACATCTCTTCCCATAGAGATCATAGTGTTCATTATTTCATTAAACCTAAGATAAATGTTAGAAATAGGATCATCAAGATTCATCTTAAAGTTATCATATTTAATAGTATATGCATTAAGTATCATTTCCTTAACACTATAAGTTTCTTCATGTGATATAAAAAAAGTATCCCAAATTTCATGGGCTTCTTTACAAGCATAAATTCTGTTAAATTTATCATCTCTAAAAGAAAAATATAAGGCATTCATGAATTTTCAATTATTGTTATAAGATGTATTAGTTGGTTCATCCCAAGTAGTTCTAGTAGTGGCAGGAATCTTATACTCATCTATAATTGAAGACCAAATTTCAAAACCAATACTCTCTAAATACATTTTCATTTTAATTTTCCATTAGGAATAATTTGTTCCATTAAATAATGGAGGTATGTTGTTAGCAGAATCTTCCAGCCTATTATCCATAATAAAAATTTAGAATAAGATTTTACAAAGATAAAAATTTAGTATTAACAAAAAATTTAAGATCTTTGAAATAAAACTAAAATCACAGTTTAAAAAGTTTGAAATAATATTTGAAAACTGAAAATTCCAAAAACCTATGATACCAAATGTTAGTCAGAGTAGAATACTCAAATGGGGGTGAATTGAGTATCTATAAAAAAATTATTCAAAATTGGTTCTTTAAAAATGTCCCCTAATTAAAAATATAAGTCAAGTCATTTTTTAGTGAATTTATAATATTCTTGAATATTCAATTAATTTCTCAAGACATTGATTAGTTCTTAGCTATATTAATCTAAATATTAATATAACTTTTGAGTTAATCTACTGGTTCACAATTGTTATAAAAACATTCTAAACTAAATATCAGATTTCAATTTAGTTTTATGAAATATGTGATAAAACAATGTAAAAGTAAAAAAGTAAAAACACATTGGAAATAAAACAAGAGGTTCAATCTCTAGAAGAGATGTAATCCTCTTCACTTGGTGATCACCTACCACCAAGCAGTTTAAATAATAAAATAGTTTGATCCACACCCTGGATTGGGGTTAAAAATAGCACACAAGGCTATCCAGGTCACACTTGACATCTACCACGGTTCATTATGGTAAAAACAACAAATAGGTCACACTTGACCTCTTCCACAATTCTACCTGTGATACAAAGGATAAATAGAGTGTGAGATTTGAGGATATCAAGTATCCTCTAGTTATGCATAGGATTCAGTGTGTGTGATAAAAAGATACACACACTGCTCAAAAATGTAAATAAATATACACAATAGAGATAAAGATGTAGATTTAGGTTTATAAGTCTTTGTGTGTTATGCATTGCAACTCTGGAATTGTTTAACGTATTAGAGTTGAAGTTTGAGTCATCCTATGGAAGTTGTATCCAAAACAGAGTGTCGTAGCCTTTATGTTCTTGCTTCCAAGAGTAAGAGATTTTTATCTTCTTGTTTGAAAGATGTTTAGATCAGCTTAGCAGGTAATCTTTACTTCTTGAACTCCCTGTATGTTCTTACTTTTGAATTCTTGGGGTTTTAAAGTATGCTTGAGAGTTTCATGAGTTCTTAGGTTTTCTTTTCTTGCTACTCTTCTGTGTATTTTCATTCATCTTGAAATATCCATATTTTAATTATTTTATACTTTGAGTTCCAATATGCATACTGATCTCCCCAAGTGCATGTACCTCATATTATCCTCTAAATATCCTATAGACAACATTAAATAATGTCAGAACCATTAATTTGTCTAAATATGATTGTTAGATATAAATTTGAACAAATAAATTAAAAACAGTTTTTATGACTATCGGTGAGTCATAAGTATCAGAGTGTCAATATCATTAGTATGTCAGCATCAGTGACTCTCGGTATCAGTGAGTCCTTTCCATCGGTATTAGTGACTCTGGGCATCAGTGTTTCATTTGTTCTATCGGTATGTCTGGGCATTGGTGAGTCACCATCAGGGACTCATTTTGAACTATAAGTGTGTCGTCCAATGGTGAATCATCCATCGGTAAGTCCTTTGAACTAACAGTGCATCTCCCATCAGTGAGTCATCCAATGGTGAGTCGCTTGAAATATCAGTGTGAAAGATTATCGGTGACTTATCCATCGGTGTGTCATTCGTTTTATTAGTGAGTCCTACATCGGTGTCCTCTTCGATCGGTGAGTCCTCATCGATGAGTCATCCAATGGTGACTAATTTGAACTATAGGTGTCAGGGGCTTTAAAGAAACTTACAAAGTGTATGTCTTATATTGAACAACACCATATTAAGTGAAATTCATAATTACATGTAAATATACACTTGTAAATATATTGAAACATAAATATCCATAATTTATTGACTTATTGAAAGTTATTATACCATGTGAAATAATTTATTCATTTATAGATATTCATTGACATGATTATCATTTCTTAAAACATAATGTGTAAATTAGTATGATTTAAAAAATTGCATAATTTGTGATTATTAAAACAACTATCTCACAAAGATTCCAACATTAAGAATTGAGATTTGGGTTCCATCATCAAATAGTGAAAGAATATAACATTCCAAAAAATAGCATTTCTTACTAGATATGGGCGTTATGGGTTTGCTGTTATGACCTTTGGTTTGACAAATTCTCCTGTTGTATTCATGGATCTTATGAATAGAATAATCTATGAATATTTGGATAAGTTTTTTATTTATTTTATTGATATTATTTTGGTTTTTTCATAAAGTTATGATGATCACAAAAAAATTTAAGGATTTTATTTGCAACTATCAAAGAAAAGAAGTTATACAGAAAATATATAAAATGATCTTTTTTCTTCAATAGATTTATTTTCTTATGAACATTGTTAATATTCATGGCATAATGGTCTATCACTCTAAAAAAAAGTGGTTGATTAATGTCTAATACCTAAAAATGTTACATAGGTTTTCATTTTTCTTGGATTAGTAGGATATTACTGGTAGTTTGTTAAAAACATTTCATCATTATCTAGATAGCTAAATAAGTTAACTTGAAAAGGGGTTAAATTTATTTGGATATAAAAATGGGATATTTGTTTTTATAAACTAATATGAAGATTGGTGAATGCTCAAATTTTTCCTTACCTTTCAAAAATTGAGATTTTTTCATCTATTGTGATTCTTCATTGAAGGGACATTGTTGCGTTCTAATGTATAATGATTAAGTAATTTCTTATGCATCAAGGAAACTAAAACCTCATAAGTTAAATTATCTCACACATGATCTAGAATCAGCAGATGTGGTTTTTGGTTCCAAATTTGGAGACATCATTTATAGGGATCCAAATTTGAAATAAATACTCACCCTAAAATTTTTAAGTATATATTCACTTAGAATGAATTGAACATGAGGCAGATAAGATGGATTAAACTGATAACAGATTATTATTTCACAATCAATTACCATTAAAGAAAAGAAAACAATGTGGAGGATTTCATTAGTTGAAAACATCTTTCTATATTAACCACGTTATGTTTGGAACATGAACCTGTGATTAATGTTTTGATGAATTTCGTCTTAGAAGTTGTTGGTTCAAGAAATTCATCTTTTCTGTTTCTAGTGACATTATAGTCATCACTCTCAGATAGAATTAATCAAACTTAGAAGGAAGACCATGAGTTGCAAAAAAAGGAATAATTTATTGTGAATGTTAAATTTCTTGAATTAAATGTTGATAAATATTGTGTATTGATATTTTGAATGAGATTATGTGTTCATTATAATTCCCAACTGAAGAAATAATTGTTAAGTGAAGCTCATAGTTCTGTATTTTCAGTTTATCCTGGCATCACTAAGTATATAGATACCATCTGAAGTATTACTGGTGGGATGGAATGAAAATAGATATTTCTAATTTTACAATGAAATTTATGAATTGTCAACAGGTTAAAGCAGAGAAACAAATACCAAAGTGGATGCTCCATCATTTTCCAGTGCCATATTGGAAATGAGAAAATATATCTATGAGCTTCGTGGTAGGACTACCAAAGAAACCTTGAGGTGACAATGTGGTTTGGGTTTTTATTGATCAGATGACTAAATTTTCACATTTCCTTTCTATTTGAGACACTCATTCCCTAGATCATCTTTCTCGATAGTAACTCAAAGATATTTTTATGTTAAATGGAGTTCCTATCTCTATTTTATCTTACCATGGTATCAGGTTCACTCATAACTTTTGTGAAGGCCTTTAGAAGTCAATAAGAAATGAATTAAATTTCATCACAGCCTTTCATCCTCAATCTGATGGGATGACCAAGTGAAAAATTTACATATTTGAAGACATGTTATGTTCTTGTTCAATGGATTACCAGGGAAGTTAGTATCAACATCTTTATTTAGTTGAGTTTTATTATAAAAATAGTTTTCATTCCAATATATAGATGTATCCCTTTGAAAAAATGTAGGTAAATTAGTGTCAAACTCTAGCATTTTGGGAAAAAGATAGATAAGGGAAGTTTATGGGACCAGAATTAGTAAAGGAAGTGGCTGAGAAAGTGAAGATGATTCAGTAACACATGAGACCATCTCATAGAAGGTAGAAAAGTTATGTGGATAACAAGAGGAAAGAATTTTTTTTATGAGTTAGTTGATCATGTTTTATTTAAAATATATCAATGGAAAAGTGTTTTGTGTTCTGATAAGAGAGGAAAGCTAAATCCCCAGTTCATTGGAACTTATGAAATCCTGGAGAAAGTTGGACGAGTTTCCTATTGAGTATATTTTCATCTATATTTGTACCACGTACACAATGTTCTCCATGTTTCGATGTTCAGAATGTATGATCTATATTCATCCCATGTTTTGAGCCCATAAGTAGTTCATATAGAAAAGAAAAATTATTATGAGGAAAATACTATTTAGATTCTTGATCATAGAGATCAATTATTGTGGAATATGGTAATTCACTAGGTTAAGTTTTTTTGGAGAAACAACATGGTTGAAAAAGAAACATGGGAATCTGAAAATTCTATGAGGTAAAGATATCCTCACTAGTTTAGTAAGTAAATAAAAATTTTGAGGATGAAATTTTCATAAGGTGGGGAGAATGTAACAACCCAAGTACTAATAAAATAATTTATTTTCATTCGGAATTAAATAGTTAAATTCATTATAAATGTATAATAAAATAAGAGTTATTTATCAAAATTATGGAATCTATCTGGATTTAATAGTACCCTCACCTATGAGAGTATAAATAAAATTTATATATATCTTATAATTTAAAATATGATATATTTATGTCCTGGAATAAGTAAATAAATGTTTCGAAAGTGATAAATTTAGTGTTTGTATTTTTATGAAACATATATGTTTATTTTTAATTTTATAATTAATTTAATGATTTAAAAGAATTTGTTTATAAAATAGATTAATAAATTAATATTATATCATCTTATGATTATAATATAATTTTATGAGACCTTAATTAAATTTTCAAAGTTGTGTAAAATGAGTTATAATTTTAAAAATGTTATTTTTCAAATAAATTATGATTTTAATTAAAAATTAAATTTCTCATATTTAGAAAATTATTTTTTTAAAATGGTGTTCATTTTTTAATTTTAAAAGTTGAAAAATAGTAAGGTTGAATTGTTTTCTGAAATATAAGGATTTTTACTAAATAGTAAAATACTTTAACTTACAGTATATATACATTATGAGTTAAATACACTATTACTTGATTCATTACTGATGTAATCACCATAATCTATAAATCCCCTTAATTATTTCAATATATTTATTTTTAATTCTCAAACAACTAAAAGTTATGAGACAAAATAATAAACCAATGAATAAAATAATGAGAAAAGCCCCCATCTCATCCATTATAAATACCACTCCCCACCACCTATTATCCTCACACCTCAAAGACATTATATTTCTTAATTTATACACAATTTCCTTCCCAAGCCTCTTCCCCATGTCTAAGACCTTCTGGTCTCACCAAAATTCCAAAATCAAGTGCCTTAAGAATGTTCTCAAGGAGGATAATTCAAGATGTAAAATCCTCTTCCATTTTCTTTTATTTTCTTTTTAATTTCTTTTGTTTTCTTAATTTTTATTAACCTCCCATTCCCCAAGTAGCATGAAACCTAAATTATATTATGTATAATATATTTTTATCATGTTTATGAAAAAATTCACAATCAAACTCCTTCTAAATTCCCTTTTATTCTAAAAGTGAGAACATCATTCGTGGTGTGTTGATTTACCTCCATCATGGACGATGCACTTTCATTTTTAATTTTCACCTTCAGGGATGGTCATAAAACCATTATTATATTTAAATAATATTTTATTGTATATATTACATGTTATATAATTTCTATGAACCAATATATATAAACATTATATTAAATAAATTGATATGACTTCATGATGGTCATAAAAAACATAACAAATAAATCAAATCATTTTCATTAGTGTTTTATCTAATGAATCGTCCTCATATAAATATATATATATATATATATATATATTGTATCATTTAAAATTATGGAAACAAATTTATATAATTTCATTCCACTTCTTGATTTTTTCTTCCATTTGAAAAGAAAATCCATAATGAACCAACCATGAAAACCATGAAATAAAAGCACCCAAAACAAAGAAAATAACAAAATATTATTGATAAATAGGTTGAAATACGTAATCAAAAGTTCATATAAGGTATTATTAATAAAAATACAATTCTTAAATATATTAATAAAACTATTTAAACCATTATAAATTATTTTTTCACATGTTTGATGTAAGATGAACCTGGGGTAAGGAAAATTTCTTTAAAAACCTCATTTAAATTTCTATTTTTAAAAAAATCAAGAGGAATGTTTTTATGATGAATGTATTCATGTTTTATGATTATTTTCTAGTTATTGGTAATTTTTTGTGATTAATTTTGTGGTATATATATATCCCACCAATTCATTGGGTATGTTTATATTTTAGGTTGACCATATTGTTACTCCAAGTATAACTGTGACGGTTACATCATAAGGTAGTTGTGAGGGTTACATCATAAGGTATCCATGAGGGATACATTGTAAGTTAGTCATGAGGATTACAAATCATATGTTATTCATGAGGGTTATTATCTTAATTAAGTAATTCCCCAAGTTACCTTTATGGTTTTATTCATGGTTTTTATATTTTATGGAAATATCTTGTTTTTAAAAAGTAAGTATATGATACTTCATGGATGAGAAGTATGTATTTGTGAAAATAATTTCATCTGTTTATAAGTATTCATAGAATAATGGTTATTTTATTTTAATTTCCCTTACTAATATTTGTGTGATCATCCCATGTTTTAAAAATGTTTTTCATAGGTTTTAAGGATGGGTAATAGAAAACAAGAATCTAAACTGGATGTTGTGAATATTTTTCATGAAAATATTTCAATTTTTATTAAAAAAATTATTGTGGAAGGAATGGATATGGTTTTAGTAGTACCCAATTTTTATACTTATGGTTTAATATGTATGAATTATATTCTAATTATCTAAAACTCAAAACCAAAAAGATCTTTGGGAATGTAATAAATTTAATTCTAAAATAATATACTAGAATATGTAATGTTTAAGTATGGGTACTTATATTTTTAATGAAGTATAAAAATCCCAAGGAATTTAAAATTGATAGATTATATACTACTCTTATCACATAAAACATTATAAATGTTGATACTGATACTGTGGAGATAGGAAAGTCCAAATATGTGGAAATCAAGGACATAAATAATCTCACATTAGAACATGGACAAGAAGAAGTCATATTAGATGTGTTTATATCATTTATTTCCTCAAATATTCTAAGGGGAAAAGAAATATTTAAAGGGATAATTCCACCTTAATGTCTTCATTGTGAAAAGGTTAATAATCTTGTGAAAAAGTTTCTTATGGTGTTTTAAGATGATGATGAATATGGTGGTGGTGGTGGTGATTATGATGATGAACTTCCCAATATAAATTGTCTAGTTACTATGAAATATAGAAAAATACCAAGAAAAATTTCATAAAAAGTATGAATATATTTTCATAAGAAAATAAATATTTATAAAAATTTAATATTGAAGAGGTGGAGGAATGTAAATATCATGGAGAAAATTCTATAGTGTCATTTTTATGTAATTCATATATAGGGTAAGAAAGCAAAAATGATAAAGGATAAGTCGAAGGAAGGGTTAAAATCCTAATTGAATTAAAAGATTATTTTGAGGATATATTTTATTGAAGATACAAAAAAAGGAAACAAATATTTTTTAGGGTAAAATCTATATAAAACACCAAGAAGAGGGGAATTTGGGGTTGTAGGATAAAATTTAAGTGATTAAATATAAAAATCCATAGAACATAGAGAAATTCATTTAGTACAAGATCAAAGCTAAATAATGGACCATAGTTATCATTATTTTGAAAATAAAATATAATATCTAATTAAATGTAATAAATTAGATGAATAATAAGTTGTTATCTTATGAATAAATGTAAAAGATCTATAAAAATAATTCCTTCAGGCATAATATTGGGAAAGCAGATGGCTCAGGTTCTAGAAAAAGTAAAATTAGAGTTCAAATTTTAAGATATCCTATCAAAGTTATATCAAGAGGATAAAATGATATAATAAAATGACATAGATGGTATGGGGATTGAATTAAAATAGGAATCAGTTATGATTTATGTCAAACCACAAGAATCCACTCCAAGGTTTAAGATTTATTTGAGTAAAAATAAAAATTAGAAGATTCAGATAACTCAATGGTAAACTAGTGATGCATTAATGACACATAGGAATACACATCATATGAAATGTTATTATGGTAAAAATATAGAACATTATCAAAATATAGTTTCGATAACCAATAGGTACCAATAAGAATAAGATAAAAAATGAATACAAATATAGTTTAATATTTTGGGATTTATTTTTATGGTTATTGTTTCTAGTGTATAGGATTTGGATACATGTCTAGATATTTATCATCAACCATGTAGAGGAATGTACTGATAAAAATCCAAAGTGGATGTAGGAATTCTCTCAGGGAATCATCCAATGAGATAAAAATGAAAAATATATTTTTAAAATTTAAAGATGGGGTTATTCCATCACATTCTAGGTATGATAAAAAATATCAATAAAAATCATGTATAAAGCCAAAGAATTGGATAAAAAATAAAATATTTGAGTAGGAAGTTGTAGTAGATATTTCTATAAAAACATCAAATCACACCAGAATATTGATCATTGATAGTGGATAAACCTCCCATATGATAGAAAATATAGATCTGGTGATAAGAATCATGTTTTATAATGAAGGTGTTATCAGATTTAGAAATTATGAAGGACTAAATATTATTGGTTTGGGAAATACCAAATTTGGGGGAAACGATATGAGATATTTTGATGTCTTGGTTATTTATGGTCTTAGTCTCAAATTTTTATGCTTTAGTCAACATTATGTCTTGGTACATGATATAATCTTTAATAAGAAGGTGTGTATCATCAATGGAAAATATGGTGTAGTTATTTTTTTAGAAAAGTTCTTCAAGGGGATATATACCTTTTGAGTGGAAATGAAGATATATAATCACTATCAAATGAATAAGAAAATAGTTTTTGGTATAAACATATATGTCATCTGAGCCAAACATCCTTAGAGGATATGGTGAAGTGTGATATTGATTGAGATCTCCCTAGGTTATCACATGATTGTACTCATATGTGTGGCGATTTCCAAATTTTCAAGATCACTTGAAAGGAGTATAAGGTGAAATAATAAAGTTCAACAAGTGTAACGAACTTTCTTGGTTCAACTAGACAATACACTCAAACTGGGAAGTCATAATGAGCTTAGTCACAGTAAGATAACAGAAATAGGTCTCATATATAATAAAAAAAGAAAAAAACTAGATTATAACACAAAATAAGGGATCAGATATCCAAGAGACAAAAAATGCAATAAAAACTATTCAAACTATAAAAATACATCATAATAAGACCAAAAAGTCTCTATGTGACCAACTGTAACCTCCAAACCATCCCACTATGAATCCATAGACAATAAGGGAAGTCTAAATGCTATAATATTCCCTTCCTATTAGTTTAATACTATTAAAAAACATCTATAACTTCACAAATTAAAAAGTGAGGTGTGATCAAAAATACCAATAGGATTCCAAAACAGAATCTATAAAATTTATAATATCTTGAATGTAGCAGTTATAGATTTAAAATAAATACAGTTTTACAAAACATTAACATAAATCAAAACCATTTGTAAATCATTCTTTTGTTTTCATAAAACCCTTTCATATTCACAATAAAAGGAATATGAAAATTACACGTGATAATAATGAAAGAATAATTAATACAATCTATAGGTATTATATAGGATTATCATATAAGAAATATAACTATGACAAAATCCATTACATGAAATCATGTGATAAAATAACCATGACCTAATACATCATGTGATAATACAATCATAAATGAAAAAAACACATTTTGGGCTCAAACATATGGTTATACATATTAGATATAAAACTAAATCCCCAATCTAGGCCAAAAGTGGATCCAATTGGTATAACCTCTAGTGGAATTACACACACTAAAGTGAAATAAATCTTCAAGTGGAATTATATATAATATGAGTGACATGTATATTCCTAAAAAACCCAAGGTAAACCAATTTGATACTTTTTCCAAATCCATACAAAATTCCATGATCACAATTTATATATCATTTTCAATGAAAATAATTCCTCTTAGATGTTAAAAATATTTTCAAATGAAACCCACTATTAAAGAAAATTATAAAACACATTGGTTTCACAAATTTTTTTATTGAAAACACCATTTAAAAATATGATTTATTTCCAATAAATATATTTTAATCACCAATAAATTAAATTTAATGATTATAAAAAATTAATTTACATGAAAAATAATCAATTAATAAAATTAACCCCTTCTATAGAGAAACATACCACTGGAATGGAGTAACCACCTTAGAAAATAAAGATTAAAGAATGGTATATTGGGCCCTCATGATTCCAGTCCCATTGGAAACACATTAATCCTCTATCAAACCCTTTAGATCAAGAATACAATTCCCTCTTAGGTTTGATAAGATTATATAAGAATATATCTATCAATATTCTATAAATAAAAAAACTTTTATCAAGAACGCAACATACCTTGGTGAGATCCATCAAGAAAGAAGGTAAATCACAAAGAATATCAATGAAAAGGTATCTAGATCACTGTTGAAGGGTCAGGTTGATCCAAAATGTGACTAGGGTTATAATTAGTAATAAAAAAGAGTAAGTTAATGTTGTTAAAACCCAAATTTCTAAAGGCTCAAATTGTCATCCATAGATAGAAAAACTTTGTGCCAATCATGTGTGGTAACTTCCCCAAGCCACATGGCTTCCTGGGACTAGCGACATAGTTTAGTAAAATAGGAAAACGCCTAAGAAAAACACCCAGACATTTCATTTTCATCCCATCTCAAATTACTGGTTTGAATAAATATTCTCCAACCATTAAAAACACATATGTTAAAACACAGTGTTATCACACATGGTTACCGCATAGTTAGTACTAATTGTGCGCCAATCATTTTCCTAGCCTACCTTCTCAAAAGATCTCTATTTTTGATTCACATTCCCCCAAAACCTATAGAAAAACTTTATGAACAATCCTATATTAAATTTAAACACACCTGAGATCTAGTGGGAATTACAATTCTCACAAACATGAAAGTTTTATGTACTTATAAATACCTCAGGATCCTTGACTCACAAAAAGTGAAGGTCAGTACTACCTCATCAAAGACCCCTACTCCCATGTCATGTGGAAATCATATCTTAACTTCCAAAATACTTATACCAAAGGAATTTTTTTACCATTAAATCACATATCATGGTGATATATAATCTAAATTGGTTACTAAATAATGGTGGTATCGAGCTAAAGATCAACATCCTCTAATTCAATCACATGGGAAGGATTTGGTTGATAATTACTCAACTATGAAACATGAAACATACTATGGAAAAAACTCATATGGTATAGTATTTCAAACGTATACACTGACATTCCAAGTCACTCCATGATCTCAATGGGGCATATAAACCTTAGTTCCCATTTTCCCATATTTCTCAACCGATGATGTACGAAGTGAAGTGAAACTTTAAAAAACCTGATCACCAATCTCAAACTATAGTGGATGAAAATGGAGATATGAATAGGATTTATGAATAATTTTTTCAACGACTAACCTATTTATGATCAACTACGCCTTCTTTTCATCTCCAAAATGAGTCTCGGTCCAACCAAAGAATGACTGATTTAGGGGAACTTCTTAGTTTCTTAACAATTTTAAAGTGAACTCCATAATCTGCTTTAATACACCATTATTTTTATATAATCACTCATTTTATAGTGAAAAACTTTATTTTTTTATATTTATTTTTATACAAATATTATGCCTTTGTTTTTTTTAAATACTCTTTAGTTTATTCCCTTAAACTGCACTAAAGTAGCTCATTTCTAAAGTTTCTTAAATTCTCTTTTTACAAGTTTTCACTTAAGTTGGAAATCATTTATCCTTGAAACCTAATTTAATTATCTTTACCTTTTATTTTTTGGGATATAAAAGTTTACAATGTGATTTTATGACAAATAAAAATGATTTTCCAAAAGAACTCTTCTTTTCAAAGTAAAATGGGTATTTTTCAAAATAATTTCTCAATGATTTTATTAGAGTATTTTCATATATGGTTATGATTAAAAGTGGTATGTGACACTTTTATATAATGATATATTTTTATTCAACATATGAGGAATGGATTTGGCTTAGTAAGTGACTGGTAGGGCCCGATATATCCCCTTGATGCATCTGTAGGTCTCATGATATGAAATCAGTTGGAGACAAACCCTTCACGTTTGTTTCAAGTAGTTTTAAATTTTCATGAGGATAGATATTGACACAAATCAGATAGAATATAGTACCATATCCTCTATATGTTTTATTATCCACGTAAACATCTCTAATATCCTAAGGAAAAGACTCACCACCCTAGGAAGCATCGGTAAGAACATTTGAACCCTCGGTGAGACTTTATTCAAACTTAATTCCCTAGGAAATCCTTTTACCAAAATGCCTCATATGTTCTATTAGTTTGCAAGGATAAAAAGTATTCAATGTTTCTATATTTTATACTCATTATGACCACACCTTACACATTGGTAGAAAAAACTACTTCTATCCTAACAAATCTATTGAAACTAGTACTAAAGAAAACTGACCACCCTTTGACTTCTTTTTCTATCTAGAAGACACACCATAGTAAATAATGTCACCAACTGAAACTCAACGTAATCCTGTATTTTAATATTTTCAAAACTCTTCAAAATATTCTTTGTCGACTAACTACATAGAGGTTGGAAGGCACATGAGAATAAAAATTGACCCAATATCATCCCTCATTACCAACTCAAATCTTCAATCCCTTGGTTACTAATTTTTTACTAACTCTGGTTAAAAATTTTCCATTTTAGAAAAACATATCAAATAATCTAACATATTATGCTCTTCTTGCTTCATGACTATAAAATTTTGGGTATTCTCCACACAAAACTTCTTAGGTTAAAATTTTTTGTTTAACATCTTTTTAAAAAAATTATACTTATAATCCTTCCGCAACATAACTTTCACAATAGAATCCCACCATCTTCTTCTTGGTCCTTTAGGCATGTATATGGAAAAATCACCATATATTCCTTAGGAGTATTTAATAAGTTGAATATCCCCAAAATAATCTCAAGACACTCTTCATATTATTAGTTTATTTACCACCATGTAAAATGGTTGGATGTTTCCTAGTGAATTCCAAGCCATGATCCACCTCACATCCAGGATTCCCGACACTCATTTGATTGAGATTATGAATTTTATGGATTATAGATTCAACCAAATAGGGGTTAACCTTAGTATTTTTTTAGGAACATGTCTCTTTGTGTACTCAACTAAATTTAAAATATCTATTCTATGAGGAATTGTCTGATAAACATAAGAAAATATCGAATTTCCTTTTGATTAAATTCTAAAACCATTAGACCTCCATTAAGAATTCATGTCAATGCCTTTAAACAATGAGAATTTAAATCAATATGAATTATCATAATGAGACTTGAAATTTAAAAAATATATATACATTTAAATAAACTCTCCATCCAATTCATTAAAATGACATTAATATCTGTGTCTTGAACATGGTAAAAAAAGTTGACCACCTTAGTAACTCGAGTTCAGACACATAAGTGAGATGACCAACCACCCTTCTAAACATACTACTCAAATAATATTTATCATAAATTCTTAATATACATGACATAGAACCAAACCAACGTATTTTTATCACAATTCAGGTACGGTATTCCCTCTAATTCCATTCTGTAACGAACCATCCTAGGTCAACTAGACAAGCCACCCAAACTGGCCCATCAAAATTTGGTGAGTAGAAACAAAATAACTAAAATAAGTCTCGTATATAAAAAAATTAAGAAAAATCACCATAATATAAGATGAAATAAGATATTTAACATCCAATAGATATAAAATTTAAGATAAATCTTCTAAACTAGAAACAAACATCAATACAAGACCAAAATGTCTCCATGTGACCAATCATTGCCTCCTAACCATCCTACTACAATAGAAAAGACAACAAGTGAATTATAAATGTTATATGGTGCCCTTAACATTACATGATTATAGAAAACTAACATCTATAAACACAAAAAATCAAAAGTATAGCATGAGCAAACATCCCAATAGGATTCCACCGCATAATCTATATAAATTTTGATATCATGAATGTATCAGTTCTAGCTTTAAAATTGTATATTTATAAATAATTTTCATAAATCAAAAGAATTTGTAATATATCATTTGGATTTCATATATCCGTTCATTTTCTCAAGGAAATTAATTTTTCAAGTACATGTGATAAGCATGAAAACATAATCAATACAATCTATTCGTACACCATAAGATAAACATGTGAGCAATAAAACCATGACATATTCCATCATGTGAAAGCATGTAAGAAAATACACATGAAAAATCCATAATATCATAATAAAATTGTAAATGATAAATAAAACCTTTTGGTCTATAATATATGGGTATATTTACAAGAAATAAAAATAAATCCCTAATACAAACCTACAGTGGAACCAATTTTATTGACTTTTAGTTTCATTATTCATACTAAAGTGAAAGAAATCCACAAGTGTCATTACACAAACTACAAGTGACATTGATTATTCCTAACACATCCAATGTCACAAAATGTTCAATGTTTGTACAAAACTAATTAAAAATCCATGATCATAATTTATAAAAAAATTTCAAATAAAATTTAATCCAAATTAGTTCATAAAAACCCATTTTTAAACCAAAACCACCATTTGATAATTTTATCAAACACTTAGTTGTTAGAAAACATTTTTAAATAAAATAATATTTAATAACATGATTTATTTCCAAAAAAAACATTTTAATCACAAATAAATTAAATTAAATTAATAAACTAAAGGAATTTACAAGGACAATAACAAATTCAAAGAATTAACCCTTTTTATAGGTACATCTACATTAAGAATATAGATAGACCAAATCTCCTCCAAAAACAGAGACTGGTGAAAAGTGGATTTGGAGGTCATGATATGATAACCAAAATAAATACATCAATCCTATATCAAAACCCTTATATCTAGTAAACACAGACCCCTTGTATTATATAATATGATTGGAGAGGATATCTAATGGGGATCTATGAAGAAAAAGAAAAAATGGATCAATAATGAAAGAAAATTTCAAAGAATCCCAAGGAAGAAGTCTCTAGAGACCTATGAAAGGATTAGGTCAAGAAAAAAATGATATTTTATGGGTTATTAGGAATAAAAAAACTAATGGTGAAAGGATAAAACCCATATTTTTAAATTATTTGGGTTCCATGCACGGTTAGGCTACATGGTTAGACAAACATTGTGCCAACAGTTCACCTATACTACCTTCTCCAAAAATATACATTTTCAACCCCTATTTATGAGAAACCTCTAGAACTACTTTAAGTAAAATCCACGAATAAAATAAATAATATTTGAGATATTTTATCCATTACAAAAAGATTTATTTCACTGGATAATATTAATGTGTGTGGAACTATTTCAAAAAAATCTATTCATGGGAATACATATTTGATCCTCATCATTGATGAATTTTGTAGAATGGAAATGGTTTTAGATATAATTAAAAAGTACGAGGTATTAAATTGCATAACACATTATCCACATGAAGTGAAAAAATATTATGTGTCAAAAAATAAAAATATTTTGAACTAAAAATTGAACAGAGTTCAAAAATAGAAAAGTGGGGGATTATCTAAAGAAATTGGGAATGAGGGACCAAGTTTCAGTAGTAATAGCTCCTCATAAAAATGGAGTGGTTGAGATAAGAAACTAGATTCTTAAAAACATTTCTATAATGATTCTCATTGAGAAAGAAATTATAGATAATTTTTTGAAAAAGGTTGTGTTATAATCAGTCTACATTTCTAACAAAACCTTACTGGGTCCAAATAGAGAAAAGACTCTATAGGATTTGTGGTGTGGAAATAAGCTAACATTGAAATACTTCCAAGCACATGATAGTAGGTGTTTCATACTCAATTAGGAGAAACACATGAGTTTTCAATCCTATAGAGATCAATGGATATTTCCTAGATACTTAGAATAAATAAAAACATATAAATTCTTCAATAAGAATATGGGGAAAGTTATAGAGATTAATGATGTTGTTGTGGTACAAATGAGATTAATATTTAGTAAATACATGAACAGTTTTAGGAGGATAGTGATAAAAAATATGAATAGATTAGGTGTATTTAATGTACCAATGTCAGATTTAGAATAAGATTCAGATGATGATAAACATGAACCTAAACTTATATTTGCACATAAAATTAGCAGCCAAGCTGAAATTTATAGGTAAGACATAATTGTTGATTAGAAAACACGAGGGATGATAAGATTGATTAAGGGTCAACATCAATAATATTTTATATCATTGGTAGATACAAAGTGTTTTGGAGAAGCTACAGGAGACTAGAATAAGGTTCAGGTAATGAATGAATAACTTGACCAAATCAAAAAGAATCGAATGAGGGAGGTTTTTTTGAGGAGGATATACAAGATTTTGATCAGGAACAACTGGGTCTTCTATAACAAGCTGGTTGAAGAAGGAAAATAATTCAAAAACATAATGATACTTTTTCAAGTTATACTCATAGATAGTGCGTATAAATGTTGATGAAACATTCTCACCTATTATGAGGATATAAATTTTTTATTATTCTTATCCATTGTGGTATAATGGAAATTCAATGTTTTCCATATGGAGGTCAAGTCGGCATTTCATAATGGGGTTTTGGAAGAAGAGGTGTTTATTTAATAGAAAGATGATGTTATCATTCATGAATAAAAGAAAAAAATTGTTAGCTAAAGAAGGATTTATATGGATTGAAGCAGGCACCAGGCACTGCTACAAAACTAGGCTTTAGCACCGCTGTTATTTATCAGTGCTAGAAGAAAACTTTGAGAAATGGGATATTTATCAGTACTGATATATTTAATATTTTATCAGTTCATTTATTTAAGCACTAATAAAGGAAATTTTTATTAGTGATTTAATTTTAGTGTTGATAAAGTGTATCATTTGTCAGAACTTTATTTTTAATGCTGATAAAGGGTATCCTTTATCAGCATTTTATTTTTAGCACTGATAAAGGGTATGCTTTATGAGCGTTTTATGTTTAGCACTGATAAATATTTCTTTCATAAACGTATTTTTAGTATAGATAAAATGAAATAATTAAATAAATAAAAAATAAAAATGTGTTTATTAAAAAAAATATTACAAATTTTATTAATTAAATAATTATTGATAAAAATGAATTTATTGATTATACAATATTAAATATTAAACATTTTATTAATTAGATAATTACGATAATTAATTTTATTAAATTGTATATATATATATATATTAATGTGCATAAATATGATTATATATTATAAAATATTTATGTGATTTAAATTAAATTGTCATCTATTTATTGAATAATGGTATATAATTAAAAATTAATATGAATTAAAAATATTGACTAATTGCATAGTACTCGACATATAATTTAATGTCGTTTGATTTTTCAATTTAATATAGATCAAATGTGTGTTATATTGATTTCATATATACGTATAATTAATGCATTTTTATATACAATATGCACACACCTAGAACTTATCCATTTTATCGATATTTTTAAAGTGTTCCTATATTCTTAATTTATTCAATTTCACTCATATATATATATATATTCATGCACAAAAAATTATATATTCATTAATAATGTTAAAAATATATTTGTAAAAAAAATATAAGTGAATATATTTATAAATATATATTTATAACACTACTAAAAATACGGCCTTTATCAGCGCTAAAAATGGCCTTTATCAGCGCTAGAAAAAGCGCTGATAAAGCCGGCGTAGATAAAGGGTGGGTCCCCTTTATCAGCGCTCCGAAAAGCGCTGATAAAGACCACTTTTATCAGCGCTAAAAAAAGCACTGATAAAAGTACTCCTTTATCAGCGCTTTAGTTTTAGCGCTGATAAAAGTTAAAAAAATTAAAAAAAATTAAAAAAAATTAAAAAATACTACCAATCAAGGGGGATTTTATTATAGCGCTTGAACCCCCCCCCCCCCCCCCTTTATAGTGCTTTTCGGCCCCTATACAGCACCCCACGCACCCCCCTCCACCCTTTAACAGCGCTTGCTCCAATATTCCCCATGCGCGCGCACCCCTGCCTCCACCAGGATTTGAACTCGAGACCTCCCCCCTACGCGCCTAAGCCCTTACCACTACTCTATTTTGATTTGCTTTCCAATTCATGATATCTATATATATATATATTTTTATACTTAGTTATATTTATTCGTATAGTAATATATATTTATATTAATATATATATATATAGTTATATTATAATATATATATATAGTTATATTATAATATATATATATATAGTTATATTATAATATATATAGTTATATTATAATATATATATATATAGTTATATTATAATATATATAGTAATATTAATATATATATATATAGTGGTATTAATATATATCTATATCTATATATATATATATATTTAGTTATATTTATTCGTATAGTAATATATATTTATATTAATATATATATATATATATATAGTTATATTAACATATATATAGTTATATTAACATATATATAGTTATATTAACATATATATAGTTATATTAACATATATATAGTTATATGAATATATATTTATATAGTTATATTAATATATATATAGTGATATTAATATATATATTTATGGTGATATTAATATATATATTTATAGTAATACTAATATATATATATGTAGTTATATTAATATATATATAGTTATTAGATTAATATATATATAGTTAGATTAATATATATATAGTTAGATTAACATATATATATATATATTTAGATTTATATAAAGGTATATAAATATTCATTGTATTTTAAATAAAATGGATGTTAGTTATTATTTAGATAAAGCTAATATATTTTATATGTAAGCATATTTTATTATTTATATTTATAATTAAATTTTTAGGTGTGAATATTTAATAAATATGAATATATTGTTATATATTTGATTATAAATAGCAGTACATTATAAAAAATGATGAAATTTCAAAGACATAATATCAATATGAATGTAATACCTTGGAATAAATTCATACCTCACCAAAAAAATCCAATAATACCCCCTTAAACGAGGGTGAAAATCCACAAAATGTTAAAAAATCGGGGTACCCCGACTAAAAACTCAGTTTTGGAGGCCTTATGGGCCTCTTTTGGCCTCTAAAATCCCTTGAACGAGGTCCCCCCAAGTTACAGAGACGTAGAAATCGTCGTAGGCTTCGATTTGATATGTGGTAGAGCTCAAACGGACACCTGGATCAAAAGTTATGGCCGTTTGAAGTTTGAGTTGTGTTTTCAACATATTTTGGATCTTTTTTTAATTTTTTTAATTTTTTTAGTCTTCAAATTGTTATTAAATGACTATTACTCAATAATTATTAGCAAATTATTAATTAAAAATATTTTTTAAATTTTTTAAGAAGCCATTTTCACTAAATATCTTATATATTATGTATAATAAGTGTAAATGTACATTTATAGTTATCTAACATATATTTAAAAATTATATATTATATTTATATATCAATATAACTATATTTATATATTAATATATTTGTAAAAAAAATTGAAGTTGACCTTTTATCAGTGCTTTTAAAAAAAGCGCTGATAAAGCCCCCCCCCCTTTATCAGCGCTACTAAACAAGTGCTGATAAAGGGGGTCCCTTTATCAGCGCTTTTTCATTAGCGCTGATAAAGAGGGGGCGCTGCGAAAAACTGTTTTTGTGGTAGTGTAAATGTACATTCACTATATTTATACAATTATATATTTATAATGATAAATAAATAAATACTTTCTTAAAATTATTTATATAATTATAAATGAATAATTATATATATTTAAATAATTATTAAATTTATAATAAATTTACTTAAATAATAAATATATTTACTATATTTATATTTATATATATTTATTAAATATATATGTATGTATAATTATATAAACATTTCTAATGATATAGATAATATTTTTTAAAATATTTCTATAATTAAAAATAAATAATTATAAAATTATAATAAATATATTAAAAAAGGAATATATTTACTATATTTACATTTATATATATTTATAAATTATTATAAAATATTTATAATTTTTTATTTATAATTATAAATATAAATCTTTTAACAGTGATTTTGTAATAAGAAATGATAAAAGAATCTTTATTACCACTTTTTTAGTACTAATAAAGATAAGGATTTATCAGTGTTAAACAATGCATTGACAAATGAACATTTATTTGTGTTATAAGTTTTGTGCTGATAAATATTAGTTTTATCAGTGATTTTTTAGCACTGATAAATAGTTCTTTTATCAGCATTTATATAATAATCGCTGATAAAAGGTCTCTTTATCAGCGCTTATTGGTAAGCACTAATAAAAGTGCCCTGGTCTATTTGAAAAACCCTAACCATTTGCAAACCCGTCGCAATATAAAAGTTTTCCACGAAATCTATCCACTATCGGTGCTCCTCCTTAGTGAATCGAAGGTTCAATCGCTCCTCCTCAGTGAATCAAAGGTCAAATCACACCACTTGACTGCCTCTAAACATCTTATCCAAAATCCAAAGAGGGTCTAGGATTTTCTTTATCCTAGCAAGTTAGGCCTTCCGATTTTCTTTTTATATTTTTTGATTCGTTTTTTATTTCTTCTTCTACGATTTTTTTATAATACATTGTTTATGATCTTTTGTTTATGATTTATTTGTGATCCATTATTTAGGGAAGGATTTTTGGTCCGTTGTTTATATTCACTACCGATGTATGATCTGTTGTTTATATCTCACACTGAACCTGGGATTTATTTATTATTGTTTTACTGCTATGTTTTATATCTTCTTACAAAGTAATTTTTTCATATATGTATATACATTTGTAGAAATTTTCATTTAAATTCTTGTTTATTGACTACTGATTTGAAGCACATTGGTGGTTCTCTAATGATTTTATATATATTGAAACCTATCATGGACACCTCAATATGCATGCACCTTCAGATGCTATTTTTTACAAACCAAGTTAGTGGAGTGATGTATGTTATTATGTTGGTTATATGTATCATATGATCTAGTTCCTCTTAGAATTAACTATGTTCCTTAGTTTTCTTATAGAGAAGATTCATAGGGGACATCCCCAGTTAAGCACATGAGGTTTTATCACATCAACCCTTCACTTTTTGAATCATTATGTTACCTTTAGTTCATTTTATATTTGAATATTAGTTTTTATCTATTTGATATTTATTATACACTATAAGTGAGTAAGTTTGTATGTTGGCGTGACATTTATGTGTGTCTATATAGCTATTTCATCATTTATTTCCATAGTTTTTTGTCTAAGAGATATGCCTATATCAGGTAATGATGATTTTGGGTCTGTATGTCCATTGTCCCCAAGCATCATTCTTGAATTTTGTTTGACCTCTAATACTAATTATTTCAATTTGGGAAGGGCACCTTCCATTTATGGCTCTTTACACCCAAAGTTTAAACCATCCTTTAGGGACTTTAAGGTCTATTAGAGGTCATAAGATGATCTGACATGGTGTTTTTTGGGTAATTCAGGCTAGGGTCATTACACTCTCCATCTTTTGGTTTACACCTATAAAATTTAGTGATAATATCATTTATTATCTGCGTTTATCTCTATATATTTTTCAAATTCCAATAGCCCTTATTATTTTATTTAGAATATCTAGGCACTCAGATATTTTATTAGAAATGATTCATATTTCTCTTATTAGAAATTTCTATAATTTTCACTTTTAATAATGAAAATATTATGTGCATTTATTTATATATTGCATAAAATTAATCTTTTATGAACCTAATAGGATAGATATGAATTGAAAATAGATGCATGTTAATATTTTGACAAACGAATATGAATATGGAGTTAAATAGTTCATCAAGTTTTCAAGAGAGCATGCAGCCGACCCTTCTAAAATCTTCTATCCATGTTTACATTGTTGTTATTCATGAAAAATTAGTCTATAAGTGTTTAAATAACATTTGATTTGTCACAAAATAGATCAAAGATATAAATGTTGGAATAAACATGGGGAAAACTGAATGTGGGCATCTATTGGGATGATACTATGGTTTATGAATCATTTTATATGAATGCCTTTGTAAAAGATGATGGAGATCACATGGAAGAAATGAAAATGGAAATTAAATATGACCATCATGATTATCCAAAATTGTTTGAGGAGTTAAATAACTATTCTAAGAAATCATTGTATAACATTTTTACTAAATACACAACATTTTCAGTTGTATTGAAGTTATATAATTTGAAATCTGTCAAGGGATTGAGTGACACCAGCTTTACAGAACTACTTGGTCTTCTGAAAGATATACTACCAGAAGAAAATTAACTACCATGTCGAACATATGATGCTAAACGAACTTTATGTTCAATGGGAATTATCTCTAAAAAACACATGCTTGTCCAAATGATTGCATATTGTTTCTCAAGTACCGTGAATCACTAATCAAATGCATTAAGTGTGGCACAGATCAATACAACAAAAATGAATCAAGTCCATTGAAATATGTATGGTAATTTCCTATCATTCCATGGTTTAGAAGACTATATGGATGTCATGAAACCGCAAGAAAATTAACATGGCATGAAGATACAAGAATTAAATATGGGAACCTACATCATCTAGCATATTATCCTTAGTGAAAGAAAATTGATTACAAGTTTTCTTAATTTGGAGATGAGATGAGAAAATTTCGTCTTGCATTATCTACAGATGGAGTAAATCCTTTTGTTGTACAGAGCAGTACTCATAGTACATAGCCTGTCATGTTGGTAAATTATAACTTTCCACCGTGGTTATACATAAAGTGTAAATATGTTATGATGTCTCTTCTTATATCTGGATCAAAGCAACCTGGTAATGATATTGATTTCTATTTGGCTTCATTGATTAAATATCTAAAATTGATGTGGGATACAGGTGTTACAATGTATGATTCTTATAGAAGTGAATAAATCACATTGAGTACCATATTGTCTGGAATGATAAATGACTTCCCCACTTAGGGAAATTTATCAGGCTATGGCATTAAAGGCATGTTGGGGTGTCCCATTTGGTAAAAATTCACATACTCAGATCGATTGAAACATTCCTCAAAGAATTTTTTTTAGGACATTGAAATTTTTTACCTCGATGACATAAATATCGATCATGGATGACAACATTCAATGGGAATATCGAATAAGGTACAACACTGTCTCCAGCAATGGGTTATAAACTATAAAAAAAAGTAAAAAATATTGACATTGTTTTCGATAAACCATTTTTGAAAAAACTTACAAAATCAGGTTGTAAGGATGGATCAATTTTCATTGAATTATCGTATTGGAATTTTTTGTATGTAAAACATTTTCTTGATGTCATTCATATAGGAAAAAATTATTTGAAAGTGTTATTGGAACAGTACTAAATTTTCCTAGAAAAATGAAAGATGGCATTAAGGCTAGGTTGGACTTGATTGAAATGGGGATAAAAGAAGAGTTGGCACCGGTGAAGGGTAAAAAGGTGGATTTTTTTCCTCCAGCAGCTTACACTTTATCCAGACAAAAAAAATTGAAATTTTTCCTTTTCCTTATGAGTGAAAAAGGTCCATAGGTGTATTCCTAAAATATCAAGAATGTCGTGTCAATGACTAATTCGAAGTTATAAGGACTAAAATCAAACGAATGTCATGATTTGATGCAAGATTTAATGCATATTTCTTTTCATTTCATTATGACTCAAAATGTATGACATACATTAACTATACTCTGCTTATTTGTCAAATCCATATGCAGTAAATTTGTAAACCCGAAGAAGTTTCCCATCATGAATAAGGAGATTTCAATCATATTGTGTGAATTAGAAATGTTCTTCCCACCATAATTCTTTGATATAACAGTCCACCTGATGGTTCACTTGGTTAGAGAGGTTCAACTCTTTTATCCTATCCATTACATATGGATGTACCCCATTGAATGGTATATGAATATTCTTAAAGGGTATGTCAAGAATCAAAGTCGTCCAGAAGTTTGAATTGGATAATGATATATTTTTGAAGAAGCTATTGAATTTTGTACCGATTACCTATCAAATGTTGAAAGCATTGGTCTCCCAAATTCTCGTAATAGGGAACACCTTATGGGTGAAGGGATTTCTAGAAGATATATTATTACAATTACCTTGATATAGTATAAGAAATCACATATTTACATATTATGTAATAATAAAGATGTTGATCCATACATTGAAGCCCAAAAATAAATTCTTATAGATTTTATTACATCAAGGGATTAAATATGGATATCAAATACGCATAATCAAGAGTTTATAGGATGGTTCATAGATCAAATTTATAAGGAGTTATCCAAAAATATGAATTTAATTGTTGAATGACTTTAATGGATAACCAGAGGAATGAATGAAAATTTTATATCTTACACTGGGTTTTTAATCAATGGTTATACATTATACACAAAAGAAAATGATGAATTAAGTAAAATTAAAAATAATGGTTGTATTCTTGTGGATAAAGTGATGCACATATATGGTTCTAAGGATAGAAATAAAATTTATGAAAATATGTCATATTTTGGCATTATCGAATAGATATATGAGTTGGATTTTACAAAATTTCAAGTTCCTCTTTTTTGTTGCAAATGGGTTGAAAATATAAATGGATTAAAAGATAATTAAATGTGATTTATGAAGGAGGATTTTAGTGTATAGGGGGTAAAAATTGATCCATTAATAATTTCATAACAATCATTGCATGTATTTTATGTATATGATCCAATAAAAAATGATTAGTCAATTATCCTACTGGTGACTAAAACAAATGTTGAGTCAGATGAAAATTTAATCGAGGATGACCCTTTAATTGGGACATCACAATCAGTTAATATTGGTCCCACTATAGACAATGTATTTTATGTTAGAGGGGACCACAATGAGGAGATTTGGATTCTTGAAATAGGAACCAAATCCTTGAAACCTCTAAAAAAATAAAGAGAGTTCAATGAGAAGGTAAAAGCATTTTTTAATAAATTATGTTTTTCCTCATAATATTATATGTTATCTAATGCATTAACATAATCTAAATTAAATTTTTGACTATTCATGTAGACAATATCTTATTCACATGGTGATGTTACTAATCCCTCAGAATAACAAACTACAATAAAGGAAACCCTTTTGATAGATTCAAAGGTAATGTTACGATATACTTTTTATATTTTAACGAAAAAATATATAATGGAACATTGATTTAATTATCATTATCCCATGCATAGTTAGTTTATTTTAGAATATTTTTGTCCACGTTTCATGATTTTTCAATAAGATCAATGATGTTGTCTCTGCTTAATCACAGACATAATATTTATATTTTCACAGTAAAATCATTATCTGTAGAATTAATTTATTGTTTCATATTTATGTTTAATTTATTTCTTTTTAGTATTACTCGAATAATAATTTTTTTTATATAGGTGGATTCTTTTTTCTGAGTTGGGGGTGCTCTATCCAACTTTCATTCTCTTTCTACTTTAAAACCTTTTCACCCCAACAGTGGTGCATTTATTACTTTCTTTCTAGTTACCTCCACTGGATTTGCAGGACTAGAAAAGATGGTTCCTCTGCTCAATTACAGAGGTAATCTTGATATTTTCAAAGTGAAATAATTTTCCATGGAATTAATTTATTGTTTCATATGTGTGTTTAATTTATTTATTTTTAGTAATAATCACATAAATTTTTTTTCTTATACAGGTGGATTCTTTTGTTCTATTTGGGGGTGCTCTGTCCAATTTTCATGCTCCTTATCCCTTAAAACCTTTTCACCCATACAGTGGTGTATTTATCAGTTTCTTTCAAGTTACCTCTACTTTCTTTGAAGGAAGATAAACGACGCTGCCTCTACTCAATTATAGAGGTAATCTTGATGTTTTCACAGTCCCCCCATCCAATCCATTTTTTATTAATTTTTTTAAAACCACTTCTTGGATAAGTGTGAACCTTACAAAGACATAGTGCCACACAAACTAAAAAAACTGATTCAAAATTCAAATTTCAAAAATCAAAAATCATTATTCCAACTGCATTGTACATCATTTCCTCGGTCCACCACCCACCTCATGATTTATACCTTGACACAAATCACCCATCGAAACAACTGATCGTCAAGGAGGGAGACCGATGGATTCCATCATCATCGTCATTGAATTAACATCCTTGTCGTGGAAGAAACACATAATTGAACACCACAGAACATTAAATACCCCATCAATGAACATCATCAATAAATATTAATCCACCACTCAAAGTCTTAGTGCAGTCAATCATCAATGGAAATGACACATGATATTTTCACAGTAAAATCATAATCCATTGAATTAATGTATTATTTCATATGTATGTTTAATTTATTTCTTCTTAATATTACTCACATAATAATCTTTTTCTTATACAGGTGGATTCTTTTGTTCAATTTTGGGTGCTCTATCCATCTTTCATCCCTTTATGCACCAAAACTTCCATAGACTTCTTCTCTCACAATAACTTTCACTCATATAGTGTTGACATTTATCAATTTCTTTCAAGTTCCCTCCACTATTCAATCATAGAGGTAATATTGATATTTTCATAGTAAAATCATTATCCATATAATTAATGTATTATTTTATATTTATATTTACTTTATTTCTTTTTAGTATTGCTCAAAATAACTATTTTCTTATACAAAAAGGATTTGGAGTTGGAACTATTTTCTTATACAAGTGGATTCTTTCATTCGAGTTGAGGTGGTTCGAAACTACAAGTCCAATGTTAGCTGTTTGATAAAGAAAGTCAATGGAAATCGTGGTAGCATTGACAGTTAAGATTGTTTTTTAATGCATGTAATAATTTTTTTTATGTAATTAGATAAACCAATGTTTTAAATGTCTATAATATAATTTTTTTTATAATATTTATGTTGTAAATTTCATTTCATTTAAATTATGTATTGACACTTATTTTTGTTGATATCTGATGTATTTATGGTATTGCAGTGTGCTGTTATAGCACACTGTAGTCATACTATAGTGTGTTGTAATATCATACTATAGTATGGACCTTTATGAGTGATTTTAAAAGTGCAAATAAATATTACCTTTATTAGCGCTTCTAAAATCACTAATAAAGGTTTCCTTTAGAGGTGCTAAATTAAAGCATTGATAAATGGGTATTTTATCAGCACTTTTTTATTATTGATAAAAGTATTGTGCATTTAACATTTCTCACTCTGTCAGAACTTTTCTATCATTGTTAAAGGCCATTTCCATCATTGTTAATGGCCAGTTTTGTAATAGTGAGGAGCGTGTAATTAAAGACTTGATAAGTATTTTAAGAATCTTAGTTTCTAATAAAATGGTGTTAATTAAAATCATTATGTCGATAATGAGAGTAATCGTATGGTTATGGTGATGGTGTATGTGGATCAGAAAATATTTGGCGGATTTAATGAATCATATTGAATTTTTTTTAAGAATTAATGAAATGATAATTTGAAAATTCGATTATTAGAGAGTTGATGTTTTCTTTGGTTCATAGGTAAAATTAGAAATGAATGGATCATTAATTTCTCAACAAAAATATTCAAATATGGTTATAATAATATTTTTAATGAATAATTCCAAGTAGATTAAATCTTTTTTGGATACCCAAATTAAACATTAATGATATAATGATTAAAAATCAATCAATGTTTCCAAATAAAGGGATATTATTTGAAGTATATTATACTTAAAAACAATATGACCTAGAATTGTGTATGATAAATTCCATGTGACATGGTATTAATGTAATTCAAAGGGAATAAACTTACTCATAGTTAAGAGAATAATTTTATATATAAAGGGAATGTTATATTTAGGTTTTTTACAATGAAAAATATTATAAAGAGATATTGGGTTATACATATGTAGATTAGGTGAATTCAACAGATGGTAAAAAATAAATGGCATGTGTTGTATTCTATCTTGGATGATTTTTTATTTAATGGATAAGAAAAAAGTAAGCTTCTCATTCACTTATAACCATATAATATAAATATATTATGTCTACTCAAGCTATCATGCAGTTATTTTGGATTAAGTGGCAACTTGGAGATGTTGGAATTGAATTCAAATCTCTAATTGAAATTCATTGTGTTATTCAAGTTGATATAAATATTATTAAAAATAAAATAAATTACTCAATGATGAATAAAATTAGAATCAAATATAACTTTATAAAGGATAAATTTGAGCATGTATTTTTTAATCTATATTATGTTCCTATTAAACTACTTAGTGCAATCATCCTATAAAGGCCTTATTTGAATAATTGTTTGGATGATATCAACTGACTCTTGGAATTCAATCAAATTCCCACACTAAAATAGTATAGATGTGGGACCCAATACCCCTATGAAATGGTGTGTTTTATCTTATGTTTTGATATGTGTTTTTTACCATGTTTCATACCTTAGATAATGGACCATTGGTTTCATTGGAAAAATGGTATAAAATTCCTTTATCATGAATCTGGGAGAAGTTGATAGGGGGAAAAGAAATTTTTTAGATCTAAATTTAATGATGATGATGATGATTTTTTAATGGAAATAAATCATTATAGGAGGTAATTATGAAAGATGTTTTTAAAAGTTTGGATAAAGAATTTTTTATTCTCATTTTCCATGGGTTGTGTTCAAGCTAGGTTTCGAGAACAATTATTATCAAGAAAATATTTTATAGTAGTATCAAGAATAACATGGTACATTTATGAAATTTTAATGTTAATCTAGTTCCCCATTATTATATTGAATAATGTGTTATTAGAGTATGTGTTGAGTAAATTACTGTTCTATTTATGCTGTCACAATGTGTGAGTGGCGATTCTAGAGGACGATGTGTGTGTGTGTGTTCTTGTCAATAAAAGTGTTTAACTAGTTTTGAAGTATTTTCAAAAAACCCATAGGGGTAATTATTGTAAAAATTCCATCTTTTGGAGAGTTAATGTTTTTGGTTTGATTTTTTTTTATAAATCCATTTTACAACATTCTAGTAAGATTTTTTCTGAAGGATTTTTCAAGGTAGTACAGTTTCATAGTTTTTTCCATATATTTTGGGAATGAAAATTAAGATTTGTTTTATGGTAAAGGATAGATTCTGGAATTGGAAATTTAGTAGACCACATCTCACCTAAAGGGGTTCATGGTGGGTTTTTTTAAGTAATATTGACCACATATGAGCTTTTTAATGTGATCTGTATAGTAGGTATGTGAAACCATAAAGAAAAAATAAAAAAGTAAATTCAACTACATAGAAAAAATTCCATGAAAATTGTAATTGGTGCTTGTCATTTGATTTCGAAGGAAGTGGGTTAAAGTCCTAAACAAGGTGAGTTATTTTTTATAGTTGATGTTTGTGTTTTAGAGTACACCATAAGGGTTTTTTTACATTATATGAACTGTATATTGAGTTTAGTTCAAATTACAGGATAATTCAAAAATGTGTTAATGGGTAATAGTTATTATAGAGTTTTATAGGTTTCCTTTCCTATATAATTGATCCCTGATAACTTTATTAAAAATAAAAAATAAAATATATATAATCATCCTTGTAATAATTCAATGAATCTTGAAAGTGTTAAATTATGTATTTGATTTCATGAAGAAGGCAGTAAGAAAAGGAAGTTATGTTTGTAGAGGAGATTTTTTTTATGGTGCACTATTACTATAAAATCAATATAGGTCTCAAAGGATTCATCTATCTATGAAGTGAAGTTATTTTATAGTCTACTACTGCTACACAGTGAAAGGGTTTCTGTAATGGTTTTAAAAAAATAATAGGAAGAAATAGTCCAATAAAGGTCTCTCTGTAAAGAAATCTCTACATAATAAAGTGGATTTCATATACTGGGTGAAAATAAGGATACATTTCACAGTCATGTATAAAAAAATTTAGTTTATTCCAATGTATTAAATAATATTATTTGGGAGTAGTGATTACAATTCATTTGGTATAGTTGTGAGAATTCAGTTTTTCATTGGTTATATACCAAGTAGAATAGTGAGTCCACTCAGAATCTTGTAACAATAGTTCCCTTTAGTGGATTTGGTAAAATGGAACATAGACATTGAATAATCTTTTTATATAGCTCAGTAATGGTAAACCAAGTTAAAATTTTCGTTTCTTTTTCATTTTATAACATCAACATAATATTTTCTATAAAAAGGATCATGGTGGAGAGGTAACCCCAAGTCGATGCTCTCTCCCTCATAGCGATGAAGGCAACGTTCGAGCCAGTCCCTCTCCTCCTGGTGGGGGAGGGATCTCTGGCGTCACTCAAGAGAGTCATGGAATTCCATCCCTTCTCCAACTTGAATTTTTTATCTCCTTTTCCAGAAGTTTCTTTATGCCCTAAAGTCCCAAATCTGGTCGATGGATTCCCTAAACTTCAGTTGTCTACTTCAGAGTTCATAGAAACTTTAGTGCTTATTAACCTCACCTTGGTGTCTTGGTTCAAACAAAGTTGCCCTTCGGTTGATTTGTTCAGCAGGTTTGTCTTTGGATCAAGGAACTTGTAGGAGAGGGTGATTGTGGTATTGCTAGATAGCCACCACATTATGATTAGTTTCGCATCGAACGAGGATCTCATCAGTGCCTAGTCAAGAGCTTCATATAGCTTCAACAAATTTAGTTTTTTCCCTTTTTTTGGTCTTTCAACTTCCATATAAATTGCGACACTCCTACAATTGCGGTCTGGGTGATTTTTTCGAATTTACCTTTTCTGTTTCAGAATCCTTCGATAATTAGGATGAATAGAAATCTTGTTGGTAGATTTATCTATTCTAATAGTTGTAAAGCATCAGTTTTTCACCCCGTCAACCCACACGTTTGTGTGGAAATAAACATTTTAAGGGTTCCATTTGAGTATTTCTGGGTAACAGTTGGTGAGGAGTATAGGTGCAAGCAACAGGTTTTCTACATGTCTTGGGTGGATTTCTTTTCTACCTACAATTGATTGGTCCATTCTTCAGATAACTTTAATCAGGAAGTGAATGTTTATTTTAAGGGTAGAGCTAGTAGAAAGGTCCCAAATATCTATGATAAGGATGGATCGTCGAAGCAGTTGTCTAGGGATATGGATGGTAGAGGGTAGGGGGTCCATACCAATTTATTGCAAAATGGGTGGGATGTGCCTCAGCAGTCGATTCCTGTAGAGAAGAAGTGACCAAATTATATCTTGTTGGTCCCAAATGTGTCATTAGATTCCAGACCTAGAATGGCTTTGGATAATAATGTTATGGAATCGGTGGTTAATTTGATGGTTTTTGAGGTTTTTAACAGGTTAAGGGTGGATCTTTGTGATCCTTCCTTCGGCATTGAGTGGCATTATCTTGAAGGGGTAACAGAGGGGGCTGGTATGGTCCAGTATGAGGCTAATTGTGAGGATAGTATTATGGATGGGCACTCATTGGATATGGAACAAAGGGCAGGTGGTGAGGTTGATGATGAGACTGCTTCTTATGTGGAGGTTTTGAGATCGGGTAAGGAAGATTCAGGTATGGGGAGATAGGAATTGGGGATCCAATCCAGTGATAGTCAACTAGGAGACTCTATCTCAAGGTTTTGTAATCCAATACAGTTGATAAATAGTTTTTCAGGTCTTGTAGATGTTGTTTTTGGCTCTGATCTTAGTATTCTAGTTGATGCAGACGGGGAACATGCGATAGATTCCAATGGAATTGATCTTATTATTTCAGATGCAATCCTAAGGAGTGGCAGGAGCAATAGGAGGATGAAATACAAGAAATTTTACTCCTCTCTTCCCCCACCTATTGAAACTCTTTCCTCTAAAAAGCTAAATGCAAATAAAACATAAGTATATGTTTTGAGTAATCAGACCTGGGAACTAATGTTAAGTTCTGAAGATGAAGTGGTCGAATTGGTTTTGTTGATTAAAGTGTCTGAAGAGGAGCCTGCTAAGATGATGGGAAGGGCCCTAAGGGTGACCCTAAATGAGGAGAAGTATTCCTGCGTTGATAAAAATGACCTAATTCTTATGGGGGGTTTCAATAAATGTAAGATCAGTCTGGAAGAGTACATACAGACTTGGGATCACCTGGCTTCTGAAGTTAAAAATATGATGTTGATTGTTCCAAACATTCAGGTAATATCTATATCTTGGAATTTTTGTAAGGAATTTTTCTCTTGGAAGTTTTATAGGTAATTTTTATCTGGTAATCTTAAATTACTTTTCAATGTTTTGGCTTAAATGGGTTTCATTTGTTGAAGCGGTTGGGAAGTATGATAGATCGGGTTGTGTGTTCTTTTGGAGAAACTTTTTCTTGTGTTTGAAGTGTTTCTTCATGATAATCAACCATCATTCTATACTATTCTTCCTCATATGTGGATCATAACACCAAACCTTCACCATTTCTAGCCATTTGGAATTGTTTGTTTGAGAGGCAATGGCTACGCCATCAGTTCCGGGCTCGTGAAATTCTTGCATGGGATAGCTAGTTGGGTGGTCGGACAATGGTGAAGGTCTATCATCTCGATGCAGCAGCTAGGGAGGGGTGGTCCTTATAGTTTGTTTCTGGTTTATGGTTTTTATCATTTTTAATCTGGAACCATTGGTTTCTCACTTTTCCTTGAAATTGTTGATAATAAAAAATAATTTTCAGTAATAAGAAGGAGAGATGAAAGGGTTTTGTTTAATTATGAAACAAGATCCAATGGGGTAGTTATTTTTATATATTATAACTTTATTCACCTTCACTCAAGGTATTTAACTTTTTTGGACTAATATAAAGCATCAAACCTTTTATTTTTTATAATAAATCAATTTACTTTAATAAAATAAGTATTCAATATAATTTTATCCTGTATGAAAATTTAAAGCTTCATAGTATTATTTTTATAAAAACTATTTTTACTCGATTATGATTATTTCTTTTAAAATTAACTTTTAAAAAATTTAATAATTTTATTTGATAAAATTATTTTCATATTTGGAATAAATAGTATCAAATTATATAAAAGGGTTAATCTTAATATTGGTCATTAAAAATAACTGATAAGTTGTAACTTAATTACCATGGTAAAATTAAATTAGGGTAAAAGTGTAAAGTTTAAAAAAATACATAAAAAAATAAAATTTGCCTCAAAAATGGGTGGTTGGGTTTATTTTCTACCCAAAATAACTATCACAACCTATCTTTACCATTCTTGGGCCTTAGAAAATTTAATAGTGACAATACTTTATAGAAAATGTTAGGGTTACTCCCAAAACTACCATTCTCATCACTTATAAAAAACTGACATCTCCACCACTTCAAAAATCACCTTCACATCAAATTTATACTTGAAAATATTCTAATATCATCCCCCTATAACCCTCTCCCATTTTGAAAATATTTTTTCACCATTGGCTTTTATAATGCCTTCATTTCAAAGGATATTTCCAAGGAATATTCAAGTACCCGACATGAGTATTATTAGCTACATATATTTTCATCCTACTTATCTTCATTCATATTTACTGCCTACAGACTAATTTAATTATATTATTATAATTTATAAATTAGTATTATAATATTAAAGTTATTATCATTATATATTCTCTTATCACACCCAAAATGAAAAAATGAATTATTGTCCAAGCGTACTTTCAGACTACCACCACAACCAATAACAAAAACAATTTTAATCACCACCCATCATTGATTGTTACTAGAATGTATTTAAGGAGGTAATATTATTTTTATTATATCATTAAGGTTCTGTAATGAATTTATATTAATGGTATGATCGAAAAATGATCACCATTAATTTAATCGTATAAAATTAGCATATAAGAGGATAATTATTTATTCAAATTGTGCAGTATTTTTATATCCATTTCTTCAACTTAAAAATCTTTCAAATTATAATATATCACACTAATAAACACTAAATATTTTCATTATGAATATGTTATAATTATTTTACAACTAAACCATCTCTTAATCTTCCATTAATCATGGCAGGTTCCTGTTTGGTTCGGTTTTACCACCTACTTGAATAATACTATACATTTATGGAATAGATGACTATGAGAACTTATTTACTAATATTATATGATATTAATAGGTAAATAATTTTTTGTTTTTGGTCTTGAAAATATTATATCAACATTTATTTCATTAATTAATAAAACACATTTTGTTCAATTTGAATCAATTAACTTATATTGGAACATATATTCTAGTAAATTATATAATCTAATTGTGATGGAATTTGGAATAATAATAGATACCAACATGACTTTTATGAATCTAGTTTTAAGAGATAAAGATTAATTACACCTGATATTGAAAATATGTAAAAATTAACTGATATGTATATATATATAATGAATATAAATGAGGTCTATAAATGGTTATTGTGATGAATCATGTCATTGGGTAAGTATTTAATGAACATATTTTAATTATTTAGTATATTTCTGAAAGTGTAGAATGATTCAGGATCAAGGTAAGGGTTTCCATCTTAAATTCCTCTATGTGACGTCCTGACCCCGCTGACCACCAAATCGGGAGCCAGACCGGTCACCACATGGAATCAAGTGTGCCTCCCCATATGGAAGTCGCTACCGACTTGAAGTGAGCCTCTAAAGAGGTGAGAGTAGGGAGGCTATACCATGATGATCAGAGTATCACAGTGAAGTTACATGAAATAAATAACAAATAATAGTGGAAGAAGTAATAAATTAAATATAGAGTAGTGGAAGAATAATATCAATTGAATATAAAAAGACAATGACAGTCTACAAAAATGAATGCATGTCCATATGGTGATACATAACTAGAAAAATATACATATAGATAAAAACATGATATAGATAAATACAGAACAAATAAAGAAAACAAAACCCATAGGGGAAAACTCAAGGAGCATCTTATACTCCAAATCAGTCTTGTGCTCCTACTCCTAGGTTTGAGCATAATAGTGAAAGCAACAAACCATGGTCCTGTAAACATGAGATCTACTTAGGTACCTCAGTACAATAGTGGCTTCAGCAGGGTATGAGATAGAATCTCATTAGGCCACCACTCACGGTTTCTAAAACTAAATCCAATTCATGAATATAAATTAAATTTGTGTGTAGGTATAATGAATAATAAAAAAATATGAATAAATAAATAGTTGTCATCTCAGGTTCCAACAGGACACTTGGTCGACTCTAACTACTTCATCCCATGGATAGAATGAGTGTGATATGTACCTATATATATTAGTAATATATATATATATATATATATATATATATATATATTATAGTCATATATTGCATCAACCTATATGAACAAAGTACGTGTGGATGTAAGTGTCCATATACCTGGAATACCGTGTGCTGGATGGACCAGGGAATAACTCAATCATCCATAACCTACCTAAAAAAATCTATAATCTCAAATAGATGGTACATTCCCTACATATCATAATGAGTGGGAGACGTCATTCTCATCACTCAAGATATTGAGTGTGTCTTCATGTCAAAACTAAAAATAGTGATGAGTGTTCTGACATGTCGATACTAAAATCAAGGGATGTGGTGCATCATGCCCACTACCAAAAACTATCAATGGTGTGAGATGTTGTGTTAATCACCTGATGTAAAGGTTAATGATGCCTCTATGATCAATATAACCCTGCTCATAATTCCAAAACCTATATCAAGGCGCATTCATATTTATAATAATAATATCCATGAGGCATTACCTCTCATGAATTATAGTTAACAAGCCCATATAAAATCAATGGAATCACAATTCAATTTAAGGCATTTTCTAAATAATTCAATGATCAGTGTGTCCTTTCCATCATTTATAATTCATTTAATTTGAAATTTTTAATTCATCCAAGTAATAAAACCATCATTGTAACACCACGAGATTTTATGAAAAATATTTTTTTAAATTTCATTGATGTCTTGTGTTGTACGCTACACTAAAAGGAGCTTGCACTACACGCATCCCTGACTTGGCTTGCATTACACGCAATCGCGACCTTCCACGATAGCGTGTGTTGTACGCAATACTGAGTTTCACTAAACAACGATATGTTATATAAACTAGCCGTTATGAATAGTAATACCCACTTTTTGAAATTTTATAAATCTTATCTTTCTAAATGAACTTCATTTTTGGATTCAAAATATTGAAATTAGCCTAGGGTGAATTTTTGGTATTTTTCTGAAAACATTCAATTTTTGATGAATAGTGAAAACACTGGGTTACTATTTAAAAACCGACTTTTTATTTAAATAATTATTTATTTTATTTAAATTTATTTTAGGTAAAATTGATACATAATACCTATATAAGTTCAATTTAATTCATTAGAGTCATTTTATAATAATTTTAGATATATAAAAATTTTATTGAACTTTTCGCCGTCTTTTACCCACCTCTTAGGAGAATTTGAAAATCTATATAAAACTTAATTTTACCGCTTCTGTGAGTGGAATTTTGAAAATCCGAGAGACACGGTTAATATCAAGGAGTAAAATGTGGTTCAATAAGATAAAAATAATTTTTTGTGAATAGTATCTTTTTACTTTTATTTACCACAGTTAAAAGTAAATAGGGTAATTAAGGGTAAAAATGATATTATTATTACCCTAAAACATGTCCTAATTCTATCGGATAAGTGTAATTTGACCAAAAACAACCTTAGGAATAAAATATTACCCTTTAGGTCCACTTGGATTAGATTAGGACACTTATTATTATTTTATATAAAGAAGAGTTAAAATAGTTAAAATCAAAGTTTAATAACTAAAACATTTTTTAAATATGGTTATACATAAGATAAATTCAACTATAAATATTCATTAGAAATATAAAAAAAATTCCTATATAATGGTATTTTATTTATAATTTTTAGACATTAAATAATTTAATTTATTTATGACATAATGATGATGCAGTAATTACCTTATTAATGAAATATTAACATAATTGATGTTATAAATACCCAAATAAATGTAATTTGAGACTTTTTATGAATTACGCTAATTTTATAGGTTAATATGAAATGTTAGTATTGATTAACTTAACTTTTTTTGAACTAATCATGTTTTTATGAGTTTCACAAAAATCAATTACCAAATAGTGTCAAAATTGACATAAAGTAGTTTTTAAAACAAATATTATATTATTAATTGTTATTATATTCCTAAAAATATAAGGTTCAGACAAATGACTTATATAAGATTATATATATTAATAATGAACCACTTGGGGTTCTTTTGTCTTTTTATAGTAAGTTTATTAACCATATAGTGTAAGAAAACAAGAAGACACGGTAAAGGTTAAATTATTTAACTTATAGTTAAATTTAAATGATAAGGATAAAATAGTAACCTAAACTTGTCTAAAACCTATTGGTTGAGAGTATTTCGATCCATACCCACTTTATCTTTTAAATAAATTAATTTGGAAATATTATAAACCGAATATGACTTTATTCTAAAATAATATTTTAAGTTTTTCCAAAGGTGCCCCTCTCCTCCCTTATAAAAAGTGCACCCCTTCCCTCTTCTCTTCACACCCTTTTGAGCCTTGAAGCTTAGAAAAACCCTAAGAATTACTCTTCTCAACCTATCTAGTTATATCATAGAGGTTCTGGTATTCTCAAAATACCAACTCTAGTGCCCTAAGAATAAGTTTAAAGGAGGTGCGTCGAGGAAGAGGTAATCTCTTCTACCGACTCTTTCAAGTTTCTTTCTTCTTATAATTCCTCTTCTTTAGTTGATTCATTATAAAGTAATAAAATCAGTATTAATTATATATTTATATGTTATTATAAATATTAAACAACCCTATTTCACCTTCTATCTGTCCTACGGAAAATGAAATCATTGTGTGTGCGTATGTACGGAATACCCTCTCCACGCCATGGTGTAATCAGTTTTTCCACCACCACATTACTTGGATGGGTATAATGGTGTAAATAATAACTATATATGATTATTATAACATCATACTGATTCTAAGATATTATATCATCCACTCCAATTCCATTCAATAAATATGGGAACGATATCATCGCTCGTGCGTACGTACGGATTACCGCCTCCACGACGCGATGAGATTCATTTTCCATGTTAACAATTCAAGAATGATTATAAAGTATATATAATAAGTAATCATTAAATATATGAAATAATAATTCTACTGGATTTATGTATATATATATATATATGTATGTCATCTAATTAATTTCATTCAATTCAATAAGGAAACAAAAAATAGCATTCATGCGTACGTACGGCCTACCGTCTCCATGAAAGGTGTATTTCTTTCCATTTATCGATCTATTATATATACGTATATTCTGAAAATATATTATATATAAATCATGTTTTATATTTTTGAATTAAGTAATAATGATCTAAGTAATCATATTAATAGTTACAAGTCAAAACACGGACGATAAATGAAACGATTTTACCCAAAACGCTGCTTTAACATGGAATTGACAAATGAACATATAATATAAAGTCGTAAGTGAATCATATATGATATCATAAATATTATCATGGTTCTATTACAAGTTAATATATGTTTAAACCCACTATATGGTTGTACCACACATTTTAACAAAACTGTGCACCAATCATGTGTTGAACAGTGAGCACACATTGCCTAAGTAGCATAATGCATGCGGGTTAGAAAAACATTTTGGGAAATTATGCATGGCCCATGTACTTAAATACTTCTCACTTGTAGCAGGTGCATGATTTTAACTAGTGGTCCACACGGTTTCAGAAAAACTGTAAGCCCTTACAATACCACCCATACATGATTTTTTTTGGGTCCCGGTGCTCCTAAAACTCAATGGAAGACCCAAGGAACCCCAAATGCCTTTAAAATTTCTGAAAAACATTGAAGAGTTACAAATAATGGAATTCAAATATGAAGCTCGGTTCAAAGAACAACCCATCTTCCAAATTAAAAAATTCAAATTCCCTTTGAATTCTTCCTTATATCAAAACACAGGTCATTACAACATCCACACCATAGAACTAATCATCCTTGAGAATCCTTGGGGAACAAAAAAACATCACCCTGCCTACAGGGGTCGTTAAATCTCATTCAGTTAGTCATGTTGTATTCCCAAATTCTCAACATACCACTAATAATTTCTTAATCATACGATACTTAATCCATGAAAACTCAAGACAGTGATATTTTTTCAAACTAGATACACTACAATGTTTCTTACCTGATATCGTATAGCTAGAGACACATTCATGACATTATCTTTTTTCACATCTAACTGATGGTTCTTCTTACCATAGGTTTAAACAACAAAAGGTTCCAATTCCAAAACATGGTACCTCTACTATTTTAATTTCTTACAATGAATTCCTTAAGTGTTCTAGTGATGATCCTGGCATGATTTCTTTAACAAGGATAACCTTATCATATTTGAGGTCATATCAGGGACCTCACTACAAATAAATGCTCAAATCCTGAATGGCTAAAGTGAAACTGGCTGCACATTATTTTTATAAAGAAAACATCTAACCTTTACACAACACCCTCATTAACTTGGTGAATTGTTTTCAAATGGTCCTCTTTGACTATACACATCGAACAAGAAGGATAAAAAGTTGAGATACTCTGGACAACGTATCTCAAATATTCCTAGATTAGATGGTCAGCATACTATAAAGTGAATTAAAATGCATTCTTCCAAGTCATCACATGTTTACTATGATAGAATTCACCAAATTTCATACCTAACTCTGGATGTAGATCCTTGATCAAACAATCACCTGACCATTTAACCTGTCATGCCTCATCATGAACAAGGGTGTAGCTCAGATCCATCCCACATTAATTTTTTCTCTTTAAACAAAACCTTCATGCCTGACAATAAGTTTGGGATAAACTCATAATCATTGAACTGGTGTCCAAGGAAGTAACCCAAGGTATTACATACTCCATTTTTACAAGTGAGATGTTGGTAAAATGCCTATATATCCATATCATATCACGGACTGAGCCTAGAGAAGTATCCTCCTAGCAATAAAGTCATAGGAAAATGGTTGTTGTCTAAGAGTTCGTCCAGGGCCTTCCTACCCGAAAACCCAAGTATCACTCAGGACTAACCATGCCTCAATAAAAACCATGCATCTAGCACAAAACTCTGATAAATCATGTTTATTGAAAAATAAATACAGTTGAAAATTTTAGCCCAGGGTATAACTGACGCTCTCTTAGTGCATCAAGAACTATATCAAGATAGGGGACATGCTCATCACTAAGAATGAGAACACTAAGAGGATATCAAGGATTACCAAAAAGATTTTATCCACCTATATCATATCTAAGATGAAGTACTCGATATGATTTCCAACCAACCATACCCAACTACTGGAAGGAATAAAATACAAACCACTATCAGTCATCTTCTTTGAAGAAGCTCAGCTTCACCTTCCGACACGTTGTTATTAAACTTACCATGATGAATTCATCACTTGAGGTATTCCATGATCTATCCACTTAAACACTGATGTCCACCCAAGTCCAATTGTGTTTCTCAAGGGTTTTATACAATTCCAACCACGTTAATATAGTGATGTCGAGCAAGCATCGACGTGATTAAAAAAATTCAATCCTTCAGGGAATTCAATCAAGACTGACCATTTCAAAATGTCCTATTAGGATACATTCATTATACTTAGAAGAAAACATATCCACAATAACTAAAGTGATGCTACCCAACTTTGGATTCTCCTAGTCACTAAATAGGAGAGACAGACTTGTCGCTCATGAGTGCGCTAGATCAAATCCACCTTAAACACATGAGTGAAACTTCTTCGAGTCGGGATCACAAACATCATAGTCGTTGGCATAAAAACCAAGACTAACCTAAGCAACATATCAAAAAATATGATCCTCCTAGAATTCCATCCGAAGCATTGGGATGAATTAGAGTCCATTAATGCCCATGTCACTCTACTCCATAGATGACATGAGAATGTACTGAGTAGCTCAATCCTCATGATTACATAGAACCCATCTAGTTTGTTATGTAATTTAGAAAATCAAATGGTATCACGATATGAACACACACAAAATCGAGGTTTAGAAGCAAGACAACAAACCCTTGATATTTTCCATTGGTTTTCTGCCCTATGCATCAAGGTATTAGGTGGTTCATACAAGAGATTTAACCCATATTCATATTTCCCCAAATGACCACTAAGTTGGATGATGACGTACCAAGTCATCCCTCACTGAGGAAGAAGAGAGGGTCACACAACCTACTAACATTATGACCATTCCCTAAGAATATCTAACATGATAAAAGTAAGAATTACTTAGAAATCATGCCTGTAATAATTTTAAAGTATACAACAACCATCCGTCCAAATAGGGTGTATTTTAGAAGCAAAGAGTCCTACTATGTACAATGACACTCGAAAAATACCATAAAATAGAATGATCATAGCATTTAGTGGGGAATTTAAGCTCTAAGGGTGATACCTACCTATATTTAATCCCTTACAAAATAAAAAGTTTCGACACTATCACTGGGTCATATCAAAAAGATTTTATTAGTCCCTATGCCTATCATTTAATCCCACACTAAAAAAGTGATAGGCCTATGAAAACCACTCATGTTTTCATTCGACGGAAACTCAATGAAAAACGTAAAATGCCCTTACATGAGGATTTAAACTAAGGATACCACCAAAGGTTCCATTTTCATGTCATTAAATTGATTCAAATTCAATATTTAAATGCTTATAAGAGAACATAAAACACTAATTATTAAGAAAATTCACTTGGTAAAAGATAATTTGACCTATGAGGGTCCCGTTAAGCCAACCTGGGTTCATCGAAATGTAACCCAGTAGTATTTGATTAATTTTGAAAGTTTCAAAGAACCTTTATTGTGTTATCTCATAAGAAACATGCCCCAAATGACCTACTTAGGTCTATTTGTTCATTTTATATGTTAATTATATGGATCATCATGCTCGTATGTATTGATTACCAGAATCTAAATAAGGTGGAGATCAAGAAAAAGTACCCCTTTCCCTGTATTGATGAAATTTTCGATCATATTACGAGGGAAATGTGGTTCTATAAGATCAATTTGTGTTATAGATATCACCATGTCTAGGTTAGAGAGATGGATGTTATGGAAACAACCTTCCGAAGCAAGTACAACCATTTTGAGTGTTTGGTCATGCCTTTCAAGATGTCAAATTATCCAATGGTCTTCATAACACTTATGAACTCGGTGTTCCACTAGTATCTCAATTATTTTATCATGGTATTCATGGATGATATCCTAGTATACTCAAGGATTATCTAGGATCATGAGCATAATTTGAGGATTCTGTTGGGTACTTTTTGGGATAATTATCTCTATGCGATGTTTTTTAAGTGCACCTTCTGGATCAAGGAGATAATGTTTCTTGGTCATGTGATTTCGGAACGAGGGGTTTCAATGGACCCTGAAAATATTAGTGCAGTGATTTCATGGGAATAGCCGAAGAATTTTTTTAAGATCTGGATCTTTTGGGCCTGGCAGGGTATTATAGGCATATTGTTCAGGATTTCTCTTGGCTTGCTCCATCCATGATAGCACTTACTCGTAAAGGGGTAAATTTTGAGTAGAGCCCAAAATCTCAAACTTATTTTTAAGATCTTAAGAGGAAGTTGATCACATCCTTTATTTTGATCTTTATGGAATTCGGAAAGGGATATGTGGTATATTATGATTCTTTGGGTATGGGTCTTGGTTGTGTGTTGATACAGGATAATCATGTGGTGGCATATGGTTCTCACCAACTCTAACCATGTGAAATTAACTACCCAACCCATGACCAAGAGTTATCAGTGGTAATTCATTCCTTGAAGATGTGTCATCATTATCTTTTTTGGGAGAATTTTTTGATTTATTCGGATCATAAGAGTTTGGCTTATATATTATCCCAGAAAGATCTGAATTTGAGGCAGTGTTGTTGGGTTGATTATCAATAGGTGTAATGACCCAATATTTTATCAATGTAAAATACCTTATTATAATTATGTAATATAGTATAAACTGTATAAAATCACTTTTATAACACAATAAAAACTTTATACATGAATAATTAATGAAATAATAGTTATTTCTAGAAATTAAAGAACCTATCCTGATGGAATACTCACCAAGACCTTAGAATAGTAACATGACCATTAAGAATAGTAATTTGGCTAATATAATAGTTACATCATCTATAAAAGTATAAATAAAATGTAGGCATCTTATAAATGATAATATGATATAATTATATCATGGTATAAGTAAATTAACATTTTAAAAATTAGTAATTAATTTTTGGTATTTTTATAAAACATAAATGTTTATTTATAATTTTATAATTAATATAATTATTTAAAATAAAATTTATTTTCATAAAATAGATTAATAAATTATTTTTTTCTTATTTTTAAAATATAATTTTACGAGACCTAAATTAATTTTTCAAAGTGTTAAAAAATTTGTTATAAATTTAAAATTAATATTTTCCAAATACATGATGATTTTAATTAAAAATTAAATTCTCATATTTAGAAAATTATTTTCATAAAATATATTTCATTTTGGAATTATACATGTTGAAAAATGGTTTGGCTGAATTTTTTGTACTTTTCTAAAATATTTGAATTTTTTAGGAATAGTAAGATATGATTATTTAATATCAAATCTAAATGTATAAATTGTTTATTAATTGTTAGTGTAAGGTATATATAATCACAAAATTATCAACTCTATATTTTTATTTTAATATATTTAGTGATAAGGGTCAAACTATTCATATTCTTGATCCAAAATAATGAACTAATGAATATAATAATGAGAAAACACATGTATCCTCCCCTATAAATACCACTCATCACCACCACTTCACCTCACTCCTTAAAATCAATGAATATTTTCCAAGTTCAGCCTAATACTCTTCACAATCCCCTCCCCCATGTCCAAGATCCATTGGTCTCATCAGAAGACTTAACCCTTTTCCCAATGGAAATTCTCAACGAGGATAAATTCAAGAGGTAAAATCCTATTTCTTTATTCAAGAGGTAAATTCTCATATCCACTTATACTAGTTTCATGATAACTACAATAACTTTTATATACCATAATTTTATTATGTTAATGTAATAATTAATCTTCAAATCACTTCCATTTTACTTTTATTGTGAAATGAAACCATCATCTGTGGTGTGTCTATTTACCTCCATCATGGATGATGCGCTTTCATTTTCCTATATCGACTTTAAGTCTAGTCATAAAACCATTTTAATGGTTTAAAAATATTTTAAAATTTATTTTTTAACCATTTTTATGTTTTATAACTAAAATCTACACAAAATATTAAATAATAAAACAAAACGATTTCATTGTGATCAAAAACCTCAAAAATTAATCTAAATGGTTATCATTAACATTATATCTAGTGATTCATCCTCATATCTAGAAACAAAATAATATATAAACCCATTTAAACTTATATAATATCATTAATAACATATAATCTCAACTCTGTAAAATTATCCACATTTTACACGAACTTCCATACATGTATACAAGAAAACCAATCATAAAAATCAAGAAAAATAACACTCCCAAATGATGAAATTGAACCCTATAACTCACCAAAATGGCCATAAATGAACTTAATAAAATAATAATAATTCAAATACATGTATAAGATGTTATTTATTTATTAATTAATGAATTTAATTGAATTTTATAGGATAATAAAGTAAATAAATCATTCATACCTAAGGTAATGGGATTATCGAACCTAATTTCATTTCTTTAAGTTATTCCTTTTTCATGCCAAATTTAATTATGGATGATAATTTAATATTAATAAAATATAATTTCATTTTCTTTACCTTCTCATTTCTAAGATATAAATGATTCCAATATGATTTTATGAAAAATTAAAATATGTTTTCAAAATAAATCTTCCTTCAAAAAACTTATGTTTTACTTCCCTTGAGGATGTTTATTCTTCACTCAATATTGATTATTATTATAAAAATTATGTCATTACATTTTTATTTTTCAAACCACAAGGTTTATTCATGAATATATTCTTTACGACATTTTCCTAAAACCCATTTCATATCCATGGGTTATTTTATGGAAAATATTTTATATGTTCTATGTGTCTTGCATGATTATGTAAACCTTATGTTGTGATAGGTGCACCTAGAATTATATATATCTCTAATTCATTGGGTAATTTGATGTATCTCATGATATAAGGTACAATATGCATGAAAATGATTCTATATTTCTTCAAAATGATGGTGTTATGATTATGTACATATGTTATGTGTGAACATGATGTTATCTTTATTCACAACTATGTGTAATAGTTGACCACTAATACATGATGTTTCATTTTTACACATTTACACATTCCATTCCTTTATCTAATACTTCCTCTAAAAATTATGATGATGATACCAAGCTTAGGTTATGATGATGTTGATTATGATCACCCATGTTATATTGATTTGTGTTCTTATCTATCCTCTAACTGGGATTTTAGATAACCCCTTACTTTGTTGTATATCATCAGGTGACTACTTATAATAAGGAGAAAAGGTGGGCCAATAAGAATCTAGAGGATAATGAAATAAATTAATGTTGATTTTTTTATGTAAATATTATGTTTGGTTCTAATTTTCCTAATACACTAAACCTTTGGATCCTGGTTTTATAACACTATTATGTTTTTTATCTTTATAATGATATAATAGTCAAGTAATAAAATCATGATTACAATAGTTGGTATCATATAACGGATTAGTTAATTTGGGAATTGGTATTAGAGAACATTAATGAAAACCCTTAGTATGAGACTAAGTATATGTAATCATCCAAGAAGATTTATTTTAGAAAATGATATCATAGAGATCCCACAAGATATGTATTTAGAGGTAATTGAACAAATTAATAAATAATTTATTCATAACATGATTTATTATGTTTTGTTCAACCCTTTTCTATTTCAGAAAATGGTGGGAACCAAGAGAAACCTGGCCAACAACCCATGTGAGGGGAAATGTATTGATTGCCTGAACAATATCCCCAATGCCTTGGGAGGTGGAGTTCAAAATTTCTGGAGATTCTTACCCATATATCTCAACCCATGAACTTTAGCGTCAATAATGTGGAATTTCATCCTTCACCTAAAAGGGAGAAACTGGCTATCGATTATTTTATACAGTAATGATCACCAAAATTTAGTGGATTTTCTAATCCATAAGTCATGAAACAGTGGGTCAAGTCAATATAGAAGATCATTTATATGCATAAATTTTATGAGATGAAGAAGTAGAATGTAGACATTTATCATTTATATAAAGATTCCAATCAATGTTGGTCATTGATTAAGAACAACAATAGGATGGATAAAATTGAAGAGATGTAGTGGGAAGACTTTTAGAAAATGATTCTTGAAAAGTATTTCCCTTGAACTCTCTATACAATTATGGAGAGAGAATTCTTATAGCTGAAGAAAAAGGAAGGTGAATATATAAAGACTTATAAAGAAAATTTCATGAATCTTTCAAGGTACACCTTAGGTTTTTTTATCAAAAATGAAAGAAAAATAGATAGATTCTTTAGTGGTTTAAAACCAAAATTTTGAAAGGCTCTATAAATTTGAGACTTTGGGAGTTATGAAGAAGATGATTGACATTCTCTCAAAGTTTAGATGGAGTTTGGAGAATTTTACTATTTGTATGGAGAAGATAAATGAATGATAGAGTTTCAAGCAAGGGATCTAATAAGAAATGTGGAAAGAATACTGAACTACTCACATGTCAAAAATGTGGGAAGAAGCATCATCAAAATTGCCTCAAATGGATGGGGAAAGTGTGGTAGAGAAGGCTAAAAAGATATTGAATGTTTTAGATACATGGGGACACTGGAAAATGAAGTGGAATAAAAGAGAAAACCACCTGTGGTTCAATGCTTCAAATATATGGAGAAATGGAACTATGCAAGCCAGTTCACTTGTAAGAACCCGGGTTTTCAGAACGGGTCAAAATCCCGACCCTGTTTGAATTTTTGACGGGTTTTTGAGGAAATTGGAGAAAATGTAGAGTTTCTAGAAATTTCTAGACTACACGCCGTGTACTTCAAGTACACGCCATGTATGTCTAGGCGAGTGGCTGACCGTGTGCTCGCTGAGTACATGTCATGTGGTGACCGTGTGGTAGTTTCTTACTACATGACGTGTAGTTTTGAACACACCATGTAGACCCCCGACCGTGTGAGGCCATACATGGCGTGTAGGCCATTGTCCAGGTAAGAACCAGGGACACATCGTGTTCCCTTTGGACACACCGTGTAGTCTAGCCGTGTATGAGGGATATAGATGGTGTGTGGGTATGTCGGTGAGGAAGAGAAGAGGAACCCAGTACATGTCGTGTACCCAAAGGTACACACCGTGTACTCATGTCGGCTGGTTCGGAAAGTAAGTCGGTGGAATCAGTCATCTTTTGAACAGTTAAATGAAATATACACGGCATGTAGTCCTAAAGTACATGCCGTGTACTTTCTTTTTTTCTCTTAAATCGGGCAGTAGCCTCGTATTGAGGCAGAACCTCATGCCTTCTGCCCAGATACGCGAACCAAGCCAGTCGGATCTTCATTTTCTTCCCAGTTCTTCGTCCGAAGTCCGATTCAATCGCTGATTAGTGCGTTGGAAGCCCCTCGGTAAGGCCTCGATTCCTCTTCAGCCGTTTTGTCTGATTTTTATTCTAGAATGAGTTATATCCCTTTGAGCTTTTTTGAATCTTTTGTAGATTTACCGTGTTTTAGACTGAATTGGTGGGTGTTACCGGAGGAGTAGCATCATGCGAGTCTCAGGTAGGTGGTGCATACCTTATTTTGTGTTTTCATGGTTGTTTGGGTAACGTGACCTTCGGTGCGTTTTCGGGTATTTTGAGCGGGACCCATTTTATCTGCTTTTTCATACTGTATTGCTTATGGGACCTCTGGAATGCCTTTGGGTATGCCCGTTTACCAGTTTGCATGAGCAGGGCTGGGTGAGGGGTCATTGCTCATCTGGGCATTTTGGCCGGGGAACGCCAAAATGGTTTTAATTGAAATATGATTGTTATCAACTATTTAGTTTAATTTGTTAAATCCTGTTATAAATTGTTAGAGGCATTTAAGACCTCTGTGCTGGTATGGGACAGCACCTGGTATAGTGCAATTCGACTGTTTAGTTGGTTTTTCCTGGTTACGTTTTCTGTTTAACTATGTTATATATGCAATTGCTGAATTGCATCTGTTGGACCCCCTTTGGGTTGTATTGGGATTGGCCTGGTTACGCTTGAGTGATGCTGATCACAGGTTGGGGATTTCCCCAGGTTACTTTGGGTGGTTTTGACCATGGGATTGGGCATCATGGACGTCAGATTGAGTCAGTGTGACTGTCAGGTTGGGCATGGTCCGGGTTACTTGGATGGCGATGCCATCGAACTTGAGCGACATGGTCGCAGGGACACGAGGTGTCAGTTGTGTTGGTGGCTTAGGACTATTTTTGTGATTACCGCTCACCCGGGACTTTGAGTAGTGTGCACACAGAGATACTCCGTGATGAGGTGGTTTTGACCACTCGTGTGGGTAGAGGACCCCATAGTTGCGGTTAGGTATTTTTGGTTGGGGGTGCTTGCCGGAGAAAGCCACGTGGGAGGTGAGGAGCCTTCAAGAAATGGGCGTGCCTTCGGGACGTCGGTACTTGAGACACGAGGTATCAGGAGGCATATGGTGCCGGGTTATTATTTTGGGCGTTCCTTCGAGATGTCGGTACTTGATACACAAGGTGTCAGGAGGCACATGGTGTCGGGTTACTATTTTGGGCGTGCCTTCGGGATGCCGGTATTTGAGACACGAGGTGTCAGGATGCACATGGTGCCGGGTTACTATTTGGGGCGTGCCTTCGGGACGTCGGTACTTGAGACACGAGGTGTCAGGTGGCACATGGTGTCGGGTTACACGACAGAGATTCTGGCGTTGGCCAAAGCAGGTGACACTCCATGGTGGCTGTTGAGCACCAGTGGAGTTTGTGTTTATTTGTGCATTGTATTGTTTACTGCTTTCCTTATAAATTCGTGACTCCTTAAACACATATATTTGGTACGCACCATTGGGTGGTATCCTACTGAGATTTGTCTCACACCCTGCACGGGCCCTTCGGGATGTGTGAAAGCTTTATGGATTTACGTGTAGGAAATAGGCCAGCTTCAAGAGCTGGGTTACGTTAGTTTTTGCATGGAGATGGTATGGACCTTGAGTTCATACCTAGATGGGGTTTACCTTGTTGTGTTTACTTTTCTGTATCAGCATGCTTACTTGTTGTAGCTATTGTTGGTTAGCCATTGGCACCCCTTTTATATTCAGTTGTGTATGACCTGCTTTGGACGCATGCTTGGTTGTTTACAGTAGTTGTTGCAGTTGATTGCTGGCATGTTGTTCTGTTTACTGTCTGTTGCAGTTGTTTCCTATATTGCTTCCGCTGTTAATTGCTATTGGATATGATTCCTCTCTGTGGGTCTGTTTCGAGTCTGCTGAGTCTTTCTTTTCGCTACATCTTTACTGTCATATTCAGACCAGTACCTTACTATGATCCTCTGAGAGGGTATAGCCTCCCCACTACACCTATTTAGACCCTCGCTGCTAGTCGGCAGCCTTTGGAGTTCAGGGGAGGTGTGCCTAAGGTAGTGTCACCTGACCCATTCGGCACTGTTCGGGTGGCTGGCCAGGTCTGGAACGTTACAAAATGGTATCATAGGAGTTCTTGACAAGGATTTAGTAACAGTGTTTTTCTGGATACTAATGAGATTGAGACTTCTCTTTTTATTTCTACTGATTTTACTATTTGGGATATGGTAGACTGGAGATAAGTTTTTGTTACTAGAACTGGGTTTTTAGCTTGTCCTTGGGTGCCTGCAGCCCCAGGTATGAGGGATGGACCAAGTTTCCATGGGTGGGAATTGCTGTTTGCTTTTGCTCAGATTACGGTTTATATGATTTTCACCTCGGTGGATCACTTGATGTGTGATGTTCTAGATTGTGATATGTGACCCTTGACCCGGTGTGGTAAGGGAGAATTGGACCTTGGCCCGGTATGGAAAGGCTAGTTATTGGCTTTTGATAGGCACATTTTTAGGGTATTTCAATTTCATAATTACACGTATGCTTTGTGAAGTGATAATTCCATGTGAATGAAATATCAATTGTCATGCTTTATATGCTTTGACATGTCATTTGGTGAAATTCCTGATAGAATTTCTAGTTGTTCAATGTGTATTCCATGCTTTGTATTTTGTAAAATTGCATGTGGCGGGATATTTGGGTCTGACTCTTATGAGAGCAGGCAGGTACTGTGACTGAGGCAGTGTAACTGTCAGGATTGGGCGACTCGGTCATCGGTTTGAGGCAACGTGAGTTGTCGGGATGGTCATGGCCTAAGGTACATTTGATACTTGGATCTGTTAAGGGCGGGTAAGGAGGCCATGAGGTCGGGATGCCGTGGGGAATGGGTTCTGGTGAGGGGGAGTAAGGGTAGTTGTTATGCACTGCCTTTTACTGCTTTCCTTATCTGCGTAGAATATATCGTTATATATATATATATGGGTTGTATGACCATTTATGGTATTCAGCGGGTTACTCCTTCACGGATCGATGGAGCGTCAGGCAGGAGAGGACATAGTGCGTCAGGATTAGGGTCAGAATTTGGTACAGGCAGAGCATGAGCCGCAGGTATAGGCTCAGGGACAGGATCAGGTTTAGGATCCAGTACAGGCAGCACAGCAGCTGGGTTTGGCATCGTTCGGGACATGGCTTGACGAGAAGCTCCAAGCGAGCCTGGTACGCATCTTGCAGGGGATTCATAGAGGCACACAGGGTACAGAGCCTTCTATGGCATATCTGATGCGGGAGTTCCAGTCGCAGCACCCGTCGCTTTTTCAGGGAGAGGGTGGTCCTCAGGCGGCAGAGAACTGGATAGAGAGCATGAAGATGATCTTCGAGCAGCACGAGATGCCTCTATGGCAGAGGGTCAAGCTAGTGACATACATGATGAGAGGACCGGCGAAGCATTGGTGGGACGTACAGGTTCATGCTCGTAGGCACGAGGGACTGGCATGGAAGGACTTTAAGGATAGGTTCTTCGAGCACTTCTACCCGGAGACACTGAGGGCAGAGAGAGCTCGGGAGTTCTTGAGTCTTCAGCAGGGGGAAATGTCTGTCATGGACTACACAGCTACCTTTATAGAGTTGTCTCGTTTTGAACCGGGTATGGTGAGCGATGACGCAGCTAGGGTGAGGCGCTTCGAGGATGGATTACAACATGCCATTCGGGTCCAGGTGAACATCTTCAGGCTGGGTTCCTTCTCTGAGGCGGTGAATCAGGTGCTCATAGCTGAGGGCAATGAGAGAGATAAATCTCTCTTGGGAAGGGTGACAGCTTCTGGTGATGGTTCGGACAGTAGGAAACGAGGACGAGACGAGTTCCAGCAGGTCAGTCAGTTCAGGGATTCATCTAGACCACCTCGTGGGAGTTCTTCGGTGATTTGCTTCCAGTGTGGACAGCCGGGACATGTTCGGGCGCAGTGCGATAGGCCTCGAAAGGAGTACCGGGCATGTGACTAGGACGGGAATCTGGAGAGGTTTTGCAAGCATCCTTCTCAGATAGCTGGCAGATAGGGACCAGGACAGACTGCAGCGTCTGGAGTTGGTTCAGGTTTGGTACCCGGAGAAGGTAGTCGAGGTTCATCTGTGCGCGGAGGTCGTGATAGAGACAGTGGGACCCAGCTGAGGGGTCAGTGGCTAGTGATTGGAGCAGCATCGCAGGGAGGTCAGGCGTCAGGCAGCCATGTTTCAGGCTAGGTGCACGCCGTGGAGCTGCCAGAGGCTGAGCAGGCCGGTGAGCCGATGACAGTTAGAGGTACATCGCGGTGTGACCATGATCTCCATGTTTCTTTTTTGGCATGACCTGTAGAGGTATGTCTGTTTTGAGTGCACGAGGTGCACAGGATCTTTGTGGACTGACTAGATTCTAGTCAGTGGGTTGGCACCATCTCGGGTGCGTGATATATATATATATATATATATATATATATATATATCTGTGTGTGTGTGTGTGTGTGTGTGTGTGATGCGTGGCATCGGGGCATTGTGGATGCGGGTTACTTGAGGTGTCGTGGGCATCGAGGAATCGTGGATGCAGGTTACTTGAGGTGTTGTGGGTATCGGGGCATCATGGATGCGAGTTACTTGAGGTGCTAGGCACCAGGACCTCATGGAGGCGGACACCGATGTGGTGCGGGCTACGTTGGGTGTTGGAAGCGACATAGGAGCACCAAGGAGGTGCAGGGGTGATGATGCGTCATGGCAGAACTATGCGTCTGGAAAACAGGTTAGTAAACCCTGTTTGCTTTAAGTTTTGTTGGGTTGAGACTGGGTAAGGCAATTCCTCAGGTGGGGATCCCCCTTGAGGAATTTTGTCAGAACCTTTGAGACCGGGGTAGTCCGGGTTGTTTAACTGGGATTAGCGTGTTCGGTGCCATCTCCTGGTTTCGTTTGGTAGCTCAGGGATGAGCTACGTTAAGGTGGGGAGTTTGTAAGAACCCATGTTTTCAGAACAGGTCAAAATCCCGACCCTGTTTGAATTTTTTACTGGTTTCTGAGGAAACTGGAGAAAATGCAGAGTTTCTGGAAATTTCCAGACTACACGCCATGTACATTAAGTACACGCCGTGTATGTCTAGGCAAGTGGCCGACCGTGTGCTCGCCGAGTACATGTCGTGTGGTGACCATTTAGTAGTTTCTTAATATACGACGTGTAGTTTTGAACATTCCGTGTAGACCCCCGACCGTGTGAGGCCATACATGGCATGTAGTTCATTGGCCAGGTAAGAACCAGGGACACGCCGTGTTCCCTTTGTACACGCCGTGTAGTCTAGCCGTGTATGAGGGATATACATGGCGTGTGGGTATGTCGAAGAGGAAGAGAAGAGGAACCCAGTACATGTCGTCTACCCAGAGGTACACACCGTGTACTCATGTCGGAAGGTTCAGAAAGTAAGTCAGCGGAATCAGCCATCTTTTGAATGGTTAAGTGAAATATACACGGCGTGTAGTTCTAAAGTACACGTCGTGTAATTTCTTTTTTTTTTGCTTAAATCGGGCAGTATCCTCATATTGAGGTAGAACCTCAAGCCTTCCGCCTGGATATGTGAACCAAGCTGGCCGGATCTTCATTTTCTTCCCGGTTCTTCATCTGAAGTCCAATTCGATCGCTGATTAGTGTGTTGGAACCCTGTCGGTAAGGCCTCGATTCCACTTCATCCATTTTTTCTGATTTTCGTTCTAGAATGAGTTATATCCCTTTGAGAAGTTTTGAATATTTTGTAGATTTACCGTGTTTTAGACCGAATTGGTGGGTGTTACCAGAGGAGTAGCATCGTGCGAGTCTCAGGTAGGTGGTGCATACCTTATTTTGTGTTTTTGTGGTTGTTTGGGTAACGCGACCTTCGGTGCGTTTTCGGGTATTTTGAGCGAGACCCGTTTTATCTTCTTTTTCATACTGTATTGCTTATGGGTCCTCTGGAATGCCTTTGGGTATGCCCGGTTACTAGTTTGCGCGAGCAGGGCCGGGTGAGGGGTCTTTGCTCGTCGGGGCATTTTGGACGGGGAATGCCAAAATGGTTTTAATTGAAATATGATTGTTATAAACTTTTTATTTTAATTTGTTAAATCCTGTTATAAATTGTTAGAGGCATTTAATACCTTTGTGCTAGTATGGGACAACACCTGGTATAGTGAAATTCAACTGTTTAGTTTGTTTTTCCTGGTTACGTTTTCTGTTTAACTATGGTATATATTCAATTGCTAAATTGCATCTGTTGGACCCCCTTTGGGATGTGTTGGGCATGGCCCGATTATTATTGAGTGATGTTGATCATAGGTTGGGGCTTTTCCCGGGTTACTTTGGGTGGTTTTGACCATAGGATTGGACATCATGGACGTCGGATTGAGGCAATTCGACTATCAGGTTGGGCATAGCCCGGGTTACTTGGATGGCGATGCCATCGGACTTGAGTGACATGGTCGCAGGGACATGAGGAGTCAGTTGTGTTGGTGGCTTAGGACTATTTTGGTGATTACCACTCACCCGGGACTTTGAGTAGTGTGCACACAGAGATACTCCGTGATGAGGTGGTTTTGACCAGTCGTGTGGGTAGAGGCCCCCGTAGTTGCGGTTAGGTATTTTTGGTTGGGGGTGCTTGTTGAAGAAATCCACGTGGGAGGTGAGGAGCCTTTAGGAAATGGGCGTGCCTTCGGGATGTTGGTACTTGATACACGAGGTGTCAGGAGGCACATGGTGTCGGGTTACTATTTTGGGCGTGCCTTCGGGACGTCGGTACTTGAGACACGAGGTGTCAGGAGGCACATGGTGCCAGGTTACTATTTTGGGCGTGCCTTCGGGACGTCGTTATTTGAGGCACGAGGTGTTAGGAGGAACATGGTGCCAGGTTACTATTTGGGGCGTGCCTTCGGGACATCGGTACTTGAGACACGAGGTGTCAGGTGGCACATGGTGCTGGGTTACACGACATAGATTCCAGCGTTGGCCGAAGCAGGTGACACTCCATGGTGGTTGTTGAGCACCAGTGGAGTTTGTGTTTATTTATGGATTGTACTGTTTACTGCTTTCCTTAGAAATGCATGACTGCTTAAACACATATATTTGGTATGCACCATTGGGTGGTATCCTACTGAGATTTGTCTCACACCCTGCACGGGCCCTTTGGGACGCGTGCAGACTTTATGGATTTACGTGCAGGAAAGAGTCCAGCTTCAGGAGCTAGGTTACGTTAGTTTTTGCATGGAGATGGTATGGACCTTGAGTTCATACCTAGCTGGGGTTTACCTTGTTGTGTTTAATTTTCTGTATCAGCATGCTTACTTGTTGTAGCTATTGTTTGTTAGCCATTGGCGCCCCATTTATATTCAGGTGTGTATGACCTGCTTTGGAGGCATGCTTGGTTGTTTACAGTAGTTGTTGCAGTTGATTGCTAGCATATTTTTCTATTTACTATCCGCTGCAGTTGTTTCCTATATTGTTTCCGCTGTTAATTGCTATTGGATATGCTTCCGCTCTGCGGGTCTGGTTCGAGTCTGCTGAGCCTTTCTTTTTGCTGCATCTTTACTGTTATACTCAGACCAGTACCCTTACTATGATCTTCCGAGAGGGTATAGCCTCCCCACTATAACTATTCAGACTCTCGCTGCTAGTCGAAAGCCTTTGGCGTTCAGGGGAGGTGCGCCTAAGGTACTGACACCCGACCTGTTCGGCACTGTTCGGGTGGCTGGCCGGGTCCAGGATGTTACATCACTAAACCTCGAGTCCTCAAGGGTAATCAGAATCACCATCCACCAAAGAAAATGGAGAAAGGGAAATATTAGGCCATCACTACTACTATAGTGGATCCCGACAATGGTGTGGTGATAGGTATGATGGTTATTCATTCAATAATAGTAAACAAACTATTTGATTCCGGTTTTATACATTCTCTCATATCTTGAAAGTGTAGTAGAAAAATTCATGCACCACCTCAAAATATGGAGGTTGAGTTCTTGATAAGAATAGGAAATGGGGAAAGTATTGCATCCAATGTATAAAAATCCTCCCTAATTAATGTTTTTGGATTGAACTTCCCAAGTAATCTTTTATTAATTCCTTTGGTGGAGTTTGATTCTATTTTGGGTATGGATTGGCTATCTTTATACAAAGCCAATATCAACTATCTTGAAAGGGATACCACTCTTCAAATCCTAAGGAATTCTCCAATTCTGTAAAAGTGTAAGGAGGAGGATATATCTCTTTTAGAATAATCATCTCAAGTGTGTATTTTATTTACCTATGAGTAATAATATCTAGCAGAAACGATTGAGACAAAGCAGAGAGTCATGATCGAAGACATGCCCATTGTAAGGGACTACAAAAATGAGTTCCCCAAAGAATTTTCTGGTCTTCCTTCTGGTCGATAGGTTGAGTTCTTAATTGAACTAATTCAATGATCTCTTCTTATATCAAATACACCTTATATAATTGAAATCGTTTAGTAGGAGGAACTGAAGAAGCAGTTACAATAGAATCTAGATAAGTTTTTTATATTCCTGAGTGCTTCACCAGGGGGTGCACTAATCTTATTCATAAAGAATAAGGATGGATCAATGATCCTATGCATTTATTATCATGAGATCAACAAAATCGCAATAAAGAACATATATCCCCTTCAATAGATAGATTACTTGTTTGATCAATTGAATGGGGCCAAGTATTTATCTAAGGAGAACCTTCAGTCCGGATATCACAAATTAAAGGTGATGAATGAAGATATTCCCAGGACTATATTTCAAATGAGGTATGGAAATTATGAGTTCATAGTGATTCCCTTCAGACTAGATAATTCTCTTGAAATATTCACGGACTTAATGAATTGATTCTTTAGATATGAACTTGAAATTTTTTTTAGTAGTATTTATTGATGATATTTTGATATACTCCAAGAGAAAGGGGGTGAGGAGCATTTGAATATTGTGTTAATGACTTTGAGATGGGATAATATTTATACAAATTATAGAAAATGTGAGTTTTGGATGGATGAAGTATCATTCTTTGGGAATGTTATCACAAGAAAAGGAATATCTATAGACCCCTCTAAAACAAAGGAAATTGAAGAGTGGCCTAGGGAAGCATTTGTAAAAGAGATCTGTAGTTTCATTGGTCTAGTTAGGAATTACCAGTGATTTGTTAAGAACTTATCCCAATTGTCAAAACTACTAGCCAAGATGAATTGGAATGGATAAAAGTTTGTCTTGACTAGTGAATGTGAAGATTGCTTCAAAGAGTTAAAAAAAGAGTCTTATCACCATGCTGGTACTCACACTTCCGAAAAGTGGGGAACTATTTTTGGTATTAAGAGATAAAAAATGAAGGGATTAGGTTTTTTACTAATGAAATTTGATAAATTGGTTGCCTATTCTTCAAGGTAGTTGAAAATTAATGAGAAAAATTATCCCATTCTTGATTTGGAATTGGCATCTGCGATCTCCACAATGAAAATCTAGTGGCATTATCTCCATGGGGAGATGTGTGAAATATATACTGATCATAAGAGCCTAAAATATATATTATCATATAAGGATATTAATATTAACTAGAAAATATGGTTTGATATCATCATGGATTATAACAACCCAATCCACTACCATCCTGGAAAAAAATAAACTGGCAGATTCTATAAGTAGAAAGGATCCTACAACATTATCAATCATGAGAACTGAGAAGGATCTAATCTTTATATATTTGAAAATGTTGGACATGGGATTCATTAAGTAAAAAACATCACCATTACATTCTCATATGATTGCTCAACTATCCCCCATAGAGAAAATAAATATTCTCAAAGAAATGATGTGGAGTCTCAGAAGAAGATAGAATCTATGAAAATGGAGAAATCTTTAGAGTATAAAATTAATGAGGAAAAATTGTAAGATTTGGGTGAAGACTATGTGTATCATCTAATAAAGAGGTAAATAAGTATCTTTTGAATGATGCACATAGCTCAACCTTATCTATTCACCTAGGGAGAATAAAGATGTATCAAGATCTTTGAGAGAACTATTGGTGGGACAATATGAAGAAGGAGATCATAGAATATACATCATAGTGTCTGGTATGTCATCATGTGAAGGTTGAAAGAAAAAATTATAAGGGGATGATGAAACCATTACCCATACTAATATGGTAATGGGAAAAAACACAATAGACTTTGTCCCTATACTTACGAATAAATCCAGTGGAAACTATGCTATATGGGTTGTTGTGGATCACCATACAAAAACATCACACTTTAACTCAATTCAAGGGGACTTATCATTAGATCAACTAAAATGGAAATACATCAGATAAGTGGTAAGGCTACATGGAGTGCTAATATTGATTTTATCTAATCAAGATCTGAGATTAACTTAGAAATTATAGAAAAGTCTCCAACATTCTCTAAACATTGAGTAAAACTTCAGTACGACTTATCATCCCCAAACTAATTTCCAATCACAGCATACAATTAAGACACTGAAAGACATGTTTTTATCATATCTTATGTACTTAAGAGGATGATGGGACCAACATCTACCTCTGATTGAGTTCTCTTACAACCACAGTTCCCACCCGAGCATCCAAATGGATCTATATGAATCCCTTTATAAGAAAAATGCAGAACACCAGTATGATGGGATGAATTCAGAGAATGTATGCTTCTAGGACCTAAAAAAGTTGTAGAAATGGTATAAAAGGTAAAAACCATTCAGCAGCACATCAATATAGCACAAAGTCAAAAAAAGAGCTATAATGACAATCATTTATGAGAACTATAGATTACTTTTGGAGACATGGTATTCCTCTACATATCTCCATGGAAAAATATCATGATATTTGGGAAGACTGAAAAGTTAAGTCCTAGGTACATTGACCCCTTTGAGATTCTTGATCATGTTGGAGTTGTGGCCTATAGACTAGCACTTCCACCTACCGTGTCTCAAGTAAAAAATGTATTTCAGGTATACCTCTTGTGTAAGTACATAACAAATCCCTCCCATATACTGAATTCATAGGTGGTATAGTTGGAAAATGATATGTCTTATAAGGATAAGCTAGTGAAGATCTTTGACCATAGAGATAAAGTCGTACACAAAAAGACAACTAACTTGGTAAAAGTACTATGGTGGAACCATAATTCCTATAAGAGGCATCATAGGAACTAGAGGAATCAATGATAGATAATTACCCTCACTTATTTCCACCATTGTATGTAAAATGAAGTTTCAAGGGTGAAATTTCATAAGGGGGAACAATGTAACAACATAAAATTTTATCAATGGTAATTACCTTCTTATAATTATGTCATATAGTATAAACCACATAAAATAGATTTGAGAACATAATAAAAACTTTATAAATGATGAATGAATTAAATAAGTGTGTTTTTAGAAATTAAGGAACCTATCCTGATGGAATAGTAACCTAACCCTTGGAATAGTAACATGGCCAATAGGAATAGTAATTCATCCAATAGAATAGTAACCTCATCTATGAAAGTATAAATAAAATTTATGAATCTTATAATTGATAATATGATATAATTATATCATGGTATACGAAAATAAATATTCTAAAAATAATCAATTAAGTGTTAGTATTTTTATAAAACATAAATGTTCATTTATAATTTTATAATTAATATAATTATTTAAAACAAAATTTATTTTAATAAAATATATTCATAAATTAACAATTTTTTTCTTAGGATTATAAGATAATTTTATGAGACATTAAATAATTTTCAAAGTGTAATAAAATAATTTATAATTTTAAAAACAGTATTTTCCATGAAAATGGTGATTTTAATTCAAAATTAAATTTCTCATTTTTATAAAGTTATTTTCGTAAAATGGAGTTCATTTTTTAATTATATCCATAGAAAAAAATTTAGGGTGAATTTTTGGGATTTTTCTAAAATACTTGAATTTTTTGTGAATTATAAAGTCTGATAATTTGCAATAAAAGCTAAATACATTAATTTTTTATTCACTTTTGATGTAAGGATGATATTATCACAAAATATAGAACTATACATTATTATTTTAATATATTTATTGATAAGGTTAAAACTATTCATAGTCTTGAACCAAAATAATAAGATAATGATTAAAATAATGAGAAAATGATCCTCTCCTCCCATATAAATACCACACATCAACACCTCTTCACCTCACACCTTAAAAGACTTGAATATTTTACATGTTCTTCTCATTACTCTTACGATTCCCCTACCCTATTTATATTATCCCTTTTTCTAATCAAAATACCAAACCCTTTACCTTATGGTGGTTCTCAAATATGAGAAATTCAAGAGGTAAAATCTTCTTTCTTTTTCTTTTAATTTCTTTTAAATTTCATTTATTTTATTATCATATCCTAACCTCCACTTATCTAAGTGGAATGGTAACTCTAGTATATTTTATATATATAAATTTTATTATGTTAATTTAATAATTCATCTTTCAATCTCTTCCATTTTTATTTTATTCTAAAATGAAAACTTCATCTGTGGTGTGTTAATTTACCACCATCGTGGACGATGCACTTTTTTCCTATACCTCCATCAAGGTTATTCATAAAACCATAAAAATGGTGTGACAATATTGTAAAATGTATTTATGAACTTTTTTATGATCTATAACAAACTTTCATACAAGATATTAAATAATAAAATAAAATTAGTTTGTTGTGATGAAAAACCACCAAAATTAAGCTAAATGATTACCATTAACATTATATATAATTATTATTCCTAATATATGGAAACAAACCAATATAAAAAAATATTTAATATTATTTAATATCATTAATAACATATGATCTCAACTCTATAAAATTTTACTCATTTTACACAAACTATCGTACGTGTATACAAGGGAACCGATCATCAAAACCAAGAAAACAAACACTCCCAAACGATGAAATTGAATAATATAACTCATCAAAATGGACATAAATTAATATAATAAAATTATAATAAATATAATACATGTATTAGAGGTTATGGATTTATTATTTAATGAATTTAATTTGATTATACATGATATTAAAGTGATGAAATCATTGAGACATAAGGTAAGGGGATTCTCAAACCCAATTTCATTTCTTTGGGTTGTTCTATTTTCATGGAATATTTTAGTATGGATATTAATTTAATAGTCCCAAAATATTATTTAATTTTAATTACCATTTCATATATGGGAGATACATGCTTACATTCAGATTTTTTTGTAAATACAATGATTTTTTCAAAATAACTCTTCCTTATAAAAACACATGTTTTACTTCTCTTAAAATTGTATCTTCTCCACTCAAGATAGATGATTCTTATACCAAGTATTTTTTTCCCTTTTTTCTTTTTAGAACCATAAGTTTTATTCATTAATTTATGATTTATAAAATTCTGATGAAACCCATTTTCTTTCCAAGGGTCATTTTATGGCAAGTATTGTCATGTGTTCTTTATGGAATGCATAATTATTTCAATGTTATGGTGTGATATGTGTGCCCAAAATTATATAGTGCTCCAATGAATTGGGTAATGTGATATATCTTGTGAAATAATGTGAAATATTTGTGAACATGATGCCAGCTTTGTTCAAGGTGATGATGTTATGATTATTCACATATGTTATGCGTGAACATGATTCTAGTTTTGTTCACAACTATGTGTGTTAATTGACCACTAAGATATGATGTTTCATTATTTTTAATTTCCACATTCCATGAATTTATCTAATGTTTCCTCTCATGATTATGATTATGATCCAATTATTATGTTATGATTATGATGATTATTCTCAACCATGATATATTGATTAATGTTCTTATCTATCCTCTTACTAGGATTTTAGCTCAGCCATTTCGTTGATATATATCCTCAGGTGACTACTTATTCTAAGTAGAACATGATGTGAAATAAGAATCTAGAGAAAAAAATAAATTAATTTTGATGTTTCATTATGAAAATGTTATTTTTTTGTCCTAATTGTTTTAAAGCACTAAACCCTTGGATCCTTATTTTTCAACACTATTATGTTGTCTATTTTTAAAATGATGTAATATTCATATAAGGAATATTGGGTAGTTATATCAGGGGTTTAATTTTGATATCATTTATACACCAGGTAAAGGAAAGATGGTTACAGATGTGTTGAGCAGGAAAGTCTATATGCAGGTGTTGAACAAGTCTAGTGATGAATGGACTTTAAATGGTCTTTTTTTCCAATTTCATTTCGAGTCCAAGGAGTATAATGGAGGTGTGTTCTTGGACATTGTTTAGATGAAACCTTCAATTCTAGAGTTGCTTCAAAAATATCATCCAAGTGATGATTTGTTCTAGTGTTCTATGCAATTCCTTAATGGCTGGGAGGTTCCCTATGAATGGTCGTTGTCTCTAGAGGGATATTCTTTAGAGTTTTCATTGTGGTGCTATTGTCATTGAGGAATGTGTTAATTCAAGATATCCACTAGTATTAGTGGATCATTTACCATGGTACCACCAAGAAGTTTTATGATTTGCGTTGGCAATTCTGGTTTCCATGTATGAGGCAGGATGTAACTGACTTTGTATCATGGTGGTATACACACTACTAAAAATATATCCTTTCTCAGCGCTAGAAAAGTCCATTTATAGTGCTAAAAATCACTATTAATCTCAGTGAAGATAAAGAGGGGGTCCCATTTATCAGCGCAAAAAAAATCACTGATAAAGATCCCTTTTATCAGCGCTCAAAAAATTCACTGATAAGTGGGTCCTTTATCTGTGTTTTTTTAGCACTGATAAAAGACCCCTTTTATCAACGATTTTTTATAATCGCTGATAAAATTAAAAAAACATTAAGAAAATAAAAAATATATTTCTGCAAATCCGGGAGGTGGATTCAAAAGTCCCCCCCCCCCCCACAGCCCACACGCCCAGCCACCCCCAGCATTTAACAGCGCTATCCCCCATCCTTTAACAGCTCTATTCCTTATTCCACCCACACACATGACCTACCTCCCCCTAGATTCGAACTCGGAACCTGTTTCCTGCGACCTAAGCCTTTACCACTCCACCATATAACTTTTCTCTTCATTTATTAATATATCTATTTAATTATATATATATTTAGTTATATTTACTCGTATATTAATATATATTTAACATATATATATTTATATTAATATATATATTTAGTGATATTAATATATATATATATATATTCATATATTGATATATATATATATTTACATATATAGTTATATTTATATATTTTTATTTTTATTCGTATATTAATATATATTTATAAGATCAGTTTTAAATACATTTATAAAATATGCTTTTTTGTGTGTGTTTATAAATAAATAAATACATATATACAACAAACACACACATATATATTATATGTGTATTTTTAAGTATAATTATACATATTTATATATATTTACAAATATTATATATTAATATGTATATATTTATATATATTTAAAATATATACATAATATATATCAGTTTTTCAATACAGACGCACACAAATATATATACACATGCACGCAAACATCATATAGGTATATAAATATTAATATATTTGTATTTTAAATAAAATGGATATTATTTTTTTTATTTAGATAAGCCTTATATATTGATAAATATACTATATATGTAAATATATTTAATTATTTATTGATAAAATTAAATTTTTATAGGTGAATATATAAAAAATATGTATATATTATTATATAATTTATTATAAATAACATTACATTATGAAACACAATAAAATTTCAAGTCCATAATATCAATATAAATGTAACCCCTTAGAATAAATTTAGTCCCTAGTGAAAAAGGTCAAAAAGACCACCTAAAACGAGGCTAAGATTCCATCAAATGTTAAACAATTTGGGTATCCAGACTAAAAACTTAGTTTGGGAGGCCTTCTATGAATTTTGTGGCCTTTAAAATTTTGATATAAGGATTCTTTCAGTCACTTGTGTGTATATCTCATCATAGGCTTCGATTTGATATATTGTAGATCTCAAATGGACATCCGAATCAAAATTTATGGTCGTTTGAAGTTTGACTTATGTTTTTAACTTATTTTACATCTTTTATTAATTTTTTTAATTTTTTGTGTCTTCAAATTGTTATTAAATTATTATTTTTCAATGATAATTAGAAAATTATTAATTAATAATTTTTTAAGATATTTTATAAGTCATTTTCACTACATATCTTATATATTAAGTGAAAATGTTTATTTATACTTATCTGAAATATATTTAAAATATATATTATATATATATATCAATATAAATATACTTATATATTTATATATCAATTTAATATTTTTTATGAAATGTTTTTTAAAATATACATTTTATTAGCACTGGTAAAAAAAGCATTGACAATGACCCCCTTATCAGCATTACTAAAAAAAGAACTAATAAAGGGGGCCCCTTTAACAGCGCTAAAAAAAAGTGATGATAAAGGGGGTGCCTTTATTAGCACTGCTAAAGGGTGGTGCTACAAAAACCTAGTTTTTTGGTAGTGATATGTCAGCTAGTTAAAGAATAGTAAAAAAGGCCCTTTGATTTCCTTCAACCACTACCCATTCCTACCTAGAACTAAGATGAGATCTCCACGAACATTATTGTTGGAATACCTCATACACCTTGGGGATGTAATGTCATTTTGGTAGTGATCAACCGTTTAACCAAACCATCCCATTCCCTTACGATAAAGGATTCATCCAAAGTGGATGAGTTGGGTCGATTGTATGTTCATGAGACAGTGAGGCTTCATGGTGTTCCATTATCAATAATTTCAGGTAGGGACCCTCACTTGACCGCATGGTTTTGGGAAGGTATTTATAATGTGATGGGGTTTATGTTCAAGTTTATTATAGCATACCTCTCTCAAACAGATGGTTAGACAGAGCGGGAAAATCATACTTTGGAAGACATGCTTCAAAAATGTGTGTTGGATTTTGGAGGCTCATGGGATATCCATTTGGGATTATTAGAGTTTTCATAAAATAATAGTTATCAATCCTCATTTCAAATGTATCCCTTTGTGTTTCTTTATGGTTGTTCATGTTAGTCTCGTTTATATTGGGATGAGGTGGGTGAGACCTCATTGTTGGGATCGAGCCTCATGCAGGAAATGTCTAAAAAATAATGAAGATTAGGTAGTGTTACTTGATAGTTTATATCCATAATAATTCTTATATTGGTCATAGGTTCCATGATTTTGAGTTTTTTTTAGTGACCAGGTGTTTCTGAAATTGGCTCCTCATTTGGTTCACCATCGTTTGGGTAAGAAATGGAAGCTAACATCGAGGTATGTTGGGAATTCTAAGATCACTGAGAGGGTTGGTAAGGTGGAATAAATGTTATAACTTCCTTCCCAATTGACTTCAATTCATGACATGTTCCAAGTCTCTAATTTGAAAATGTAAAATCCAGATCAATCCCATGTTTTGAATTAGGTAGAGTTGGAATTTGAACCTTATTTTTTGGTGTTTTATTGTCTCGTGCAAATTATGGATTCTTACAAGAAAGTGCTTTATGAGAATTATATATAATTAGTCCATGTTCTTTTGATGCATTGTAGTCATGATAATGAGACTTGTGAGTATAAGCCATGGGTTGAGTAGGTGATTCATTTTTTGTTCTTTGATCAAACATTGGAGTGACTATCCGGGGACAAAAAAATTAATGGTGGGTAGAATTTTCACGTATGTTGTTTTTTTAAGTATTACTTTGTTTATTTTTGGTTTGGTATTTATCCATTGTTTTTACTATGATTTTTTTTGAGAAATTTATTTTTTAGGCTCGATAGAAGGTGGCACATGGTGGGCACATTGTTTGGTAAACTATGTTATATCCCAGAAAAAACATACATTTGGGATAGTGGCACTGCCCGGGTCACACGGTCAGCCGTACTGACATGTTCCCTACCCTAGGAAACTCTATAACTAGTTTCCTATTGGAAATATGATACCTCATGGTTTGTAAAACCGTACAGTATAACCGTGAGGCTTTTCTAGGTCATTAAAAATTGGAAAATTACTCTTTTTCCCTCTTTGGATTTAACCCTAAAACACCTCTAAATATTAACCCTACATGATTTTTAGCCATGTTATATTCCTCAAAACCTTCTTAGATCCTTTAAGAATACATATTTGGGTGTTTTTGTTCCCAATTATTCAAGAAATCATCAAGTAATTCATTTCTCCCTTGGTTTCTCCCTCTATCTATGGTTCTTTATCTGTATTTCTTAGGTTCTCCTTTTCCATCTAGTTGTTTGACCAATTGAATGTATGATCTTGAGTTATGGGGTGAAATATTGATGTTTTTTGTCTGATATTTCCTTTATAGGGTCCCTCAAAAGTGTAGTTATAGTTTTCTACTATTTTCAGAAAGTTTACAAACATGATGTTGGTGGTTCCATGCTTTTACATTATTAGATGATTTTGGCTTGCTTATTTGGTTGATTTAATGCATTATATGGATTATTTGTGTGGTGAGAAATATTTTTTAAAATGTTTTTGTGATTCATATGTGATGAAAAATTATTTTTTTAAGGAAAATGGATATTTTTCATGTGTGATTCATTTATGTGTTTCTTGAAAGATTTTTTTTGTGAATGGTGAGAAATGTGTTTTCAAATGTATTTGAAGGTCATAATGTGTTTAATGTTGTTATACTAAAATAAATTTGTTTTTTTTTCATGTGATATTGTTTTTTGTGCACCATAAATATGGCCATTGATATTGTGAAAGTGATTTGAAGAATTTTATAAATTATATTTGGAATGTGTGTGGGTTTGAAAGGGGATTTTCCCATGGAAATTGTTGGATTTCATATGTTCCCTTCTTATTGTGTTTCCAAAAGGATTTTATGAATTTTTAAAGTGGTGAAAATGTATTTTAAAATGGTTTTGGTGTGTGTGTGTGTGTGTGTGAATATGAAAGTGGTTTTTTTATTAAAAACGGTGGTTTCCCTATGATCTTTGGTTATTGAATGAACATTCTTGTGAAGGAAATGGATTTTTTATGTGTTCATAGTGCTTGGAATTTTTATGTGAATGTGATGATTTATGTGATATGTGAAAAGGGATATGAGTGCAATGGGAATAATAAGTATCTTTGTGGGTGAAATATAACTAGTATGCTAGTTGATTCATAAGAGGTTGAGGTGCGGATTCTTCTAGTAGTATCGATGCTACAATACTAACTAAACATGTGATATGATCATAGACCACTAGGCCTTGGGATGGGATCTCCTCTAGTGACTTGTTCATGGTAATGCTGTTGGGTTTGGATTATAATATGGACACCACTAGACATTAGGATTCATTCCCCTCTAATGCCTCATGCACGAGGACATTGTTGGTTTTGGTTGGATGATTTTGATCACTGAGTTATGAGGTTCATAGGGTCCCACTTATGCTAGTTACATATATGGATTTTCAATGCTACTCTCTTATGAGATGATGCTTTTTTTATGTGTAGATAACCATCAATAAATGGTGTATGTTGTGTACATTGTGGTTCTAAATCAAGTTTCATTAAATAAAAAGGTTTCCTTTAAAAAAAAATCTATAAAATGTTATCCATGAAATGTTCCTTGAAATTTTTTTCAATGTTCTTTTGAAAATGTGCATGTTAATTTATCTTCTATTATTATAGCTTGGAATCTTTATTTTAGGTGTAATATTACTAGGATTTGTCTCACACACTTCATACATCTTTGGGTGTAAGTATACTTTGTTATATATGACCTAGGTAAAGGAAATATGTTCTATGGTCGTGATAGTGGATCTGGTTTCTAATATTATACTTATTGAAGGTGTTAGTAGTGGAAAATTGAGGGTGGTGGCCCTCTTGTTACATGGTGTCTTTTAGGATTGTTTTTTTATTCTTTTTTTGTTGTTTTATTTTTGGTATTAGTTAAATTTTTAAAACTTTGAATATAAAAATTGTTGTAATTAGTTTGGTTATGATCATTAGTTGGGTGATGTTTTATTCTTGTGGGTTTTTATGGTTATATTCCTGGGTGAAATCATTTCCAAAGTGAATTTTTGATACTAAGGAACTAGTTTCCAGCCCATGGGGATCAAGAATTCCTATCAGACCATGCCATAGACTAGGTTGGGTGTTGGTTTATATGGAACCCCAGCTTGGTTCATGACAAGTAGTTTTCAAACAAGAATTAGTGTAACTTGGAGCTAATTATTGTGGAAATTAGTGTTTGGGATTTTAATGGAGCCCACTAAAAACATCAAGTATCCTTTGGATAATTAAGTTGGAATTAACATCCTTATTGAATACCTTTACATAATTTAGTAGACCCTTTTTATAGTTATGATAAGGGAAATATGGATCTATTCCACTGAAATCACCGCATGATAGGATATTCTAAATCCATGTGTGATGGATATATGGATTTTATAAAATAGTGTGATACTAATAAATAATGTTTATTATGTAACATTTTAGTAATTAAGATCAATTACTAAAAAATAATTTTATTATGTTTATATAAAATAGAAGGTAATGTGACTTTTATATTAAGGATGTGATCGATTTTAGAGAACTTTAATATCCCCACCAGCATGAATTTCCTGGATTTCTATATATGATTACATATAGTGTTATACCAAAAGTGGAAATTTTGAATACTATAGTCTCATATTCCAACTAAAAATCCAAATATAGAGGATGATGAAGAAAAAAAAGCTATTTTTTGAACCATGTTGATGATCAAATAGATGTCCAGTTCCTCAGGGTATATTCCATTTCCAGTGAGCTCTAAAAGCTATGAGGTGACCCCAAACACACACTTATGGCTCCAATTCTTAAAATACATACTTAATATACTATATGTGATACCAACTAAGTATAACCAAGCTAAATATATATTTATTTTATATCATTTTCATAATTCAAACATTACATCTCACAAATATTCTCACAATACCATGAATTCAAGGTTTAGCGTATTTGAAAAATAGCTAAAAAAGAAACATATTTTACATTACTTTTGAACATTCCTCCATAACCAAATCACACTAGAATCTCTCTAGACCTCTCATAAGTTATAATAATATTCAAAACCTAAGGAATGGAAACATAATAAATGGGAGATATCAAATTCCAAATAATAGAAAAGCATATCAATATGTCATTTAGGGTTATATCATAATCACGTGAGGAAACATGAGCATGGGAGAACTATATTATGAAAATGAACAAATAATAATTAGATTTTTACATAAGTTTTGGTAAGAGTATATGTAATATGAAATGGAAAAATGTGTACTATAACAACCCATACTTTAAATACATTGTTATTACTTCAGAATTGAAGCACACTTATTACAACATATAACAAAACCAGGAAAGGACCGTATAGGTATAGTGTCTTTAGAAACTGGGAAACATAAACAACTGGTTCATAAATCATCTACGTTGTCTCCAATTTATTTCATCATATCTAGAGTCCCTTTTTGGAATATCCTACTTAATATCCTTCTTCCTGAACTGGGGAAAATAAAACATACAAAAGGGTGAGCTCAAATTCTTAGTAATGGTAAACAAAAGAAATATCAATCACATCATATTCATAAGAACATATCATTTCGGAAATCTTAAAATGAAAAAGAGATCATAATTTCATAACATGGAATAAATAATAGTAGTGAAATGTAATCGCAATAATCATAACTTAAAATATGAAACTTTTTTTCATACACACATAATCATAGAGAATCATTTCTTAGTAGTCAAGACTCATTGCCAAGACTATCTTAGCAGACAAATTCCATTTCTGAACTGAGTTCACTCCTCGTTTCAGTCCTGTTTCACTGAACCGGATTAACCTGTCATTCCAACCATGTCTATCTCGTGAGATATAAATCTTTACCCAATTCATTGGAGGGAGATATAGGTCCCACCCATCTCATAATGATATCATTCTTATGTGTGCCACAAAATCATAAATCATACATCATTGCATAACCCATGTAATAAAAATGGGATTCTTAAACATCGTGACATCATAAAACAATTCATATAAGATAAAGGAATTCATAAAAATAATTCCATCACAACATAATCAAATCAATGTAATAATATGGATAGAAATAGAACCCTATATTATCTTAGATGGAAAATAATTTTGATAAAACACTTGAACTCCATTATTGAGGAAAATATCCTTTCTACTTCAAAAACATTTTTCCTTTCTTAACATATCATACAATTTTAAACTAAAAGAAGTTGATTAAAAATAAACTTGAAAACTTGTAAAGGAATCTTCTTGGAAATAAGGTTTTAAAAATCCATTCATGCCGTATAATTTTAAAAAAACATTCTTCTCGTACTTTTGTCGAAAAAGTCAAAAAGTACCTCGTACGAAAAACGACAAAAGATTCCTTTCATATCTTTTACTAAAAACTCACCAAAGGGTAAAATTGGATTTAAAAAATTGTAAGTGGATGGAAATAATATTACATATTGATGAAACATGGATGTGGATGATAAAATACACCCCAGTAAATACCAAAGTATAAACAATCTCGGATAAAAATGAGATTGTGATATTTTCCCTTACCTTAGGTCCGATTTGCTTCGTAAGTGTCCGAACCACCTGTATAATGATTTAAATAATGTCATTGACTTATTCCAGAATCATAATTATTTTTATTATATCATATATGGTCATATTCTTAGCTTCTTATTAGTAATATTTCATTGCTACTTGTTATTCGGGTGTTTATTACTTTTTGTTCTTATGCGTGTTTTGTCGAATAAATTATTATTCTTCTTTTTAGGTTATAGATACCTAATTTCCAGAATGGTATTAGTGTAATAAATATCATATTTATTCACTAAATTCATTTATGTAATCATTATTCAATGAAAATCATGTAGAACGAGTCGCATCATATCGTGGAGACGGTATTCCGTACGTACGCACGAGCGATGATATCGTTCCCATGATCGTGGAATTGTATTGGAGTGTATGTATATTATTTCAGAATCAATATAAATTTACAATAATCATATATAGTTATTATTTACACCATTATACCCATCCAAGTAAGGTGGTGGTGGAAAATAGATCACACCACGGCGTGGAGACGGTATTTTGTACGTACGCACGCGTGGTGATTTTGTTTTCCGTAGGATGGATAGATGGTGAAATAGGGTTGTTTAATACTTATAATAAAATATCAGTATATGAGTGGTACTTATGTTATTACTTAATAATTAAACAACTAAATAAGAAGAAGTGGAAGAAGAAATAAACTTGAAAGAATTGGTAACGGACATTACCTCTTCTTTGAAGCACCTCTTTGAGACCTCCTTTTAGGGCACTAAATTGGTATTTAAAGAAGACCAGGACCTCTAGGATGTTTCTAGGGAAGTTGAGAAGAGAATTTGGCAGGGTTTTTCTGAGATTTAAGGATCAAAGTGGTGTGAGGAAGAGAGGGAGGAGGTTCCCTTTTATAAGGGAGGAGAGGGGCACCTTAGGAAAAACTAAAAATATTATTTTATTATAAAGTCATATTCGGTTTTTAATAGATCCAAATTGATTTATTTCTAATATAAGGTGGGGATGGGTCTAAATACTCTCCTACAATAGAATTTAGACAAGTTTAGGTTTCAATTTTAACCTTATCATTTAGATTTAACTTTAAGTTAGATAATTTAACTTTTACCGTGTCTTCTTGTTTTCTTACACTATAAGGTTAATAAACTTACTATAACAAGACAAAAGAACCCCCAGTTGTTTATTATTAATATATATAACCTTATCTAAGTAATTTGGATGAGCCTTATATTTTTAGGAATAAAATAACAATTAATAATATAATATTTGTTTTAAAAACTATTTTATGCCAATTTTGACACTATTTGGTAATTTATTTTTGTGAAAATCATAACAGAACTATTAGTTCGAAAAAAGTTAATTAAATCAGTAATAATATGTAATATTAACCTAGAAAATTATTGTAATTCATAAAAAGTCTCAAATTACATTTATTTGGGTATTTATAACATCAATTATGTCAATATTTCATTAATAAGATAATTACTGCATCATCATTGTGTCATACATAAATTAAATTATTCAATGTCTAAAAATTACAAATAAAATACCATTATGTAGGAAATATTTTTATATTTCTAATTAATATTTATAGTCGAATTTATCTTCTGTATAACCCTTTATTAAAAATGATTTAGTTATTAAACTTTGATTTTAACTATTTTAACCCTTCTTTAAATAAATTAATAATAAATGTCCTAATCTAATCCAAGTGGGCCTAAATGGTCATATTTTATTCCTAAGGTTTTTTTTGGTCTAATTAAACTTATCCGATAGAATTAGGACATGTGTTAGGGTAATAATAATATCATTTTTACCCTTAATTACCCTATTTACTTTTAATCGTGGTAAAAAAAAGTAAAAAGTTACTATTCACCAAAAATTATTTTCATCTCATTGAACCACATTTTAGTCCTTAATATTAACCATGTCTCTCGGATTTTCGAAATTCCACTCACAAAAGCAGTAAAATTGAGTTTTATGTGAATTTCCAAATTCTCCTAGGAGGTGCGTAAAAGACGGTGAAAAGTTCAATAAAATTTTTATATATCTAAAATTATTATAAAATGACTCCAATGAATTGAATTGAACTTATATAGGTATTATGTATCAATTTTTACCTAAAATAAATTTAAATAAAATAAATAATTCTTTAAATAAAATGTTGGTTTTTAAATAGTAACCCAGTGTTTTCACTATTCATCAAAAAATTGAAAGTTTTCATAAAAATACCAAAATTTTACCCTAGGCTAATTTCGATATTCCGAATCCAAAAATGAAGTCCATTTTGAAAAATAAAATTTACAAAATTTCAAAAAGTGGGTATTACTATTCATAACGGCTAGTTTTAATAATATTTTAATATCATATCGTTGTTTAGTGAAACTCGGTATTGCGTACGACGCAATCTATCGAGGAAGGTCGTGATTGCGTGTAAAGCAATCCAAGCTAGTGTTATGTGTAGTGAAAGATTCCTTTTATGATTTATATAACATAAAAACAAAATATTTCTCATAAAATTCTCGGGTGTGACATTCTACCCCCCTTAAAATGAATTTCGCCCTCGAAATTCGTCACTTTGTAACAAACAGATGAGGATACCTTTACCTCATCATATCCTCAAGCTCCCATGTAGCTTCTTCTAATTGGTGGTTCCTCCATAAAACTTTCACGAAGCGAGTGGTCTTGTTTCGTAGGACTTTTTCGCTACGATCCAGAATCTCTATCGGTTGTTCTTCATAAGAAACATCTTGCTCCAGCGGTACAACTTCTGAGCTGAGTACATGTGAAGGATCAGGTATGTACTTTCTCAGGAGAGATACATGGAACACATCGTGAACTTGAGAGAGATTTGGTGGAAGCACCAATCGGTAAGCTATTTTCCCAACACGATCCAGTATTTCAAAAGGACCGATATACCTAGGGCTCAGCTTTCCCTTCTTTCCAAATCTTATTACTCTCTTCCAAGGAGATATTCATAAGAACACTTTATCACCCACTTCAAACTCTAGGTCTTTTCTTCGGTTGTCGGCATAACTTTTTTGTCGACTCTGAGCAGCTCTAGTGTGTTGTTGAATAGATCTGACCTTTTCTGCCATCTCATCAACAAGATCAGGTCCTAATAGCTTTCTTTCCCCAACTTCATCCTAGCAAGTTGGAGTCCTGCATTTCTTTCCATAGAGAGCTTCATAAGGAGCCATCAGAATACTGGAGTTAAATCTATTATTATAAGAAAATTCCACCAAAGGTAGGTGTTGATCCCAACCACCTTTGAAATCCATATAGCAAGCTCTCAACATATCTTCTAGAGTTTGAATTTTCCTCTCAGGCTGACCGTCTGTCTGAGGATGATAAGCAGTGCTGAAATTCAACTCTATATCTAGAGTATGCTGAAGACTTCTCCAGAACTTTAAGGTAAACCTTGGATCCCGGTCAGATATAATATAAAGTGGTACTCCATGCAATCTTACCACTTCCTTTACATATATCCTGGCAAGCTGATCCAGAGAGAAATCCTCTCTAATAGCGATGAAGTGTGCAGACTTTTTAAGACGATCAACTATGACCCAGATAGCATTATTGCCTTTGGATGTTTTAGGAAGTACAGTGACAAAGTCCATAGTGATGTTTTCCCATTTCTATTATGGTATGGGTAATGGTTGTAACATCCCCTTAGACTTCTGTCTCTCAGCTTTAACTTGCTGACAAACCAAGCATCGAGAGACATATTCAGCAACATCTCTTTTCATGCCATCCCACCAGAAGTACTCTTTCAGGTCCCTATACATATTCGTGCTTCCAGGATGAATAGAGAATGAAGAACTATGAGCTTCATCCAGCAGCTCCTTCTTTAATTCTAGGATGGGAGGAACACAAACCTGATTCCTGAACTTTATTATCCCATCACAATCAAGGTTGAATTTAGGAACATTTCTCACCTTATTTTGTAACTCTACATCTTCTTTTTGTGCCTCTTTAATCTTCACATGTATAGATGGTTGAACATTCATTTGAAAAAGATACGATTTTCCCCTTTCATTATAATTCCAAGATCCATCCTTTGTAAATCCATAAATATTGGATCTTTTGTGATCCTCATCATGGATAAGCTAGCATGGCCTTGTCGACTTAATGCATCTGCCACCTTGTTTGTTTTCCCAGGGTGGTAATGAATTGATCAGTCGTAATCCTTAATCATCTCCAACCATATTCTTTGGCGCATATTCAGCTCTTTTTGTGTGAAAATATACTTTAAACTTTTATGATCAGTATAAATATCACACCTTTCACCATAAAGGTAATGCCTCCAAATATTTAATGCAAAGATTACTGCAGCTAACTCCAAATCATGAGTTGGGTAATTTTGCTCATGGATTTTCAACTGTCGTGAGTCATAAGCTATCACCATATCATTTTGCATAAGAACACACCCCAGCCCATTCTTGGATTCATCATTGTAGATCACAAACCTTTCTCCACTACAAGGCAGTGTGAGCACAGGTGCACTGGATAACCTTATTTTCAACTCCTTGAAATTCTCTTCACATTCCTCCATCCATACGAACTTAACTCCTTTTTTAGTCAACCTGGTGAGTGGATTAGATAATCGTGAAAAATCTTTCACAAAACGTCGATAATATCCAGCCAAACCAATAAAACTTCATATCTCGGTTACTGTTGTTGGTCTCGACCATCTTTCGATAACCTCGGTTTTTGCTGGATCCACAGATATCCCCTCTTTTGAGATTATGTGACCCAAAAATGCGACTTTTTTAAGCCAAAATTTACACTTAGTAAATTTGGCATAAATCTTCTCCTTTCTCAGGGCCTTCAATATAATTCTCAAGTGATCTTCATGTTCTTCGATGATATTTGAATAGACAACAATATCGTCTATAAATACTACCACAAACTAATCAAGATAGTCTCTAAAGACTTTATTCATCAGATCCATGAAGATAGCAGGGGAATTAGTAAGACCAAATGGCATCACTATAAATTCACAGTGTCCATACCTTGTACGGAAAGCCGTCTTTGGTATATCCTCCCTTTTGACCCTTAATTGATGATACCCTGAATGAAGATAAATCTTGGAAAAGTATTGAGCTCCGCATAGTTGGTCAAATAAGTCATCAATGCATGAGAGAGGATATTTGTTCTTGATAGTGATCTTGTTAAGTTCTCGATAATCAATGCAGAGTCTCATTGATCCATCTTTCTTCTTAACAAATAGAACTGGTGCTCCCCAAGGTGATGCACTAGGGCGTATGAATCCTTTGTCAAGATTCTCTTGGAGTTTCTTCTTCAATTCTTGCAACTCAATTGGGGCCATTCTATAAGGTGTCTTTGAAATAGGCAAAGCACCCGGTACGAGTTCTATTGAAAACTCAACTTCACAATTTGGTGGAAGACCCGGTAATTCCTCCGGAAATACATCATCAAACTCCTGTAAAATGGGCATATTCTTAATCGTGAGTTTCTCACCAACCATTTGAGATAAATAACCTTCATTTAGTGGAATCAATACCCATAAGATGGAAGAAATTTCCACTGGAAGGTTATGTTCATCCTTGCATCGATAGACGATCATAGATTGATCTAGAATATGAAATTTGACTTCCCTTATTTGGAAATTGATATGAGCTCCATATAAAGAAAGCCAATCCAAGCTAAGAATCACATCAAATTCCACTATAGGAAGGATCACAAGATTTGTAGGAAGCACTTTCCCACAAACTTCAATCGGAGAAGAATTATAAACTTTTTATGCGACTTTTGTGCCATTAGGGGTTGTCACAGCTAACTCAACATCTAATTATTGAGGTAGTACGGCGATACTGTTAGAAAATTATTCATAAATAAAATAGTGGGTGGATCCAGAATCAAATAAAACATTTTCTACTTTAGAGTGGATGGTAAGTGTACCTTTCACCACTTCGTTAACATACTCCACATCGCTGATAGAAATTGCATGTGACTTTCCTTTGTCTTTAACCTTAAGAGTCTGTTGACGTCGATCATCATCAAAAACCCTTGTATTAGGGAATTGATTGGCATAATGCCCCATTTCCTTTCATTTGTAACATTGAAGTGTAGGAGGTGCACTCTGTGTAGCCTTTTCTTTGTTCGCATCATTAGACATCTTCTTCCTATCATTGCAGTATTCAAATGCCTGATGACCTTCCTTTCTACATTGGAAACATTTACTTGTCCCTTTAAGACAATTCCCTCCATGTTTCTTTCCACACTTTGAGCATAAGGGAAAACTCATCTTCTTTTAAGTGTGCTCTTTATATTTTCCTTTGAATTCCATTTTCCTCTTCTTATCAAACCCATATGACTGATGGGTTACTCCAATCTCCATCTCAACCTTGAGATCACATCGAACAATTTCCTCGTATATATTGAAGTCCCTTATGGCTAACGCCCTTCAAAGACTTGGTTTTAAGACACTAAAGAATCGATCGATCTTACTCTCAGGTTGGATAATAATACCAGAAGCGTACCTTGCAAGTCTTGAAAATTTTGCTTCATAGGTACCAACAGATTCATCATCCTTTTGCTTCAGTTCAAGAAACTCCTTCTCCATCTTGGTTCGGAGAATACGAGGGAAGTACTTATTGAAAAATAAGTTCTTGAACTCGTCCCATTCCATGGACTCAATTTCATCTCTTTGCCTCGTATTCTTGATAAGATTACACCATTGATTATCATCTCCTTCCAAACGATACACTGCTAAGATGACTTTATAATGTTCAAAACATTGAAGAACTGAAAATATATTTTCAGTAGTACTGATCCATTGTTTAGAAACTAATGGATCAGTAGACCCGCTGAATGAAGGTGGACGCTGCCTCATGAAGGATTCAACAGAATGTTTCTCCTTCCTTTGCTCGTTTGGAATTCTTGCATGATTCATAGCTTGAGAAAGTTGTGTGAGCATGTCTACAAGATTTTGAATTCTAGCTCCTATAACGTTTGGTTTCTCAGGGGGACAATCATTGCATTTCTCGTCGCATTCTGCATTAACACGGTTCCTTCGGGTTCCATCCATTGACTAAAACCAAGAATAATAGTGTAAGAAACACTAATTATAATAGGAAAACCACATAATCAAGAATAAAATTTTAAACTTAAGGTCTTATCATAGGTTATTCATGGCCATTTCTAAAACACTAAGATTGTGTTCTATGCTTAGACTTATCCTTAGGGTTCTTACTAAGGCTTTCACATCCTAGTTTCCAAAGGATGATTATACCTTTCCTATGATACCAACTATAACGACCCATACTTTACATACATTATTATTACTTCAGAATTGAAGCACACTTATTACAACATATAATAAAACCAGGAAAGGACTGTATAGGTATAGTGTCTTTATAAACTGGGAAACATAAACAACTGGTTCATAAATCATCTACGTTGTCTCCCATTTATTTCATCATATCTAGAGTCCCTTTTTGGCATATCCTACTTCATATCCTTCTTCCTGAACTAGGGAAAAGAAAACATACAAAAGGGAGAGCTCAAATGATCAGTAAGGGTAAACAAAAGAAATATCAATCACATCATATTCATAAGAACATATCATTTTGGAAATATTAACCTGCAAAAGAGATCATAATTTCATAACATGGGATAAATCATAGTAGTGAAATGTAATCCCAATAATCATAACTTAAAACATAAAACTTTGTGTCATACACACATAATCATAGAGAATCATTTCTTAGTAGTCAATACTCATTGCCAAGACTATCTTAGCGGACAAAGTACATTTTTTAACCGAGTTCACTCCTCATTTCAGTCCTATTTCACTGAACCAGATTAACCTTCCATTCCAGCCATGTCTATCTCACGATATATAAATATTTACCCAATTAATTGGAGGGATATATAGGTCCCACCCATCTCATAATGATACCATTCTTATGTGTGCCACAAAATCATAAATCATACATCATTTCATAACCCATGTAATAAAAATGGGATTCTTAAACATCGTGACATCATAAAAAAATTCATATAAGATAAAGGAATTGATAAAAATAATTCCATCACAACATAATAAAATCAATGTATTAATAGGTATAGAAGAATAACCCTATATTATCTTAGATGGAAAATAATTTTGATAAAACACTTGAACTCCATTCTTGAGGAAAATATCATTTCTACTTCAAAAACATTTTTTATTTATTAACATGTCATACAATTTTAAACTAAAAGAAGTTGATTAAAAATAAACTTGAAAACTTGTAAAGGCAGCTTCTTGGAAATAATGTTTTAAAAATCCATTCATGCCATATAAGTTAAAAAAACATTCTTCTCGTACTTTTGTCGGAAAAGTCAAAAAGTACCTCGTACGAAAAATGACAAAAGATTCCTTTCATATCTTTTAATAAAAACTCACTGAAGGGTAAAATTGGATTTAAAAAATTGTAGGTGGATGGAAATAATATTACATATTGAGGAAACATGGATGGGGATGATAAAATACACCCCAGTAAATACCAAAGTATAAACAATCTCGGATAAAAATGAGATTGTGATATTTTCCCTTACCTTAGGTCCAATTTGCTTCGTAAGTGTCTGAACCTCCTGTATAATGATTTAAATAATGTCATTGAATTATTCTAGAATCATAATTATTTTTATGATATCATATATGGTCATATTCTTAGCTTCTTGTTAGTAATATTTCATTGCTACTTGTTATTCGGGTGTTTATTACTTTTTGTTCTTATGCGTGTTTTGTCGAATAAATTATTATTCTTATTTTTAGGTTATAGATACCTAATTTATAGAATGGTATTAGTGTAATAAATATCATATTTATTCACTCAATTCATTTATGTAATCATTATGCAATGAAAATCATGTAGAATGAGTCACATCATATCGTGGAGACGTTATTCCGTACGTACGCACGAGCGATGATATCGTTCCCATGATCGTGGAATTTTATTGGAGTGTATGTATACTATTTCCAAATCAATATCACTTTAAAATAATCGTATATAGTTATTATTTACACCATTAAACCCATCCAAGTAAGGTGGTGGTAGAAAATAGATCACACCACGGCGTGGAGATGGTATTCCGTACGTACGCACGCGCGGTGATTTCGTTTTCCGTAGGATGGATAGATGGTGAAATCGGGTTGTTTCATACTTATAATAACATATCAGTATATGAGTGGTACTGATTTTATTACTTCATAATGAAACAACTAAATAATAATAAGTGGAATAAGAAATAAAGTTGAAAGAATCGGTAACGGACATTACCTCTTCTTTGAAGCGCCTCTTTGAGACCTCCTTTTAGGGCACTAAAATTGGTCTTTGAAGAAGACCAGAACCTCTAGGATGTTTCTAGGGATGTGGAGAAGAGAATTTTTCAGGGGTTGGCCGAGCTTGAAGGCTCAAATTGGTGTCAGGAAGAGAGGGAGGAGGTGCCCTTTTATAAGGGAGGAGAGGGGTACCTTAGGAAAAACTAAAAATATTATTTTATTATAAAGTCATATTCGGTTTTTAATAGCTCAAAATTGATTTATTTCGAAGCTAAGGTGGGGATGGGTCGAAATAATATCATCCAATATAATTTAGACAAGTTCAGGTTTCTATTTTAACCTTATCATTTAAATTTAACTTTAAGTTAGATAATTTAACTTTTACTGTGTCTTCTTGTTTTCTTACACTATAAGGTTAATAAACTTACTATAACAAGCCAAACGAACCCCAAGTTGTTTATTATTAATATATATAACCATATCTAAGTCATTTTTCTGAACCATAGATTTTTAGGAATAAAATAACAATTAATAATATAATAAATTTTTTTAAACTATTTTATGTCAATTTTGACACTATTTGGTAATTGATTTTTGTGAAAATCATAACAAAAATATTATTTAGAAAAAAGTTAATTAAATCGGTACTAATATGTAATATTAACTTATAAAATTATTGTAATTCATAAAAAGTCTTAAATTACATTTATTTGGGTATTTATAACATCAATTATGTCAATATTTAATTAATAAGATAATTATTGCATCATCATTGTGTCATACATAAATTAAATTATTCAATGTCTAAAAATTACAAATAAACTACAATTATGTAGTAAATCTATTTATATTTCTAATGAATATTTATAGTCGAATTTATCTTATGTATAACCCTTTATTAAAAATGATTTATTCATTAAACTTTGAATTTAACTATTTTAACCCTTCTTTAAATAAATTAATAATAAATGTCCTAATCTAATCCAAGTGGGTCTAAATGGTCATATTTTATTCCTAAGATTGTTTTTGGTCGAATTAAACTTATCCAATAGAATTAGTACATGTGTTAGGGTAATAATAATATCATTTTTACCTTTAATTTCCCTATTTACTTTTAACCATGGTAAAAAAAGTAAAAAGTTACTATTCACCAAAAATTATTTTCATCTCATTGAACCACATTTTAGTCCTTGATATTAACCGCGTCTCTCTAATTTTCAAAATTCCACTCACAGAAGCGGTAAAATTAAGTTTTATGTGATTTTCCAAATTTTCCTAGGAGGTGCATAAAAGACGGTGAAAAGTTCAATAAAATTTTTATATATCTAAAATTATTATAAAATGACTCCAATGAATTGCATTGAACTTATATAGATATTATGTATCAGTTTTACCCTAAAATAAATTTAAATAAAATAAATAATTCTTTAAATAAAATTTTGGTTTTTAAATAGTAACCTAGTGTTTTCACTATTCATCAAAAAATTGAAATTTTTCAGAAAAATACCATAATTTTACCCTAGGCTAATTTCAATATTCCGAATCCAAAAATGAAGTCCATTTTGAAAAATAAAATTTATAAAATTTCAAAAAGTGGGTATTACTATTCATAACGGCAAGTTTTAATAATATTTAAATAACATATCGTTGTTTAGTGAAACTCGGTATTGCGTACGACGCAAGCTATCGAGGAAGGTCGCGATTGCGTGTAAAGAAAGCCAAGCTAGTGTTATGTGTAGTGAAATATTCCTTTGATGATTTATATAACATAAAAACAAAATATTTCTCATAAAAGTCTCGGGTGTTACATGTACCATCATATAAGAATGTGAAATAATCACAAGAAAAGTAGCATAATCAAATTCATATAATATAAAAATATGGTATGGCATGGAAGGATAGGATAACATGTAACTATAGTTCTATAATAATCATAGGAAAAAATTATATAGTGGTTTAGGATTCATAATCCTATAACCCATTATATGGTGTCTCATACATTACGACGTGTTCCCCATTAGTGACTCGAGCATCATAACTCACGGTTGATCTGTTACTCAGCTATCAAAACCCATGGACCTTTTTGATCTCATGATATACAAAACCTTAACCAATTAATTTTAGGGAGACATAAATCCTCACACTTAAATCATCAATACATATGCATTCCATTAGATATCAATCATTCATCATAACATGATATACCATGGAAATAGAATGGGTTTCATATAATTTCTAAATGGTATCACCTAACATGATTTCAAAAGTAGATTTATTGATACCAAAAATTCAATCACTCAAAAAGAGTATTTCATAAGGGTGTTTGTAATGTGGTTTATTAAACAAAACTCCATATGATTTAGATATTTTAGAGTCAAAGAGGAATTTGGAAGTGAAATGTAAATGTGTTTTTAGAAAAACAAAATCATAACATTGTGATAAAAATAAGAAGTTAAGAGTTATATTTGAAATTATCATTTTTGAGACAATGAATCGATATATTTTTAAAACATAATTTTGAAAAAATTGAATAATTTATCCTTGAAATTATAAAATTTTCATCCATATGAAACATGGATTGAAATTTAAAATGTATGATCGGGAATAGAAAAACCATTTCAACATTTTAAATATACCTTTATTAAAACCCACATCATTAAAAGAGTGATATATCATCCATTTCAAAAGTGGTAAATAAAATATTAATACAAAAATAAAATACACATATTTGTATTTAAATATAATAAATGAGAACAATATCTAGAAGAGTGCTTATGGAGATGGATGAGAAAGGGCTGATTTGGAGAGGATGAGAATTATTCTTTACAATAAATTTTTTTATAAAGAATGAAATACATCCAAGAACATGATTTTTTTGTGAAAATATAATTAAATTTAATATATGAAGGAAATTAAATATAATATCATAATATTATAGAACAAAAAAATCTTTTAAAACCATACTCAAAGAGGAATAATTATGACTCAATAAAAGAAGTTGTGTCAAGAAAAACCCCTTACCATAACACTTAATTTCCACAAAATACCCTTAACATAAAATATAATAAAAATAAACATCTTAATAACTTATTTTATAACCATATTAATATATTATACCTATTATATACTCTATTTATAATCATTCTCTATAGATTAATTAGTTAGTTATAATTTATCTTCATCATCAGATGTTAATAATTTCATTCATTTTGTTCATGATTCATAATGGTGGTATCAGTTCCTATTTTTTTATAAAATGTTCATCATTATAATATTTTTAATGGTTAGATAATATAATTACCATAATTATTTATAAGGTTTTAGTATCATTATATAATAGTTTTAGTTATGATATATAAAGATGAAATCAGGGACGAGCTTGTTTTTTCAATTTACTGTCATCTATGGATTACTTTATAACAATCATTGATTTTTGTCTCATCCTTTCAGAAAAAAATTAATGAAATATATTAATCCTTAATATATTATATATTCATCAATTTAGTTTTTATTAACATATATATAATGTGGGTATGAAAGAAAAACACCACATCTATGGAGGTGATAGTTTTGATGTACGTACGATCGATGTTTTCATTGACAAATGAATTGTATGGGAAGAAGGTGGATAATATTTTATATTTTTAATATATTAATTATGTCATAAATATAATATTTACTCTTTTAATACATTCTTATAATGATCCATGGGAGTCAAATATAAAAAATGAGATATGTCATTTATGGAGATGGTGGTCTACACATACATAATGATGGCATATTCATTTTTATAAGGATTATAGAGGAAGGTAGAATAATGATTTATACATAAATATAATAACACATAAGTATTAAAATGGTAAATTTCTTTTATTTTATGATGATATAATTAATTTTTTTAGAATAATAATACTTGATGATATATAAATAAAAATTAGAAATTTGGTAATTTTTACCTTGTTCATTTGATTAACTCCTTTGAAAATTGGATTAACCCTTCAAGGGGTGGTATTTTGAGGAGACAAGAAACTATATTACCATTTTATAATTTTTTTAGAGATATTTGGTAATATTTTGGTTAAAATATTGGGATTTTTTTGTGTGTGTATGTGGGGTGATGAAGGGATCCTTTTATAAGTGAGAGGAGTGGTATTTTTTAATAAGATTTTCACTATTCAATGAATGTGGCTCAAAAAGTGGAAATAATTGAGATAATATGAGTTATGGTCATGAAATCCCATATAAAATCATGGTGAGACCTTTTTTTATCATTTTTCTAGGCCTTTTTCTCTTATATTTAACCCTTTAACCATTTTTACCTTTATTATGATAACTAATTTTTAAAAAAGTTATTTATTTTTTTATTCTTAAAATAAATTGAACCTTTCTAAATAATTTTTACCTTCTAGTTCCAAATATGATATTAATTTTATTAAATACAATTCATAAAAGTGATAAAAATTAATTATAAATTAATAAATTTATAGAGAAATAAAAATGGTTTTAGATAAAAAAAATATAACCAATGTTCCAAAATTTCAATTATTGGTTTATAAATTAAACATAATATTTTTAAATATATAATTTTACTTATAAAATAAATATTTGGTCATGAATTTTTTTATAAATTTTATGTTATTATTATAACCTTATGTTTTCATAAAAGTCATCGTATTTGTAAAAATGGTATTTTTTTACTATTACCATAAAAATCAATCTTTCCAAATACATTTAAAAAATTCACCCTATTATATTATAGTTTTAAAGAATCTAAAAAATAATTTCATTTAATAAAATTAAAATTCTAAATTTTAGGAATTTAAATATTAAATGGAAACAAAAAATATTATAACTCCATAACCCCAGAAGCCCGAATCTGGTGTATCACTTCATTAAATTGGCATGATTACAAGGAATAAAATCCCAAAGGACTGATTAGTTTATCAGTTTTGGAAAACTATATTATATACATGATACCCAATTTACATTGGGAGAATAAAATAATACATAACAAATACAAGTAAACTACATCCTTGAAACTCATTCCATAAATTCATATTCATATCATGAGGAAAGGAAACGGAATAAGGGTGAGCTCAAATGCTCAGTAAGGGTAAGTGTATAGTGGAAGTAATCATGATTTGGTAAGATTAAACAATATAAAAAGGTAAATAACTGTTGGGCAAAAATCCCTCAAGGTATCATTGAATCATTTTTGAGGTGATTGTGTTTGTTGACAAAGTAGACATCTGAGTAGTGATTGTTGACAAAGCAAAACAATGACATACAAATTTGTTGACAAAGAGGATTTCATGGTGGAATGTCGAGTTCAAGAGCTGAGGTCAACGATCCATGTTTGATTCAAGAACGTCGATAAAAGTAATGGATGATCTGGAGGCAGTACAAAAGAACAGATACAAGGTGGCGCCGTTTTCCAGTGTTTGCCAAATTTTAGGGCCTGAAAATCGGCAAATGAAGAAAAGTGTTTTTGGCAAAAGGACTTGCGCGCCGAGGACTTGGAGTACAGGAAACTTGTGCTCCATATGTTTTTCAAGATCAGAAGATCAAAATATGGCAAAGTAAATAGGTTCGCGCAATTTTGGGAGTTGGTCGCGCAAGTGTCTAAAATGACAGGGGACTTGCGCGCTGAAACTGGGTCGCGCAGGTGACTTGCGTGCCGTCGCGCAGGGTGGTCAGATTGCCTATAAATACTGGACCACCCCTCCTCATTTTCAATGGAGTTCAACACTTTGAGAAATCAGATCTCCCGTCGCGCAGGTGTGGTGGTCGCGCAAGTGGTGAGTGTGGGTCGCGCAGGTGAATTTGTGCGCCAGTAGTTGAAGTTGTGCGCCGGTGTTAGAAGTTGTGCGCCGGTTGGCAGTTGCGTGCCAATATTGGTTTGGGCATAAAAGGAAGAGAGTCGCGCAAGTTTGGAGTTGAGGAATCTTGAGACGCGCAAGTGTCTGAGGAGAACTTGCGCACCCGTTGTGACTTGCGCGCCGATACTTGCGCGCCAAGATTGACTTGCGCGCCAAGTAAGGTTTGCTCCAGCAGTGGTTTTCGGGCTACGTGGAAGTTGGAAGTTTGCCCGATACCTTCGGTGCAAAGAGAGATTCATCTACGAATGAAAGTTGAACTTCAACAGAGCATCTACATACAGGAGAAGATGCATTCTTTCATGCAAATGAAGAGACCTACAGGTCTATAAACTGTGAGTGGATTCCTTCCAAGATCAGTGAGCTTAGGAAGAGGAAAAAGGTGATCCTCTCCACCGGCAGTGATCCAGATAGAGAGAAACATGGAGTGACCCTTGGGAAAGTAGTGAGCTAACCCTAAACCTTGTATAGGAAGTGAGACTGGGCATAGAAGTGATCTAGCCCGAACATTGTAATCCACAGCTAGTGAAGTTTAGTGGACTTGGTACGACCAGCAACCTGTCGGTGTATGCTTCTTGGATGTATCCCTTAGCGGTGAACCAAGTAAAATTGTTGTGTCCTTTGCTTGCTTTACTTTCTGTTTATATTGTGCAGCAGGAAAGAGAGAGAAGAGTGTTTTGCTTAACAACGAAACAAGATCAGAATGAGCTCTAATTTTTAATTAGTCATACCCTGATTCACCCCCCCCCCCCTCTCAGGGTATTCAGCCTAGTGGACCTAACAAGTGGTATCAAAGGAAAAGGTTAACAGTTTTTCTTCTCTCAATGGAGGTCACTAATCATAGAGGGATTCCGATCTTCGACGGATGTAATTTTCAGATATGGAAGAATCGAATGCAACACTATTTCTGATCTTTGGGAATGGATGTGTTTTCAGCAGCTATGCATGGTATCACAGCTGATATTACTAGTGGTGCATTATCATAAGCTGAGCACAAAGATTTGGATGCTGATTCCAAAGCAATCAATGCCTTAGGGGGGTCCCTCTCTAATCCCATATATACAAAGGTGATGTCATGCAAAACGTCACATGCCATGTGGGAAAAGCTTTTGAATATTTATGAAGGGGATACAAAAGTCAGAGAGGCAAAGCTGCAAGTGTTGTGGAACAAGTATGAAGATCTCAGAATGAACCCGAATGAGTCTGTTGATGCATTGTTTGACAGGGTAAATGCTTTGGTAGAAGACATGCGGGGTCTTGGAGAAATTATCAAAGACATTAAAATCGTAAGGCGCATCTTGAGAAAGCTTCCACCTCGGTTCAATCCGAAAGTTTCTGTTTTGGAAGATAAAGATCTAAAAGAGCTGACATTGGATAACCTACACAGCACTCTTGTTGCATATGAAATGAGAAATGATGACAATGATGCTGTGGAAAAGGGGAAATCCAAAGAGGTGGCATTTAAGGCCATGAAGAGGCTCACTATTGAAGATTCTCAGGAGGAAGAAGAGTCAGATGAGGTGATGTCGTTCCTTTCTTCAAATCTGCAAAGAGGAAAAGGAAAGTTTAAAGGGAAACTTCCACTAGCATGCTTCTGATGTGGAAAGGTTGGTCATCTTGCTGCAAGATGCCACAAAAAGTTTCAAGAAGAAAGCGATGAAGATGAAGTTGAGATTCCCATGAAAAAATCTTCAGCCTATGTGAAAGGGAAGAAGCAGTTCAAGAGAAATTTCTTTAAGAAGGAGAATCTTCATTCCCAAGAAATTGACAGTTCAACTGAGTCTGAGGGTGAAGAAGTTGAAGAGATAGAAAACTGCAAAGATCGTGGACAAAATGTGATGGTGGCTGTTGCCATTAGTGCTCTAGAAAAGAAAGAAACCGAAACTGATGTAGAAGAAGAAGAAATTGAAGGGAGGGTTGACATGGAAGCTGAATTAGAAGCAGCTCTTGAAGAGATAGATGTTTGGTGAGAAAAAACAAAGAAATCCAACAAGATAGTACGTGATGCCAAACTCTACATGCAATAGTAAGAAGAAGAGAAGTCTGAGCTTGAGAAAGAAATTGAAAATCTTAAGTCTTCTAGACCAGAGCGCACAGAAAAGGTTGATGAGCATAAGCTCATGATTGAAGAGTAGAAAAGGGAGATCGATTTCTTGAGTCAAAAAGTGAAAGATCATGTCAAGAGTATTGAAGAGATTGAATAGGAAGTTGTCGGTCTGTGGAGAAAAGTTAAAGACCAGGAAAAACCTTTGAATCCCAACACATTCTTGGGAAATCAGGTCGTTACGAAGAGTGAAAAGAAGAAAGAAGAGCCTAGTTGTTCAGTAGGAAAGAAGCTTCAATTGAACTTAGAAGTTAAGGCTGATTCATGGCTTAATCAGAAACAAAAATCTGTGGCAGTTGAAGTTAGACCGGAAGCACCTGTCCCAAGATTGAAAGTGGATTTGAGCACAAAGCAGAATCAGAATACTCAGAGATCCAAAGGGGAAACTCATAGTGCTGAAGTAACACGAAGGAATGAACCTTATATCAGGTGTTATTGTTGTGGAAAGATGGTACATTCACAGTATGTGTGTTCTATAGCCAAAAGATATCGAAGGGAACAAGAACAGAGATGGCAGCCAAACAGAGAATGGTTTTCCAGAACATTTTTTGAAGGACACTGTTTTTTGTGCATAGGATTTGGACACATGGCTAGGTACTGCACTCCGACCATTCAGAAAAATGTGCCAAAGCAGAATCAAAATGTTCGCAAGCAGCAGATCAGTAGACCGACAAGTGAGTTAAAAGTTCAGAACAGATTTGCAGTTTTGCAAGATGAAGTTGGTCCATCATACTCTGATAAAGAACAGAAGTCTCAATCTATGCCGAGTATGAAAGAAAAAGTATGGACCAGGAAGAAGAAAACTGAGAAGGCTGTAGTTACTGAAATTTCCCTTAAAGCATCAGATCGTTCTGGTGTTTGGATCCTTGACAGTGGTTGCACATCCCACATGACGGGTAATAAGGATCTGGTTACAGACATAAAATATGACAAAGAAGGAGTTGTCAAATTTGGAAATGATGAAGGCCTGAAGATTTTTGGCTCAGGAAAAGCCAAGTTTGGGGGCAAAGAAATGAGACATGTTGATGTCTTGGTGGTAGAGGGTCTTGGTCATAATTTTCTTAGCGTCAGTCAACTATGCGACTCTGGGCACTCTATCCTATTTACCAAGAAGATGGATATTGTTAAAGGAAAAGATGGAATAGTCATTCTTCAGGGAAAATGAACAAAGGGGAATATTTACCTGGTAGGTGGGGAAGAAGATTCATGCCTTTTGTCCAGAGAAGAAGAAAATCAGCTATGGCATAAGCAACTTGGTCATCTATGTCAACCATCTATGGAAGATCTGGTAAAGTGTGATGCTGCTAGAGACCTTCCCAAACTATCACGTGATCGCACTCAAACGTGTGATGCTTGTCAACAAGGGAAGATCATCAGGAAGACATACAGGCCAAAGGAACAAAAAGCAACTGGAGTGCTCGAATTGGTGCATGCTGATGTATGTGGACCTATCTCACCACGAGCTATAGATGGGCAAAGGTGACACAAGGAAGTAATGGCACTTTTATTTCTCAATCCAAATATGCCAAGGAGGTTCTAAGAAGGTTTGGAATGGATAATTCCAAGGAGATGAAGAATCCGGTTGCTACCCGGATGAGATTATCAAAATATGAGGATGGAAAGGCAGTTAATATCACAGAATATAGGCAAATTATCGAAAGTCTGTTGTACTTGACCGCGACAAGGCCTGATATTGTTTTCGCCACATGCCAAGCAGTGAGATATCAAAGTAATCCCAAGGAAAGTCACATGCTTGCAGTGAAAATAATACTTCGGTATATCAAGGGCATAGTGGACTTCGGGCTGACATATAACGACAAGTCTCAGACAGGATTATTGGGATATACTGATGCAGACTGGGCCGGTTCAGCAGATGACAGGAAATCAACATCTGGAGGTGCATTTTATCTTGGCGGACTATGTATTTCTTGGTTGAGCAAGAAGCAGGATTGCATTTCATTAAGCACCGTAGAAGCTGAGTATATTGCAGCCACTCAAGCATGCACACAGTTATTGTGGATGAAGCAGCAGCTTGAAGATATGGGAGTTGAAGTGAAGTCTCTGATCGGAATCCAGTGTGACAACTCAAGTGCTATAAATATTAGAAAAAATCATGTCCATCATTCCAGGACAAAGCACATTGAGATCAAGTATCATTTCATCAAGGAGAAGGTTGAGCAGGGCATCGTGAAGTTGGAGTATGTGCCTACAGAGCTACAGGTTGCAGACATTCTGACAAAGGCCTTACCCAAGGAAGCTTTTGAGAGGCATCGACTGGCTCTGGGAGTTCAGTAGATTCCCCGCACTTGAAATAGTGTGGATGTGGGACCCCCCCCCCCTCTCCCCGAGGTATGATGTGTTTTTCCCTAATATGATGATATTTGTTCTCTACTATGTTACAGACTACAAAGGAGTGTCATTTGGGTTCGTTGAAAAAGGGGGGGAAAAGTGTTTTTTCAAGGGGGAGACAGTGTGGAGATTTGTTGATAAATAATAATTGATACGGGGAGAAGCTGACAGGTGGAGCAGCTAGAAAGGGGGAGCAATGAGAAAGGGGGAGTGTATTAAATCTGACGATGCTAGAAGTGATCGATCAAAGAATAGATATCACGACAGCTGAGGATCGTGATAAAAGCAGAAGAGTGGTGTTGGACAGTGGTAAGAATATTTCCAAACCAAACATTGGTCTTCCAACAAGCCCATCAACAATTGGTATCAGTTTAGTACAAATTGGTATCAGTTTGGTGTCAACAGTGGATGTCAGAGATAAAGTGATTCATTTATGAACTTTTCATTTACTCTTGTTTCTCACGCCGAGCATTGCTCATGTGGGCTTAGAGTATGTGTTGAGTAAATCCTTGATCGCTATCAGAATCGCAATGAGGCGAATGGAGGTTGAAGAATCAACGACGTATCTTTGTTTTGGAAGAGTTGTCAACAAACCCAAAGGGGGGAGATTGTTGGGAAAAAATCCCTCAAGGTATCATTGAATCATTTTTGAGGTGATTGTGTTTGTTGACAAAGTAGACATCTGAGTAGTGATTGTTGACAAAGCAAAACAATGACATACAAATTTGTTGACAAAGAGGATTTCATGGTGGAATGTCGAGTTCAGGAGCTGAGGTCAATGATCCATGTTTGATTCAAGAACGTCAATAAAAGGAATGGATGATCTGGAGGCGGTACAAAAGAACAGATACAAGGTGGCATCGTTTTCCAGTGTTTGCCAAATTTTAGGGCCTGAAAATCGGCAAATGAAGAAAAGTGTTTTTGGCAAAAGGACTTGCGCGCCGAGGACTTGGAGTACAGGAAACTTGCACGCCATATGTTTTTCAAGATCATAAGATCAAAATATGGCAAAGTAAATAGGTTCGTGCAAGTTTGGGAGTTGGTCGCGCAAGTGTCTAAAATGACATGGGACTTGCGCGCCGAAACTGGGTCGCGCAGGTGACTTGCGCGCCGTCGCGCAGGGTGGTCAAATTGCCTATAAATACTGGACCACCCCTCCTCATTTTCAACGGAGTTCAACACTTTGAGAAATCAGAGCTCCCGTCGCGCAGGTGTGGTGGTCGCGCAAGTGGTGAGTGTGGGTCGCGCAGGTGAATTTGTGCGCCAGTAGTTGAATTTGTGCGCTGGTGTTAGAAGTTGCGCGCCAGTTGGCAGTTGCGCGCCAATATTGGTTTGGGCGTAAAAGGAAGAGAGTCGCGCAAGTTTGGAGTTGAGGAAGCTTGAGTCGCGCAAGTGTCTGAGGAGAACTTGCGCGCCCATTGTGACTTGCGCACCGATACTTGCGCGCCAAGATTGACTTGCGCGCCAAGTAAGGTTTGCTCCAGCAGTGGTTTTCGGGCTACGTGGAAGTTGGAAGTTTGCCTGATACCTTCAGTGCAAAGAGAGATTCATCTACGGATGAAAGTTGAACTTCAACAGAGCATCTACATACAGGAGAAGATGAATTCTTTCATGCAAATGAAGAGACCTACAGGTCTATAAACTGTGAGTGGATTCCTTCCAAGAGCAGTGAGCTTAGGAAGAGGAAGAAGGTGATCCTCTCCACCGGCAGTGATCCAGAGAGAGAGAAACAGGGAGTGACCCTTGGGAAAGTAGTGAGCTAACCCTAAACCTTGTATAGGCAGTGAGCCTGGGCATAAAAGTGATCTAGCCCAAACATTGTAATCCACATCTAGTGAAGTTTAGTGGACTTGGTACGACCGGCAACCTGTCGGCGTATGCTCCTTGGATGTAGCCCTTAGCGGTGAACCAAGTAAAATTGTTGTGTCATGTGCTTGCTTTACTTTCTGTTTATATTGTGCAGCAGGAAAGAGAGAGAAGAGTGTTTTTCTTAACAGCGAAACAAGATCAGAACGGGCTTTAATTTTTAATTATTCATACCCTGATTCACCCCCCCCCCCCCTCTCAGGGTATTCAGCCTAGTGGACCTAACAATAACTAAACACATATTCTATTTAAAAACTAGATAAGGTATAATCAACATGGAAAGTTAAATTGGTTAAAACACAGATGATTTAATCAATAAAATGAGAATAAAATGCATCCATATATTTTTTTCATATTGAGAATCCTCTAGATAATAATAACTGAAATGAAGTACATGAATAATTATTGGACGACATGTATCTGGAAGATTAACCAGTACCATAAAGACCTTTCACAATATGGTTTAAGTATGTGGGTAAAAACTCATCTATTCTGTTTGTAATCAAACTCTAAGGTATTTTTTTCCAACTAATTTTGTCTCATAATCCTAAAGATACATCGAGGTTCTTACATTAACTGGTCCATAACTCGTATCCTACATATCCAAAGCATTCCTTATATATCAAAAAATAGATTTTATTAATAAATAAAGTTCCATATAATAAAATATCTATATTGAATAAATAATAATAATTTATAAATAATTCCTCATTAGAGGATAGGTAACAAAAAAATTGCGTTGATGAATGGAAATACCATTTAAAGAAAACATTCTTGAGGAAAATAATCCTTAAACATTCAGAAGTGTCTCATACCAGTTTGAAACATTTGAATCATAATAACCATGAAGTAATAACACTAAATCAAACTTATAATATAATGAGAATAAGGATATTCATTATAAAACATTTCAAAGCAAAATATATACACCATATAAAATAAACTAGGTGTACAATATCAAAATATGCCTCAATGAAATGAAATTGAGATGAAATCCCTTACCTCAAGTCTAACTTGTCATGTGTGTATTTATAATCTTGAATAATAAACTTATATTAATTATTTACTTTCTTAATAAACGTTTTTTTTTTATTATCACTTTTACTTCACTTATTACAATTTTGTATACAACTACTTAAACAATTAAGTTTACGTTGAGCGTTTTGACCAAATTCAGTTCATCTGTTAAAAACGAATTTGGTAGCTATACTATGGTCAAAGGAGTCATTATATAAATATCTCAAAAATAATAATATTGAAATAATTGTCATATTTATACATCAATTATACATTTAAAACCAATAATTAATTATGGTAATGAAGAATTAAACAACGTTACAATCATGGAGACGGTAGGTCATACATGCACCTGGGTAATGTTCCCATTTTTCAACTATCTTTATCGAAAAAAGGTATGTAAAATTATATCTTTACATAATTATAATTATATCTTAAATAATATTTAATTTAATTATATATACTTATATATATTTATATTATTATTTTGATGTAAAAGGAATCACATCACTTCGAGAAGGTGTTAGTCCACACGTCCCCAAACGACGTTATCACTTTTTTAGTGTGTGAAAAGGGTAATAAAGAAAATGATATATTATATCACCATAATTTTAATTATGTAATTAATATCATATGGATTTTATTTATGTAAAATATTTTTAATTAAAACCATCCTTAATACATTCCATTCAATGTTTGAATGTATCACATCGCTTTGAGGAAGCGGTCTTCCACACGTCCACAAATGAAGTTATCATATTTACGCCAAATGGAATGCATAAAGGTAAGTGTTATATAAAAATTAAAGAAGTATAAAGACATAATAAATATCATATATATCATATATAAACAATTTTCCCATCATAATTCTCAACTATAAAATTCAGTAAAGGAAAAAATGAACGACATTATATCATGAGGTGGTAGTTCATCAAACATGAATGTTAAGTTCATTAACCATTTGAATAAAGTGTGTGTATTTTTAGGTTATAAACTTCACATAAATACATTTTAGTATATTTAGGATACAAAATTTATTATATAATTATTGAATAAGCATAATTTAAGGTTTTTATAAATAAATAACACAAAAGTAATCATCAAAGAATCTTACCTTTTTTCAGGTAACTTCTTTTGGTTTTCACCAAATGACTTACATAAGTTTCTTTATTCCCAAATTGAGGCTTATAGGATTATGTGAGGTATTTTTTGAGACTTTTTTTTATATATTTTGGATGAGGAAATGTGACTTGAGAGGCGTGAGGAATGGGAAGAGTATATGTTTTTTTATAATATAGGGGGAGTGAATTCTTGTAAATACCAAAAATCATACACTATTGGGAGGTATCCCTTACCTAATGTTCCTCAAATTTGAAAAATAATTCAATAATTTGAAATTATTGACTATAAAAACCTCATTGACAAAAAAAATAGTGCATTTTTATAATTTTGTTCCCTAACTTCTATGTTTCCCCACTTTTACCATTTTTCTTTTTATTAAAGTAACTAGTATTCTATCCTAAGTAATTTAAATATTAAAACTAAATTAAAGATAGATTTATTAAAAAAATATAGACCCAAAAAATTATAAATATTATATATATTTTACAAAATATAAATCCCATGTGTGTTGGAAATTAATTTTTAAAAAATTTCATATAACAAGAAAAAACACTACTTTAACTTTTATCATACTGACAATGTTTTTACTATCTATGGTTCTATATGTTAATTATAAAAGATAATTTTTTCCATGAATCAATAATATTTGATATTTATTATTAATTAAAATTTACTTGTCATGAGATAGGATTTTTTATTAATTTTAAGACATTTAATAAAATATCATTTATGATAAAATAATATTAGTATCAATTTTAACATTATTTATTTTATTATAATTTAAAAATATAAAAATATTATTCAAATTAAAATATATTAAGTTCATATATTTGTATTATGATATATTCATCTAAAAAATAATGAAACACAATAATTCATTAATTTTTCCTCACTTTTATTGTTTTTGGAATCATTTATCTAATTTAATTATTAACTAAATAATCCATGCATTAGTGATTGTTAAGATTTTAATGTAATTATATCATCTCCAAAAAATTATTGTTAAATTAACATGATAAAAAACTCATTTAATGTTAAAAAAAATTCTATAATCGAAACTATGTAGCTTATTCCATACTTTAAATCTTTATAAATGTTAAATGTATGGAAGGTTCCTTTTCTATCTTTTTCTTTAATTAACTTATTATATGGGTCGCTTTCATGAAAATGTGTCCCTATAACACATAAAATTCAAAAAACTGGGGGATGTTTTTAAAATATGGGAAGAAAATGGCTTTTGGATATGTTTCTATGTCATTTTGTACCGTAAGATTAAGGTTTAGTCCTCTTTTATGTTTAATTTTACCTTAATCGATGTAATTAATTTTAATTAATTTTACGAATATTTTTTGTCAAAAACTAAGTTGATATAATACTCTATAAATATTATACTAATTAAAAAATTTATTCCATTTTTTTAAATTCAATTCACAGAAGTGGAAAAATTAAGTTTAATGCTAATCCCACATACGTGGCGAGAAAGTGGGTTCTTAAAGTAAAAATGTTCAAAAGTTTATTAAGTATTTATATGTAAATTAAATATAAAAATGATTAAGATGAACTAAATTGGATTAATAGATATATATTTGACCTATTTTGACTTTAAAACAAATTTAAAATATAATTTAACATTAATAATTATTTAGATTAAAAGAAATTTTTTGAATAAAATGTTTTATTTTTCACTATTCACCCAAATATGAAACTTTGTAGAAAAATACCAAAAATCCACTCTAAGATAATATTGAAATTAAAAATTAAAAAATTAATTTTATTTTTAAAAATAAAATTTAAATAGGTGTCAAAATTTATTTTTAAAATATGTGTGTCCCTAAAAGGTGGTAGAACTTAGTCTTTCCTGTAATAAAAGTTAACCCAATGTTGTGTGTAGTGTAATATTAACATGGTGTTGCATATAAATAAAGCTAGAATCAAAATTATTTTTATTCCAAAATGAAAATATTGTAAATTATTTGGGTGTTACATTATCTCCACTATAATTAAATTTCATCCTCTTAATTTTAACTTGATCTCAGTAATCTAGGGATTGATATTTGAAAATAAAATTGTTGAAAAAAACCCACATTGCAAATAGGGTTAATAACACATCTTCGTAATAAGAAGAAAAGTAAAATGAAAAGGTCACCAAAAAATTACTCTTTCAAATATTATAATGTTATTGAAAACATGGAAAAGGAATAAAAATATAACTATTGATTTCTGAGTATAGGGATAGAGGACATGTTCATGTGAGTGTTGTTAACCACAATGCCATAAATCAAAGGTGTGAATAATTGTCACCGATATCATAAAAAATGATGATAATAAGACAACATTTTTTATTCAAAAAGATTTTCCTAGATTTTAGTAATTCTTTAACCCTATAATAAAGTAATGAAATATAATTATATGAAACGTTTTCATTTCATAAGCACAATTATATCGTTTGGTTGTGGCTTGAACCATTTATACTTCATTTATTATCACAATATGCTTCATATAGTGAAGTAATATATCAATATCTAAAACTACATCTGAAGATAAACTTAAACCATTTCATAAATGGTTAATATTTAAAAAATATCACGATTCAACAATTTAGAAATATAGTCACTGAATTTTTAAAATGAACTTATAATTATCCTTTAATCAACATGAATCATCTCTAAATTTTTACATTCCAAACATGTGAATACATTCATCATATATTCTCTTTAAATGTGGTAATAATCTAAATTATAATAAAATGTTATTTTAAACATTAATTATTCTTTATTCATCTAGTAAAACGCATGTTTTTATATATATTTATTAAATCTAAAAGTGTTCTAAACTCCATCAATGATAGAATAAACCATGTTGTCAAAAAATTATAAATCATTTTCAAGTTAGTCTGTAATATCCAATATAGTTTATCCATATCAATCATATATTTATCCAAATGTCATTACATTAACAATAGGATCATATTAAAGGTTATTTATCCCTTAAACATGTGTTTTTTAAATATGTTCAACTTACTACTAAATCACTTTTCTTGGTTATTAGTACCGATCAACACACGCTCTTAAATTTCTGATGAAAAATTACTACAGTAAAATCCTTATATATTCTCTAATTTTCATGTACAGTACCTTACTAATAAAATATTCAAATTAAAAAAATTCTTGGATCCAAACATGGGAATATTAATCATTAATATTTGTCTATGTTAGTAGAAAAATCTTGACCATGATCCATTAGCCTCTTTTGGGGTATATTCCTTTTACACATGATACTTGGATTCGCGTAGTGTCCCATATCATTACAGTTGAATTATTGTACATTGGGAACCTTTTTATTATCCATTTAATCACAATAATAGTGGCCTTTCTTTCCATAATTGTAGAAAACTCACATTACTTCTAATAAATTACTTAGGTGATTATTTCCACAATTATTACATGTGGGAAAATAATTCTTTCCCTTATTCCCATTATCCATCTTTTTTTAAGTTTTACTTCAGTTCTCATGCTTCACTCTGAAGACATAATACTTCGAGAATTATTTCTACTTATTATTAGCAGATGATACTATGTACTCATTTGATAAAAATTCTTGGGAGACTAGTTCACTTAAAAATATTGGATTAAGACCATAAAAATTAATGGTCATTATTACTCTCTCGATCCTTTGCATTGGTCAGGTTCACATTCCTTCTGATAGGTTCCATTTATAAATGAATAAATTATATCTTATCATGTACAATAAAAAAACTAGTTAAATACATAACATAAATTAAAAAATTTATGTGTATCCAATCTCACAAACATGGTTTATTTGGGGTGTTCTTATATAATTATCCTCAAATTCTATCATAGGATTGTGTTCTCTAATCTATGTTTTCTAAAATCTAGTTTACATTTTTTCTACTAAACTTTCTTTGATACCAACTATAATACCCAAACCATAGAAGATGAAATCTAGTTCATTCATTTACTACATTTTTATGATTATAAGTAATCAAATCTAGAATTATTGAATAGTCTAAAAGTTTTGGAAAAGCATGTTACATACATGATACCCATTTAACAATGGGAGAAGAAAATAATACATAACAAATACAAATAAACTACATCCTTGAAACTCAATCCAAGAATTCAACTTCATATTTTTGTGAAAGGAAATAAAATTATGGTGATCTTAATTATCATTAAGGGTAAGTGTACAATTTATGTAATCATGAGTAAATAAGAATAGCCAATATAGAAAGGTAAATAACTGAACATGATTTCCATTTAAACAACTGGATGGAAAGGCGAAGTACTAAAAACACCTTCCATTTAATCAATAAAATAAAAATGAAATGAATCCATATATTTTTTCATATTGAAAGTACTATGGATAATAATAATTGAAATGAATGCAATTCTTAATTATTGGGCATCATGTGTCTGTCACATTAACCACTACCATCAAAACCATTCACAAGATGGTTTAATTTTGTGGTTAGAAGCCCATATATTCTTTTTATAAACCAACTCAAATCATTTTTAACCAGCTTATTTCATATAATGATACTACTGATTCATCGAGGGGATGACATTAATTGGTCCTTAACCCATGTCTTCCATGTCTAAACCATTCCTCATATATCAAATAATCGATTTAATTAATAAAAAATATGACTTAAAATAAAATATCTAAATTGAATGAATAATATGTATTTATCAATAATACCTCAGTGTGTGATAATAAAAAAATAAGGTTTTGGGACATTGATTAATGGAAATACCACATAAAAAACATCCTTGGGGAAAATAATCTTTAAACATTCCAAAGTGTCTCATACCACTTTGAAACATTTGACTCATAATCCCTATAAAAGAATAACATTAAATGAAATTTTTAATGTCATGAGAATAATTATATTCATTATATAACATTTCAAATTGTAATATATACATCATATAAAATAAACTAGGTTTATAACATCACAATATGCCTCAATGAAACGAAATTGAGATGAAATCCCTTACCTTAAGTCGGACTTATCACGTGTGTCTTCATATTCAGGAACAATAAAATTATGTTAATTATTTACCTATTTCAAAACTTTTAAAAATTTATTATTACATTTACTTCACTTATTATAATGTTTTATACAACTACTTAAACAATTAAGTTTATGTCAGGTTTTTTTACCAAATTCGATTCATGTGTTAAAACCGACTTTGGTAGGTTGACTATGGTCAAAAGGATCATTATAAAAACATTTAAAGAATAATAATCAGGTAATAATTATCATATTTATAGATAAATTATACTTTTAAAACCAATCATGAATTGTGGTTATGAAAAATGAACCAATGTTACAATCATGGAGGCTGTAGGACGTACATTCACATGAGTAACATTCCCATTTTCAATGATCATTATGAAAAGAATGTAAATAACATTTTATATTTATAGAATTATAATAATATCAAAAATACCATTTTATTTAATCATATATAATTATACATGTAATTTTTGTGATGTAGAAGTAATCACATCACGTCGAGGAGGCGGTAGTCCACACATCCACGAATGACATTATCACTTTTTTAGTGTGTGAAAAGGCTAATAAAGAAAATATATATTATAATTATAAAAAGATAATTATTCCCTGAATATCATATGGATTTAATTTATGAAAAATATTTTTAACTAATATAATATTTAATACATTTCATATAATGTGTGAACGTATCACAACACTTTGAGGAGGTAGTAGTCCACACATCCACAAATGAAGTTATCATATTTACACCAAATGGAAGGAATAAATTTATGTGTTATATAAAAATTATAAAACCATAAATAAATAATAAATATCATATATATCATATATAATCAATTTTTCCATCATAATTCCCAAACATGAAAGGTGGTAAAGGAAAAATGAACTATATCGTTTCAAGAGGTGGTAGGTCGTCGTACACGAACGGTATGTTTTTTACCCATTTGATGGAAGTGTGTGTAGGTGTAGTAAAGACCCTTAACATAACATCATTTCAGAATATGTAGGTTAATTATATTATTATATAATCATGTAATATGAATAATTTAATGTTTTTTATAAATAAATAACATAAAATTAATCGTTTAAGAATGTTATCTCTTTTTTGTGTTACTCATTTTAGTTTTCACCAACTGACTTCCATGGATTTATTTATACCCAAATTTAGTCTTGTAGGTTGGGGGAAGGTATTTTGGGAGACTAATTAAGATTATTTTTCATGATACAAGGTGTTTTTAGAGGTGTGATAATGGGGAAGAGTGAATGTCTTTTTAAAATGGAGGGGAGTGTCATTCTTGTAAATACCCAAAGGTATACACTATTAGGAGGTCTACCTTACCAAATGTTATTCAAATTTCAAAAATAATGTATTAAAGTGATATATGGGAAATAAAAACCTCAAACACACAAAACTAAGTGTTTTTTTATAGTTTTTTTCCCTGAACAGCTAAGTTTCCCACTTTTTACCATTTTGTTTTTTATTAAAGTAATCAAATTTATAACCTAAGTAATTTAACTATAAATACTAAATTTTAGTGAGATTTAATAGACCATAAAACCCAATTAATTTTAAATATTATATCTAATTAAAAAATATAAATCTAATGTGTTTTGGAGATTAATTTTCAAACAAGCGCATGTAACGTGTAAAAACACTACTTTAATCATGAAAGTGCTAACAATATTTTTACAATGTTTGGGTAAATATTTTAATAATTAAATATAAATTGGTATATTAATGGAACATATTTCATGTTTATTAATACATAAAATTTACTTGGAAGAAGATATTATTTTTTTATTAACATTAAATCATTTAATAAGATATCATTTATTGTAAAATAACATTAATTTCAATTTTGAAAATATTTATTTAATTTTAATTTAACAATATCATAACTTTATTTGAATTAAAATATATTAATTTATCATATTTATAACATGATATATTAATATAAAAAATGATGTAACACAATAATTGATAAAATATTATTTAGCTTTAATATTTTCATCATCGTTTATCTTATTTAGTTTTTAACTAAATAATCTATGTCGCATTTGTAAAGTGTTTAATTTAATTATATCATCTCTAAAATTTAAAGGTAAATTAACATGATAAAAAAACTCATTTAACTTTAAAAAAAAAATTTATATATGAAACTAAGTAGCTTTTTTAATACTCTAATGCTTTTTAAATGGTGAAGGTAAGGAAGGTTCATTTTTAGTCTTTTTATTTACTTAGCTTATTATATGGGTAAATTTCATGAAATTGTGTCCCAATAAATAATAGAATTAGAACCAAGAGGTTATATGGTCGAAATATGGTCATCCAATGTCTCTTTTACAAGTTTATAGGTCATTTTGGACCTTAAGTTTAATTTTTAGTCGCTTGTTAAGTTTAATTTTACCTTAACATATGTAATTAATTTTAATTACTTTCACTAATAATTTTGGTCAAAAAATAAGTTGAAATTTTTATACTAAAAATATTATACTGATTATAATTATGTATATCTATTTTTTCAAATTCCTTAAAATTCCATTTTTATTTTATTTTTGGATAAACTTCTTTATGGGTGAGCGGTAACCTCACAACAACTTGATTCAACCAAAACCACCATAATTAAAATTCAAAAACAAGATAAAGATTCCAAATTTAAAATTCAAAATAACTGCATGCCATCCCATCACTACTGAGACACCTTGGGGAACGAAACATCGAGTAGATAACTCAAGCTTCATATAGTGACCATAGCCTTTTACACATATCATTACATGATTTTAAGCATAATAAAACATCATATTACAAGCCAAGGATTGTGAAGTCTAGCGTCTTGGAAGACTAGGTACATTAAATTGAAAGAATGGGACTAAATAAAACATTTATTTATTTAATCTTCATAAATATCTCTTAAATTATATTGTACTCATACACTTTCATTTGATAACTTGGGGATAACATGAACAAATGGATGAGATAAAATCCTAGTAAGGGAAAAATCATATTAATAAATCTTTAGCACAAGGGTTATAAGGCATGGAATAATGACATAAAAGTGCATGGAGCATATGAAATCATAACATATAAACATGGGTTCATATAAACATGGAGTCATAATAATGTGTAAGAAACATAAAACATGACTTCAGCATGATTCAAGGCTCATTGCACCTAGAGGATCACAAGTCAAGGTTAACCACCAAGACCGTTGCACATGGTAGCACAAGTCAAGGCTAACCACTAATACTGTTGCACATAACGTCTCATGGTACTCAAATTTACCCAATTAATTGGAGTGATATCTATGAACACCTATATTAACATGTTTATAAATATTCTTTCCACATAAATAATCATACATAATCAATTATACATAAATATAAGGGTACCCATGGAAAGAAATGGGTATCATAATCATGTCGTAAAGAATAATGAATGGAAATATCATAAAAGTGTCCATGAAAAAAAATAATTAGATAAATCATGGATATTATTAAGTTATAATAGGAATATATCAAAATAAGTGATGAAAAATTGAAGTGATAACATGTAAAATAATTTTTAAGAAACATTAAAATTAAAACATTTTAGTGCAGTTTAGTGAAAATATCAAAGATCATTTAAAAAAGAAAAGAGCATAATATTTTATATAAAACTATAAGTGAAACAAGAAGGTTTTCATGATAAAAAATATTGGTTTAATAAATATAATGGTTTCTTAAAAATATATTGTATCGTGTACTTGAAATTGGGTAAGAATTCGGGAAGTTCTCTTAAAACGGGTTTTCTTATCGGGAAGTATTGAGGAGAAAATCACTTAAAAGAATGTATATCCCAAAAATAGAATGAGTAATGGATATTAAGAAATTATTTTGGACATATATAAATCAATTATAATATGTACATAAATAGAATATAGGATTTAATTTGGATAAAAAGAGAGTAAGAACAACCCGAAGAAATAATGAAGGTTCGGGAAGAATCCATTACCATAAATATGAAGGTGTTCGCATCTTGATATTAATGACCTGAATAATCAAATTAGGTTCATTAATTAATAATTAAAAATTTAATTTAAATTTAATTGATTTATTATAACCTTTTTTAGTTCATTCATAACCTTTTTTATTGGTTATGAGGTTCAATTTCATTGTTCAGGTTCGTTTTTTTCATGATTTGTTTTCTTATATACATGAATGGAAAATCAGGTAAAATGAGGATATTTATTCATAATTGGAGTTATAATTTATTATTGAACATCCATAAGGTTAAATGGTTGTAAATTTAGTTCAGTTACTTTGAGTGAAGTTAAATCACTATATAAAACTTTAGCGATAACCTTTTGGGTTAATTGTCGGATTTTATCACAACGAACCTATTTTGTTTTATAAATGAAAAAAACATGTAAAAAAAGATTCCATAACCATAGATGATAAAAAATACATAAATTATAGTCTGGTTCAACCATAATAATGGTTTCATTACCATAATTGAAGATGATAATGGAAATTGAAAACCCATCGTCCTGGAATGTGGTAAATTAACACATCTCAGATGGTATTTTTACTACTAGTATAAAAGAAGGGTAAAGTAAAGATGATAATAACTTATTCCATTATCATAAAAAAATTAAAGTAAATATAAGTTAATGGAGTTTTCATAACATTTGGATGAGGAGAGGTAAGTATAGAAAATAAAACAAATGAACTTGAAAAGAAAGTAAAAGAATTGAAAAGAGGAATTTCCCTCTTGAATTAATCTTCCTTTACAGCCTCTTAAGGGGAGAGGATTTGGTCTTTTTAGGATACCAATGGTTTCTAGACATGTATGAGGATCTTGGGGAGATATTTGATTATAATTTAGGAATGTAACAAGGATTGAGATGAGTGAAGATAAGAGGGGAGTGTGGGTTGTTTTTATAGTGGAGGGGAGGAGGGTTTTCTTAATATTTTAATCATCAGTTTATTTTTTTCATAAAACAAGAAATAGTAATGATTATAGAGACAAAAAACATTAATATAAGCATGTGAGTTCGAACCAAAGGCCATTTACATCATCCGTGACTCAATCATGATGCAGAAATTCAGGTTTTAGCATTTATCGTAAATTATAATATTTTACTATTCACCAAAAATTCAATTATTTTAGAAAAATCCCAAAAAATCACCCCAACCATTTTTCAACATGTATAATCCAAAAATGAACTCCATTTTATGAAAATAATTTATGAAATTTAGGAAATTTAATTTTAAATAAAATCATCATTTACTTGAAAAATACATATTTTAAAATTATAAATGATTTTATAATACTTTAAAAAATTAACTAAGGTCTCATAAAATTATCCTATAATTATAATAAATCAAAAAAATAATTTATGAATACATTTTATGAAAATATATTTTATTTTTTAACTATTTAATTATTCATAAATTTTTATTAAATATTTATGACTTATAAAAATTCCAACACTATCATATTGTCACTTATAAGATGGATAAATTTTATTTATAATTTAATTGGTAAGGTTTCTATTTACTCAGATAATTTACTATTCTTAAGGGTCATATTACTATTCATAAGGGTGACATTACTATTCATAAGGGTCGGTTACTATTCATAAAAAAATTAAGTTTGTCTTATAGGACATCAAGCATCTTACTGATCACAATCGTGTATGTTAGATTTTCAAAATTCAAATCACAGAAGTGATAATATTATGTTTAAAGGTCACATTGTACTTAGTAGTTCATTGAGTTTTGATTTCATGTGATTATATTAAATAATTATAAGAAGGGAATTTCCATTGATTAAACATTGGGTCGTTACATTCTTCCCCCCTTATGAAATTTCACCCTCAAAATTTTGTTTTACAATCTAATCCATAAACAAGTGTGGGTAATTTTCCTTCATTTCCTCCTCCAGTTCCCATGTTTCCTCTTCGTACTTATGGTTCTTCCATGGTACTTTGACCAGGTGAGTCTTCTTATTGCATAGTACTTTATCTCTATGATCCAAGATCTTCACTGGATGATCCTCATAAGAACGATCATTCTCCAAATGTACCACCTCTAAAGATAGTACATGTGAAAGATCTGGTATGTACTTAAGAGGGATACATGGAAGACATCGTATACTTTATACACGGTAGGTGGAAGTGCTAGTAGATAGGCCATATCATCAACACAATCAAGAATCTTGAAGGGGATGATGTACATAGGACTTAGCTATCCTTTCTTCCCAAACCTCATGACCTTCTTCTATGAAGATATGTGGAGGAATATCATGTCTCTATCTTTGAACTCAAGGTATCGTTGATGATTGTCCTCATAACTCTTCTATCAAATTTGAGATACCTTGATGTGATTCTGAATGGTTTTCACCTTTTCCACCATTTCATTGACCATTCCAGGTCCTAGCATCTTATGCTCACTGACTTTATCCCAACACGCCTGTGTTCTGCATCTTTTCCTATAAAGGGATTCGTATGGTGCCATTTGGATCCTCGAGTGGAAACTGTTTTTGTAGGAGAATTAAACCAGTGGAATATGTTGGTCACATCCTCCTTTCAATTCTATATAACACACTCTCAACATGTCTTCCAATGCCTAAATAGTTCGCTCAGATTGGACATCAGTTTTAGGATGATAGATTGTACTGAAGTTTAGTTTAGTGTTTTGATCATGTTAAAGACTTTTCCAGAACTTCAAGGTGAATCTTGGATATCTATCAGATACAATAGATAGTGGTACTTCATTCAGCCTTACCACCTATTTGATATATATCCGGGAAAGTTTATCAAATGAGAAATCTTCTCAAATTGCGATAAAGTGATCTGTCTTTGTAAGACAACCCAAAATGACCCATATAGCATTTTTTCCTCTAGATGTCCTTGGAAGTACAGTGAAAAATTACATGGTAATATTCTCCCACTTCTATGCTGGTATGGGTAGTGGTTTCATCATCCTTTTAGACTTCTATCTTTTATCCTTCACTTGTTGGCATACCAGGCACTTTGATGTATACTCAGCAATCTCCTTCTTCATATTGTCCCACCAAAATTTTTCTTGGATATATTGATACATCGTTGTCTCCCTGGGTGAATAGAGAAGGTTGAGCTATGTCTTCCATTCAAAATATCCTTCTTTATATATGGATTTAATGGTACACAAAATCATGACCCAAATCTTACAACTCCTTCCTCATCAATCTTGAACTCATAGGATTTCTCATTTCTAATAGTTTCCAGCCTTTTTTGAATTTCCACATCTTTTCTTTTAGCATACTTTATTTTCTCAATGAGATATGGTTGAGAAATCATTTGAGAAAGGATTGATGATTTTCATCCCTTAATTATTCCCATGTCCATCCTCTACAAATCTAATAAGATTGTATCTTTTTCAATTCTCGTCATTGATAATGATGTAGGATCCTTTATACTTAGAGCATCTGCCACCTTATTTGCCTTACCAAGATGGTAGTGGATTGAGAAGTCATGATCCTTGATGAGATCTAACCACCTTATCTGATGCATATTAATCTCTTTTTGTGTGAATATATATTTGAGACTCTTTTGATCAGTATATATCTCACACTTCTCCCCATAGAGATAATGCCACCAGATTTTCAATGCAAAGATCACAGCCTCCAACTCCATATCATGTGTATGATAGTTTTTCTCATGGATTTTCATCTTCCTTGAGGCGTAGTATATCACTTTATCATTTTTCATCATCACATATCATGATCACTTCTTTAAGGCATCAATATACACCACAAAGAGTTCTCCACTCATTGGGAGTGTGAGTATTGGCACAGTGATAAGCCTCTTTTTCAACTCCTTAAAGTAGTCTTCACATTCTTCAGTCTAAATGAACTTCATTCCCTTCTATGTTATCCTAGTCATTAGTGTTTAAAATCATGATAATTTCTTCACAAATCATCGATAATACCCATCTAGACCCAAAAATATGTGGATCTCTGTTACAGATGATGGCCTGAGCCACTCTTCAATTGCCTTTGTCTTGGAAGGGTCTGAATATATCCCTTTATCAGTGATAACATACCCCAATAATGATACTTCATCCATATAGAACTCACACTTATTATACTTTTCATATAGTTTCTCCCTTCACAAAGTCTTTAGTATAGTATTCAAATGCTCCTCATGTTCCTCCTTGCTCTTAGAGTATATCAGAATATCATCGGTAAAGACTACCACAAATTTGTCTAGGTAATCTCTAAAGAATCTATTCATTAAATCCATGAAAATTACTCGAGCATTAGTGAGTCCAAATATAATCACTATGAACTCCGATTTTCTATACCTCATTCTAAAGGAAGTCTTGGGAATATCTTCCTTCCTCACCTTTAATTGGTGATATCCTGACCGAAGGTCCAACTTTGAGAAATAAATGGCCCCACGTAGTTGATTGAACAAGTCATTTATTCGAGGTAGGGGATACTTTTTCTTTATATTGATTTTATTCAGATCATGATAATCAATGTAGAGGCACATTGAACCATCCTTCTTATTGATGAAAAGGAATGGCACACCCCATGGTGAAGCACTCGGGCCTATAAAACCCTTATCCAGATTCTTCTGTAACTACTTATTTAGATCTCCTATCTCTACAGTGTCCATTCTATAAGGTGTATTTGATATAGGTAGTGATCCAGGAATAAGTTCAATTGAGAACTCAATCTCTCAATTAGGATTAATACCAGACAATTATTCATGGAATACATTAGTGTAATCCCTCATGATGGGCATATCTTCAATAAGTATCATCTCTTTATCTCAATCATTTGAGCTAGACATGCTTTCTCATAAGGAAGTAATATCCACACTTGATACAATGATTCTAAATGAGATTTATCTTCTTTATTATACTTGTAAAGAATTATAGGATGCTTCTAGATGTGAAGAGTGATCTCCCTTTCCCGATAATTGATGTTGGCATTGTATAAAGATAATCAATCCATGCACAAGATAACATAAAACTCTACTAGAGGGAGTATGACAGGATTTATGGGGAGGTCCATTCCACAAACATTTATCAGGGAGGATTTATAAACCTTGGGCATCATAATTTCCCCATCCTCTGTTCTCATAGATAACTTATCCTCTAAATTTTTAGGTGGTGTTTGAAAAGTTCTACTAAACTTGCAAGATATGGAAGAATGCATAGAAAAAAAGAATCAAATATTATGTTCACTATTCTTGAATGAATAACTATAATACATGTCACCACATCATTGTATGGATTCACCTCAGTAGTAGTGATAGCATAAGCCATTCCTTGTTTCCTTGTAGGTTTTTTTTTAATTTCCTCTGAAAACCCTTGGCTTAGAGAAATTGTTCTTATAATGATCATGCTCACTGTAGTTGTAACACTACACCACTAGATGAGTGTCTATCTGAACCTTCCTTTATTATTTTATATTAGTTGGATTTTTATATCCCTTTGGTAGTTCTTTTCTAGATGTCCCATCTTTCCACATTTGAAGCAATTCTGGGTTCCCTTTAGATAGTTCTCATGATGCTTCTTCCCACAATTTTGACACATGGAATGTTTGATCTTCTTTCCATCATGAGATTTATTTTCTAAATCACCTATATTAGACTCCCTATTACGCTTTTTATCACTGGGCCCATGATACCATTGGGAGTCTCTGATCTCCATTTCAACCTTGAGGGCACAATGGACAATCTCCTCATAACTGTCAAAGTCTTGAATCGCCAATGATTTTTGTAGACTTGGCTTTAGTACACTAAATAAGTGATCCACCTTGATTTTTGTGTTCATCACAAAGCCAAATAAGTATCTTGAATGCCCTATGAATTTTTTTTATTCGCCCTGATGGACTCATTTTCCTTCTACTTGAGCCTAAGGAACTCTCTTTCCATCTTGAGGTAGAGGGTTCGGGAAAATATTTATTGAAAAACATTTTCTTGAATTCCTCCTAATCCATGGAATCAATTTCCTCTTGGGAATTCATATTCTTGATCAGTTTCCACCACTGATTAGCTTCCCCATTAAAATGATAGACCGCCAGTATGACTTTATCTTCTTCTGAACACTGGAGGATAGAGAATATCTTTTCAATGGAGTTAATCCACTATTCCATGAGGAGGGGATCAAAATATCCACTAAACATGGGATGCCTTTGCCTCATGAATGATTAAATGGAAACTTGATCTTTCCTTATAGGAGGAGGTAATTTCACATGATTCAAGTTATTATTCATAACTTGAGACAACTGGGCAAGTATTGTCATGAAGTTTTGAGCACCCATTCCCATCATAGTTGGCATATCATTAAGGAAAAATTCACATTCCCTGTCACATTTATTATTGGAACATGTTATTCTATCTCCCTCCATTAACTAATAAAAATAACGTACAATTAGAGGGCCTGAATACTTAACTATTAGGCATAAAAAAGAAGCTTATAAAATAGAAGGATAAACTTATAAAGGAGAAGTATATCCTAACTTGTGATTACCTAGGTTTAAATATAGGTTACCCTTGATCTATTTCTTAACTTATATTCTTATGGGATATCTTTTTGATTCCCTTAATTTTGGTTTGTACCAAGATCATGAATTTTCCAAAGAATATCCCTCAAGAGTGTCAAACCAAGAGTGCATCAAGGCCCGTTTTCATGCACCAATTCTCATTCGAGCCTATCTCAAAGCGGTGTTTTTGGGTTTTACCCCTAGATACATCTATGTCAGATCCAACTCTACCTGTTTGTATCCAGACAGGGATTTATTTTATTGATAAACCACTTACTCTATACTTACCAAAATTTATGGATGTTTTCTTATACGTAGTCTTATCCTTAAGGTTCTTACTAAAGTGCTCTATTGATAATATCTAAAAACAACTAGCCCATCCTATAATACCAACTATAGAGACCCTATCCTTTTAAAAAAATAATTACATGATTTTAAGCATAATAAAACATCATATTACAATCCAAGGATCATGAAGTCTTGTGTCTTGGAAGACTGGGTACATAAAACTGAAAACACGGGACTAAATAAAAAAATTATTTATTTACTCTTCATTAAGAGATATTAACTTCCATTTTGTTCATATATCTTTATAAGTTAACATGGGGATAACATGAACAAAGTGATGATATAAAATCCCAGTAAGGGAAAAATAATAGTAATAAAGCTTTAGCACATGGGTTAGAAGGCATGGAATAATGATATAAAAATGCATAGAGCATGTGAAATCATAACATATAATGTCACGAACCAGCCCAGGTACCCTGGTAACCCAATAACCGAGCCGGACCTAACATGACCCGAAAGGGTGTTCCCGATCCCACGGGCTAGCGACTAGCACCCGACATCATGCAAAATACAAGTGGGAACAATTTTTCCACAATAATGTAGAAGAAAAAGATAAAAGACAGTATGCATATCAATAGAAAAACTCCACTGGGAGTAAAAGTACCAGAACACAAAGAGACATAAAAGCCAAATTATTACAACCCAAAGTACTAAATAGGAAAATAGCCCCAAGTTCCCTAAGGACACAACTCACCACGTCCAAAACTCAACAGCTGTATCCACCTCCAAGAGATCCCTTCCCTTTGCTCGAGCTTGGAAGAAGAAAGTCTACAAACACCCAAAGGTAAAAGTAGGGTGTGAGCCTAAGCCCAGTAGGATACCACTAAAGATTCCATAACATATTCCAAATATAGATTATCCAAAGAAAAGATTTCAATTTTAAAAATAAACAAGTCTAGAAATTCAAAAGCATGTTTAAACAAAACATGCTAAATAGTTTTGATATAATGGAAAATTAATTTAAAGCACATGATTTACTTTACCAGAGATGGAATATGTCTAAAACAATGGCTTATGTAAAGAATTTATATAAAAGAGTTTATATAAATTTTATAGGCATGTAAATTAGTTCCAATAAAAAAATTTATACATTTATATATCAAACATAAATAAATAAGCGAGCAACATGGTCATCTTCCAAAAGGTACGATAGTATTAACCAGCTATAGGATTACACAATATCTATGTAAACTCAGAAAAATGTGTATACAAAAATCCCTATGACACTAGAGAAAGGATACTCATCACTAACCTATCAGGGATGTGACCCACCGCAAGTATTTTTTTAGAACATTGTCGTAGCGTAGAGTGTATCCAAATAACTCACTAACCACATAAGGATTGCATGTTCTCTTACATTATAGATGAACTATTTTTAGACTTCTTAAAATATAATCAATCCCATTCTTCCATTTCAAAAATTTCAATTCCTTTCCATTTAAAACAAAAATAGGTTTTATTCAAAAACATGCCTTTTCACAAGATAAAACCAATGGGTTTCTATCAAACCATTTTAAGACATTTTCATGAGTTTGAAATCCATTCAAAACTAATTACATCCTTTTCTAAATTAATTTCCACAATTAAATTCAAAATTTTAATTGAAAACATTTACATAAAATCTATAATTTAAATTCAACAATTTAAATCATCCCATTTTCATAAACTCGCCCCAATTCAATGGAATTGGGGGGTTTCTAGGTTTCCATGTCCAAACCATTTCAAATCTCCCAATTCAATGGAATTGGTTTTTATCAAAGCAATTGAAAGAAATGGTGAGCATTTGAATTTAAATTAGCAATTGAAATCAACCAAGCAATACAATGGTAAACAATTTGGAAAATGGGATGGAACCACCAACCTATTTTCCGAAGAACAACACTCACAACGACACCCGTTAATGAGAAAGAAGGTGTAGAAGACCTTAAAACTCTACTTAGTAGCAATATCCAACACCAAAAGACATGGATCCATCAATCCCAAGATGATCCATTGAAAACTCAAGAGTAGAGGAAGAGAGAAACTTGAATAATGATGGAGAACACTTACATAAGAATCACACCGTAAGAGGAATGAAGATCCCAAGTCGTTCGGTTCGATCTGGAAGGAGTTGAGTTTCTCAATAATGCACCAGAACTTCTCTAGGATGAGAGCCAAGAAGTCTGGGATTAAAAGGAATGATAAAAACAGCCAAATGTGTGACTTGAAGTTGGGTGTAGGCCAAGTCATGACGTGTACCTTGGGGTCACAACGTATAGGCCACGCTGGATAACTATGCCAGAAAACCCTTCACCTTGGGTTAAAAATTCGATATTTATCCCCTACATTACATTTACTTCAGTTACATGGTGTGTACCAACTCACGACATAACTTCCCCATTCATGACTTGAAACCAGCTCCAAGTACATGGTGTGTACTTTTTCTACAGTCTGCTATAAACCCAAAAAAATAACATAAAAGTATTTTTAACTGAATGGGGACTTAGAAAAAGTAGAAAATTACTTTTTCAAGGTAACAAAATGTTATAACCTCCCCACTATAAAAATTTGTGTCCCTATAAATCCTATGAAGAATATTCCATGCCAAAGAGATGAGGACACTAATCTCTAATGCATCCCTCTCCCACATCTCATGGGAATCATAACCATGCTTCCATAGAACACAAGACAAAGGTATCATCCTCCCACAAAGTACCTTGTTCTCAGAATTAACTATCCTGACTGGCTGCTCAGTCAATGATAAATCAGGCTCGATCTCAAGATCACTCCAGATCAAAACATGATATGAATCATATATATACTTTCTCAGATACAAAAAATGGAATATATTATGTATCTATGTTAGGTGTGGTGGAAGTGTCAAGTGGTATGAAAATTTCCCCACCTGCTCAACAACCTCAAAAGGTCCCACAAAGAGAGGTATAAGCATCCCTTTCTTCCCAAGTCATCGATGACCCAAATGAGGTGAAACTTTTAAGAACACCTGATCACCATCTAAAAGCTCCAAAGATCTACGACGTCAATCAACATAAGACTTATATCATAATTGTGATGTCAACATCCTCTAATGAATTAACTAAATCCTTGCTACCATCTCCTGTACCAAGCTTGGTCCAACCAAAGAACTTTCCCCGACCTCCGACCAACACAACAGAGATTTACAGGGTCATCTATACAAGGCCTCAAAAGGTGTCATTCTGATTGTGGACTAGTAATTGTTGTTATAAGATAAGTGAACCATCCCCAAGTGATCATCCCAAGACCCACTGAAGTCAAGAACACAGGCATGAATCATATCCTCAAGAATCTATATATCTCTTTCTGTTTGGCCATCCGACTTTAGATGGTAGGCCATGCTCAAACAAACCTAAGATCCTAGTTCCTCTTAAAGGCCTCTCCAAAAGAGAGAAGTGAACCAGGGATCCCAATAAAAGACTATATCAGATGGAACATCATGAAAATGAACAATCTCTTTCACGTAGAGATTCCTTAACTTCTCAACTTTGTCCATATCACGAATGGGTATAAAGTGAGGCGACTTGGTTAGCCTGTCGATCACAACCCATATTTCATTCTTCTATCTTTGGGTATGAGGAAACCCGACCAAAAAATCCATAGATATCTCATCCCATTTCCAAGTAGGGACTGGAAGCGTTTGAAGAAACCCTGAAGGTTTTTGGTTCTCATCTTTCACATGTTGGCACATATAGCAATGAGAGACAAACTCAGTAATGTCTCATCTCATACCTAGCCACCAGAACTATCGTCTCATTTCATAGAACATTTTTTAGGTTCTTGGGTGCACATCCCAATAATAATTATGGAAATCCCCCATCACTGCCTTTCTTTCCACTAACAACACAAAAAATCGGTTTTGATAGCATAGAACACCCTCTTTAGAGAACGACCAATGGTCAACTGTCTCCCCACCATAAAGGGATTCTCTAGTTCTAAAAAACTCATTATCAAGCTCTTGATCTTGAAGAATAATCTCAAGAAGAGAAGAATTCAATTGAACATTGGCTAAAGAAACATCATCCCCTTCCTCCTGAACTTCAATATGCAACTGTGTAAAGAGTTCCATCAAATTCTACTCTTCCTGAGATTCTTTCACTGCCAGGGTTGGAAGTTTCCTACTCAAAGTATCAAAAATGACATTCCATTTCCCTAAGTTGTAGGCGATGTCAAAGTCAAAATACTATAGGTATTCCACCCAACGCCTCTTTCAAAAATTCAAAACTTTTTGGGAGAATATATAACTCATGATTTTGTGGTATGAATAAACCATAAACCTTTCACCAAAAAGGTAGTTCTGTTAACTTTTAAGTGTTTGCATCAGAGCTAAAAGTTCTAGATCATGGGTAGGATTATTCTTCTAGTGTTTCCTAAGCTGAAAAGATTCATATGCCACTACATGATCACCCTACATAAGAATGAAGCCCAAGCCAGAACCTAATGCATCACAAAATACCACATAGCCCTACCCGACTTCTGGAAGAGTTAACACCAGCGCAGTAGTCAAAAAACATTTCATCTCAACAAAATAACTCTAACAGTTATAATCCCACATGAACTTCACCCTCTTCTGAGTTAGAGAATTCATCAGTGAATCCAACTTAGAGAATCCCTTCAAGAACCTACGGTAAAATCAAGCTAATCCCAAGAATCTCTAGATTTAAAAGACATTTCGTGGTTGCTCCCACGTCATAACAGCCTTCACCTTCTCAGTATCAACTAATACACTCTTTTTAGACACCACATGTCCCAAGAATTTCACTTCCCAAATCCATAAATCACACTTTAAAATATTGGCATAAAGGTGGTGATTTCTTAGCAGATTCAAAACTATTCTTAGATGTTTCACATGATCCTCCTTGGACTTGAAGTAGACAAGAATTTAATTCACAAAGATGACCACAAAGGTATCTAGGTACTCATGGAAAATCTTGTTCATTAAAGCTATGAAAACTGTAGGAGCATTTCTCAAACGAAAGGGAATAACAAGGTACTCAAAGTGCATGTACCTATTCCTAAAGGTGGTTTTTGAATGTTAGATTCTTTTATCCTCAACTATTGGTAAACAAATCGAAGTTCAAACTTTTAAAACCACTTCTCCCCTTTTAGATGATCAAAAATATCATCAATTTGTGGCAATGGATATTTTTTATTTATGGTAACTTGATTGATCTTTCGATAATCAACACATAAGTGAAGAGAACCATCAACCTTGTTAGAAAAGGGAACTGGTTCTGCCCAAGGTGACACAATTGGATGAATAAAGCCTTTCTCAAGAAGTTCGTCCAACTGAGACTTCATCTCTTTCAGCTCAACTGGTGCCATGAAATAAGAGGGGATAGATACTGGTTGAGTGTTGGGCATTAATTCAATAGAAAACTCAACCTCTCCCACCAGTGGAAGACTAGAGAAATCTGAAGGGAACATATCAGAAAACTCAGCGACAACTGGAGGAAGATCACCACCCATTGAATCTCGCTCTAGTTCAAAAGTAAACAATTATATAACTTTCCCAAATTCAAGATAATATGGTCTAGATCTTCTCGACCTTAGGTCCCATTCTTTTTGAAAAATAAGGGGCACACCACTGGGTGTAATAAAGTAGACGTGTCGAAGATAACTATCAATTCAGGATTTGTTGGAAATGAGCCAATCCATCCCGAATATGATGTCAAGAGATTTCATATCAAGAACAAGAAAACTCCAAGCTAGATATACTTCTGATAAAGAGAATACATAGAAAGGACTAATGAGACTCTACTCTCTCTTTATACCAAGGGTTGTAGTAATATCCATTTCACAAGACAATTTCTCCATAGGAATATTAAGTAGGTTAACAATATGGGTTGAAATAAAAGATTTAGATGCACCGGTATCAAAAAGAGTAGTCACTAATGAAGAATCAATGGTAATGGTACCTCTCACAATTGTTGGACCTGTGTTTTCTTCCTCTAGAGACTCTTTCACTATGTGAAGAAGCTTCGTTTCAGATGCCTATGGCTGGAACCCTTTTGAATGTGAATCATTTGATTTCCCCATAGTGTCAAGAGTATATGATGATCCTATCCCACTATGTGGGGTAGAGAAGTGATGGTAGAACCTCTGTAAGTGTACTGAAAATCTACAGGATCTACAGTTATTTGGTTTCTTAGTACAAACCCTCATAGAATGTCCTAGCTTGCCACACTGGTAGCAAGTCAAAGAACTTATTCCTAGAGCTGTAGGAGGTATGGAATGACTCTGTTGTTGAGAACTTCCACAAGGATCATCATGATTCCTTTTTTCATTTAAAGGAACTAACACTTCCCCTGGGAGATAAAGGAACTCCTGTCAACCCTGAATTACCAACTAAGTCCATCTCAACCATCTTCACCCTATCCATCACATCAGAATAAGTGGGAAGCTTCATCAAGAAAACCTAAGAACAGATATTTGATCGAAGTACCAAGTCGAATCATCGAGCCTTCATCCTCTCATTAGATACAATCTTAGGAGAAAACTGCACCAACTCAGAAAAGTGGTTTGAATACTCATTCATGGTTTTGTTGGCCTTCTCTAGCTTGAAAAACTCTACATCCTTAGCCAACACCATCGAATCTGGATAGAACTTATTGATAAAAATAACCTTTAAGTATTTCCATTATAATCCCTTATGTTTCCCTATCTTCACCATCGTGTCCCACCATCTCATGTTAGGTTCCTCTAGCATGAAGGTGGCACACTTCACCCTTATCACTTCTGGTGTCTCTAAAAACTCAAACAGATGTTCTATCTTGCCCAACCATTCCTTAACATGTTGAGGATCGGTGGAGCCTTTAAAGACTGGTGGATTATAGTGAAAGAACTCTTAAGAATGATTCTGAAGAACATTTCCCTGAGGATCCATAGGTGGAGCTTGAGTGGGAACTGGAGGTGGTGTCTGTCCCAGAGCTTGGACAGTGTGCACAATCACCTCAACCAGATTCGGGTCGGCAATAGGATTTTCTTGTTGAGGTTCAGTAGTAGCCTTTTCTTGTATCTGTTTCGAATGTATCCTTGGATTCATGATGCTACACAATATCATTAGATAAAGGGATAACATTATATTAACACTCAAACTGAGTAGGAAGATAAAATATTCTCAATAGAAGGGACAAAAAAGATTTGGATTTCAACCTATCCAAATAACTATAGAGAAGGGACTAGAACTAATCCCCAAGACATCTTTCCCTAACCACCACTCAAGTATTAAGGTTCATTGTAGTGAGAGCTGGCTAGGCACTCAATCACAACTACCTCCTAAGTCCCGACAAGATTTCAAAAATGCATACTGACTTCAAGAAAAAGGAAGATCAACATCCTCCTCTGATAACAATTTGTCACCAACCAGCCCGGGTACCCTAGTAACCCGATAACCGAGCCATCCCCAGTATGTACCGAAGAGTGTTCCCAATCCCCATAGGCTGAAAACTAGCACCTGGAATTGTACAATGTACAAGTGGGAATTATTTTTCCACAATAATTCAGAACTGAAAGATAAAAGATAGTATGCATATCAATAGAAAAACTCTACTGGAAGTAAAAGTACCATAACACAAAGAGGAATAAAAACCAAAGTACTACAACCTAAATTAATAAACAAGAAAATAGACCCAAGTTCCCTAAGGATACAACTCACCACATCCAAAACTCAATATCTAGATCCACCTCCAAGAGATCTCTTCCATTTACTCGAGCCTGGAAGAATAAAATCTACAAACATCTGAAGGAAAAAGTAGGGTGTGAGACTAAGCCCAGTAGGATACAACCAAATATTCCATAAAAGATTCCAAATATTGATTATCCAAAGAAGAGATTTCAATTTTCAAAATAAACATTTTTGTAAATTCAAAATCATATTTAAAAAACATGCTAAAAAGTTTTGATATGATGGGAAAAATCATTTAAAGCACATAATTTACTTTATAATAGATAAAATATTTCTAAAAAAATGGATTAAGTTAAGAATTTATATAAAATAGTTTATATAAATTTTGCAAGAATGTAACAAAGTTACAACAAACATTGGAATATATTTATATCTCAAATATAAATAAATAAGTGAGCAACATGGTCATCTTCCAAAAGGTATGATAGTATTAACCAGCTATAGGATTTCTCACTCTCTATGTGAACTCAAAAAAACATGTATACACACATCCCTATGACACTAGACAAAGGAGACTCATCACTAACCCGTTGGGGATCTGACCCGCCGCAAGTATGTTTCAGAATGTTGTCATAGTGTAGAGTGTAACCAAATAACTCAATAACTACCTAAGGATTGCATGCGCCCTTATATGATGGGAAAACTATTTTAAGACTGCTTAAAATATGATCAATCCCATTATTCCATTTCAAAAATTATAATTCCTTTCAATTTAAAACTAAAATAGGTTTTATTCAAAAACATGCATTTTCACAAGATAAAACAACTGGGTTTCGATCAAATCATTTTAAGGCATTTTCATGAGTTTGAAATCGATTCAAAACTAATTACATCCTTTTATCAATTAATTTCCACAATTAAATTCAACAACTTAATTGAAAATATTTCCATTAAATCCATAATTTAAATTCAACAATTTAAGTAATCCCATTTCTATAAACCCACCCCAATTCAATGGAATCGGGGGTTTTCCAAGATTATGTGCCAAAACCATTTCAAATCTCCCAATTCAATGGAATTGAGTTTATCGAAGCAATTGAAAGCAAGGGTGATCATTTCAATTTAAATCAGTATTTGAAATTAACCAAGAAATACAATGGTAATCAATTTGGAAAAAAGGGATGGAACCACCTACCTCTTTTCCAAAGAACGACACTCTCAACGGCACACATCAATGAAAATGAAGGTGTAGAAGACCTCAAAAATCTACCTAGTAGTAAGATCCAACACCACAAGAAATGGATCCATCAATCCCAATATGATCCATTGAAAAACCAAGAGGAGAGGAAGAGGGAAACTTGAAGAATGAGGGGGAAAACTTACTTAGGAATAGCAATGCAAGAAGAATGAAGATCCCAATCCATTTGGTTTGATCCGAAAGTAGTTGAGACTCTCAAAAATGCACCAGAACTTCTCTTGTTCAAGATCCAAGAAGTTTGGAATGAAAAAGACCAATAAAAATATCCCAAAGCATGAATTTAAGTTTGGTGTGGGCTGAGTCATGACGTGTACTTTGGGGTCACAACATGTAGGTCACGCTGGTTAAGTATGTCGGAAAACCTGTTGCCTCAGGTTACAAATTCGACATTTATCCCCTAAACAATGTGTACTTTAGGTACATGATGTGTACCAACTCACGGCGTGACCTCCCCATTCATGACCTGAAACCAGCTCCAAGTACACAACGTGTACTTCAGGTACACAATGTGTAATTCAGGTACATGTTTTCTACTTTAGGTAAACGTCATGTACTTTAGGGACACGTCGTGTACTTCAGGTACACGTCGTGTGCTTCAGGTACACGTCGTGTGCTCCAGGTACACATCGTGTGCTTCAGGTACACATCGTGTGCTTCAGGTACACATTGTGTCCTTAAGGTACACGGCGTGTACTTCAGGTACACGAAGTTTACTTGAGGTACATAGCATATACTTCAAGTACATATCATGTACTTGTTCTTTAGTCTGCAGTAAACCCAGAATAATCATATAAAAAGATTTTTAACCGAACTGGGACTTAAAAAAAGTGGAAAATTACCCGTTCAAGGTAACATAATGTTATATATAAACATGGGGTCATATAAACATTGAGTCATAATAATGTGGAAGCAACATAAAACATGAATTTATCACAATTCAAGGCTCATTTCACATATAGGATCACATTTCATGGTTAACCACCAAGACCGTTGCACATGGTAGCACAAGTAAAGGCTAAGCGCCAAGACCGTTGTACATAACGTCTCATGGGACTAAACTTTAACCAATGTATTGTAGAGTTATCTGGTCTCACCCATATTAACATGTTCATGAATATTCATTCTTCATAAATAATCATACATAATCAATCATACATAAACCTAAGGGTACCCATGAAAAAAAATGGGTATCATAATCATGTTATAAAGAATAATGAATGGGAGTATCATAAAAGTATCCATGAAAAAAAATAATTATATAAATAATTAACATTCATAAGGTATAATAGGCATATATCATAATAATTGATTCCAAATTGATGTGATAACATGTAAAAGAGTTTTTAAGAAACTTTAAAATTAAAACATTTTAGTGCAGTTTAATGAAAATATCAAAGATCATTTAAAATAAAAAACGGAATAATCTTTTATATAAAACCAGAATTGAACCAACAATGTTTTCAAGATAAAATTATTAGTTTTATAAATATAATGGTTTATTAAAAATAGATTGTATAGTGTATTTGAAATTGGGTAAGAATTCGAGAAGTTCCCTTAAAACGGGTTTGCTTATCGGGAAGTATTGAGGAGTGAATCACTTAAAATCATGTATATCAAAAAAATATAATGATTAATGGATATTAACACATGATTATGAACATATAAAAATAAATTATAATATGTACATAAACAGAATATAGGATTTCATTTGGGTAAAAAGAGAGTAAGAACAACCCAAAGGAATTATGGAGGTTCAGGTAGAATCTCTTACCTTAAGTCCAAAGGTGTTCACATATTGATATTAATGACCTTAATAATAAAATTAGGTTCATTAATTAATAATTAAATAACCTCCTTTACATTTAATTTATTTATTATAACCTTTTTGAGTTCATTCATAACCTTTTTGATTGGTTATGAGGTTCAATTTTGTTGTTCGAGTCTATTTGTTTCATGATCGGTTTACTTATATACATGAACAAAAAATCATGTAAAATGAAGATAGTTTTCTAAAATTGGAGTTATGTTTTATTATTTAACATAAATAAGGTTTTATGGTTGTAAATTTAATTTTTTTACTTTGAGTGAAGTTGAATCATTATATAAAACTTTAGTGATAACCTTTTGGGTAAATTGGCTGTTTTTTATCACAACGAACTTATTTTGTTTTATAAATCAAAACCATGTGTACAAAAAGATTCAAAAACCATAGATGAGACTTAATAAATATATTATATTCTGGTTCAAACATAATAATTTTTTATTACTATAATTAATATGGTAATGGAAATTGAAAACCCATCGTCCTTGAATGTGGTAAATTAACACATCTCGGATGGTGTTTTTACCACTAATATAAAATAAGAGAAAAGGAGAGAAGATAATAAATTATTCCATTATCATAAAAAAATTATAGTAAATATAAGTTAATGGAGTTTTCATGAAATTTGGATTAGTATAGGTAAGGATATAATGAAAATAAAGGAACTTGAAAACAAAGTAAAATAATTGAAAAGAGGAATTTACCTCTTGAATTAATCTTCCTTGAGAGCCTATTAAAGGGAGAGGATTTTGTCTTTTCAGGATAAAAAATATTGATAAACATGGGGGAGTATATTAGAGAGATATTTGAGTATAATTTAATAAAGTTACAAGACTTGAGATGAGTGAAGAGAAGAGGGGAGTGTGGGTGGTTTTTATAGTGCAGGGCAGGAGGGTTTTCTTAATATTTTAATCATTAGTTTATTATTTTTACATAAGACAAGAAATAGTAATGATTATTTTCACAAAAAACATTAATATGATAATTTTAGTTTGAAATAAAGGCTATTTAAATCATCCATGACTCAAGCATGATGCAGAAATTCAGGTTTTAGCATTTATCGTAAATTATAATATTTTACTATTCACTAAAAATTCAAGTATTTTAGAAAAGTCCCAAAAATTCACCCCAACCATTTTTTGACATGTAGAATTCAAAAATAAACTCTATTTTATGAAAATAATTTAATAAATATTGGAAATTTAATTTTTAAATAAAATCAACATTTACTTGAAAAATACATATTTTAAAATTATAAATGATTATATAATACTTTGAAAAATTAAATAAGGTATCATAAAATTATCCTATAATTGTAAGAAATAAAAAATAATAATTTATGAATACCTTTTATGAAAATAAATTTTGTTTTTTAATTATTAAATTATTCATAAATTTTTAATTAAATATTTATGACATATAAAAATACTAACATAATCATATTGTAACTTATAAGATGGATAAATTTTATTTATACTTTAATTGGTATGGTTTATATTTACTTGGAAAATTTACTATTCATAAGGGCTATATTAATATTCATAAGGGTGATATTACTATTCATAAGGGTTAGTTACTATTCACTAAAAATTAAGTTTTTCTTTTGGGACTCTAAACATCTTACTGATCACAACCGCGAATGTCAGGTTTTTGAAATTCAAATCACATAAGTGACAATATTATGTTTAAAGGTAATACAATACTTAATAGTTTATTGAGTTATGATTTCATGTGATTATATGACATAATTATAAGAAAGAAATTTCCATTGATAAAACATTAGGTCGTTACATTGCACCCCCTAATAGAAGAGTTAAGCACATCGCCTCCACTAGATGGAACCGAACCGCCAGAACCGAACCTCCATAGCAACATACCACCATCATCAAAGTAATAGAATCCTGTAGAAGCCTCCCACTAGAAATCATTAATGTCATCATAATGAAAACCATCGTCACCATCATAACAGGACTGCACGAACTTCGACAAAAGGCGGAAACTAGTTGCCCTCCCAGAGACTCATGCCTCATGTCGTCACTGAGGAAAGAAATATTTCCTCCTCCATCAAACCATTGAACCAACAAAAGAAAACTAGATAAACCATTTCCAGAAAACACTTCCTCTGTGAATAAAAAGGAACCCAAAAAAATATCACTAATCCAAACACTAATCTACAGTAAAAAAATCAATAAAGACCAAAAAGTTTATCAAAAAACCAAACACAAAGAGGAATTCTTAACTATGAAAAAGCATCGAACCCAAAAGATAAAGGAGCCAAGAATAAGAGAAGAATAATCCAGCTTCAATGAAGAACATGAACCGATGTCGCCACCTTCCCCCCTCCAACACCATTTCAAGTTGGCCCAGATCCTGCATCGAACCTGACAAAGTTGGAGTGGAGGAAGATGGGCTAGGCAGCAAGGGTAGTGAAGAAGAAGGACAATGGACGTCACCACTGATGCTGACCCAAACCACCTGATGTACCAGAACATAAACCCAAAATTGAGTTTCAAAGTGCAGGGTTAAGTGGGAAGAGGGGTGGTGCGCAGTATACAATATCCACACAAGCGAGTAGCTTCGGTCGAGAAGGGGGAAGGAGAGAGTAAAAAAGGAGAAAATTATTAGAAAAATACTAAATATTCACCATATGCTACTTTTGACATTACAAATTCAAAAATTAAGTTTATTTTGAAAAATAAAATTTATAGAAATTTCAAAAATTAGTTTTAAAATAGTTGTTCCACTAAAAGGTGGTAAAACTCGGTCTTCCATGTAATGCAAACTAACTCAATGTTCTGTTTAGAGTAAGAATAAAATGGCTTTGTGTATAAATAAATATTAAAAAATTATTTTTATTCTAAAATGAAAATATTTTAATGAATTTGGGTGTTATAATTATAAAGAAAATTGTTTTAATAGGAAAAAAGTAGTTCAAATATTATATATTCTTATTCTTATTCCCTAAAAATTACTAATTAAATTACTGTTAATATATTATTAATATAGACAATATACTTTATCATAATTTAACCATAATATATTTATTTTCATAAAATAAAAATGCAAAGCATATAAAAATATTTCTTTTTGACAAATGAATTTTTAAGAATAAAAAATTTATTATTTTTTACTTGGACAATAATAATTATATGAGAGATGTTAATTTATTTTCTAGTAAATATTATCAAGAAATTTCATTAAAATAATTATTTAATCAAGAGTAATTTAAAATATAGAACACTTTTTAAAAAATAACTCTTTAAAAAATATTTCACTTATGTTAAATAATTTTCACTAAATACCATTAACATTAATTAATTTTATTCTAAAAAAAATTAATTTTAATAATAAATTAATATTAAAATCTTTCATTTAATTTTATAAATACATCATATAATAATATTATTTTACTCCTAAAAATATAAATATTTTCATTATAAATAATCAATATCTCAATTAGATATAATATTTTTGTTTTATTATTTTTTTTGTATAATGTATTAGTGTTTATCTCATATTGTAATATATAATCTCAATAAAATGTATCAAGGTTTGTGTTAGTTCAATGTTTCTTGTGAAACATGATAAAATAATATTTTAAAAGGAAAAATTATACTAAAATCATGAGGTTTTACAAAATCCATGATGATATGGATGTATATAGCATGTTATCTGATATCCTTGATATTTATCAAGAGATATCTAGATAAGATAAGTATGGTATACTCAATGCACTTTTCTCATGTGGTATTTGAGATGGAATGGTAGCTTAACCTCATATAGTAAAGAACATTTTCTATACATATAGTTTAGACATATTATGATTTAATCTTCTAGATGAGTTTCAAAATAAACTTGTACTGGCCACACTACCTCAGAGTGTCTCTACCTATATTATTTACTATAATATGGAAAATATTGATAATTATCTTCTATAACTCTTTACCTTGATTTTTAAAGTAAATAAGGACTTGATTCATAAAAACATTTTGTTCTTTTGGTGAAAAATTGGAAGAGAAAAGAAAATGGACCTAATAATATTTCCAAATCTAGGGCTTCTATGTATTACCCAAAAAAGAAAAGGAAGTTCCAAATAAATACTAAGAAAAAATATGTAGAATATTTTTCATGTAGTTAAATGGGATGCTAGTTGGATAAATACTCCATAGTAAGCAACCAATTAGAAGCTCCAGGTGAATTTTTTTTAATGTAATATTTCCAAATATATTAGTTTCTTATTAGATACTGCTTTTAGTGACCACATTTGTATCCAAATACAGTAACCTTGTAGATTTAGTAATGTTGATGGATCTAAGTTGGATTCTTGAGCTTCTAAGAGAGTAAGACTTTCTACCTTATCTATAAGAGTCCACAACCATACTTTGGTAATAGTATATATTCTAGTATTTAAGAACTGTTATTATGAGCCTAGTGTTACCAAAAATATTATATCCCTGACCAGTTTTGACATGGATGAATTTTTTGTAACGTCCTGGTTCCGAGTGCCACCCAGAGGTGCCCCGTACCCAGTTGGTCACATGGCCTCAAGGGAATTTCCCCAAATTCCAGAGGCTGCCGACTAGCAGTGAGGGCCTTGGGTGTGATAGTGGGGAAACTATTCCCTCATTGGTAGAGTAATACAGTGGAAATAAATAGATAACAATAGCAGAAGCAATAATAATACTATATAATAATAAACAGCAGAAGACTGAAAGAAATAAGTAATTGGATAACATATATAAATGATGCATGATACATATGTCTAGGAAATCATCCAAACAAGTCACAATTATGGAATACAATACTAAACCAAAGTACAAAGAAAACAAATAAACTCCAACAGCATCGCAATCCTCATCTTGGTCTCATGCTCTCCAGCTCCACAGCAATCAAGTACCTGAAGTGGAAGGGCATTTTCCCTTATCTAGACCTACAACAATATAATCTGTTTGGGCCCAAAAGCATGACCCAAATAGGGTGTGAGACGAATCCCAGTAGTCAACCACCCAAAGATCTGTACCTAACAGTCAATGAATATATATGGAAGGCAATAAGAAAAACGAAGTAGTAAACAAGGAAGTACTCAAAAGTAACCAATCCTAAAGTTTAAATGCATCTCATTTCATATGTCAAGTAAGAAACTAATAAAAACCAAGTTACCCTCTAGGAAGTATTCACAACCTATACCATATGGTTCAACTAAACTAACACAAGAAACCCTCTGGGAAGTACTCATAGTCTAACCCCTCTGGTTTAGCTTTAGCAAAGACACTCTGAGGAAGTACTCACCGTCAATTCCCCCTATGGTCTATTTTCGGTAAACTAAAGAAACTATGGGGAAGAACTCAACATCCAATTCCCCCTATGGTCTCGCAAAATGGAACTACATACACTCTGAGAGAGAACTAATATCCATCCCCCCTATGGTCTCGCAACGTAAAGTAAACAGAAACTCTGGAGAAGCCCTCAACGTCCATTCTCCATATGGTCTATTACACCAGGTTCCCATAGCCCTGTGTGATCAATCATGCACAAATGGTATATGGAAGTCAATGTAAACCTCAATAACTACTTGGATAAATAGTCTACAGCATCTCACAGCATGTCAGATAAAATCACTCCATCCTAACAATACTATGCATAGAAAACAAAATAGCCTAATAAGAAATTCTAGACCAGACGGTCAGAATCAAGAAATCATGGGAAAACACATCCATAGCATGGCAAAAAACTATTTAAAATCATAAATCCTCTACTCAATCAAACAAGGCATATCAAGAAATATTAGAGATAAAAACCATAAACACGCAATACCCCGAACAAGGGTATTGGGCACTTTTGAACATATAACTCAAAGACTAACTATAGAAAGGAACAAACCACCTACCTCAGTGATGTACGAATGATATATGTGAACCTCAAGCCTTGAATATCCCTATAACTCTATAGATCTATAAAAACACCTAAAATGTTCAACCGAGAATATCTCATGAAAGAGGATAAATCATGGAACGGGGCTCTAGAATAAGGAAGATCTTACCGTGGTGATTCCAATGCAATCAATAGTGGTTGATTCGAATAATGGATGAGGTGTCAGGGATCGGAGAATATTTGCGGCCTATGGTCTCTCCTGGATGAGATGGATGGAGAAAAAGGGTGTTTTGTCAATTAGAAGTGACCATGATCCATTTAATGAAATAAAAAGAAAATACATGGTGTGTTTTTTTAAAGTACATGGTGTGTACATTCCTTAACCGGCCTCCACTTTAGGCGGCCTCTAGTTCACCCCACACAGCCATGTGTTCGGCCATTACATGGCCAGCACACGACTACCCGTGGAAACCGAGTACACGGTGTGTACTTATAAGTACACAACGTGTACTCCTGAAATTTCTAGAGACTCCTCTTTTTCTCAAAAACACTAGAAAAAATGATTGATACCTGAAAAGAAGATCCTGGTTCTTAGAAACTTTCCCCTTTAAATAAATTTGTCCCCAAATTTCCCTATCAAGGTGGCATAGAAGAAGAATCCTCGAACAGCTCCAGCCACTGTGATCGTACATCAGCCTCACTCTCTCAAATATCGTCATGTACTCACCTATGTTGCCATAGAACTCGTACCAGAGGAACAGACCAACCACGGGGAACCTTCACACTACGGTCAACAATCCAGATAGGATTCTCCTTGAATGATGCATCCACCTCTAGCTCAACCTCCTCGAGTTGAAAGACATGATACGGGTCTGATAAGTAATGTCATAGATGAGAAATGTGAAAGATGGCGTGCATAGCCTGGTACCTCTGTGGTAACTGTAACCGATAGGCAGCCAACCCAACCTTTTCCAAAACCTCGAACAGTCCAACGCACCTCGGAAAAAGCTTACCCTGTCTCCTAATCCTCTTGTGTCTCAACCTCAGTGTGACACGTCGAAAAACCTGATCTCAAACCTCGAACTCCATAGGTCATCTCCACCGATCAGCATAAGACTTCTGTCATGATTGTGAATTATCCATCCTCTTCTTAATTAACTCCACCTGCTTCGTGGTCTCCTAAACAAGATGAGGTCCCATCATAGCTTCCTCTCCTGCCTCCAACCAACATAGGGGTGATCGATATGGCCTACCGTACAAAGCCTCATAAGGTTCCATCTGAATAGTTTCTTGAAAATATTATTTTAGGAAAACTCTACAAGAGGTATGTGTTTCTACCAAGAACCTCCAAAGTCTAGGATGCATGCTCGAAGCATTTCCTCTAGAACTTTAATCGTACGCTCGGACTTGCCAACTTTCTCAGGGTTGTAAGCTATACTCAGAAGCACCTGTGTACCCAAAGCCTTCTATAATCCCTACCAGACCCGAGAAGTAAAATGAGCATCCCTGTCTGAAACAATAGAGTGTGGAACTCCATGTAAATGTACAATATCTAGGATGTACAACCTTACCATATCATATACACTGAATATCTCCTTGATCGGAAAGATGTGAGCAACCTTCATGAGTCTATCAATGACAACATAGACTACATCATTCCCTCGAGGAGACCTCGGAAAACCTATCATAGAGTCCATCATGACATTGTTCCACTTCCACTTGTGAATGAGTAACTGCTGAAAAAGCCCTGCTGGTCACTGATGCTCCGCCTTCACCTACTGACAGGTGGAACACCTCATGAAAAAACTAGCAACATCTCCCTTCATACATAGCCACCAATACTGATGGTGCAGATCTCGATACATCTTGGAGACACTATGATGAACTGCCCAAACCGAGGAATAAAAGACTTGCATCAACTCCTTGAATATGTATGCTGACACCCACACGCACCCATGAAAATGAAAAATATCATCCTTGCCTATGGTCCTTCCAAGAATAAGTTCATCTCCTAACACACTCTCCCAAAGGACTAGGCCTTCAGAATCTGATAGCTACCTCATTCGCACTCGATAAAGTAGAGTAGAGATAACAACCACAGAAGAAAGAAATGTCTACCCCTGTCTGTCGTTTACCTCTAAATTCATCTCAGAGAATAGATCCATAAGTTGTCACTCACTGCTGGCCTCCTGAACTGTCGGTATCTGAATCCTCTTTCCCAACACATTAGTTATTGCATTGCCTTTTCTAGGTGTATAGGCAAGCTCAAAATCAAATGATTGAAGGTACTCAACCCATCTTCGCTATCTCAAATTCAGATCACGCTGAGTAAAGATATACTTGAGACTTTTGTGGTTGGTGAAAATTACAAAATTCTCTCCCATAAGATAATGTCTCCAACAGTGTAAATCATGAACAACTTCATCCAACTTGAGATCATGTGTCGGGTAGTTCCTCTCATGTGGTCTCAACTGTCGAGACTCGTACGCAACGACTCCTTCTCCCGAAATAAGGACAGCTCCCAGCCTAATACCTGATGCATCATAGTACACAGTATAAATTTTTCCCAGCTCTGGAAATACTATTATCAGTGCTTAAGTCAACCTCCCTTTCAGCTCCTAAAAGGCTGACTCGCAAGAATATGACCACAAGTACTTCACACCCCTCTTAGTCAAGCTCTTCAGTGGCACTGTTAAGCGTGAGAAGTCATGTATGAAAGTTTTTTAGTAACCATCCAGCCCTAGAAAATTTTTCACCTCAAAGTCATTCTTAGGATGCTCCCAGAAAACAACTGCTCTCACTTTCTCTGGGTCTATTGATACTCCTGTCTCTGAGATAACATGACCCAAGAAGTGAATCTAGTCTATCCAAAAGTGTAATTTTGAGATATTACCATATAACTGATGCTCTCTTAGCGAACTCAAAACGATCTCAAGATGTGTGGCATGGTAGTTTTGAGTGTGAGAGTACACCAAGATATCATCCATGAAGACTACCATGAAATATTCCAAGTATGGATGGAATACTCGGTTCATCAGTGCCATGAAAACTGTAGGTGCATTCGTGAGACCGAACGACATAACCACATACTCGTATAGACCATACCTGCTCCGAAAGTCTATAAGAGGTATATCTAATGGTCTAAAATGTAACTGATGATAACCATATCTCAAGTAAATCTTTGAGAACACCTAGGATCCTATAATCCAATCAAAGAGATCATCAATTATTGGCAAGGGATATTGGTTCATCAACTAGTTCAACTTTCGATAATACACACAAAGTTGAAGGGTACTTTCTGCCTTCTTCGCAAACAGGATAGGCAAACCCCAAGGAGAAGTATCGGGTCAGATGAAACCCTTTTCCTGCAACTCCCCCAACTACTTCTTGATCTCCTGAAACTCTGGTGTAGCCATCCTATAAGGTGGAATGGACACCAGCGTCACTCTTGGAAAAATCTCAATAGAAGAGTCTACCTCTCGCTCTGGAGGAAAACCTGAAAATTATTATGAAAATACATCCCTGAAACAATCGACTATTGGAGGAAAGTACAACTGTGATGTCCCATGGTCATCTAGATATTGACTAGAAATATGGGTTGTGATTCTTCCCAACCCATGATGCTCGGGTCCTGCTCTGCTCGCCTGGACATCCCACTCACCCTTATGAAGAAATGATCTGCCCTATGGTGATGTGAAACTCACCCTACGGCGATAGCAATGAACCACACCCTGGAAGGAAACTAACCAATCCATTCCATGAATGACATCATATCCCATCATCTCTAAGAAATAGAGGTCACATAAGAAATGACACCCACCAACCTCTAGAGGTAACTCCTTGTACTGTCCTACACTAGACATTTTTGTCCCCAGTGGAGTTTCTAGCATCAAGATATCAGTAGAGGTAATGATACAGAACCCAAGTCTCTCCACAATAGCAACAGATATGAAACTATGGTAAGCACCTATATCGAAAAGTGCAGAAACTAAAACTGAGACAACTAGGATTGTACCTCAAACTGTAGAGGGTCCAGGATCCTACTTCTACTGGGTATGATCCGCTGCAAAATTTCGGCCTGCACCGCGGCCCTACGACCCTACCTGACTACCCTGAGCTGATCCACCTTATTGTCGCTGAAATCCTGGTGATTGGATACCATATACACATCCTCCACTTCAGCCTAAATGGCTGGAAGAACTCCAGTTCCCTAAGTGATGAGAAACTGGTGGTGCTTCTCCTGAATGAGGAGTCATAGAAGAACCCCTGTCACCAGCTTCTGATGAGAAAAAGTGACATAACTATTGAAGATGACCCATATTACCACAATATTAGCACTCCATTGGGTATCTCGGGCAATGTGACCTCATATACCCACTCTTCCCACACTGGTAGCACACCACCTGGCCACCATAAGAAGTATCCCGGCTACTATGATCTCTATGTGTAGACTCCCTATGGTGCTTCCTACTGTCAGTATGAGGGGTACCAACTTTGGATGTTGAACCACCTTGGTTCACTGCTCTAGAATCCCTCATATTACACTCTGTGATCAGCACCTGGTCAAATATATAGGTAACAGAAGTCAACTTGAAGATGTTCACCTAAGATCGTATGTCGTGCCTGAGACCATCCTCAAACTTCTCTCCAGAAAAAACTCATCACCTCCTAGAATGGGTGTGAAGTGCTGTAGATTTGTGGAACGAGAAGAGTACTCCATGACTGAGAGAGTACCCTACTAAAGACTCATGAACTCTCAGGCTCGATCGGCCCTCAAATTCTACAGGTAGAATTAGTCGTAGAAGGCACACAGGAACTCATCCCACTCCATAACCTACTGGCATCCCGCCTGTGAGATCACATCCCACCGTCTCTTGGTAGAGTCTTGAAGCATATAAGTAGTGATATTTACCATCCTCTTTGGAGGAATCTCTATATTTTCAAAGATATAAATCATGGCTTTTAACCATGACTCTATAGCCTGAGTTCCTCCTTCCCCTGTGAAGGTGGGAGGATGCTGCTGCTGGAAAACCCAAGTAAATTCTTCCATTGACAGGGCAAGATGTGGTGCTCCCTAGAAGTTCTGCATAAACCTCATAAATCCCTCTTAGAACTGTGCATTAGAACCTATGTTCAGAATGATGGCTGGTGCTAAGACTGGCACTACTAGAGGATCTGCTGGTTGTCCCTGATCAGCCATGTCTAGTGTCTGATCACTACCTCGTAACTAGCACACAACCGGAGGACATCTCAGTGGCATGACTTTGTAAGGTCAAGAACACACCTTAGATCAAGATTATCAAGGGCTGAAACTTAGAATTGTATGAAGGTAACAGAAGAAAGAAAGCATTCAAGTTTGTCAAAACATGGATACACGGCGTTTATAACACCTACACGGTGTGTTCCCTTAAGCCTTCACAGGGGCATGTACTTTTGCCAACCCAGGTCATGTAACACCCCATACACATGGCGTGTTGTCCTAAAACACGGTGCGTACTTGAATCCTCTTCCCCTGCCCGAGTTCCCTTACACATCTAAGCCACATGGTTCTCCTAGGATAGGACTACACAGTGTGTTTGTTCCAGACATGACGTGTACCACTTAGGTTTCAACTGCCCAAGTTGTTAGTCACATAGGTGGACACAAGGTGGACTCTACACGGCCTGTTTATGTCAGACACGATGTGTAATAGAAGGATTCCACCACCCCATGTTGTTCGTTACATGGTCGGATACAAGGGTTATACTACACGGCGTGTTCAAGATTGACACGATGTGTATAACCTAAGTTTTATCTATCTGTTTCGTTAGTCACACGGGTGGACACATGGTTTACACAACATGACATGTACATATGAAACACGGCATGTCCCACCAAATATTTCTCAACCTCGTGTCTCTACCCACACATCCAGTGACACGGTTAGAGACTACACGGTGTGTACCTAAAGTACATGGCATGTACATAAGAAAAACAATTCCTCTCTGAACAGAAGGACACACGGTGTGTATTCTGTAATACACACCGTGTGTTCTGGGTTTTTCTGGACAGTAAGCCTCAGAAACTACTCCGGAACCCATAAAACACTGAAATTAACATTTAAGTGAAAAATTCTGATCTGTGAGGGCCCATACTCCCCACGAATCAAAGCTTGGCATCTTCTACATGTCATATATAAATATAATAGAGCAATGATCCACCAAATTCTGGTCAATGAGGGCCCATAACACCTCAAGAACCAAATTTTGGAGTTCATTTAAACTAAATATTACATATTATCAATACCCTATAAAATAGAAGGTATTATATCAAGGCATCTATCACAAACAACATGCATATCTAACACAACATCTATCACAACAACATGCAATCAGTAATGCACCCTAAATGGAATGGTATGAATACATTACATGTGATCTCTAAAAAGTGCCTATATGATGCATGAGATGGAATACCCTCATCTCGTCGGGTTGCAACAGAAATAAAACCTCAATAATATCAACAATAATAGAACAAAAAATGTGAATCACCCAACAGTGAAATCAAATCAACTGTAATAATTGAAAAACTAGAAAAATTGAAATAATGGGGTAAATTGGCTTTTCCCTATACACTGGTTAGCTAATATTAGGAATAGATTATTACCAAGTATCTATTTCATCATACTCCTGACTATAGGCTCCAAATAGTAAGTCAAGAGGAAAATATTCCCTCTGATACCACTTGTAACGTACCGATTACGGGTGCCACCTAGAGGTTCCCTGTATTCGGTTGGTCACATGGCCTCAAGCACATTTTCCCAAACACCAGAGGCTACCAACTAGAATTGAGGGACTTGGGTGTGATAGTGGGGAAATTATTCCCTCATTGGCATACTAATGTAGTAGAAATAAATAGATAACAATAGCGGAATAAATAATAATACTATACAACAATAAACAGCATAAGATTGAAAGAAATAAGTAACTGGATCACATATATAAATGATGCATGATACATATGTCTGGGAAATAATACAAAAAAAGTCACAATTTTGGAATACAATACTAAACCAAATTACAAAAAAAACAAATAAACTCCAACAACATTGCAAGCCTCAGTTTGGTCCCATGCTCCCCAGCTCCACAACAATCAAGTACCTAAAGTAGAAGGGTGTTTTCCCTTATTTGGACCTGCAACAAAATATAATCTATTTGGGTCCAAAAGCATGACCCAAACAGGGTGTGAAAAGAATCCTAGTAGAAAACCACCCAAATATCTGTTCCTAACAGTCAGTGAATATATATGGCAGGCAATAAGGAAAACGAAGCAGTAAATAAGGAAGTACTCAAAAGTAACCAATCCTAGAGTTTAAATGCATCCCATTTCATATGTCAAGTAAGAGACTAATCAAAAACAAGTAAACCTATGGGAATTACTCATAGACTATCCCTTATGGTTAAACTAAACAAACACAAGAAACCCTCTTGGAAGTACTCACAGTCTAACCACTCGAGTTCAGCTTTAGCAAAGACACTCAGAGGAAGCACTCACTGTCGATTCCCCCTGTGGTATTTTATCAGTAAACTAAAGGAACTCTGGGGAAGCACTAAACATCCAATTCCCCCTATGGTATCACAATGTGGAACTACATACACTTTGAGGGAGCAATTACGTCCATCCCCCCTATAGTCTGGCAACGTAAAGTAAACAGACACTCTGGAGAAGTCCTCAACATCCATTCTCCCTATAGTATACTACACCAGGTTCCCAAAGCCTTATGTAATCAATCGTGAAAAAATGGTATATGGAAGCCAAAGTAAACCTCAATAACTAATTGGCTAAATAGTCTACAACATATCACAGCATGTGAGATAAAATCACTCCATCCTAACAATACTAGGCATGGAAAACAATATATCCTAATAGACAATGCTAGACCAAACGGTCAGAATCAAGAAATCATGGGAAAACACATCCATAGCATGGGAAAAACATTTATTTACAATCATAAATCCTCTACTCAAGCACACAAGGAATATCAGGCAATATCAGGGCTAAAAACCATAAACACGCAATACCCCGAACAAGGGTATTTGGCACTTTTGCACATATAACTCAAAGACTAACTACGAAAAGGCACAAACCATATACCTTAGTGTTGTACAAATGATATGCGTGAACCTAGGTCCTCGAATCTCCCTATAATTCAATAGATCTACAAAATGCCTAAAATGTTCAACCGAGAATATCTTGTGAAAGAGGAGAAATCAGGGAACGAGCCTCTAGAATAAGGAAGATCATACCGTGGAGATTCCAATGCAATCAACGGTGGTCGATTTTGATAACGGGTAAGGATTCGGAGATCGGAGAATATTTTTGGCCAATGGTCACTCCTAGATGAGACGAACGGAGAAGAAGAGCGTTTTGTTGATTAGAAGTGACCCCAGTCTATTTAATGAAATAAAAAAGAAAATACATGGTGTGTTTATTAAAAGTACACGACGTGTACTTGCCTTAACCGGCCTCTGATTTAGGCGACCTCTAGGTCACCCCACATGGCCATATGTCTGGTCGTTACACGGCCATCACACAACTACCTATGGCAACTGAGTACCTGGTGTGTACTTATAAGTACACGGTGTGTACTCCTGAAATTTCCAGAAACTCCTCTTTTTCTCAAAAACACCAGAAAACAAGATTCATACCTAAAAAGAAGATCTAGGTTCTTACATTTTTATTCATGTTTAGTAATAAAATACAATTTTATTATAATGATAGTATGTTCTATTGGGTGATATATCTTAATAATTAATTTATGTACTATAATATGATAATTGAGTGTTATTGATTGATAAAGAATCAATTTCACATGATTCATTTCACTCAGCTTTTTGGCATCACCTGATTAGTCATATAAATTATTTGTTTATAATAAATCTTTCCCATGATAGATACTAATATTATTTCATAAAAAATCACTTAACAAATTCCATTCTTGTTTTAAAGGTAATATGAATAAACTGCTATTTTTGGTAAGGGTGAAAGGGAAACACATCTTCTTGAATTGGTTCAAAATATTTGTGTAAATTTTTTCTAATTGAAGATAGAGTTGGATACTTATTATTTATAGATTTTATCAATATCTTGATTCTATATTAATATGTCTAATTAATTAGGTATATTTTTGAATTCATTGATAAATTTGAGGAGTTCAAGAATGACATCGAGAATCATTTTGGTAAAAAGATAATGAAACCTCAATTGGATCAAGATAGATAATATCTTAAAGAATATTTCATTGATTATCTAAAAGATATTTGGATTCACCTAAACTCACAACTCCTCATACACCATGGTGGAAAGGCATTAGTAAAAGGATGAATTGTACCTTATTGGACATGGTGATATTGATAACGAGTCTTGTAAACCTTATATTTTCCTTTTAGATATATGAATAATATATTACAAGAAACATACTAAACCAGGTTTTATTTAATGTTTAAAATTGAATACCGTATGATTTAATGTATGATATTAAGTTCATGTTATAGAATTTAAGTGTATGGGGTGGTGAGGTATTTGTTAACGCCCCTTCAGAAAAAAAACAATAACCTGGATATACAAAATATATCATTATAGGATATATGATAGTAAAGAGGTTATATTATTTATACAACCCATTAAATATAAAGATAATAGTGGCCAGAAATTCCATGTTCCTTTATAGGGATAAAATATTTAAAAGTGATAGTGGGGGCTAAATTAACTTCTATGAAGTTTATAATCAAGAAACACAAGGTTTGGAATAGGAATGTTTTTTTAAAAACCATAAGAAATAGGTGCTATTTTAGAGAATTATGGAAGTTATAGTATCATAAAGATGTATTTTTCTTATCACCTAGGATATTGAATCATTCTTCAATCATAATTATGATCCTCTACGCTATATTGAGGTAATAAGCAACTCAGAAGTTACAAGTTAGAATGAAACCATGAATTGTGAAATATATATCATGTACTTAAACTAGGTTTTGGTTCTAGTTTATTTCCCAATAGATATAAGTACTTATGTGGGTAAATAATTTTTAATGAAGAAATTAAACATGGAAGGTAATGTTAGTACTTATAAGAAATGACTAGTTTCTAAAAAGATTAAGAAATTTTAAGGATAATATTATAATGAAACTTTTTTACCAGTTTCTTACAGAAATGAATAAGAATTATACTTTCCATGGAATCATATTTTTATTATTAGATTTGGAATATGGATGTCAAGATAGATTTATTTAAACCAGAACCCTATGAAAGATGGCTATATAACACAACCATAAGGATTTTTGATACCAAGTGATGCTAATAAGGTATTATAGTTAGAGAGAAACATTTATGGTTTTAATATATATATATATATATCATGAATAATTCTCCTTGATGAAGCAATAGGAGAATTTTATTTCATATAGAATTTATATGAGCCAGAGTTGACAAACTATTTAGTTGGAGTGCATATGTTTTTGTTTCAATATATGTCAATTTCATACTACTTAATAGAATTTATATATAAGTATTACTATAAGTTAATATGTAAAAGAACAAGTTATTATACAAGAAAGACTTAAGTGAATAAACATACATTCTATGGAACAAGATCATTTTTGAAATATGAAAAAGGCTTATTGGACTAGGTATGGGTACATACAATGACCTGATACTGAATAGATTTTGTATGAAATGATCCAATTAAAGATTGGTTCTAGTGCAACATGGTATACATATCCCCAAGAAAATGTATCCTTGGACATAATAGGACAAAGATAGAGTGAGGTATAATTAGTAAAATAACTTAATATTATTCAATAGGATCTATTATATATTCCATGCAATGTATTAGACATAATGTTTCTTATGCCTTGATCATGGTAGGATGATATCAAGAAGACCCAAGAGAATATCATTAGAATCATATGAAATATACCCATAAGTATCAATGGAATACTAAGGACATGTTTCTATTCTAAAGAGGAGATGAGGAGATAGTTATTAGGGTATATAAAAATACTATATTCCTGATAGATTGGGAAAATTTCAATTCACATTAAGGATGTTTATTCTTTCCTTATGGAAGAGTTGTGATCTGGAAAATATCAAAATAGTTAGTGGTCACTGATTCTATAATAGAGTCTTTCTATATTTTATATTTTTATTTAGATTAATAAGTCTCATGGATTAAAAACTTCATCTAATACCATGATGCATTTCCTAACAGTAAAGATGCTATCTCATTTTATTTTGATAATACTGCAGTGGTGACTTCATCCATAGAGCTAAGGTAACATCAATGAAAGAAGAAATTATATAAAAAGTATCAAATCCTATTTTATTTTTAAAATGGGGTAGGTCATAATAAGTAGAACTTCTGCAAAGGATAATAGGAAACCCCATTGACTAAAGACTCATCTGAATAGAAGTGTAAACATCAAGTAAGAGATAGAATACTGAATGTTGATAGCATTTGGATCTAGTGAATGTGGTATTTTTTTATAGTTAGTTCCCTAGAACCAATAACACTATACTTTATATTACCTTTATATTCATTATCTTGAATATTAATAGATATCTTACTGCATTATAGGTATTCTTCTACATATTATAAATTTGGTATCATCCTTAAAGAATTTGTGGCGTAAACATTTCATTGTAATAACCTACTATTATGAGGGCCTTGAAGTGTGAATATAATATCTTAAATACATATTTTATGTCTAAAATAAATCATCTTAATAGACATAGATGATACAATATATCAAGTACAGGGGTCTCATTATATGTTGATACTTTATCTCATGATGTTCTCACTTGGTAATCTCTATGAGAGAAGGTTTTGGGACCTGAATTTCCCTGAATGATTCCACATGTTATATATTTTATTGGATATTCTTCTTCATATACATGTGTTTTGGTCCATAAACTTGAGATTATTATTAATTCATATCATGAGTAATGTAATTATAAGTATTAATGAATACCATGAAAACATTATCCCATGATGAGGTAGGATTTTTTTCTATTCCATGAGTGATATTAGATTAATGAGTAAGTAAATAAATGATTTTTCCCTTCCAAGTTAACAGATGTAGATATATCAAGGAATTTGAATGTAATAAAAATTTCTGATTAATTCCATGGTCATGGTAGTTTTATCGATGCTCATTTTAGGAATTTCATTGAAAGATATATCAATTATATAGGTTTATGACATAGTTAATGCAATATGGTTGATGAGATATTGAAATAAAAGGATTACATTACACATTGAGAACTTTTATGAGTTTTTTTATTATGAAATGTATCTTCTATATCTATGTGTGCCTTAATGTGTGTATAGACAACAATCTTTTACTTTGGGTCAGTTATCCTAATTCCACTAAGTGTCTTAAAGACACATATTCAAAGTTCATCTAGATCCTTAGTAAAAATTTATTTGAATTTAATAGTGGAACAAATATTTTTATCATGTTCTAAGGAATAATAATTATTTAGGCTTGGTTGACCAAATATATTTAGTTACTATATATTTGACAGAATATACACGTGAGTTTAATAGTAAATAAATATTTATTCATAAGTATAGTGAATATAATATTTTTATTTTTATTGAACTAAGAATAAAGTGATATGTATTTATTTAAATAAATATTTATTATTCAATAATAGATAAATACCTAGGAGAATTGAAAAAATGATGTAAGTATTTGGTGGGAATAATATTTTTAATATATTTTAAATAAATATTAAATTATTTGTTTATGAAATTATATTAATATTATTCATGTTTTTTCACAAACCAAGAAAATTTTATTATTATTATTATTTTATATGGTTTCTATTAAAATTAAGAAGTATATAGTGGACTTTGTGCTGTAAAATTTTCTCTAACCTAATTATGAAAACCTGATTATAAAATGTTTATGGCTAGATAATTGTTGGGAAAAAGATTTCTAGAGAGAATTTTTTCAATCCCTAAAGAAAAAATTCATAATAATACTCTCAAGAATGAATATCTTTAATCCTACACCTCCATTTCAATTCCATAAGATAATTATAAGAATCATTCAAGGTCCAAAGTAATTCTTGTTGTGATAGACAAAAAATGATACAAGTGGTAAAAATTATTTATGGTAGAATATAAAAATTCTCATGTGAAGTTTCAAGGTTCATAAAACATTTTTAGATATCTTTAGAGTGATTCCAAACTTGAATCCATTAATAAAATGATGATATGACAATAAGTGGTCAACCAATTCAAAAACAATGAAATATTTACATCCCAAGGTTGTTAATATTTATATAAATTAATTATAAAATATATGTGAATGATATTTTTTTGAATATTTTAGGGTTTTATTCATCATGTTATAAGGATTTTTCTGAAGAATCAGATGAAAAATCATTATTGGTCATGGGAACAAACACTTTTGTTTCACCCTGGAACCATGACATTAACATCATGTGATCCACCGATGAAATATATGAACATTCCCTCGTATGGTCAACATAGTGAAATATTATCATTGTGTCACCACACCAATGAAATATATGCATCCAAAACAAACTACACTGGTACTAGTGGTGTCTTAGATCTCAAACCATAGAAATATGATAGTTTGATTTGTTCAACTCCAGAAATTATTAATATGAATTCATGTTTCCTAGAAACATTAGTGAAGGATCTAAAATTATATGTATATGAAATATGGATGAAATAGTAATGTTACTCTATGATGTGTTGTGGTGACATTTTTATGACATAACCATCTTTTGGGTACCAATGGAGTCCCCATAGATTCTTATCTAACCAAATCAGTTTATCGAATTATGAGTTTTATAAATGGAATTCAATCCATGAGAAAGAGAAGATAAACCACATGTGTAAGATTAGTACAGTTATAAGGATGAAATTATAGTTAATTTTAGTCTATAAACCCAGAATAATGCCATTAAATAATGAATATATCTATTAAATTGAGTAAAATATAAGAATTAAAAAATGGGAGATGGGATTCTAGAAGAGGAGTTTGAAAAATCAAGTTTTACAAATTTCTAGAGGATTTTAGAGGAGATTTACTGGATTAGGATCATCATAAAGAAGCTCACTTACTCTTATATTAATTTCATTTAATGAGTATAAGTTTCTGTGGATAATTCTATATAAGTATTATTGTGAAGTTTATTTATCTATTACCATAAATGCTTGAATGAATAAATCTCTCTCTATCATATTCTCTTGTTCTTAATGCTTCACTATCCAGATTACCTAATTTATGATTTGAGAGGCTTGAGTAAATTATATGAAGTGTAAATCATAACTTTACACTAGAGGTGATACATAGTTCCCTAAATAATAATGATAGTAACTTAAGAGGCTAAGTCACATTTAAATTACAGCCTGAAAAACAAAACTCCCTTAGTATAGAAAGAATATCAACCTTATGAGGATCTATATTATTCTGACGAGTTTTATAGTGTATCAAAAAAGGAAATTAAGTATATATTAAAAATGATATTAAATAATTGATATGTTCAGGGAATATTGGGAGAAAATTATGAATTTAATCTCCATGCCCCCTATTTCTTAGTTGACTGCCTAACTCAATATCATTACTCCTATTCTCATTTTCATTTTAATCAATTCATGTTACTAATGTTTTATTGATTACATAACAACACCATTTACATGGTTTTTATACTCTACAAAACTCATTAAAATAAGTTAAAATATTTAATGATAAGTGATAAGGATATCCATGACTAAATAGACTAGCGAGATTCTAGTTAATGAACTACAATACCACGTGCACTTACGGAATAACTATGAAGTTTTACTAGATCATTCATAATTTCAAGAACTGTTCTCATTTCCATAAATTCTATGAACTCTAAATCAGTAATTAGTTCAATCTCCAATAGTATAGTGTATAACCATTGTAATAAAATGATCACTAGTCGAAAATAAAAAAAATCAAAAACATAAATAATAAGGCAACACCCATGAAGTTATAACTCATGTAGATTACTATCCAAGATAATATGTATATAATTAATGGCCTCCATAGGTAAAAAAATTACATTATGAAGTATATATCATCCAAAGATGAGATTATAAATAAAACACCACATATAATACCAACTAAAATTATAATAACAATAAAATTACACAATAATCATCAATAAATCCGAATTGAATTATGAATAAAAACATCAAACCCATCAATAAATTTTGGATATCACTAGATGAAAATAAAATTTATAAAAAGAAATTATTGATAAAAATTATCAAAAATCCATATGTTACACAAAGGTAATGGATGTTCTTGGTGTAGGTTATTAATGTTTATTTAGGGTTAACTCATAATTTCTATGAATATTCTTGATAAAATCAATTAAAGGTTACATATTCCAACAATAACTATGATAAATGTACACTCCATTAGGGAATTGTTGATAAGGGATATGTTTTTGTTGGTCGGAGTGGACACTCAAGACACTACTGGAAAATAGGTCTATACCCACGGTTTTGCAAAAAACCGTGGCTATAGGATACCCCTATACCCACGGTTTTACAAAACTGTGGGTATAGAGATAGTACGTGAACCTATACCCACGGTTCTCCAAAACCGTCGGTATAGGTTCACCTATACCCACGGTTTTGGAGAACCATGGGTATAGGGTATTTTCCGAAGACCTATACCCACGGTTTTGGATAACCGTGGGTATTGGTTTTTATTTTGAAGACCTATACCCACTGTTCTGGAGAACCGTGGGTATAGTTTATGGCGGGGAATGAAAATTAGGTGGGACATGAAAAAAAATTGGTGGGAAAGATATTTTTTCACGGTTTAGTTTAATATATTTATAAAAATTTAAATTTATATAATCAGAATTTCTGTAGCTTGGTTGGTCATTAGTGGAGGCGTGGTCGTGAGACTCGCGTTCGATTCCCGCGATATACGATTTTTGAATTTAAATATCTGATTATATTATATTAATATATATACATATATGTATATATAAATAACAATAGAAAATTGTAGCCCGGTTGGTGTGTTGTGGTGCGCGGCCGGCAGTCCCAGCGTGTGATGTGGGTTCGAAACCCCTTTGCGGCACTTTTCTGGATTTTTTAGTACCCCACGCGGATAAAACGAATATATATACTTTTTTGTATAATTATATAACCAAAAGAATATGCATCTCGGTTGGTCCCTTGTTGGTGCACAGTCGTGAGGCACAGCGGGAGTGCAGGTTCAAATCCTGCCTGCTGAGGATTTTTTGAAATTTAAATACCCCACGGTTTTCAAACCGTGGGGTCTATTGTGTGCCACACTGGAACAGGCGTGGTGCACATTTGACTCTCCTATACCCACGGTTCTCCAAAACCATGGGTATAGGTTGAGACCCCTATACCGACACCATTCCAGCCCATGGTTCCCAAAACCGTGGGTATAGGTCATTTTTCCAGTAGTGAGAGGAGATGAATTGAGTTCCAATAAAAAAATCATGTTTAAAAGATATGTATCGAAATCCCCGAAATTAAATAAAAATTAAACTATAATGAATTTATAAAGATTGTAAGTTTTCAATTAGTTTCTCAAGAGATTGATTATTTCTCAGTTAACTCAATCTAAGGATTAATTAACTTTTGAAACTAACTTACTGGCTAACAAAATTTATAAACACTTGTTAGTTTAACTATCAGAGTTACTTTAAAACGGATTTATACTTAAAGTAATTAGCAGTGGAATAGAAAAAAACTTAAACTAAAAATAAGATGCACAACAGATATAACCAAGAGGTTCAGTCTCAAGACGAGACTTACTCCTCTCAAATAGTTTATATAAACTTTGATCCACACCCTGGATCGGGGTAAACAATAGTACACAGATTGTCCATGTACTAAGACCTCTACCACAGTTCTTCATGGGAAAAACAAAACAATAGAACATAGGCTATCCAGGTCACACTTGACCTCTACCACTATCCACAGTGGGAACTAGAAGGTTTCAGAAGGTTTGAGTGAGGATTTTAGACATCCTCTAGTTATGCTCAGGAGTCAGTGTGTGTCTAAGATGAACAGAATCACACAGAGTACTTGAAAAGTAAATAAGAAAATCACAACAGAGCTAAAAAGATATGAGATGGGTTTAGAAGGCTCTGTGTGATGGCAATGCAGCTCTGGACTCCTTTTGGATTGATCAGATGTTGTTTGAGTCATTCTCTGAATTTTTCTGAGAAACGGAGTGTCGTAGTTCTGTTCCTTGACTTCCTTGTATTGAAGTTTTGCTCGAGGTTGCAGTAGGATTTGCATCACAACAATGTCCCTCATCTTCCAGCACAAGTTCTTCTCTTCTTTAAGCTCTGGTGCATATGTTCTTTTTGTATCAAATGTGTATCTTCATATGTCACCACACTCAACAGATTTTTCACTTATTTTCCACACATTTTATGCGCAGATTTTGTCTTTCCTTTTATAGCTCAAGTGGTCCGACAAAATCGTGATTACTTCTGTAGGTATGAGGTACGGTTTCTTGACATTCAACATACATTAATTAATTAATAGTAGTTGCATTAAAAACATCAAATATGATTGTTGCTAAATAAACAATAGATTAAGAGTTTAGAGAAATAGTGGTTGGTTTCCATCAGTAGCTCTTAGTATCAGTGAGCTTGTATCGATGGACTTGAGTCAGTAGGTTTGTATCGGTAGCTGTTACTCTTTATAACTGTAGACCGCTTGAATCGGTAGCTCCTTATATTGGTAGCTCCTTCCATCAATAGCTCCTTCCATTGGTATCTCCTTTTATCGGTAACTCCTTTGTACTGGTGGCATTCTTGTATCGGTAGACCTTGTAGCGGTAGCCGTCTATCTGTATCAGTAGACTTGTATTGGTAGTTGTCTGTCTGTATCAGTAGACTTGTATCAGTAGCTGTCTGTCGATATCTATCTTTATCGGTGGACTTTGTAGTTGTATCGGTGGACTTCATATTGGTAGCTATCTGTATGTCTGTTTGTATCGGTAGCTTGTATCGGTAACTATGTACCAGTGACCTTATGTCATAGGAAGCTTGGTCTATCAGTGACCTTTTACTTATCGGTAGACTATGTACTGGTAGGTCTGTATCATTCGACTTGTGCATACCGGTAGACTTCTGTACCGGTGTACTTAGCCTTATCGGTAGCTGTTTGTATCAGTGACTCACAAGATTAACACTTATTTGTTCTATGAAAAACATATCCAGATTGAGTTACAATTATTTCAAAGCATGTATAAACATAGATAAACATTGATTAGCATATTCTAAAGATTATTTTGATATTTTTGTCAACATAATTTTACATATAGATAGGATTATAAACACATATTAAAACATAATTGAGATGATCAAAACAGCTGAGGTCAACAATCTCACCCTTTTTGATAATCACAAATTATGGTATTATAATAAAAAATAATCATTAACATATTAGTATAAAATACATTGAGTCTCACTTCTCAGTGTGAGTAATGACATTTTCAAATGTATCAGATAATAGAGTATTACATGCAAATGTATTAGAGGTATGAAACAATTGTATCAGAGGTATAATTAGAAAGCAAATGTACCAGAGGTAGAATTATATTATGGTAAAATTAAATTATGCTCATATTTCTCATTTTTCTCATATTTATCCCCCTTTCTTATGATCATTTTTCTCATATGTCTCATATTTCTCCCCCTTTATATTATTTTTCCCCTTTGTATTATTTCTCCCCCTTTGTGATTAGCAAAAAGTAGGAAACAAAGGATGAGAGAAGTAACAGAAGGTAAAAGATAATAAGACCCTATATATGTATTTATGGGGGCAAAAAGATACAGATAAAGATAAAATTGAGACAAAAAGAGTACAAGTGATTCCTATCAAATGTCTTATCCACTATTCAATCCACCTCTTGAATGTCTACTTTGGATTTGCCTTTGGGTTTGGAGGTAGACTCAGGCTTGGGAACTCCAGAAAGCACTACTGGAGGTTGAGCAATAGATATTGTTCCTAGCCTATAGTGGGTACTCCTCGGAGTAATCAATAGTTTCAATATTATGATATCTTGAGCCGGTGTCATCTGAGGAATGGAGGCAGACTGAGCAGAGGCAGGCAGAGCTGGAGGTGCAATGATAGGGGTACTGTCTACATGCAAAAATGAAAGCAACAGATTCCTAAAGTCCATAATGATTCCTCCTCCTATATCCATAGCAGATATAAAGTCATCCTTGTTCTCCATAAACTTGTCTAGAGCTGGAGTCAAATCCCTGAGCTTGCTCACTTGTTCTCTGAAAGCTTGAGTGATTGGAGGTAGTTTCATGTTCTCTAACAGAATCTTGAAGTGGTTGTTGAACTGATGCTTGGTATAAACTTTCTGAAAGTACAGATCAATCTTATCTTTGATTTCTTTTTGGGCAGCAATAGCATCCCTCATATGTTCCTGAACAAACTTTCTTATATCTCTTATGGTAGACAACACTTGAGAATCAGCTGAGCTACTGGTACTAGTCTGACCAAGATCCTCTTTTAGTACAGCTCTAAATTTATCAATATCTATTGAAGCACTGGGTGAACCTAGAGGTTTGACAGTGAATGCAATAGTTTCCTTGAATGATTTGGTCAAGTTTCTTATTGACACGTGCCTGTCGAGGGGTGTGACAAAAACAAATAAAACCTAAGTTAAAATGTAGCAAAGTGGGTAACCTAAGTTGTCTCCAGAGTGGAGTTCACAACAATTATGTTTGTCACTTAAATTAAAGAAATAAGAAGAGGTTCTTTTTTACAGTTGTTTAAGTTGAAAAATAAAACAAGAAATTGAAAAGAAAGGTTGAACACTAATGGATGAAGAGAGTGATGGGGTCAGGGTAGGATCACCTTTTGTAATGTCATCATAGTCACAAAGATCATCTCACCTCTCTTCCTTTTGAATGACAAATGAAAGACTCCTCGATCGAGTCATCTATCACCCTTGGTTAAAGAAGAAAATAGAACTCACTCCTATGTGCATGGAAGTTCATAAACAATTCCTAAACAACTAAGGCAAGTCCCGATCGGGAATTGTTGCACCTTAGAACTCTAAAAAATGTTTACTAATTCCACACACGTGCCAACGATCGTTAGACACTCACCACCTAACACAATCTGCTCGATCGAGACAAATTGCACTAGGCGGAGGGAGATAAAAAGTCTTTAACCAAAGCTATTAAAAATGAATACACCAAACTCAAAACACGATCGCATTAAGATAATTGGGAAACACTGATAATATATGTCATTCAGAAGAAAGATAAGGTTTTACATTTAAGCACAAAACTCCGACATTACAAAAGAGAAACTCCCCCTTCCCCAATCACTCAAAGGTTTTACCCCTCCATGTGAAGGGTATTAGAGTTGAAAGGGGAAGAAGAGAGCATAATCAAACTAAGTAAAAAGAAAATATAAAATACAAAGAAAATAAGAACTGAATCCTCCAGCACAGCCCTTCTTGCACCCTCTTTAACCCCTTTGAATGGAAGTGAATACTCTTATTTATAGGCTTGGGGAGTAGAAAATTTCCCTCCAAAATTACTCCCCCGAAATATTGAGTCCGGTTGGCATAGTAAATGACAGATTTTGAGAATTGTTCCTTCTTGAAATTTGTTCCCCTCAATCTCTTCTGTCGACCCACAAAATTTGAGCCTGATTGGTACACGTATGAAGGATATATGGTCACATTACTCCGGATATTTAATTCTGTCCAGGTGACTCTTCGTCTTCCACAACTCCAACTTCCCATGACATTAAGACCTTGAAAACAGACGATTCATACATGGCCTACTTAATGAAAGATGTTCATTAATTCCTCTTCCAGCTCCTTGTCGACTATAAGCTCCATTTGATCACTCAGATTCGAGATAAAAGATCATCATTAAAACATTCCAAATCTGTACACAGTTTTCGAGGCCTGGTTTGTGAGCTGAATTTGAGCTTCTAAATGATGGATTGAGCTTTGGGTCCAGAAGTATAAAATGAATAACACGAGCATATAAATCCTAAAAAAAGGAACCATACAATTTGGATCAAAAATATAAAAGATATTCCCGAAATACAGAATCTCCACAAAACTGCTAAATTTCCAGAATTAACCAATTTCCACAATTAAACCCATAATTCACCAAAATACTAAAATGATACAAATCAGCTCAAATTGATTAATTGGAAGGGGTTAAATCATTGAAATACATATGAAAAATTATGAAAATATTATCTCTATCAATTCCCCCACACTTAGCACTTGGACTCCCGGACAAGTCAAAATCAAAATCAAATCAAACCAAATTCGAAACACATGCCATTGAGATCCACCAATTCCACACCAAGAAATAAAATTTATCATGCCTAATCCATAACCATTATTCCAAGTTCTAAAATCAGATCATTCAATATTTTTCCTCTTCATTTCTCCTCCCATGCACACAAGACACCTACATCACATTAATTTTCTCTCATCTCACAAATATCAATTTTCAACAAAGTTTTTCTCAACCAAACCAATGCAAGGGTTACCATAGGTTTGAAAAACTCCTACTTCTCCACCCGATGTTAGTCAAGGACATTTGTTTATCATGAGGACTTTGCAAGGTTGTTCTGTGGCTTTTGGTTGGTAGGATTTTTATGTGAAAAATTCTGAGGCTGAATGAGGAAGGCTTGGCTCTTTTTGAAGCAAAATTGCACAATTCTAATTTTCACTCAAGTATGGTATCCTCCTCACTCCACTTAGTAGAAATTCAGATCCATCATCATGAAATATCAATAAATTTTCAAATAGATTCGCATTTCTTCAGAAAAAATTTCAATCTTCTTAAGAATGATTTTCATGAAAGCTCCAGAAAAGGCACAACTTTCTTCCTCCATTAGAAGCTCCAGAAAGGCACAGCTTCTTTTATCATGAAAGCTCCAGATAAGGCACAACTTTCAATATAATGATTTTTCATCAGCACACACATCTCTTCAGCATTTTAGTTTCCACCCAAAGTTTCACCAAATGAGGTAGCACAACACAAGACAGCTTCCCCAACACTTAAGTTCAACTAGATCATGCAATTTCACTTCAAGAGCAGGTTGGAAAGGGAAAATTGGCTTGTAATGTGGCTAACCTAACAGGTTATTCATGGCTTCTATGGGATAAAAGGATTAATTTACAAGGTAGGTCAGAATGAAAGGGATTATCTTGAAAAGGGGGCTTTCAAACCAAAGAAACGCCTCAATCATTTAAAACACATGTACCCCAAACCCTCAAGTTTTGAAAGGAATGAATCAAATTCTGGTTAAAATAAGCATGGTCTGGTTCTCTCAAGAAGTGAGGTGAATGAAAAGAATATACAATAATGGTTCAGAAGCCTCACAGGAAAATGATTTCAAAGATAATGACAGTGAGATGTGGCATGGGATTCAAAAACCTGAGTACTTTTCATGAAATTACCAAAGAATTGAACTTGAAACAAAATCATTTTCAGCATTCATTTAAGCTCAGTTTCATGGAATAAATTGGTTCACTCAATGACATGGGTTTCAAAAATAGCAATGATAATCATTTCAGCTCAAAAGTTTCAAAAACACACCAAAAAAATGAAAAATAAACACACACAAAATTTGAAAAATCACAATTTTTTTTTTGAAAACAAACAACAAATGAAAATCCAAAACTAAAAAGGTTCCCTCCCCCACACTTAAATGATGCAGTGTCCTCAATGCATTTAACTGGATTTAACATGTAAGAAGATTTTAGAATGAATCATAATAGCAAGAAAGTGTAAAGGAGAGGTACAACCTGACTTATCAGTAATGAAATATTGAGTTAAGCTCCTAAGTGTTGCACACTAAAAACCTATAAGAAAAAGAACAAAAGAAAACATAAGAAATTTATTAAAAAAAATGAAAATAGAAATAGGATGAGAAAAGAAGGATAGATCTTGGTTTAATCCCCCAAGTGGACCCTGGGTTTTGACTGCCTCTAGATGGTCAGTTTCAGTTGGTTATCCCCAATCTGAAGGTGGGTTGAGTTTCTTTGTGATGAACCAACAAAACTTCTTCTTCACATCATGTGATTCATCCTTTTTGTTGAGGACACCATGGGTATAGTACACCAAATCCACCCCTAGTACAATAAGATACAATTTTCTTGGTGGGGGTAGGATAAAGAATGAGTCCCCGTATTTCTTGGTTTCCAATTTCACAACCACCTCTTCATTCTCCAGTGATTTCTGAAGGTATGCTGCATCATTGGAAAAATCAAAGGAATAGTAAAAGTATAATTCTATTTGAAAAAAGTTAAAGCATGAAGTGTCAATATCATATTCATCCCTTCCAAAGTAATCATCTTGCATCACTTTTTCCTTTTCCAAATCCACTTGGATTCCCTCTTGAACTCCCTCCAATAAATGGTCAACATGTTCTGGGAGCTCCATATGTTCTTCGTTAAGCACATATCCCTTTTCTTCCTTATCCACCAAGACAATACATGAGTTTTCTGAGTCTGAAAAGCAAGGGGAGGTGATACTCAATTCAGATTCAATAAAATTAGAATATAATGAGTTCAAGAAAAGATCATCTCCCTGAGGTTTCTCGGCTTCATTTTCTTCTTTAGTGGGAAGTTCTTCTTGAAGTAGAGTGGTAGCAGATGGAGCAGGGTAGTCAGGCTCCTCAACATTCTCTTCAAATTCAACCACGTTGGTGGTGTATTCCTTAAATGATGATGGATCTTCTACATTATGAGGAACTGGGGGATCAAGTAGTTCCTCACACTCCTTCCAGAACATATCCAGATCTTGTTGATCTCCTGTACTTATTGGTTCTTCAACATCATGGATGAGTGGGGAATACAATTCCACCAATGGATCAAGTTTAGGTTCCGTTTGAGGTTCTTGATCCAATGTAACCTTCTCTAAGGACTTCAATCTTTGATAATCAATGTTGACTTGATTCACCATGTCCATCAGTTCTTGAAGTGAGATACATGTGACATGGTCATTCATCATTTGCTTGGCCAAAATAGTGAGCTCATCAAGCTTTTGAAAGAGGGATTCCTCGTAATTATGAACCATTTGTCCCTGAAATTGTGAGTAATCAATCCAAGAAGAATAATTGCAGTTGGAATACATCATGGTTTTTTTTTGATTTTTTAAAATAAAATAAAGGAAAATATTTACAAAATGTTAGAATTAGATTGTTGGCACAGCCTCCCCGGCAACGGCTCCAAGTTTTGACACGTGCCTGTCGTGGGGTGTGACAAAAACAAATAAAACCTAAGTTAAAATTTAGCAAAGTGGGTAACCTAAGTTGTCTCCAGATATGAGTGCACAACAATTATGTTTGTCACTTAAATTAAAGAAATAAGAAGAGGTTCTTTTTGACAGTTGTTTAAGTTGAAAAATAAAACAAGCAATTGAAAAGAAAGGTTGAACACTAATGGATGAAGAGAGTGATGGGTTCAGGGTAGGATCACCTTTTGTAATGTCATCATAGTCACAAAGATCATCTCACCTCTCTTCCTTTTGAATGACAAATGAAAGACTCCTCGATCGAGTCATCTATCACCCTTGGTTAAAGAAGAAAATAGAACTCACTCCTATGTGCATGGAAGTTCATAAAAAATTCCTAAACAACTAAGGCAAGTCCCTATTGGGAATTGTTGCTCCTTAGAACTCTAAAAAATGTTTACTAATTCCACACACGTGCCAACGATTGTTAGACACTCACCACCTAACACAATCTGCTCAATCGAGACAAATTGCACTAGGCGGAGGGAGATAAAAAGTCTTTAACCAAAGCTATTAAAAATGAATACACCAAACTCAAAACACGATCGCATTAAGAGAATTGGGAAACACTGATAATAGATATCATTCAGAAGAAAGATAAGGTTTTACATTTAAGCACAAAACTCCGACATTACAAAAGAGAAACTCCCCCTTCCCCAATCACTCAAAGGTTTTACCCCTCCATGTGAAGGGTATTAGAGTTGAAAGGGGAAGAAGAGAGCATAATCAAACTAAGTAAAAAGAAAATATAAAATACAAAGAAAATAAAGAACTGAATCCTCCAGCACAGCCCTTCTTGCACCCTCTTTAACCCCTTTGAATGGAAGTGAATACTCTTATTTATAGGCTTGGGGAGTAGAAAATTTCCCTCCAAAATTACTCCCCCGAAATATTGAGTCCGGTTGGCATAGTAAATGACAGATTTTGAGAATTGTTCCTTATTGAAATTTGTTCCCCTCAATCTCTTCTGTCGACCCACATAATTTGAGCCTGATTGGTACACGTATGAAGGAGATATGGTCACATTACTCCGGATATTTAATTCTTTCCAGGTGACTCTTCGTCTTCCACAACTCCAACTTACCATGACATTAAGACCTTGAAAACAGTCGATTAAGACGTGGCCTACTTAATTAAAGATGTTCATTAATTCCTTTTCCAGCTCCTTGCCGAATATCAGCTCCATTGGATCACTCAGCTTCGAGATAAAAGATCATCATTAAAACATTCCAAATCTGTACACATTTTTCGAGGCCTGGTTTGTGAGCTGAATTTGAGCTTCTAAATGATGGATTGAGCTTTGGGTCCAGAAGGATAAAATGAATAACACGAGCATAGAAATCCTACAAAAAAGGAACCATACAATTTGGATCAAAAATTTAAAAGATATTCCCGAAATACAGAAGCTCCACAAAACTGCTAAATTTCCAGAATTAACCAATTTCCACAATTAAGCCCATAATTCACCAAAATACTAAAATGATACAAATCAGCTAAAATTGATTAATTGGAAGGGGTTAAATAATTGAAATACATATGAAAAATTATGAAAATATTATCTCTATCACTTATCAACTTCTAGACAACCAAATCCTGGGTGCTCACATGCTCTTTGACAGATTTCTTAAAAGCTTCAAATACATCCACAAATTGCCTTACTACACCTTTAATTTAATTGATATAAACATTCATTTGAGCTTGAGAACTACTCAAGGTAGTTAAAGAAGAAACAAACTGCTTCAAGGCAACAACAGCTCATGTCCAGCTCTCAATCTGAGTATGATATAGTCTTATCTCATTCATCATCTCTATCATAGGGCCTAACACCATACACCCAAGAGAGAGTTCTAAAGATTTTTCCATATTTCACATCTCTTCAACAAAGCAATTCTTTAAATCTGCAACAAATGCAGTTCACATCTCCTTCAACTCAGCCTTTAATGATTCAAGATCAGCCTTAGTAACTAGATTTTCAGGCACAACTACAGATGCTCTTTCTGACACAATCCTAGCCATAGAGTCATTCATAACAGATTGAATGGATGATTTTAAATAGGTTTCAATTCTTATTATCTCTTCCAAAAAAGAGGTTTTAAGATCAAACTTCAACTGGTCTAGATCATCTTTTCTTACCACATCCTCAGGTAAAAACTCAGAAAATAGATTATAGTTAACTTATGGTCTATTGATGGGTGTCTCATCTTCAGAATCAGGATAGTCCAACCCAAAAACTATACAACTTGGGTCTTCTTCCCAGTCTTCAATCTCAACAGCTACTGAAACATTGCCAAATCTGGTAGGATGCTCCCCCTCAATCTGTGCATTCTCCTATATATGTATAGCAATATCACCCTCAGCAGCTCGATCTTCCTCATAAGAATTCTCCACAACCATCTCTAATTCAATAGCAGGAGGCTCCTCAGGAATAGGTGCAGGACTGTCTACTTCAACAAAAAAAGCCTCTATAGGCATAGTAGTACTTCCAATCAATGGACTCAAACTCAAGGTGTTCTCATCTGAGCTATCAGAAACATGTTCTTCACTTTCATGGATTTCTTCCTCATTATCTGGAGCAGGCTGGTCTTCCTCGTCAATAGGGTATTTTTCATTGTGTACTCCCAATACTGTTTCCTTTCCAGATGATACAACTTCAGCAACTGGACTTGGATTCAAGTCTAGATCTCTTCCATCAGCTATAGAGGTATTCCCCTCATTAGTATCATCACTATACTGAGGTTCCTCTTCATCAGGTCCTAGACCTGGATCCCTCGCATCCTTAGGCCTAAAAGGATGATCCACAAGATTAAACTTATCATAAAGCTTCCCTTCATCACTAACCCATTCTATTTTCCACAGATTCCAATTGATCTTCATGTATTTACAAACAGTTTTGGTAATACAAAATTTGTCTTTCATAACCACAATCTCATCCTGATACTTAGCCACACCTCTTACCTTGATCATCAAACAAATCATCTTTGTAAAGAATAGAGCATTAGTTTTTGACTTTGTCCTGGTCATATCTTCAATTTGAATCATCATAATCCTACCCAAATTTACCTTGACACCATGCCTCAGCAAATTCAACAAATAAATATCTTGGTATTTCAAATTTGAAAAGTCCCCTCTTCTTAGACTTATCACATGTTGGATGAACTTGAACAATAACCGGTTATCTCCATCCATTTCTGTAGCAACTACTTTTCTTGGTGTGTCATCTCCTGTTAATTATTCCAAGGCAGCTTCATATTCAAAGATGTTACTAGTAGGAGGTACTGATTTCGAGAAATACCCAAACTCTCCTTCATGTGGAACTCTCAGGCACTCAGCCAACTCAATAGGAGAAAAAGATATTGTCTTTCCATTCACTACTGATATCATCATGTTCTCAACTTCTGATTTCTCAAAACGAACAAACTCATAGAATTATTTTACCAGCTTTGGATAATAAGGACCATTGTTATTCGATAAGCACTCTACCCATTTCTAATCTTTCAGCACTTCTAGAACTAAAGACTTACTAGTCATCAACCATTCCGCACATAGCTCTTTCTCAACTACTATTTCCCTTTTAACGAGGTTTGGATTTGTAGGTTTATTCACTTCACTACCACTACTAGACTCTCCTTTGAGTCTCTTGGCATTCATCTCATCATCCTTTTCACTGACTGACGGTCTATTCACTCTTTCCATTCTGCGAATCTCGAGGCTTAGGGTTCGAGAGAAATGAAGGTTTGGGAGCTAAGGATTGAAGGTAAAAGGTTATAGGTGGATTGAGATGAGGTCAAAACTTATGTTTTATCATTTAGGAATCAAAAAATAAATAAATAAAGCGTAATAAGTATAATAAAGACGATATAGATTCTGGCAGCTAAAGATACAAAATTTAAAAAACAGCACAACCTAACGATAATACATACCGGTGAGGATTCCTAACGATGAGGTATTTTTATCGTTGAGGTATAATAGTGAGGTTCATACCAGTGAGTTATAAAAGTGAGGGTCTGGCTAATGGTGAGGTTTTGGCTAATGGTGAGGATTTGGCTAACGGTGAGGATTTGGCTAACGGTGAGGTTTTGGCTAACAGTGAGGATTTGGCTAACGGTGAGGTTTTGGATAATGGTGAGGATTTGGATCTACAAAGTCTATCATTCCTAACTCATGTCTAATGTAACTTAACCTATCTGAACTTAAGGGCTTTGTGAATATGTCAGCTAATTGATGTTCAGTACCTATAAATTCAAGAGTAATATCACCCTTTTGGTAATGATCTCTCAAAAAGTGGTTCCTTACATCAATGTGTTTGGTCCTAGAGTGATACACGGGATTCTTATAGATTTTAATCACACTAGTGTTATCACATTTTATAGATTCATGTCTAAATTGATATCCATAGTCTAGTAAAGTATGTTTCATCCACAGAATTTGTGCACAACAACTACCAGTAGCAATGTATTCTGCTTCAGTAGTAGACAATGCAACAGAGTTCTGCTTTTTACTACACCAAGATATCAAGGACTTAACTAGAATATGACATGTTCCATAAGTGCTCTTTCTATCTAACTTGAAACCAGTAAAGTTAGTATCTAAATAACTTATTAAATCGAATGATTGTCCTTTTGGATAAAATAATCCTAAGTTATTAGTAGTTTAAGATATTTGAAAATTATTTTAACAGCAAGAAAGTGTGACTCTTTTGAATTAGATTGAAATCTTGCACACATACACACACTAAACATAATATCTGGTCGACTAGCAGTAAGATAAAGTAAACTTCCAATCATACCTCTGTAGTTGGTTTGATCCACTGGTTTTCCAGTCTCATTAGCATCCAACATACAACTAGTACTCATAGGTGTATTACTTTCCTTAATAATATCTAAACCAAAATGTTTTAAAAGATCCTTTGTATATTTATTTTGATTTAAAATAATACCATTTTCATTTTAAAAAACTTTAAATCCAAGAAAATATTTGAGTTCTCCCATTAAACTCATTTCAAATTCATTTTTCATACTCTTTGAAAAATCAATACACAAAGCATTTTTAGAAGATCCAAAAATAATATCATCAACATAGATTTGCACTAGAAAAACATCTTTGGAAATTCTTTTAATAAAGAGAGTTGGATCAGCAATTCCTTTATAAAAACCTTTTGAAATAAGAAAGCTACTAATTCTATCATACTAAGCTCATGGGGCTTATTTTAAACTATATAAATATTTAGAGAGCTTAAAAAATCGATTTGGAAAATGAGGATTAGTAAATCTAGGTGGTTGTTCAACAAAAACATCGTCAATTATAAAACCATTTAGAAAAGTACTTTTAACATCCATTTGATATAACTTGAAATTCAGATGAGCAGCATAGGCAAGTATAATCCTAATAGCTTCTTATCTAGCTACAGGTGCAAAGGTTTCCTCATAGTTTATTCCTTCCTCTGGACTATACCCTTGTGCAACTAGCCTTACTTTGTTTCTAATGATATTTCCTAATTCATCAACTTTGTTTTTAAAAACCCATTTAGTGCCTATGTTCAAAGTGTCCTTAGGTCTGTCAACTAATTCCCATACTTTTTTTCTTTCAAATTGATTTAATTATTCTTGCATAGCCATTACCCAAAATTCATCATCGATTGCATCATTGATATTTTTAGGTTCTAACTGTGAAAGAAAGGCTTGATGTTTAACCTAATTTCTTAGAGAAGATCTAGTATGTGTCCCTATATTAAGATTACCTAAAATAACATCTAAAGGATGATTCTTTAGAATCCTAGTTGATCTAGTAAAGGTAGGACTAGAAATTTCAGGTTCTTCTCTATTCTCGGGTTCACCAGAAGTAGATTCTGGAATATTTCCAGAACTAGTTTTCTTTACAATAGGTTCACTGATTTTATCATTAAGGTTCAGAATAGATAGATCTTCTTCAATATTTTCAAGAGAAGACTTAGGTTCATGCGGATCAGTTTCATCAAATTTGATGTGAACAGATTCTTACACACATTTGGTTCTTTTGTTAAAGACTCTATAAGATTTACTGGTTATAGAGTAACCCAAAAATATTCCCTCATCACTTTTAGAAGCGAATTTTTCAAGATTATACTTATTATTAATAATAAAGACTTTGCAACCAAAAAATCTAAATTAAATCACTTTAGGTTTCCTATTATTCCACAATTCATAAGGGGTCTTCTTAATAATAGGTCTAATCAAGACTCTATTTATAATATAACAAGCTATATTCACAACTTCAGCCCAAAAATAAACAGGTGAATCATATTCATTGATCATAGTTCTTGCACTTTCCGAAAGGGTTCTATTTCTTCTTTCTACTACACCATTCTATTGAGGTGTCCAAGGGGCAGAAAAGTTGTGACTATAGCCATTGTGTGAGTAGTAAGATTCAAATTCATGATTTTCAAACTTACGACCATGATCACTTCTCAAGGTCTTAATATTAAGTCCACTAAGATTCTCTACAGACTTGGAGTATTTAATAAAATAATAGTAAGCTTCACTGTTGTGAGCTAAAAAATATACCCAAGTGTATCTAGAAAATTCATCTACTAGAACATAAACATAGTGCTTCCCATTCAAACTAGAAACTCTAGAAGGTCCAAACAAGTCCATGTGAACCAACTCGAGAGGTTGATAAGTTGAAACTTCTTTATTTAATTTGAATGAAACTTTATATTGCTTTCCCTTTTGACAAGGAGTACAAACTTTGTTTGATGGGAATTTTAGTTGAGGTAGGTCTCTAACTAAATTTTTCTTAGTCAGTTTCTTAAGTGAATGAACATTGCAGTGTCCTAATCTTCTATTCCATAGCCAATATTCTCTATGAAAAGCATTTAAACAGGTAACCTTTTTTTGGCTAAATAATTTAAATCTATAGCATATACATTTTCATTTCTCAAGGCAGTAAATACCAAAACATTTTTAGAATCAAATACATTGCAAGCATCATTTTCAAATTTAATATTGAAACCATCATCACACAACTGAGAAATTCTTAACAGATTGTATTTAAATCCATCAACAAATAATACTTTAGAAATTAAAACTGAATCAGTGTTACCAATCTGGCCTAAGGCGATGATTTTTCCTTTTGAATTATCACCAAAGGTGACATATCCTCCATCAACCTTGATTAAGCTCTTGAAGTATGAAAAATATCCTGTCATGTGTCTTGAACATCCAATGTCCAAGTACCATGTCTTTCTACAGGAACTCTTCAAGCAAGTCTCCTATAAAATAGGTTTAAACAGAAAATGATTTTGGTACCCATATTTTCTTGGGTCCAGACAGGTTAGCAAGCAAAAATTTTCGTACCCATATTTGTCTAATGGGTTTCATATAATCAATAGATTCAAAAGATTTTGAAAGATAAACTTTGTTTGATCTATAAATATGTGAATAGATGGTTGAGACATAAGAGTTTCCAAAACTGGAACTAGTAGAATACTGTCCAGATTTAGGAATAAATCTATTCTTTGTAATCTATCTCTATCCAGGCTGATAGCCTAAACCAGTATTATACTTTGGTGTAACTTTTTTTCCAAGCATTTGAGTTAGAGTGTTCTTTCCATTATTGAATTTCTCTAAGTCTATTCTAAGTTTCTCATTGGATAATTTAAGTTGAGTGTTCTCCTTTAAAAGTTGAGCATTCTTTTCCTTTTCTACTTTTAATGCAGATTCAACAGTGCTAGTTAAAGCATACTGTTTCTTTAAGGTTTTATACTTATCTTTTAGCTCATTACAAGTTTCCTCTAGCATGTTACAGTATTCAAATAACTCTTCACTAAACATGTTTTCAGAATCAGAATCATCTCCAGAATAATAAGAATTTAAAGAAGGAGTATCCAATATTACCTCAGATGTGTTTGCCATGAAACACATATTAGCTTTTTGAGATTTTGTATCCTGAGTGGAGTCAGAATCACTTGAACTGTATTCTGAAGCACTCTAGGTTTCTTTCATTGCTTTCTTATATTTTTTGTCCTTGTACTCATATTTTTTCTTGTATTTTAACTTTGGACAGTCAGCTTTCACATGTCCTTTACTCTTGCATTCATAACAAACTATGTCATCACTTTTATCAGTCATTTTCCAATATTTATTCCAATGACCTTTATTGTCATACTTTCCCTTGTAATTGGATTTTCTGAAAAACTTCTTCTTTCTATAAAACTTCTTAAATCATCTGGCTATCTGAGCCATTTCAGCATCGTTGTCTGATGCACTTTCATCACAGCTTGAGCTATCACTTTCACTTTGAATTTTTTCTTTGTCCTTGGTTTTTGAAGCATAGGTCTTCAAGGCTACTGATTTCTTTCTTGGTTCATCATCTTCTTCCTTGTTTACCTTCAGTTCTTCTCCATACATCATTAACTTACCAATCAGCTCTTTAAAAGGCAGTGAACTTATATCACACGATTCTCTTATTAAAACTGATGTGCCTCTCCATCTGTCTAGCAGACATCTTAGTATCCTCATGATTTTCTCTTTTGTAGGATCAACTTTTCCAAGTGATCTCATTGTATTCACAATTTCATTGAACCTGAGATACATGTCAAAAATAGGTTCATCAGGATTCATTTTAAAATTATCATACTTAATAGTGTATGTATTCAATCTCATTTCCTTAACATTGGTTGTTCCCTCATGGGAAATAGCCAAAGTATCCCAGATTTCATAAGCAGTCTTGTAAGCAGATATTCGATTAAATTTTGCATCTCCTAAAGCACAATATAGGGCATTCATTGCTTTACCATTATTATTGTAATCAGTTTTCGTAGGATCATCCCAAGTAGTTCTTTTAGTTTTTTGGTTCTTATATTGAGTCTCTATAGCAGTCCAGATGTCAAATCCCATACTTTCTAAATAAATTTTCATTTTCAGTTTCCATTGGGCATAATTAACACCGTTAAAGAAGGGTGGCCTGTTGGTAGCAGTACCTTCCAATCTATTATCCATAATTATATTTTAGAAAATATATTTAAAGAGATAAAATTTAGAACTAACAGAAATTTAAGATCTTTAAGATACAACTAAAATCACAGTTGAAAAATAGAGTATTTGTAAATCCTTTATTAATAACAACCTTTGATACCAAATGTTGGTCGGAGTGGACACTCAAGAGGGGGGTGAATTGAGTTCCAATCAAAAATTCATGTTTAAAAGATATGTATCAAAATCCCCCAAATTAAATAAAAATTAAACTGTAGTGAATTTATAAATATTGTAAGTTTTCAATTAGTTTCTCAAGAGATTGATTATTTCTCAGTTAACTCAATCTGAGGATTAATTAACTTTTGAAACTAACTTACTAGATAACAAAAGTTATAAACACTTGCTAGTTTAACTATCATAGTTACTTTAAAGCAGATTTATATTTAAATTACTTAGTAGTGGAATAAAAAATAACTTAAACTAAAAATAAGATGTGCAATAGATATAACCAAGAGGTTCAGTATCAAGCTGTGACTTAGTCCTCTCAAACAATTTATATAAACTTTGATCCACACCCTGGATTGGGGTAAACGATAGTACACAGACTGTCCACGTACTAAGACCTCTACCAAATTTCTTCGTGGGAAAAACAAAATAATAGTACACATGATATCCAGGTCACACTTGACCTCTACCACTATCCACAGTGGGAACTAGAAGGTTTCAGAAGGTTTGAGTGAGGATTTTAGATATCCTCCAGTTATGCTCAGGAGTCAGTGTGTGTCTAAGATGAACAGAATCACACAGAGTACTCAAAAAGTAAATAAGAAAATCACAACAGAGCTAAAAAGATAAGAGATGGGTTTATAAGGCTTTGTGTAATGGAAATGCAGCTCTGGACTCCTTTTGGATTGAGCAGATGTTGTTTCAGTCCTTCTCTGAATTTTTCTAAGAAACAGAGTGTCGTAGTACTATTCCTTGACTTCCTTGTATTGAAGTTTTTCTTGAGGTTGCAGTAGGATTTGCATAACAACAATGTCCCTCAGCTTCCATCACAAGTTATTCTCTTATTTAAGCTCTGGTGCATATGTTATTTTTGTATCAGATGCGTATCTTCGTATATCACCACACTCAGCAGCTTTTTCACTTCTTTTCCACACATTTTATGTGCAGCTTTTTTCTTTCCTTTTATAGCTCAATTGGTCTGACAAAAGCATGATTACTTTTGCAGGTACGAGGTACGGTTTCCTGAAATTCAACATACATTAATTAATTAATAGTAGTTGCATTAAAAACATCAAATATGACCGTTGCTAAATATACAATAGAAAAATAGTTCAGAGAAATAGTGACTAGTTTCCATCATTAGCTCTTAGTATTAGTGAGCTTGTATCGGTGGACTTGAGTCAGTAAGTCTGTATCGGTAGATGTTACTCTTTATAACGGTAGACCGCTTGAATCGGTAGCTCCTTCTATTGGTAGCTCCTTCTATCGGTAGCTCCTTCCATCGGTAGCTCCTTCCACTGGTAGCTCCTTTTATCGATAGCTCCTTTGTACTGGTGGCATTCTTGTATCGGTAGACCTTGTAGCGGTATCCGTCTGTCTGTATCAGCAGACTTATATCGGTAGCTATCTTTCTATATCAGTAGACTTGTATTGGTAGCTATCTGTCGATATCTGTCTGTATCGGTGGACTTTGTAGTTTTATCGGTGGACTTCATATCGGTAGTTGTCTGTCTGTCTGTTTTTATCAATAACTTGTATCGGTAACTATGTACCAGTGACCTTGTGTCACATGAAGCTTGGTCTATCAATGACCTTTTACTTATCGGTAGACTATGTACCGGTAGGTCTGTATCAGTCGACTTGTGCATACCGGCAGACTTCTATACCGGTGTACTTAGCCTTATCGGTAGCTATTTGTATCAGTGACTCACAAGCTTAACACTTATCTGTTCCATGAAAAACATATCCAGATTTGAGTTAGAATTATTTAAAATCATGTATAAACATAGATAAAAATTGATTAAAATATTCCAAAGATTATTTTGTTATTTTTGTCAACATAATTTAACATATATATAGGATTATAAACACATATTAAAACATAATTGAGATTATCAAAACAGGTGAGGTCAACAGTTGTATTATTGAACTCAATAACTCATGGAAATTAATAAAAGTTGTCTTCTATCCACAACCATTAGGCTACAACTATGATGATGAAATATTCTCTCTCACTTTATATATCTCCATTTTTAATTATTACTTACACTCTTAATTAAACTTCCCATATGATTTACCCTTTTATTTGTTATATAAACCTATAAAAAAAATTTATAATCCATTTCTTTTTTTAACTCCTGTTATAAAAATATTAAAAATAACTTAACCAAATCTCTTATCAAGTATCCTTTTTCAATACCTTACATTTTAATGGTTTCCATCTTCTCCATATCAAATATATAGGTTTATATCTTTTCCATAGATTCCTATTTTCCACATTACCTATAATTTTACTAGGTAATTTTATCTACTTCTATGACATATTTCTCTTCTGTTGATATGTTATGTGGTATGACATTATTATGAAACCTAGTTATCTTTCACCATAGTTTATAAATAATGTTATAACTGATATAAGATCATTCATTGTATCCTTCTTTTCAAGGTCTCACCCATGATTAAAAATATATTAAGATGTGAAAGGTGGTCCTGAAATTATACAATCCTTTAATGAATTTTTATTTTATGATACTATGTATGTGGTTGGGACATACCACTTAACCCCACAATGTTTTGTTTTCATGGAATTAATACATGAATTATGCTTAAGATGTTTAATTATTGTTCATGAATAATATTATGTGACATATTCATGAGATTTATATATTCATATTACATGCCTCAATTATATGATGACCATTATAGTTAATCATGTACTCATATTGATTCAATATTACATTTATATACCATAATTAATTTATCATCCTAGTCTGGTTACTCATTCACAGTGCCTGAGTTCTAATGCCAAATAACCTCAGGCATTCCACCCTATATGGAAAGGATTTCCAATAAGAAATATGGGATTATAATGACGATGGGGAAACTATGAACTCAAGGATAATTTATAATTTTCATTCACAAATTTACTAAAAATTTATCATGACTCATATATACATTGAACATATCCAAAACCAATAGAAACTAACCAAGGATCTATAATAGCATCAAACTGTCTAGAATAATAATTGTAAATATACTTGATGATTCATAAATTGTTACATACAATGTAGTTGTCTATTTTATATAAAAATTCATAAATTCATGAATAGTTTTGACCCATGGTCGATACAAATTCAATTCACCAAATTAAAATAGTGTATACTAGATAAAGACAAAATCATTCTAACATTGCATGTTGAATCATCAGGCTTTAAAAACCCTTTAAACCAGATTGATATCTACAACATAACACTTATAGGTAAACCTATATAATACATGAGGGAGTACCCATGTACATGAAAACCCATTTCGTGTACTATGGTAAGGGTTATCCTAATGGCCTAGTAAGATTCACTTGCTCACCTTAGAACATTGACTGTTGGTGATCAAGTTGGATCTTATGGATGTATTTATTAAGTGTCACTCAATCCTGCCAAAATAAATCCCCAACATGCACATGAAATACTATCATACCTATGTTTCATTTTGTAATAGAAGACGTATTCACCCCTAAGGATAGATATCAATACCACCAAACTATAAGTCAGGTCCAAGAAACATGCCACCAAAGACACACCAATTCAAATTGAAAAATAGTATGATAAAATGTTTTACTCACTCATCACATCAAATAAGATCATAAGATATCTCAATGCATATCAAAAATGATCATCACTTATCATATTCCAACCTAACCCATTCATCATCCTATTACCCATAAATAATCTAAATTCAAAATATAATGAGAAAATCTTATTATTACAAAAAAACAAAAAAATAATCAAATGGTATCAAAACATCAATAGGAGATAATAAATTGAATAAAATGACTTCAAAGGGGACCCAAATATACAAATAAATATTCAATAACAATCACATGATAAATAAATCAACAAAAAATAATGGGTCCCAATCATATAAAATAATACAGATCCAAACTCCCACATCATGCCCCATAATAAATCAATGATCCTTATAAAATATTTCTTATATACTATCCATAATACTTCTCCTTCTCTATTACATGTTTCAAAATTCATCATAAGAGATGGATCCAACTGTATCGTATATCACTATGGATGTGCATGGATATCTAGTATAAAATATCAAGAATCTAAATCATTATCCAATTATGTTCCATGGACATTATCATATTGTGGTGATACATGGTAGTATAAAAACCCCTTTTAATGTTTATACTTTCTCACCCACTAGTATATTCACCCTTCTCATCACTATCAAGATCCACTTTAATGCCATATCAATTATGTGTATCATCATTTATTCATATGAACTCACAAATAAAATAAAATATTCTCCACTCAAGCTTGATCATGATAACCAGGATCATTTCTTACATATCCTCCCTCTCTAGGTATTATCATGATCATTGAGGTTGTTTTAGACATCATGTTCATATCTATGGTCCATTATGTAAACATTCATACCTATTAAGATATATTTTAAGTAAATATATTAATCACAAAAAGAATAGAACACACCATGGAGGGAACCTACACCTCACCTATCCTAAGATCAAACCCCCAATCGATGATTAGAAAAACAATGTGACTATCCCCTAACTCTACCTTCATTATCAATTGAAATAACATGGGTTTTAACTCGTGAATTGGAAATATTTCCCCCAAGCTGTATGGAGAAAATCAACATTGTCTATAAATTATCTCAAGGTGCCTCACAGCTTCTTGAATGATCTCTCATAGCATGATCACAACCCATATGTGATTCCAAAAAAATATCATAGGGATCTCGTGAGAAAATGGCATATACCTCAATTACACATTTATTTTTTATTTATTATCACATCGGTAATCCTTAATTCTAATGCATACTTATCTAATTAAAAATAAAATAAATTCATAATCCAATCTATCCATACAAAAATCTCATAATCAATATAAACCTATAAGAACATACTAATCGTTGTGAATTTTTTGAAACCTCATGGCCTACGGTATAATAAATCCATAATGGGAAATCAATATTCTTATGAGAAAAATCTATAAATTCCAAAAGCAATTAACCTTTAATTGCTACTAATTTTGAAAATAACCAAAGTTAATGTCAGTACAAATCATTACTCCATAAAAACAAAAAAAATGATGCATGTTAATCCTTCCCAAACCAAATAAAAAAAATCATCCTATGAACCCCATACCCATTAATGAATAAAAGGAAACCACTATGAAATAACATTCCTTCCATATTGAAAAAAATTATCCTAGGAACCACTAAGATTGTAGGGTCTTCCAACAACAACCCATTGGGTAATCTAATGGTGCAGGAACACTAGTTGACCCATTATGTTTAAAATAGAACCAAACTAGGTACTTGATGGCTATTTTAAGTGACCTCTACTTTTTTATTTCTTAAAAAAAATGAACACCTCTTCTGGGATTTTTTTACCCATCTTACCATCTTATAAAACTCAAAATATACATTAAAAAACACTAACAATGATCTCCACCTTGATGTGAAATAAAAAATTAAAACACTCCATGATTATCCCTCTAGTATAATATAGCTTCCTCCAGATTTCATCAGTAATCGATAATTCATGGAATTACAAACTCCCTGTCACATAAATTTTTATCCTTGAAAATCCAAAATGTTCATTCATTAAATATATTTAAATATTATAGTCACTAATTCATAATATACTCACTGATAATTGTCTTAAATTTAAAATTATGCTTCTATCATGAAAATTCAATCACCTGAGTGCATTGTAAATCAATAATAAACACTATTAAATTACCAAAATTAAATTTAAATATCTTCAGTTGGTCTCCTATCAAAAACACCATTTTACTCAATTCCATTCATAATTTCTCATATGGTATAATTATAATCATTTTATTACCCTACTTTCATCATTGATGGTGATACTAGAGTAATTCATAGATGATCCCTCCACTCTAAATATACTAAAGTAAAATCTTGTAAGGGACTTATAGAGATTATTATCATTAAGGATCACATCCAAAAATGAATAATGCATAATGGTTATATCCAAAATATGATTTTTTTACCAAAATCACAACACACATAGTCAAAGCTGCAATACCATCAATTCAAATATCCGAATCCTTATGCTTTGGTCACACAAATACCTCACATAGATTGTAGGAAACATCTAGAAACACACAAATCAAAACACTCAGGACATGCCTGATTCATTTATTAAAATATGATAACTCATTCATACTCCTACATGGTGATCATTTTTTTAAAATTATTCAAATCAGTTTACATACCCCAAGATCACTCAAGTTTCACACAAGGCCAAACATAGCCTTTAAGTTAGTGGTTTTCTATCCAAATTAAAAATCCAAAAATCCCTAGCCTCACTAGTTTATTTCATGAACACCAAATCTATTTATTAACACCAATTTATTATATTCAAAAATAAAATTTCAAAATCATTTCCATAATTTTTTTATAAAAAATATAAATTTTCAAAATATTACAACCATACTAGTTATTTTTAGAAACATTTTCTAGTAATACCACTATCCACAAGTTTTGAAGTCATATATGAACTTTTTGAAAAACCAAGATTTCTCTCAAAACATTAAAACACTAATATCATTTCTCTATGGTGCACATTTGGTCCCAATAATTAAGAAACACATTCAATAAAAAATTAATAGAGTCACCCTTAATAATTAATTTTAGGAAAAATTAAATAGTTTATAAGTTTATTTTAATAAATATTTAATTATAACTAGGTACTATATAAATTATCCATGACCATAGATACATGTTCCATGCCTTATGCATGACATTATCATCATTAATGAATTAATATAGAAACCAAATCCTTTTCATTCCTATGAATCAGCTCGATTCCCATCCACCCCATTATTGTATTCTCTCCTAACAACTCTAAAAAAACTAGAGTACTTATTCACATAATAGAGCCCAACCCAGAAACATGGGTTTTTACTAAAATCATGATAGACATGACTGATATTAGTTTACCTCAAAACTCTTGACACCATATATATACATCTAAATTATTCTATCACAAAACTATTATGATCAAATTCTATTTTTTAATATATCATATTACGTACTTGTGTTAGTGTCATAGATGGAATACCTCATAACCTCTAGAAAGTGTCCCCACATACTAGAGGAAACAAACTAGTGTCTAGGTACTATATCAACCATATGTAGTATTTTTCCTAATTGATAAAATTCAATGATCATGTCTAAATCTACTAAAAACTAAGTATTCCTCTTTAATATATCAAATATACCCAAAACACATGGAAACAAAATAGTGATTTTAAAGAACCCAAATATAGTATCCTAGAGTTAGTGGTTACATTATTACATTGGTATTAGATACAAATAATCACATCCCAAAGTATCTAATAGTTTATTAGTCTTGGAAAATAAGATACATACTTGAATCTAACATTACAGTTAAAAACATAAAATACAACATAGTAATTATTTTGAGAACACAATTATTCTCCTAAATTATTCCTTCATATCAATAATAATATACTTATTGGAATCATGGGTAAAAATAAACATAAGAAAAAGGGTCAGATCAGATGTTCAGTAAGGGTATGTGAATAGACGAAGCTAAATGAGGCATGAATAATATGGCAGTAAATAAATGAAAATAAAATAATTCCATATAAATAATCACATGAGCTAAAATCTACCCATGGATATCATAACTAATAAAATAATCACACAAAAATTAATAAATAATATCATAATTAGGGAAATATATAATGTGATACATCATAAACATACCATCAAGGCCTCATTGCAAGATATCTTACAAAAATGGATAATGCCTCAACCAATACTCAAGCTTGTTTGTCTCATGAGTCCTACCGATGTATCAAGGAGATATATAGGACCCCTTCCATAACATAAAAATTCAAATGAATTCATCATATGAAATAAGTGAAACAAAATAAAATAAACCATTCATATTCGAACTAACATAATAAATGGTAATAATTACCTCAATTAATGAACATAATCATAACTCATCCAATGTAATATGGAAAATGGTATTAAAATAGAACGTCTCCAATAAAAATAATCATATATGACCCAATAAAATATGTTAGATGGTACCATAATAGAATAAAATCATTAATTAATAAAATTTTAAAAAGGATGTTGACATTTATGAAAAGAAAATTAAAAATAACAATGGAAAACCTTTGATGAAAATACTCTTTTCACTTTGAAATCATTTTTTTAGATTGTTCACATATACAAGAAAACATTTTTATTAAAAGGAACCTCATAAAATCATATATTATATTTCAAATAATATATTATCCATTAAGGTGAGAAAATATTTTCATGCTCTATAAGTTAAAAAACATTCATTTTATATTTTTTTCAGAAAGGTTAAAAAGTACCTCGTTCTAAAAATGACAAGAAGATTCCATTAAAACCAATTTTTTAAAGTAAAAAATAGGTAAAAATTAATTTAAAAAGTATTATAATAGTAAAAATATTGTTTATTTTTTTTAGAAAATATTTTTATGGAAGAGGAATATTCCCTAGTAGAGACTTAAACATAAACAATCCTAAATAATGATGAGATTGTGAAATAAACCCTTACCCTGGGTTCAAATTACTTCATACATGTTAAAACATACTTTATAATAAATATAATTTTATTATAAATATATTCTAGAACCATAATTATTTATATCATACCATTTATTACATACTTAAGATTTTTTATCACTCGTTTCTTAAAAAATCCTCGTAAAAAATGATTATTTTATGTAATAACTACTGTATTTTTCATGCATGTTTTGGTTCTATAATTTTGATATTTATAATTTGATCAAAGTTAAATAATATAAATAATGTTAATAATGATATAAATATCATATATCGGAAATAAAATAGTCATAATTCCTATCAATAAAATATGGACATGAAAAATAAATTACACCACCACGTAGAGGTGATAAGTTGTATGTACAAAAAAGTGATACTTTCACTTATCATTTGATTAAGAAGAGGGTGGTTAGGGGTGGTTTCATCATAATAATAAAATTTTAGTATATTTAGTATATTTAGGTTATTATTTAATGATAATTTATTGATATTTATAAATGGTAGAAGAAGTAATAAATTGGAAGAGGTCGGGTATGACAATTACCTCTTCTTCGAGAGACCTTCTTGAGATCCTTTCATAAGGGAATTCATGTAAGTATTTTAGGGATACCAGCACCTATATATGTTGGATATGTTTTTTTAGAAAAATAAATGGACTAGGATTGGTTTTGATAGATGGATTAATGGGGTGTGAATAAGTGAAGGAGGAGGTTCCTATTTATAATTGAGGTGAGGGGCATTTTTAAAATTTCTCAAAATATTAAATTATAATAAATTAATTTTAATTCTAAATGCCTTAAAATGGAAAATGATTTGAATATGATTTCAAATAGGTTTTTAATTCCATAAAAACTTAGAATGGTTTTTATGTCATTTTAAGCATTATCGTTTTGATTAACACCTTGGTTAATTATTTTTTACTTTAACTATGGTAACCTCAATTTTAATCATAATGGGTTAAAAATATTACTATAAATGGGAAAATGATTCATAAATGTACCATTAATGATATTTTAAACTAAACTCCATTAACATGGTAAATGATGATATATTGATGAATTTTAAATTATTCAATGAAAATTTATTTTAATAAATTGTCATTAATGTTACCTTTGAAACTATTAATTAAATTTGACTCAAAGTACATCAAGAAAAAACATAAACATAAATATAATGATTTAAAACCTCTATAATATGCCATATATATCTATAAAACTCATTGGACGCATTAACTCATTCATATTCTGTCAAAATTAATATTTTTAAATAAATTATTTTATTTTTTATTAGTTAAAAAAATAAAATATTAGCATTGCACAAGAATATAATGTAATTATATAATTTATAAAAATTAAAAATTAATTTATATGATGAAATTAATTTAATTAATCTAAGATAGGCATTTATTTTCATTCATATCATTCTTTTTTCACTATGTGGACACATAAAAGTTATTAAAAACAAAGAGAGTGACATTTTTGTGACTATATTTGATTTAAATAATATATATGTCATTTGCAGGTTAAAGTATCCATTAAAAAACTAAAATTAAATCCTAAGGTTATAAGGTTCAAATCATATTCATCCAATAGGAATTAAGATGAATAATTATGGCCTTATATCTTAGTTTTATCCAAAATTATCCCAACTTACCCTTTACTAAGGTGTACAATTTTACCACTATTGTTATTCATTTTGACAAAAAATAAAATGGAGAAAATTAAAAAAATTGACCATCCTAATTAAAAATATGTAATTAACCTTTTCAAATTTAATAACTATAACTATCATAAATTAATTTTAGAATAAGTGTGAAAAATGTGATAAAAACACATTATAGAAAATAGAGTTCATAAGAATAAAATAGGCTTTATTCTTATCCCATGCATAACAAAACTATTATATGAATGTTAAAACATTTGATTGAATATATAAATTTTATTAAAACTATTCAAAAATAGTGAATAAATCATTTTAATGTGAAATAAATATGTTCCGTACACAAAAATAGTTTTTTAGAAAAACACATATTTTAATTTAAAAAAACAATTATAATCAATTGATAACCAATGAATTTATTCTATAAATTTAAAAACCATATATTTTTTAAAATTTATTTAGTCCCATTCATACCCACTAATTTAATGGTCAGGTTATACTGGTTGTATAATAATAGAATGTGTTCGCCTGAACTAAGTGTTGTGTCCAATGTAGGCTATCAAAGCAATTAAATCTATTTAAAAAGAGACATACCATAAAATAATATGGTATTAAATTCTTCCCTCGTTAAAAAATGCTCAAAATATTCAAAATGTCAGTTCATAAAAATATATGGGTTGTTCTTCATCATAATTTCCTCATGTTCCCACATTGCTTCTTCTGTCTTATGATTTTTCCTAAGTAACTTTACTGGTCAAGTTTTCTAATTACTCAATACTTGTTCTCAAGTGTGTTGAATATAAATAGGATCTTCATAGTAATATAATTCATTTTCCAATTATATTTCTTCATAAGTTAGAACTTGTATCAGGTATGGCATACTTCCATAACAATGATTTATGGAAAACATTGTGTAGTTTAGAATTGATAGGTGGCATTGCTAAATGTTAAGACATATATCCAATTCTTTACTTAATTCTAAAAGTTTGTATGTACCTAAGGATAAGTTTTACTTTCATATCAAATCTTATAACACACTTCCATGGATATACCTTCAAGAAAATGTGATCTCCCACTTGAAATTAAAAATATTCCCTCCGGTTATCATCATAGATATTTTTATTACATTGAGATGATTTGACAGGGGTTTGAATAGTATTTACCTTTTCCGTTGTTTCTTCCTTAAGATCTAGGCCTACAATATTACTTTCACCAACATCATCCCAAAATCGTGGTGTATGAAATCTCTTTCCATATAACACTTTATACGGTATCATTTGAATACTTGAAACAAAATTACTATTATAAGAGAATTATACCAAAGGAAAATACTAATCCCACATACCATGAAAGTCAAGTGATTAGGACCTCAAAATTTCTTCTAATGTTTGGATCATCCTTTCTGACTACCTGTCGGTTTAAGGGTGATAGGTGGTGCTCAAACGAAGCTTAGTATCAAGAGACTTTTGAAGAATTTTCCATAATTTTGATGGAAATTGCGGATCACAATCAGACACAATTAAAGGAGGTGTACCATGAAGTCTTACAACTTCATTAATATAGAGTTTTGAAAGGCACTCCAATGGTAAATCTTATCTTATAGTGAAAAAAGGTGTAGATTTAGTAATTCAATCAACAATAACCGATATCGCATCATTAATTCTTGGAGGCTTTGGTAATCTAGTGAAAAAATCTATAGTATTATCATCTAATTTCCATGTAGTAATAGGTAGAGGTTGCATGACTCCTATATGATGTTGTGTCTTAGAATTCACTTTTTGAAAAACCAAATATATTGACACATAATCAGAAATTTCCCACTTCATATAATACCAACAGAAATGTTCCCTCAAATTCCTATACATCGTGGCACTATGAGAGTTTATATAGAAATTTGATCTATGAAAATCATACAATAATCCAATTTTTCGATCGGGTATAGAGGGAAAAAAAGACTCTTTCCAAATTTCATAATTCCATAATCATATAAAAATTCTACCAATTTCCAATCATTCATAGCCTTAATTTTCTTTTGAAAATTATCATCACCAAACTAAGAACATTTTAACTTTTCCAATAATGTTGGTTTGGTAGTCATTTGAAAAATGAGTGATGTTTATCATTCCTTAATAATTCCCATATCCATATTTACTAGATCCATAAATATAGGATCCTTATCAGTCCTCAGTTTTTTCAAAACTCCATGATCATTCCTAATTAATGAATATACTACCTTATTTCCATTTCTTGGGTGGTTATGTATTGAGAAACCAAAATCCTTGAGTAGTTAAAGCCATTGCCTTTTCCTCTTGTTGAGTTATTTATATGTGAAGATGTATCCCAAACTCTTATGTTTTGTATATATATATATATATATCACATATTTCACCATAGAAATAGTATCTCTATATCTTTAGAGAAAATATTATGGCCACTAACTCAAAATCATGAGTTGGATAGTTCTATTCATGAGTTTTTAACTCCCTTGATACATAGGCAATAACTCTATCATTCTTCATAAGGACACAACCAAATCCATTCCTCGATACATCACTATATATCACAAATCCACCATTTTCAAATGCTAAAGTCAATATTAGAGATTTCAAAAACCACGTCTTCAATTCATCAAAACATTCTTAAGATTCACTTTTCCAAATAAAATTAACCCCTTTTTGAGTAATCTTGGTTAACGAGCTATCTAATCATAAAAATGAACAAATCGCTAATAGTAACCTGCCAAACCAATGAAACTATGTACCTCAGTTATGTTCACTAGTATAGGAAATTCCTTAATTGCCTTTTTCTTCATAGGATCAACTAATATTCCATCCATAGAGACAATATATCCATGAAAAGAAACTTTTTGAAACCAAAATTCACAGTTGATAAATTTACTATATAACTCTTTTCTTCTAAGAGACTCAAGTACAATCCTCAATTGGTTCTCATGGTCCTCATCATTCTTGGAGTACAGCAAAATATCATCAAAAATACCACAAAAAAATATCAAGATATATATTCTTTTAATACTATGTTCAATAGATCCATCAAAATAAAGGGTGTATTATTCTTTCCAAATGGCATTACTGTAAACTCATAATGTCTATACCTCATTTGAAATGTTGTATTCGAGATATATTCCTTCTTTACTCTCAATTGATGATATCTATAACTAAATTCAATCATTGAAAAATATTGATTTATGTGATGTTGGTCGGATAAGTCGTCAATGTGAGGCAGATGATGCTTATTATTTATCATAATATCATTTCATTCTATTTAATCAATTAATACCCTTATAGACCCATATTTATTCTTAATTAAATGAGTAGTGGCTCGTCAAGGTGAAACACTATGACTTATTAATCCCTCACCACTCAAATCCTCTAGTTGTTTATTCAACTCCACTAACTCCATAGTGGTCATTCTATAAGGAGTCATTGATATATGTATTTCATTAGGGATTAAATCAATGGAAAATTCAACTTTCCACTCTAGTGGATATCAAGTTAATTCCTTAGGAAATACATCAATGTATTCATGTACAATAAGTACCTCCTCAATTTGAAAATTACCTTTTTCATCATAAGGTTGTGTCTTCTCTTCTTCTCCTAGAATCTCATTTAGAAGAGCTATTGGAGGTAGATCTATACATAACTCAGATAATGAAGTCTCCCCTCTAAAGATAAGGAATTCTATATCTTTATCATGAGTCATAATTTCTATCTATTTAAAATATTTTTTTTAATTATGTTTTGAAATCCAATCCATACTTATATCAAAGTGAACCATATGTATGATAATAAAACCAGTAAATAGAGAACATTTATGTGTCATAATAGGAACTGCTTGACACATCTTCGTTGCAGTGTGGTTCCTACTAGGTTTTTTAACTGACAACTCCATTTTTAAGGTGAATGGGAAATGTCTACTTTTTTTAGAAAACTGGAAACATATAAAAGAATGCAATGATCCAAAATCAAATAAAGCATTGGATAAATTTTAGGATATGATTAAAGTAACTTCACACAAAATTTGGAACTTAAAACTTAGTTGTTGTGATCACATAAGATTTACCTTTCCCCATTGTACCTTTCTGGGGAATGTTCCCTTGACACCTAGGATAATCATTTTCATAATTTCCCATCTCCTTAAAGCTAATGCATCTCGCATTTCTAGCTTCTTTCTTTCCCTTACAATCACGGGTCTGGTTACCTTTTTCTCTACACTTATATCATACTCTCTTTCCCAATAAGTATGTTCAATTATGTTTCTTTCCACATTTATTGTATGTTGGAAATCTCACCATTCTTTTCTTCCCATTTTCCTTATTTTCTTTTCTAGAGTACTCAGTAGCCCTCTTTTAATCTTTCTTCCCTTCAAATCTATAAGACTTGGAGAATTGTTTCTTTATATTGGTAGAACGTGATATTATATCCTCATATGATGAGAATGTTTGGGAGACTAATTCCCTTCGATGAATTGGCTTAATACCATCATAAAAATGCTCAATAGTACTCTTTGGTTTATGTAAATAGTCTGAAACATGCCTTGATAACCTTGTAAAGTTGGTTCATGCCTAGAAACATCATCATCCTCCTTTTGTCTCAAACTCAAGAATTGTCTCTCCATGTCCTCTAAGTGCTTTTGAGAAAAATATTTTTCTAAGAAAAGTTTATTAAAATCTATCAATTCCAAGTTTTTTATATCCTCCACCTCATTAGTATTTTAAATCAATAATCACCATTGAACTGCATCTGCTGAGAAATGATAAACGGTCATAACAACCTTCTCTATTTCATTACTACTCAAAGCGAGAGATATCTTTTATAAGGAACTTATCCATTACTCAGCTTGAAATAGATTTTTAGTCCCATTTAATGATGGAGGATGTTGATGCATGAAGCAGTCAAATATTGTTATACCGCGTTGTGGATCAGTAGAATGCTCTATATTGGCAAGGTTATTACTCATAGCATGAGTCAACTATCATGATATATTTATAATTTCTTCATCTCCAACTTCAACTCCATCCCCAACATCATTATCTTTCCTAGGAGAGAAATCCCTACATGGATTAAGTTCATGTATATGGTTTCCATTTATTCCACTAGGAACCATTTCTAAATAATATCATTCACTATATTAGATTATGAATCATATTGTATACTTTCAAAACTAGTGAAAGACTTAAGATAAATTGAAAAATTATGTATAACTAATCTCAAAATAAAAGGCTTGGTTTCTTAGGGAATATTCTCAAAGTCCATTATAGGGTTACATTTTTCAAATCTATGATTTCTTAAATCTAATTTCCGAAGATTCAACTAAACTTCTTCTGATACAAACTATAAACACTTCAACCCCAATTGTCCTGAGTCTGTGGTTACATTATTACATTGATATGAGATATAAATAATCTCTTACTAAAGGACCAAATATTACATTACGATAAAAAAGACAACAAAGTAATTACTTTTGAAAACACCATTATTCTCTAATATTATTCATTCATATCATATACATATGCCACATTACAAATTTTCAAGAATGTGCCCCCGAGCATATTTTTACCCTCGTACTAATCCACCTCCCTTGGTTTCCCTATCTACCCCCTTCACGTCGGTGCCTAGTGTCTATCTCCGCCGAGCTGGGGAGCCTCCTACTGTCGTCTCGTTCCCGGAGGGGTTGACCAGTGCGGACAAGGTAGGTTTGTCTGGTCCGTCTCTTAAAGAGGTGCTGCTCCATACATATTCTTCAAAGTCAACAGATTTTCCCTATTTCCTATTATCCCACTGGAGGTGCTCCATTCAGGAACTATGGCTGGGTCTCCGGCTCTCAATTTCTCTGTTTCTTCTCTTTAGGAGGTGGAGATGCTTCTTCGGTGGCCTTTGGTGGTGTAATTTGGTGCGCATAAGCCCCTGCTTCTGTTTTTTCAGAATTTCATAGCATCCAGGGGTTGGAAGCACCATCCAGGGATTCCATTCTAAACCCAAAGATGTTATTTGTGGTCTCCTCTTCCTGAGAGTATTTCATGAAGGCCTGGTCTAGAAGTGGTTGGTCGGTGGGGAAATGAGATTTCAATCTTTTCCGATGGTCGATGGATCCTCACTCCGAGGACAGCACTCCATTAGTGGTGGTGTGGGTTAGTTTACTTGTTATTCCCCTTCCTGCCCATAACATCTGATTCCTTTTATGGTATTGGTGACTCGATAGGGTATTTCTCTATGCAGACGTGCACACTCTATGTCTGCAAGAAGCAGCGGTGGCTCTCCTGTGCATTGAAATTGATATTTATCAGCCTTTTCCGTCGAACATTTTTCTTCGGGAGGGGAAATCCATTTCTTGGTGGAAATAAATAGTCTACCCCTCTCCAGAGAGGTTCTGTACAAGATCTCATCTTCAGGTCCATTCCATTTCTTTCTGTAGGAAGTCTCATGGAAACCCCAGTCCTCTTCACTCGGCCTATTCGGGACCCTGCACTCACACATCCCCGGAGTTGGCCGGGCCCCCTTTAGGGTGTCCTGGGCCTTCCGATGACGATTTCCATGATATATTTCTATAGTCCCCTCCTCCAATGGGGACTGTGCGCCCGCCAGCTCTTGTTCCTCTTGTTCATCTGTCGGATTCAACTCAGGAAGAGCACCTCCCTCCTCAGACTAGTGGGGGACCTGCTTGGACACGGTTCTTTTTAGGCCAAGGTGGCCCTTCTGTCCTTTTCCTATCTCCCTTCAAGAACCTCCAGCGTAGCCATGTAAGGTACATCAATGTGGTAAGATGGTCCTTCCACTTCCAGCCTCCTCTATGGATCCATTTCCTTCAGAAAGTGCCCCCTCTTTTCATTGGACTCTATTTTTCTCCAATGGATACAGTGCATTATTGCAGGATCTGGATGCCCCATACATGGAGTCATGAGGCTTTACTTCCCTATTCAATGGTGTTCACATTGGGTCTCATGTAAAGAACGATCAAGACTTATCTTCTGTCCAGACTAGGTGCTCTCCGATGTCTGGGGCGAAATCCAGGTGTCCCCACCATCTATGATCTCTTTTATCATTCAGAACACCCAAGGCTTGGGTTCTCAGGTTATGACAGAATTTCCATCTTATTAAATTTGTCTCTATAAATCCTCATTAGTTGAAGTTCTTGAGCCCAAATAGCATCATTCTAAGATCAACAACTTTTCTTTTGTTCTTGGTCTCCATGATTTTCTTCATGTAGACCCGATCAACAAACATATTTGTATTTTTTGGAATAACAACCGCTCAGTAGATTTGTTGGAAGCTTCCAATCAGCACATTTCTGTTAAGATTTGTTCATGCAGTCTTAGTTGGGTCTTCTCTTTTGTTTATACCAAGTACGAGGCAAGGGAAAGGGAAGTGTTGTGGCATGATTGGGATTGCTTGGATCTGAGGGATTCTGCATTGTTTGTTGGTGGGGATTTTAATACTATATTAGATCCTTTAGTGAAGAAAAGAGGTGGAGGTATCCCAGGAGGGACCACTGGTAATCTTCTTCCTTCACTTCCCAGAATGGACTCCTTGATATGGGATTTTCGGGGGACAAATTTACATGGTGCAGTAATCAAAAGGGAAATCTATGGACTTGGTGTAGGCTAGACTGGTGTTTTTATAATCACTAGGCCATCTCCTCCATTCCAAATACAAGGTTTGAGCATCCTGTTCGGTCAATCTCGAACCATTCTCGTCTTCTCATTCATCTGGGGCTTTGGTCAGTGGGAAATAATCATTTTTTCTATTCCTGCCAGTGGGTGTCAGACCCTAGTTTCCTCCATGTAGTCTGTGAGTCATGAACGAAACCCATGCAAGAGTGCAGGTGGATGGGTTTACATAATAGGATTTGATGCCTAAAAGGTTATCTCCCATCATTTTTTAATAACAGGCCTTCCCATTTGGTTGATCTGGATAGTGTTTAGGATGAGATTGAAAATATTGGGAGGGATCTTGAATCAATATGGGATGGAAAGATATTTGTTTCCATGTTTGACCCGAAAAACCATTTAGCAAAAATCCTCTTGGAATAGGAAAGGGCAGTCTGTGAGAAATCTAGATCCACTTGGCTTAAGGAGGGAGATAAAAATATGGCTTTCTTTTTATGGATTATCAAAGAAACAATGTGTTCCAGTGTTCTCAACATCCTTATAGGGGATGGGTCTTTCACTCATGATATGGATATTGTGGGATGTATGGCTGCTGCTCATTTGAAATATTTACTAGCTGATTCTAACCCTCAAATACCGGAAGGCAATCCAAGAGATTCCACTGAGCTTTTCGATGACATTCCCCATGTTGTTTTCTATTTCAAACAACAAGTTCTTTAAAACCACCCCTGAGGAGAAAGAGATCTAGGATGACCCTTTCTCTCTCAACCCGAAGAGTCATCTGGGGCCCGACGACTTCCCAAGATCATTCTATATTTCATTTTGGGAGCTTTTGAAGGGAGATCTGATGGATTCCATTCAAGATTACTTTAGATGAGGAAGCTTGCCCCCAGTTTCCTATTCTTCCACTCTGATCCTAATACCAAAGGTGAAGGAACCTTCTTCCCAACCATTATAGGATGATTAGCATGTAAAACTTCCCCTCTAAGGTTCGGGCCCAAATTTTTAAAAGGAGGCTCTCGGATCATTTCCATAACTGGGTCTCTATGAATCAGTAACGTTTCATCAAGGGAAGATCCACACAAGTGTCCATCACCATGGTGCACAAAATGGTTGGGGATACCAACATAAAATCAAATGGATCCAACATCATCCTTAAGATTTATATGGACAAATAATATTATAGGATGGAGTGGGGTTTCATCAATAGACTGATGACTTGTATGGGATTTTCAATTTGGGTGATTTATCATTCCTTCAGATACTTTAGTTCACTCAGGATAATTGCCTCTTTCATGGGTAAATAATGTGGGTTCTTCAAACCTGTTCGAGGTATCCAGCAGGGAGATCCTTTATCCCCTAGCATATTCATCATGGATCAAGACACCCTCAGCAGCTTCCATGGTAAAATAATTCTTAATGGCTGCATTCGACCCTATCGGTGCAGGTCAAATTTTATTGGTATTTCTCATATTATCTTCACTGATGAAATTATATTTTTCTTGAATGGAAAAATCAGAAATATCCATGATTTTAACAAAATTATGGAGGAGTAATACAAGTGGAGAAGTCAGATCATTCATCAGGACAAGAGTAGCGTTTACATTTCTGAATTTTGATCTGAAGGTTGTGGAAATTGCATTGAGTAGAGCTTAGGTATTCATAGGATACCATTTTCCATGGAGTACCTAGGTGCTCCTATTTCCCCAGGTAGGCTTCTCATTCTCCATTTCGATGGATTGGTTGACAAGATTACCGCATACATACTCAACTAGATAAATCGTTTCTTATCATTTGGGGGACACATCACCCTTATCAACTATATCTTTTTTCCATTCCTATGCATGCAATTTATTTTCTCAATGTACTGAATTCAGTTCTAAAAAACATTGAGAATATCATGGTGATAATCATCTGGGATTCCCATTCTGAAGGAAGATTCCATTAGGAATCATGGGACGGGATTTCTAGGGTGTGAGAGCCGGAGGCATCAACCTAAGGAGTTTCTTGGAGGCCATGCATAGCCTGTAAGCTAAGCTAGCATGGGAGTATCTGGAGGGCTTCACTCTACAGGCCAATTTCATCACTGGTAAGTATGTAACTCGCCTGTACAATGCAAGGGGGGCTCATCTCAGTTATGTATTTTGATATCACAAAATATTAGTGTTGTGGAACCATGATGGATTATGGGTTGTTGAAATACTAAGTTCTGTATTTATAATTGGGAAGGTTCGGTACTTTGTTATCCTAGTTTCCCAACCCTAGAGATCTCTTTCTCTTAGGCCAACTGGTTCACTTCCTTCATTAACACCATCCTCAAGCAACACCAATAAAAGACCTTCAAAAGCAATACCATGAATAATGATAATGATAAGTTTATTTTCATGGGATCCACGTTGGGAAATTTCTCTATGAAAGGCTACCACACCATCACGTAAGAGAATGATGAGAGGGATGAGAGGGATGAGTGGGGAGGTTGTAAGTTAATTTCATTTATTTTAGGATCTTTAAATTTTATGCTTATCACATAGATAAACAAAATTCAAAAGAAGATAAGACATACCTTGATCTATTGGATCTTCTCGATTTGAATCTCTTTGATTTTCTCTCACTTAAAAGAATTTCTATCCTTTGCTTGCTCTCTCTTTCGCAGCAGAATTGATGGAACGTACTGAAATTTGATTGAGACTTAATTGGCAAGGACATGACCCTTTAAATAGGGATAAAACAGTTATTTATGAGTGATTATTTAATTAATTGTCAAAGTCCATCATTTTGACAATTATATCCCTCATTATCCCATTATAATAATATTAAACAAAATATAACGTGAGTTATTCTAACATTCTCCCACCAAACTCATGTGATATTACTTTATGATGTTTAATAGTTAATCGTTTATTATGCGCATTTATATCTATTCTATCATGTATACAACATTCATCATAATAAAGGATAATGTCTATATGAGTCATGACGGTTGTATATTCTCTATTAATATACTCCCTTCCATGTACTACAATATTTACATTTTCTCTATCATAATTAAAATGAGATGTTTATAATTGGCTCAACGATAATGTTTTTATTTAAAACTATGTATGTTATCATTATTCAATTCAATCATGTATACTTATTGAAAAAACATGCAACATGATCAAAACAATTATAAGTCCAAGTGTCAACATCAATAATCTTAACAACCAATATATATAATGAAACTTATTTAGTGAGAATGCACATACTTTCAATATGTCTAATAAATATCTTGGGCGGCAACCCTTTCGTCAAAGGGGCAGTAATCATAAGAATTATGCTAATATGTTCAATTGACAACTTATGTTTTTGAACTTCTTGTTTAACTGCAAAGTACTTTAATTCCATGTGTTTAGCACCTTTAAAATATTGGTCATTCTTGGAAAATAATAATGTTGCGGTATTATCATAATAAATTTTCAAGGGTTTGGCGATACTGTCGATAATTTCAAGTCTGGAAATAAAGTTCCGCAACCACGTACCCTGAATTGTAGCTTCAAAGCATGCTACAAATTTAGCTTCCATGATCGAAGCAGTTATAACCGATTGTTTTTCACTTTTTCATGATATTGATCCTTCGGCTAGAAGATACACATAATCAAAAGTGGATTTTCTTGTATCAACACAACCAGCAAAGTCTGAATCTGAGTATCCAATCACCTCAAGATCATTGGATTTTTTATAAGCAAGCATGTTATTCTTTGTTCCTTGCAAATATTGCAGAACTTTCTTTGCAGCTCTCCAATGATCGACTCCAGGATTACTTTGGTATCTTCCCAACATACCAACTACAAAGCTAATATCTTGCCTTGTACATGTTTGAGCATACATCAAACTTAGAAATTTATTCCATCTGTTTTTGTTCCAAATCATTTTTGGGACATTGATTGAAATTAAATTTATCTCCTTTTTGAAATGGAACCGGTGATGCTAAACATTTTTCCATCCTAAATCTCTCTAAAATCTTATTGATGTATGACTTTTGAGACAAACCCAATAAACCTTGAGTTCTATTATGGAATATTTCTATTCCAATCACATACTTGGTTTCTCCCATGTCTGTCATTACAAAAATATTAGAGGAATTTTTTGGTATCAAATAATAGACCAAGATCATTTGCAGCAAGCAATATGTCATCAACATATAGAATCAAGAATATAAATTTACTCCCACTGATCTTCTGATATATACACCGATCAACGATGTTTTCCTTAAATCTAAAAGATACAATGGAATCATTAAACCTAATATACCATTGTTGGGGATCTTGTTTAAGTTCATATATTGACTTCTTTAATTTACATACCATGTGTTCCTTTCCTTCAATGGAAAAACTCATTGGTTGATCCATGTATACATCTTCCTCTAAATTTTCATTTAGAAGAGCTGTTTTAACATCCATTTGATGTAACTCTAAATCATACTGAGCCACTAATGCCATAATAACTCTGAAAGAATCTTTCTTAGAAACCGGTGAGAAGGTTTCCTTATAGTCTATACCATCCTTTTTGAGTGAATCCTTTAGCAACAAGTCTGGCCTTGTAACGTTCAAGGTTACCAAGAGAGTCGTGTTTGGTTTTGAAGACCCATTTACATCCAACACTCTTGCATCTTTCAGGCAATTCCATAAGGTCCCAAACTTTATTTTGTTCCATCAAATTCAACTCACATTTCATGGCATCTAACCATTTCTTAGAATTATCACACTTGATGGATTGAGAATATGAAACTGGATCATTATCAATGCCAATATCATTTTCTATTTCATGCAGATATACCACAGTCATCAGAAATAGCTGACCTTCTTTCCCTTTGTGATCTTCTTAACACTATTTCTTGTGGTTCTTCAACCATTTCTTCATTGTGGATTTGGGAAACATTTTGTTGTTGTTCTACATGACTATTTTGTGATGTAATAATTTGAGGAACAACAACATGTGTAGTTGGAATACAAGAAAATGGAACTTGAATTCTAACTTCTTTAATTTTCACATTTTGCGGAACTTCACTGTTGAAAGTGGGTGCCCTTGACCCAACTTGTATTGTACTTTGATTACCACTACATGTATGCAGTTTGTTATAATACATGTGTTTATCTTGCCATAATAGTGTAGATACTTCTGCATCCACTTTGTTTATGGCAATGTCCTTAGATTACATGTTGTATCAAGGGGGTATAGAAGATCCCAGTCTATAATGAGAACCCCGAGATACCATGATAGTAATCTTAAAGTAATGTCCTATGGTCTAGTTACATCATTCTGAAAGGACATAGATGATGTGTGACCATTAGGTGTTGGAGGCTCATAAGCATTGAGACTTCATCTCATGAAGTTCACACTTGATGATCTCTAGTAGTTGAGATCATGAGGACAGACCCGCATAATAGGAACACCACATGTTTCAGGTGTCATTGGTCGTTCCTATCTACGGACATGTGTAATGGTCTCCAGACTTGAGATCATTATCAATGAATGTCATTTAATTGCGTACATTTGATGCAAGGCGAAAACCATGGCGACAAAGTCGTGGCGAGGTAGTTTGTATCGGGTACGTCATTAATGACATGACATTGATTGAATGATTGAGAAAAGATTTGTCGCTTCCGAGTTCAGGAAGAGATATCTCGGGCCTGGTTGATTCGGATGGTTGCACCTTCATTAAATCCCTGGTCATGGTAGTGGAAGGTAAGACCGCCCGGACAAATCAACAAATAAAATAAAACAAGTTAAAGGATGATGACACTAGTGTGCATTTCGCTTTATTGAGATATCGATGATGAAGAGATTATATTACACAGACCGTGTTTGTAGGAATGTAGTCGTTGCTCTGACTTTACCTTGTCTCTATAGGGGCCTCGATGGGTTGCTAGATCCCGCTCTTGGTCGGTGGATATTATTCACTGCTATTGAGATAAGGACCTAGAGGGTCACACACAATAGCGCTTTGAGAATCTGCCATATTCTGTGAATATGAATGTAGAACTTGGTGGACCCCGCCAAAGGGTCCGAGTACTGTCCAAGTTCTATGGATCACCAAGTAATAAATAAATTCTTTAATTATTCAAGCTTGGAATAATATATTGAATTTATTTATAACACGTATTTACAAGTGATTAGTAAATACAAGTATTAATATTATTCGAATGGATGTTAATATCCTAGGTTCGTTTAATATTAACAGGAGATGTGAGTCGAGTTAAAGACTCAAGTTTATCACGTAATATTATATATATATATATATATATATATATATATTACGAGTAAGTGATAAATTATAAATATTATTTATGACATAATTTTATTTGTCATAAATAATTATTTATAACATTTATATAGCAGATGTTTATTACATGAGGGCCGGGAGCGCATACCACGTGTTTTAAACATTCCCTATATAAGTAAAAGAGAGGCTCTTCCCATGTAATTGGGATTGAGAGCGTCTCTCTCCTCCTGGAATCTAGAGAGAGTCTCTCAAGCGAAGGAAGATCTTCAAGTTCATCCATCTCGGATCGAAGATTCTTGCCTTGAGGTGATCGTCGCTGCGCTGAAGTGAGCGTTGAAGATCCACGCTAGCACCAGAATCTCGACGAACGGCGCGCAAGCAGATTCGAGAGGCGTGTGTGGACGATCTAGAGGGCTTTGACGTCGGAGTCTTCGAGCAACGATCGCCGGCGTCCTACGACATACTTGCACACGTCAAATCCGAACTAGGTACATGTTCAATTTATTTTTGTGCTCTGTTTAAACCTTGCGTGATCCCCGGACTGAACCGGGACAAGATCACCGGAGTTGACTGAGTTATGTCGCTCTGGTGATGCAGACTTTTTTTTAAATTCCCGACCCACCTGCTTCTGCTGCGACGTCCCGATACCTAACAGTGGTATCAGATGGGTCACAATGTTTTTTTGAGTCAACAAAATTAAAATGCATTAAATTTAAGTGCAGGGTGTTAAAACGGTTCATTCGGATCCGATCGCACGTTGTTTCGTTTTCGAATGATCAAGCTACGATCATTTGAAAATTTTAATCGGATCGACGTTATAGTTTTTTCATTCATCCGATGTTAATCTCAATTGTTATTGAGATAAAATTAAATGTAATATTTTATTATTATAAAATAAAATAAAATATTTTATTATAAAGTTTGCGCTTTTTGAACATTTTAAAGGGGTGTGGAAAAATATTTTCCACAAAGTAAAGGGGTGTGGAAAAATATTTTCCACAAAGTTTGTTTAAAAAAAACATAGGGAAAGACCAAGACCCAAATGGGTCTTTCTTTTTTATTTTTGGGGTATTTTTTTCAAAAGACAAAATTTATTTTAAAATTAAAAAAAAGGGAATAGAAGACCCAAAATGGGTCTTCTCCTTTTTCACGCGGCGCGCCACCACCTTGGGGGTGAAACCTTAGCGACGCCCTTCCCCAGCTGGACCGGCCTTCTCCCCTGCCGCCGGACCGCCGCCCCGCGCCGCTCCCACTCCAGCCGCCCCTCTGTCTCGCGCAGGCTGAGCCCCGCACAGACCGCCGCCCCGCCTCGGGTCACCGCCTCGCTCGGACCCCGCCCCGCGCCGCTCCCTGCCGCGCCGGACCAGCCTCCCCGAGCCGCCCCGGACGCCCGTCGCCTCGCCGCTGTCCTGCCGCCGCGCCGCGCCGGACCTGCCTCCCCGGGCTGCTCGCCGCCCTCTCGCTGGACCGGGCAGGCTGTGCCACCCCGGGCCGCCTCCACCCTCACCGGTGCCGGCTCCTGCTACCCGGAAAACCCCGCTGCTGACCTCCCGCACCGCTGCCGGCACGCCGCACTGCTCCGATTATGCCGCACTGGTCTGCTGCGATCGGCTCCCCCTCGCCGCCGTCGGCTCGAGGCCGCGGTCCAGCTTGCGCCGCTTTGCGTCTCACCGGAGTAGCGGGCTGCCGCCCTCGCACCTCGTCGGAGGAGTCCGCCGCCGTGGGGATTTTTGGTGGATCGGGGATCGCACCACGGTTACGTCGCGGTTACGCCGCGACACAATCATGCACCAGTAAAACCCTCACGGTGGTCCGTAGTTATGCCAGACTCTTTCCTGGCCGGAGGTAACCCACTTAAAAATGAATTTAATGAATTTAATTTAATTTTTAAATTAAATTAATTAGAATTGATTTTGGGGTTTAAAATAATAAAATAGAATCTGAAATATTAATTTAATTTAAGATTAAAATTAAATTAATGGTTTAATTTAATTTTTAGAATTAAAATTAAATTAAATAAATGGAACTGATAAATAAATTATTTGAATTTAATCAAATTCATTTAATTTATTAGAACACTCTCGCAATATTTAAATTTATTGCAATTTAATTTTATTGCGCATAATTTACACCGACTGGTCTTGAGATAGCGACTGACCCGTGCATGTCTGGCTTTAATTATTTAATTATTTAGTCAATGAGTGCAATGATTGTAATATTTAATTAGATAAATGACGGTTTGCGAATCGCCTTTTAATTCAAATATGTATAAGGGTTTGCGCGTCCATTGCACTAGTTGTATTTTGTACCCTAGACCCCCTCGCTTGCGTGCGAGTATATTTGTAATTATACGGTGACGATCCGAGACGCAGACCCCGCCAAGTCGAGGCGGTAAACCAGACGGGAGCCGAGCGCATTGCACTGGAGATGACTGCGACTTGAGTCTGGTGCCAACTTAGGTATGAATGCCCCTAGGTCAAGATTGATCCATTATGGATCAATCTTTATTGAATGCTCAAGACCAATCGAATTGCATGATTTACCTTTATGCATTGTTTATTGTTTTATGCGAATGCATGATTATTGCGTGATCACATAAAATAGTAAACAAGATAAAATGCATAAAGATGTGACGAATTATATTATATTGCATGTTCAGTTGTGAACGTGACAACCTAGTTTGAACATAATAAATAGAAAAAGGATTGCATTCGTCAATAAATATAAAAAATCCCTCAAAGATATATTAAGTCCAAAAGTCTTCCATTTCTCACATTTTAACAAAACCGGCTGTTTGGGGTGCTCGCCAACCATAGTTTAGAGTGTCTCTTACTACTGAGGGGTTTTCATGAGAGAACTGAGTCGACTTAACTAAAGTGAGTAGTCAAGATTTAGCCATAGCTAACTTGCCATCACTTTAGAGGCAAGTGGTTGAGGGAATCAAGTTCTGATTCTAAAAGCTCAGACTTTACTCAACAACACAAGGAACCACAAGCTAAGTGGTTGGCCAGCTAGTGCCTACCTTGAAACCCTCCAAGTAGTGGCGTAGCCATAGCTTGTAGACTACGAGGGAGGTTTCGAGGATCCTTGCCACTAGAATACTCAAGCGACCGAGTATTTCGAATCTAATAGTGAGGGCTATTAAGGTTCTCTAAAATAGTGGGAGACATTAAAATGATATAATAATCTATTAATCATAAATGTCAAAAGGTAATCAAGACAAAGTACTAACTGCTAAATGTTTATCTGATGTAGATTCAGAATGACAATCACCAACACCACAAGTACTTTATCAATGTGATCAATTTTGGATAAAGAAAATATCCTGACCGGCAATAACTTCCAGGAGTGGTACAGGCGCTTGCACATAGTACTACGCTAAGAAAGGAAGTTATATGTGCTGGAATCCCCAATTCCTACTGAGCCTCCTCAGGGAGCAAGCAAGGCGGAAAAAGATAAATGGAGAAAGCATGTAGACGATGCACTTGACGTACAATGCATCATGTTGTCATCTATGTCCATCCAATTGCAAAAAATGCATGAGGATGAGGACGCCTACAAGATGCTTTCACATCTCCAAGAATTATATCAGGAGAGGGCCAGACAAGAAAGGTATGAGATCTCAAGTGCTCTTTATAAGTGCAGGCTAGCAGAAGGGCATCAAGCCGGTCCTCACGTACTCAAGATGATTGAGTATATTGAGAGGCTTGAAGCCCTTGAGTTCAAACTGAACCAAGAACTAGCAATGGATCTCATTCTTGCCTCTTTACCGTCATGCTTCTCGACTTTTATTGTCAATTATAATATGAATGATATGACAAAGTCGCTCCCAGACCTTTTGGCTTTAGTTCGCCAAGCTGACAAGGATATGAAAAATACCAATTCATTTGTCCTTATGGTGAACAAGAAAAACAAGGGCAATGCAAAGGGGTCTAAGGCCAAGTCAAGGCCAAAGACACCAATGCATCGTCCTGCAAAGAAGCCAAAGATTCAGAGGCAAAGTAATGAGCATGAAGCTGTTTGCTTTGGATGTGGCAAGAAAGACCACTAGAAGAAGAATTACAGAGATGGGAAGAAGAAGCAAATTGATGCTTCTACTTCAGGTATTTTTGTCATTGAATGCAATCTATCTTTATCTACAAGTTGGGTATTGGATACGGCATGTGGCTCACACATTTGTATTCATATACAAGAACCAAGTAGGTTCAAGAAGATTGAAAAAGGTCAAGTGGATCTCAGAGCTGCAAATGGTGCAAGTCTGGCAGCCTTGCCAGTAGGAGACTATCACTTAACCTTGCCAACTGGTTTGGTTCTAGTTTTAAACAATTGCTATTATGTACCTTCTATTACCAGAAACATTATCTTTGTGTCGAGTCTAGAGACTTTGTATTTTTATTTCAAGTTTGGAAATAAATGTTGTATCTTTTATAGGAATAACATATGTTATGGTATGACACATCTTAACAATGGTTTATATATGCTGGAACTAGAGAACTCAGTAATGACAATCAATGAAAAAAACAGCCAACATGACTCAAATATCACCCGCCTATGGCACTTCAGGCTTGGTCATGTAAACGAGAAGCGATTACAAAGATTACATCAAGAAGGGTATCTAGACTCGGTACAGTTAGAACCCTTAGATGTATGTCAAGCTTGTTTATAAGGAAAGATGACCAAAGAACCTTTCTCAGTAAAGGGAGAAAGAGCCAATGCAATATTGGAATTAATACATACTGATGTATGTGGTCCATTTCCAGTAGAGGCAAGGGGTGATTTTTTATACTTCATTACTTTTACCGATGACTATAGTAGGTATGGCTATATCTACTTAATGCGGTATAAGTCAGGTTCCTTTCAATTTTTTTAAGGAATACCAAAATGAAGTAGAAAACCAACTTGGTAAGAAGATAAAAGCACTTCGCTCAGACCGAGGCGGAGAATATCTTAACCAAGATTTCATTGATCACTTGAAGGAGTGTGAGATAGTATCCCAACTCACTCCTCCTTATACACCACAATGAAATGGTGTTAGTGAAAGGAGGAATAAGACCTTGCTTGACATGGTCAGATCAATGACGAGTCACGCAACCCTTCCATTATCCTTCTGGGGATACGCCTTGCAGACAACATCATATACCCTTAACCGAGTACCAACTAAAGTTGCAGATGGGATTCCATATCAGTTATGGTATGGAAAGAAACACATTCTGACACACATACATGTGTGGGGATGCGAGGCATTTGTCAAGACTTAACCAAGTGACAAATTAGCATCCAGAAGCACTAAGTGCATCTTTATAGGTTATCCAAAGGAAACTAGAGGATATTACCTATATATCCCTTTAGATAGAAAATTTATTGTGGCAAGTTATGCCATATTTCTAAAAAGGGAACACATTTCTATTGGAAATAGTGGGAGCAAGATTGACTTCAATGAAGTTAATGCTCCAGATGCACAAGAGTTGATAGAGGAACAATCTCTACAAGAACAAGTGGAAGAAGAAGTTGTTCCTTAGACACAGACACTGCATAGGTCTACGCGAGAGGTTATAGAACCAGAGCGTTATGGTTTTCTTGTCACCGAGTCAGGTGACACATTATTCCTTGAGGACGATGAACCTCTAACCTACAAGGAAGCAGTAGAAGGCAAAGAAGATTCTAAATGGCAAGAAGCCATGAATATTGAGATGAAGTCCATGTACCAAAATCATGTTTGGATTTTGGTAGACCCTCTAGCTGATATAAAGCCCATTGGAAGAAAATGGGTATTCAAGAAGAAGTTGGACATGGATGGTGTGGTTAATACCTTTAAATCAAGATTGGTTGCAAAGGGTTTCAGGAAAAGTCAAGGCATTGACTATGATGAAACCTTCTCACCAGTAGCAATGCTTAAATCCATCAGAATATTGTTTGTAATAGCAGCCTTTCATGATTATGAAATTTGGAAAATGGATGCCAAAACTACTTTTCTAAATGGGAAGTTGGTTGAAGACATCTATATGACTCAACCCGAAGGGTTTGTCAAGTCAAAGAATGCCAATAAAGTGTGCAAGCTGCAGAAATCCATTTATGGATTGAATCAGGCATCAAGATCATGGAATGTTCATTTTGATGAGGCCATAAGAGATTTTGGTTTTGTCAAAAATGAAAGCAAGCCGTGTGTCTATAAAAAGGTTGAAGGGAATGCCATCGTTTTCCTAGTGTTATATGTTGATGACATATTAATTATGGGAAACAAGGTATAAGTCTTACAGTCAGTTAAGAATTGGTTAAATGAATGCTACTCCATGAAAGACTTAGGTGAAGCAGCCTACATTCTAGGGATCAAGATCTATCGAGATAGATCTCAAAGGCCGCTTGGGCTAAGTCAAAGTACATATATTGACAAGGTACTTAAAAGGTACAATATGGAACAATCCAAGAGTGGATTGTTGCCTGTGTCACATGGTATAAATCTCTCTAAGAAAATGTGTCCACAAACACAGGAGGAAATTGATAGAATGAGTAGATTCCCTTATGCCTCGGCAGTGGGTTCTATCATGTATGCCATGTTATGTACTAGATTTGATGTCGTCTTTGCTTTAAGCATGGTGGGTAGATATCAAGCCAATCCAGGAGAGCTGCATTGGATAGCTGTTAAAACTATCCTAAAGTACTTGAGGCGTACTAAGGATATGTTCCTGGTGTATGGAGGAGATGAAGAACTAGTTGTGAGGGGATACACTAATGCTAGTTTCCAGACCGATCATGATGATATGAAATCGCATTCAGGATACATCTTTTGCTTGAATGGTGGTGCAGTGAGCTAGAGAATCTCGAAGCAAGCTGTGGTTGTCGATTCTACAGTAGAGTCCGAATATATTGCAGCTTCCAATGCAGCAAAGGAAGCAGTCTAGATACACAGTTTTATCTCAGACATTGGTGTTGTGCCTAGCAGTGCAGACCCTGTTCCAGTATATTGCGATAATATTGCTGCAATGGTGCTTACCAAGGAGCCCGGGTCTCACCAAAGGACAAAGAATATTCTTCGGAAGTTACATCTCTTGAGGGATTTTATTGAAAGAGGTGAAGTCACAGTTAGCAGAGTAGCCACAGAGGACAACGTGGCAGACCCCCTGACTAAAGCCATTTCTCAGCAGAAGGATGATTCTCATGTGAGAGCTGGCGGATTGAAACCTGTTAGGAGTTGGCTCTAGTGAAAGTGAGAGTGTTGAAAGTGGGTGCCCTAGACCCAACTTTTATTGTACTTTGATCACCACTACATGTATGCAGTTTGTTATAATACATGTGTTTATCTTTCCATAATAGTGTAGATACTTCTGCATCCACTTTGTTTATGGAAATTTCCTTAGATTACATGTCATATCAAGGGGGTATAGCAGATCCCATGCTATAATGAGAACCCCGAGATACCATGAAAGTAATCTTAAAGTAATTTCCTATGGTCCGGTTACATCATTTTGAAAGGACACAGATGATGTGTGACTATCAGGTGCTGGGGGCTCATAAGCATTGTGACTTCATCTCATGAAGTTCACACTTGATGATCTCTAGTAGTTGAGATCATGAGGACATACCCACATAATAGGAACACCACATGTTTCAGGTTTCATTGGTCGTTCCTATCTACGAACATGTGTAATGGTCTCCAGACTTGAGATCATTATCAATGAATGTCATTTAATTATGTACATTTGATGCAAGGCGAAAAATATGGTGACAAAGTCATGGCGAGGTAGTTTATATTGGGTACGTCATTAATGACATGACATTGATTGAATGATCGAGAAAGGATTTGTCGCTTCTGAGTTTAGGAAGAGATATCTCAGGCCTAGTTGATTAGGATGGTTGCACCTTCATTAAATCCATGGCTATGGTAGTGGAAGGTAAGACCGCCCGGACAAATCAACAATTAAAATAAAGCAAGATAAAGGATGATGGCACTAGTGTGCATTCTGCTTTATTGAGATATTGATGACAAATAGATTATATTACACATACCGTGTTCGTAGGAAGGTAGTCATTGCTCTGACTTTACCTTGTCTCTATAGGGGCCTCAATGGGTTGCTAGACCCCGCTCTTGGTCGGTGGATATTATTCACTGCTATTGAGATAAGGTCCTAGAGGGTCACACACAATAGCGCTTTGAGAATCTGCCATATTTCGTGAATAGGAATGTAGAACTTGGTGGGCCCCGCCAAAGGGTCCGAGTACTATCCAAGTTCTATGGATCACCAAGTAATAAATAAATTCTTTAATTATTCAACCTTGGAATAATATGTTGAATTTATTTATAACATGTATTTACAAGTGATTAGTAAATACAAGTATTAATATTATTCGAATGGATGTTAATATCCTAGGTTCGTTTAATATTAACAGGAGGTGTGAGTCGAGTTAAAGACTCAAGTTTATCACGTAATATATTTAATATATATATATATATATATATATATATATATATTACGAGTAAGTGATAAATTATAAATATTATTTATGGCATAATTTTATTTGTCATAAATAATTATTTATAACACTTATATAGCAGATGTTTATTACACGGGGGCTGGGAGCGTATACTGCTTGTTTTAAACATCCCCTATATAAGTAAGAGAGAGGCTCTTCCCATGTAACTATTCATGTGTTGGGATTGAGAGATTCTCTCTCCTCCTAGAATCTAGAGAGAGAGTCTCTCAAGCGAATGAAGATCTTCAAGTTTATCCATCTCGGATCGAAGTTTCTTGCCTTGCGGTGATCGTCGTTGCGCTGAAGTGAGCGTTGAAGATCCGCGCTAGCACCCGGATCTCAACGAACGATGCACGAGCAGATTCGAGAGGCGTGTGTGGATGATTTAGAGGGCTTCGACATCGGAGTCTTTGAGTAACGATCGCCGACGTCCTGTGGCGGACTTGCACACGTCAGATCCGAACTAGGTACATGTTCAATTTATTTTTGTACTCTGTTTAAACGTTGCGTGATCCCCAGACTGAATTGAGACAAGATCGCCGGAGTTGACAGAGTTATGTCGCTCCGGTGATGCAGACTTTTTTTTAAATTCCCAGCCCACCTGCTTCCACTGCGACGTCCTGGTACCTAACATTCACTCCCACTGGATTCACCATTCTCGATAAATCTAGCATTTCCAGTTTCAACAATTCTCATACTATGGTTAGGACAATAAAATATATACCCCTTTGATTTCTCTGGATAACCAATGAAATATACACTAATTGTTCTTGCATCCAGTTTTCTTTGTTGTGGATTATATGTTTTTATTTATGCCTGAAAACCCCATACATGTAGGTGTCTCAAATTAGGTTTCCTACGAGTCCAAATTTCAAAAGGAGTCTTTGGAACTGCTTTACTTGGAACCTTATTCAATAAATACATGGTAGTTTTTAAAGCATACATCCACAATGATAAGGGTAAAGAAGAATTACTTAACATACTCCTAACCATATCTATTAATGTTCTATTACGTCTTTCCACTACACCATTTTGTTGTGGTGTACCTAGCATAGTGTATTTTGCACATATGCCATGACTTTTTAGAAACATTGCAAATAGACCAGGGTTTTGCCCACTTTCATCAAATCTTCCATAATATTCACCACCCCTATCAGATCTTATGACCTTTACCTTTCTGTCTAATTGCCTCTCAACTTCATTTACATAAATTTCCAAGGCATTTATTGCTTGAGATTTCTCATGCAATAAATAGACATATCCATAAGGTGAAAAATCATCAATAAAGGTGATAAAATATTTTTCTTTATTGAAAGAATTGACATCAAAAGGTCCACATATATCGGTATGTATGATCTCAAGGAGTTGAGTACTTGTGGAACCTTTCTTTATGTGTTTTGTTTGTTTTCCTTTAATACAATCCACACAAATGTTTAGGTCAATAAAATCCAATTTTGGAAGGATTTCAAACTCAATCAATCTCTCCAATCTTTCTTTGGAAATATGACCTAAACGTTTATGCCATAAATAAGAAGACTTTTCATTTACTAAACCACGTTTAGTACCAGAATTATGATGCAAGGTCATAAGTGTTTCAACATACATATTATCAAGTTTTAGTTTTTATAAACCATCATACAATAAACCAGATCCAATCATGCGTGTATGCTTAAAAAAACTAAAATATCCATTCCCAAAATTAAAAAAAGTATCCAACAACATCAAGTTATGATAAAGAAACCAAATTACTAGATATACTAGGTACATAAAAGGTTTCACATAATTCCAAACTATATCCACTATCAAGGATTAAATGGTAAGTCCTGACAGCTTCAACTAGAACCTCCACTCTATTCCCCATGAAGATTAACTTATCAGTTGGGCTTGTGATTTGGGTTGAAAGGAATCCCTATATTGTATTAGAAACATGATTCGTACAACCAGAATCAATCCACCATGTATTATGTGGAACTTCGGCTAAGTTTGATTCATAACATGTATAAGCATTTTGCTTACCTTTCTTTTCAAACCAAGCCTTACGTTTTAGAAAATCCTTTTGGAAATGTCCAACTTTCCCACAGAAATGACATTTATCTTTATTTGCATTCTTCTGGTTTTTTCTAAAAGACTCATTAACCTTCAACGATCCCTTTCCTTTTCCATGCTTCTGTATACCGTGCTTCTTTCCTCCTGGATGATGCACATAATGGACGGAGTGAATTCCTTGACTCATTAAACGTGTTTCCTCTTGAACTAACATACTATGAAATTCATGCACATTCCATTTTTCTTTCATGATGTTGTAGTTTATTTGGAATGGTCCATACTCAGACGGTAATGAGTTTATGACAAACTATAAAAGGAAACTTTCATCCAATTCTATTCTTAAAGACTTAAGTCTTACTGAAATATTTGTCATTTAAATGACATGCTCATGCATAGTACGAGAACCATCAAACTTCATGGTGGTCAATGTACTCATTAATGTCCCAAAAAGAGATTTGTTAGCAGTTTGAGATCGATCTCTCACAGATTTTATAAATTCTTTAGCTCTTTTAGTTTTAGGGAGACCTGACTTGATGTTACTTGCTATGCTCATTCGCATGAACATCAAATTTAATATGTTCGATCTTTCCCATGATGCATAATATACTCTATCATCATCGCTACTATCATCCATTGTAGTAGCACATTTCTCTACTTAGAGTGCTAAATCAAGATCCAATACACCAGGGTGAAATTGGATTTTCTCACTCCAATCAGAGAAATTTAATCCATTAAAGATCAAAACTGTTGATGTCTCTGAGTGCAATGATGATGGAAAGCTAACTGCAATAAATACATGCTTAAAATTAATGGTTTGAAATAATAATAATACATTGATTCAGAAAAATTATTTAACATAAATGTGTATTAGTGTCACGACCCGTCCTCGGGGCCCATGTCGTGACTATCCTAAGCCCGCCTTCCAAAGGCCAGGGGCTGGCGACTAGCACCAAAGGCGTAAATCCCGATAAAAAGGGAAGACATTGCCTTTATGAAACGTAAACACACACAACCAGAGTATAAGAGGAAGCAAACACTAAGTAAGCAGTATAACAAAAGTAAGTGCTGAAAAGTTAGTGTGCCAGAATACAAACCCAACTGAAAGTACAATACAACTGAAAAGAAAGTACAACAGCTGAAAAGTAAAGCAGCAACCACCAAGTCGTCCTCCGAAATTCCCACCTGATGGGTGGGTACAGATAGTCTCGTTGGCTCCTCAGGTACATCCGTCCACTCCGTGTACGTCCCGTCTGATAGACCACCTCCGGGTACCGTCCTGCTCCACTAGCCTCAATCACGATCAGCGATGTCCGTTGTCTACAACCAACACAATGTAGTGCGGGCATAGCCCGTGCAGGGGTGAGTATACGATACTCAGTAGGGACCTTGAGACCCTCGAAGGTCTCCCAGAATCCACAAAGGATAAACCACAAAGGAAAGATACAAACACAATGTATCAACCAACTCTACTTAGGTATATGCCCATACATATACCTAAGTCATCAATTCCAGCTCAACTCCAACACACGAGCCCAAGTTCAACCCAGTCCACACAGGAAAGTACTATCCAGTCCACCCAGGAAAGTACAACTCAGTCCACACAGGAAAGTACAACTCAGTCCACACAGGAAAGTACAACTCAGTCCACACAGGAAAGTATAACCCAATCCACACAGGAAAGTATAACCCAATCCACACAGGAAAGCAAGTCAATCACACCAATGATAATGATTGAAAGTCAAGACTCAGCTCATACAGGTATACATCATTTGTAAAGAAAAAGAGATGATCATATGTAGTTACTGATTCATCTAGCTGGGACCCACGTAGGATACTAGACCAGCTAAGCTGTCGGACCCACGTAGGATACTAGTCCAGCTACTCTGTCGGACCCACGTAGGATACTACAACAGAGGTCAATACTGTCAGACCCACGTAGGATACAAGTAAAGTAGTCGTCACCGCCAAACCCACGGAGGATTCCAGTACGATTGTCGTCGTCGTCGAACCCACATAGGATTCCAGTATGGTTGTCGTCGTCGTCGAACCCACGGAGGATTCCAGTACGAAAGTCTTCACCGTCGAACCCATAGAGGATTCCAGTACGGAAGTTGTTGCAGTCGCAGCCAACTCTAGGGTTCCCGCACACAGCATACTCGATTCCAGTAGGGTACGCTCCTCGAGTCAAAGGGATGGATACATCAACCGTCACGAAGACCAGGGATGATGTATCCCAACGTTCCGTCCCACGTCCTAGGGGAAAACCAAGCAAAACGTGCCCAAGTCACAGAGAACAAGACGACCAAGCCATTTTCCAAAAGTACACGGCGTGTAGATATACGATACACGCCGTTCCATCAGACACCGGGTACTGCTCGTGTGTTACGGCTCGTGTCGCAGGGCTGGTCGTGTAAATAAGAAAGTACATGACGTGTGGTATGGTTACATGCCGTGTCTTCTGTCCACGGGTACTGTCCGTGTACCACAGCCCGTGTTGATGGGCTGTTCGTGTAAAAAGTATGTACACGGTGTGTGGTATGGTTACACGCCGTGTCCAAATATCTAGGGTCAGCTCCGTGTACGCTGGACATGTGCCCGTACATGGCCTCAACCCGCGTTCTCTAAACCGTGTAACTCGTACACGGGGTAGCCCGTGCCACTGGCCATGCCTGGCCGTGTGTTGGAGTACATGCCCGTGTACTCCACTCCATGTCTGTGTATCCCCGGGATACACGTTGAGTCCCGCGAAGCCTCTTCTGCCCTTCTGTGAAGAGAATACACGCCGTGCCTCTTGGCCATGTATTGCTGCCCGTGTTCGTGTATTTTCCAGAACACACGCCATGTCTCGCGAAGCTGCTTCTGCTATTCTGCGTAGAGATTACACGCCGTGTGGCCGGGGTCACACGCTGTGTTTTACTTGTCTAAACCCGAAACTCAAGCCGCAGTACGCCCACACTACACGACATGTTCGTCAGAGGTACACACCGTGTATTCTGGAATTTTCTAGAAACGACGCCTCCGGCCAGCGCGCCTCCCGTGATGTCCATTCTTCGTTCTGACGGTCCGTTCATCACGAAACTTTGGACACTAAGTCGCCCCGATGTCCCGTAATCGTCTCTGGTGTTTTCGGGCCTCCGATCGACTCCAAAATCATGATTTGATTCACCCACTCAAAGAAAGGTCAAGGGACGGTCCCTCCCGTTCCGGTTTGATCCGTCGCCCGCTATCGTCGTCGCACTTCCACTAGGACGTCGTGATGTTGGGTCTTCAATTGGGATCTTTGCGTCGCACAACGAACTCGCAACGTTCCGGTGTTCGTCACCCATGAAGAACACGAAGATCCCACCAAACATTCACAAGAACGGCGGAGGGATCGGGCTGTGTTCGTTTGGCCCGGTCCTTCCGCATTAGTTTGGTATCAAGCGGGTCAAGATAAACAAAGGAAGGAAGAATCAGCGTTGCTCAAATAAAAACACACCCCTACCTCGATAACGAGTTGACGATCAGTGAGCGTTGTGGAAAACAATGTCGCGGGATGAGGCTCCATACACGATGACAGAGATCATCCGAGGAGGAAGCGGCGTGTCGGCGTTCTTCGCGTTCTTCAAGGAGGAAGATGAAGTTATTCGATGGTAGAACTCTCCCTCTCTCAACACAACGAAGCAACAAAAAATAAAATAAGGCTTTAGCCTTATTTTATTACTTTTGCCAACACTTTTAAAATTCAAAAGATGAAATAACTTAATTAATCTTAAGTTGTCATAATAAATGGAGAGATAAGTTGACACCATTAATGCGGAAGAGAAGTTAAGGGAATTTGAAGGGGTGGGGCTCGTGTGGGCCCCACCCCAATCTTTAATCCTCTTAAGAGGAGTTGGGTTTTTAGTGGGTCCCACCCCAACTTCCTCTCATGGATGTTAAACCACAAAGTAAAGAAATAAAAATAAATTTGTAAACAATTTTATTTTTATTCCTCACATTTTTAACATCTCCTCCCGAGCAAGCGCACCTTCGGAAAAGGTGTTCCTAAGAAAATACCGGTGCTGTGGTTTCATCGGTGCCCTCGAATTTCGATTCCGAGCACCGGTTCAAAAGTTAGGAAAACCCGCTCGTTCGTTCACTGAACGTACCCGAGCTAAACTTCAGAAATTGATTTCGGGCACACCGGGCCTCGGAATCAGGCGCCGTCAGAAATTGCGTACTCGTAAAATCCCAAAGAAATTAAGAAAAAGTTTTCCTTGAAATTTACGGGTCTTTACAATTAGTCTCCTCTTTTGGGTGATACACTAATACACACACATAATTGATACTAATTAAATTAACATTATTTGGAAATAATATACGTATCAATTAGATTTATTTATTATATTTGGATATATAAATAAATCTCCTAATGTATATATATATATTGCTAAAAATTATATTCATAAATTATAAGAATATGTAAATTTCCTTTGGTCAATTAATAAATATCTCATAATAATAAATTTAAATTACTCATAATATGTCATAATAATATCAAATTTATGAGCAATCAATATATATTATTTTAACATAATTTTTGAAATAATTTTAACTTTATGATTTGACCACTTTGGCGATTAACAAATATTATGCAATAATGTTCCAAATATAAAACATCATAATCATAACATAGTTATAAATACAAATAAATTTTAATAAACATAAATCCATTTTTTTGTTTTACTCTTTCTTTAATTTGTTTTAGCATAAAACTTAAAACTATTTATTTTCAATAATGACAGTATTATAAATTTTTTTATTACAACATTTAACACTTTCCCATGTCTAAAATAGAATTTAAAAAAAAATTATACCAAATAATCATTATTTTCTCATTCAAAGAATGACAATCATTTTTTAACAACTTCATCCCATTTAATATGCAATAATAATAATAAAGAAATAATACCAAATTCTAAAATCATGAGTATTTCAAAAAATTCACACCATATTATGATTTCTAAACACATATCCATTATACAATTTGATATTATTTATTTATTAATTAAACTGCATAACCATAATAACATCATAATAACAATTATTATGATTTTTCTGAAAAACAAGTCAAAGAAAAGCACAATGATTTCAAAATTTTGCACAGAATACTTGATCTAAAAAATTTCAAATAAAAAATTAGATTCCCATGGATTTTGAAACCAATTCAAAATAATAATAATAAATAAATAAGATATTTTAAAATCTAAAACATGAGAAGAGGTAGCATATTGGGATTCCCAAAAAAGTACTTCATTTTTGGGAAGAGAAAAACAAATGCACAATGGATTCATAATTTAAAAAATAAAAATAAAATTGCACAGTTGATTATCAAACAATGAAACAACGCTGCAAAACACCCCATGATTGAAGAGGGAGGCATTATATACTAATTTAATAATAAAAAAATGCACAACGTGTTCATATTTCAGAAAATTCCACCACACACTATTATTATTAATATTAATGACCATTTAGAAAAAGGGAAAAAAATTCAGATTTAACGCAATACATTTCTTGAAGAACGTAATCCCAAGTTTTGATTCTTAATTTAACACAACACACAATAAATTTATATATCGAAAAACATAGATTTCATGACCTTCCTTTGATACCACATGTAAGTTAATTTCATTTATTTTAGGATCTTTAAAATCTATGCTTATCACATAGATAAAAAAAATTCAAAAGAAGAAAATACATACCTTGATTCATTAGATCTTCTTGATTTGAATGTCCTTGATTTTCTCCCACTTAAAAGGATTTCTATCCTTTATTTTCTCTCTCTTCCGCAGCAGAATTGATGGAACGTACCATAATTTGATTGAGACTTAATTGGCAAGGAAAAGACCCTTTAAATAGGGATAAAACAGTTATTCATGGATGATTAATTAATTAACTATCAAAGTCCACCAATTTGACAATTATATCCTTAATTATTCCATTATAATAATTTTAAACAAAATAAAATGTGAGTTATTCTAACAAAGGTATCTATAGGATCAATGATATCCCTGGAAAATTCAACATCTTTGTTTGGTGTATCTGTAATCACACCATGCCTAAAAATGATGAGGTTAGGAGGAAAGAGATCAAAATCGCTTCTAAATGATTGTGTTGTTGGGGATCCAAGGAAGAGATGGTTGTTCTTCTTTTCTTTTAGGGTGATTGGGCTGATGTTGTTTAGCGAAGCCTGGGTGGTTTTATTGGGCTTGAAGACCAGGTCTTTAATATTGATAATTTCGTCCAAACCGAATTCCTTGCTTTATTCAATAATGTGTAGGAATAGAAGGTGAATTATTTAATTCTAGCTATGGATTTTTGGAGTATCTAGAGTCCTAGAAACAAAAACTGGCATAAAGGAACACATATCTCATGTCTGGGCATGGTGGTCAGTACAAGAAGTATGGTGGTGGACCTGGTTCTTCTTTTAAAACGTTTGGATCTATCCCCCTCACTAATAATGATTATGAATGGTAATAGTACACTCCCTCCCTCTAAAGGTGTTACCATGCAGAGTAGATAGGTTCATTGGGGGCCTCCAAATAGGATCTAAAAGTTTAATGTGGATGGATCTTTCATTTTGGGTTTCATTCGAGGAGGTGGGTTCATTCATGATTTTCATGGATTAGTCGATCTTTCTTTCAATGACTGTTATGGTCTAGGGGACTCCCTCATGGCTGAGGCCTCTGCCATACCGACATGAATCTAGTTATATCTCTCCCACACCATCACACTTGAATCAGTGGTGACAGGCTCAACTATTATTCCCGACTCGCTTTAGGAGGAGAACGAAACTCCATGGTCTATCACTTATCAAATTCAAATGTGCAAATGAATCCTTAACTTGAGGGTGGTTCTCTGTCAAAAGTGGCACGAGGGGAACAAGGTTGTGGATTTCCTCACTTCTTGGGTGAAACAGGATGATTAGTGTTTGTTATTCTCTAGCATGGGCTCCCTCTCCCCCTTGTGTATTATCCTTGTAAGTGATGATGACCTCTGTCTTCACTCTTTTAGGCCGCTTGGACTCTATTTGGCCTTTGGTCCCTCCTTTTATGTCATATAAATTTTACTATCATATGAGAATCATAATATACTTCTTGGCATCCTGGGAAAAAATAAATATAAGAAAAAGGGTAAGCTCATATGCTCAATAAGTGTATGGTACAATGGAAACTAAATAATTCATGAAAAATATAAAAGGAAATAAATGGAAATCTAATAATTCCATATAAATATTCACATGAGCTAAAAACTATATGTGGATATCATCTCTAATAAAATACTAATTGGGAAATAAATAAACAGTCTCATAATTTGGGAAATTCATAATTCTGAACATGATAAACATACCACCAGACATCATGCTAAGACATCTTACATAAATGGACAAATCCTCATCCAATACCCATTCTAGTTTGTCTTATGAAACCCATCGATGCATCTAGGGTCTATAGTAGACCCCCATCACATACTAATCACAATTCACTCCTCATGTGAATGGTGTGAAACATAATAAAAGTATACATTTGTATGGAAACTAACATAAAAAATGTTAATAATTACCTCAATCAATAAACATAATCATAACCAAACCGTAGTAATATGGAAAATGGTATTAAAATACCACATATCCATTAAAATTAATTATAAACCATGAAATAAAATATGTTGGATGGTATCGTAATATAATATCCTCATTAAAGCATAGAATTTAACAATATATTTTAACATAGATGCAAATACTTTAAAAATATCATTAGAAAACCTTTATTGAAAATACCCTTTTCACATTGCAATCAATTTATTTTTAAAATACAAAATTTTAAGAGAAAAAAATTTCTTTGAAAAGAACCTTGTAAAATTGTAAAGGAAGATTCAAATGATATATTAGTAATGACATTGGGAAAATACATTCCTATCATATAAGTTGAAAAAACATTCCTTACATATTTTTGTTGGAAAGGTTGAGAAGTACCTCGTTCAAAAATGACAAAAATAGTCATTTCAAAACATTTTAAAAAAGTAAAACTGAGGTAAAACTAGAATTAAACAATCATAGGATGATAGATAAAACATTTTTGCAAATATTTTTAGAAAGTATGGACATGGAAGATAAATATTCCCCAGTGGAGACTTAAACAAAAACAATCCCGAATAATGATGCGATTTTGAAATAAACCCTTTCCACGGGTTTTAATTCCTTCAAATTTGTTCAAACCTCATATTTAATAAATATAAATTTATTATAAATCTATTCTAGAAACATTATTATTTATATAATACCATTTATGTCATAGTTATAATCTTTTACGACTCATTTCTTAACAATTCATCATTTAAAATCATTGTTTTGGGTAATAATTCCGTAATTTTTCAAGTATGTTTTGGTTCGGTAATTTCAATATGTATACATTGATCAAGGTTAAATAATATCTTGAATGTTAACAATGATATAAATATAATATAAAAACATCAAATCCTTTATAATTCTCATCCATAAAAGTTGTTAATGAAAATTGAATTGTATCACCATGTAGAGACTGTAAGCTATACGTATGCACGAGTGATACTTTAACTTCTCATTTGATGAAAAAGGCTTCGTAATGGTGTTTTAATAATCATAATTAAATTTCAGTATATTTAGGATACTTATGTAATTATTTTATGATAACATATATACATTTATAAAAGGTATAATAAGGAATAAATTCGAAGAGGTTTGGAAAGACAATTACCTATTCTTCGAGAGACCTTCTTTAGATCCTTTGTCAAGGGACTTAAGGTAGGTATTTTATGGATACCAGAACCTATATAAGTTAGATAATGATGTTTATAAGAGAAATGAGAAAGTATTGGTTGAGATATATTACTTAATGAGAAGTGAATAAGTGAGGGAGGGGGTTCCCTTTTTATAATTGAGGTGAGAGGCACTTTTTGGAATTTCTCAAAGGATTAAATTATAATAAATGAATTATCTTTATAAATTCATCTAAATGGAAATTTATTTTAAGATTAGGTAGTATAAGGTTTTAATCCCATCAAAAAATCGAATTTAGACATTTTTTGGTATCATTTTAAACCTTATCATTTTGATTTACCCCTTGGTTAGTTATTTTTTTTACCTTAACTGTGGTAACCACTATTTTAATAACAGTTGGTCAATAATGTTTCTATAAATAATAAAATGACACCTAAATGGACCATGTGTGATTTTTTAAACTATAATACATTCACCTGGATGAATATAATATTTTTTATCAATTTTAAATAATTTAATAAAATATTATTTTGATAAATGATCATTAATGTCAGTTTTGAAAGTATTCATTTAATTTGACATCAAATGCATCAATAAAAATAGTAAATTAGAATATTATGATTTAGAACCTCTCTAATATGTCATGTATATCTATAAAATTCATTGGAAACATAACTCATTCAAATTTAATATTTTTAAAATCATTTATTTTTTTATGTTAATTAAATAAATATTGTATTAGCATTTCACAATAATTTAATGTAATTATATAATTTGTAAAAATTAAAAACAAATTTCTATTATGAAAATAATTTTGTTAATATTAAATTATACATTTAATTTCATTCATATATTTCTCTTTCCCCTATGTGTACACATAAAAGATATTAAAAATAGAGAGTGTCATTTTGTAATTATCATTGATTTAAATAATATATAAGTCATTTTCATGGAAAATATTCCATTAAACTACTCAAAGTCTATCTTATGGTGGTAAGGGTCGAATAATATTCATCCAATATGAATTATGATGAATAATTATGGCCTTATCACTTAGTTTTAACATAAATTAACCCAATTTACCCTTCACTAAGGTGATAAATTTTACCACATTTACTATTCATTTTGACAAAAAATAAAAGGGTCCCAATTACCATATTTGAAATTACTTATTATAAATATGTAATTAATTTTATCAAATTCAATACTTATAAGTGGCGGAAATTAGTTTTAAAATATGTTAGAAAAATGTGATAAAAATCACTTTTTAGAAAATGTAGTTTTTATGAATAAAACTTGATTTCTTCATATCACATGCATAATAAAAATATAATATGAATGTTAAAAAATTTGATTGAATATATGCATTTATTTAAAATCATTGAACAGTAGTTACTAATTCAATTTATTATGATATAAATATATTTCTTACACAAAAATAGTGTTTTAGAGAAACACTTCATTCATTTTTTAATCAATTAATAACCAGTGAATTTATACTATAAATGTATAATCCATTTATTTTTCAAAATATATTAAGTCCCATTTATACCATCCAATTTAATGGCTAGGTTTTAATGGTCAAATAATAATAGATCACTGTTCGTTTGAACTCGATGTTGCATGCATCACAAGAAATTGAAGATATTAAATTTATTTAAAAAGCAAAAAATAGTAAAATATTGGGGTATTACAATGAGACATAGTGCCATTCCAGAGCCTATTATATTGAAATGAGATATTTTCTGCGATTAAGACAACCACATATACAACTAAGTAATCAAATTTAAAAAACAATACATAAATACACAAAAAATCTATACCCATGTCTCATACATATGCACTACTGTAAAAGAAAATAAAGTACATTTCCCTCCACCCCATATCACTATGATATTTCCCACTAAATATACATATTTTATAGAACTGCTTATACTGATCCAAATATATAGTTACATATCGATAACTAGACCTATGAAAAACATAATGTAATATCCATAAATATCAAAACACATGACATATATGAATATATGGGTGATATTATTAACCTATTATGATTTAATTTTTAACAAAAAAACTCAAAAAGTGATAGGGATCTAGTATATTCATATGCATGTCTATAGTGAGTTTTATTCAACCCATAAAAAATATATTGTATGAATGAAAATTAAATACTTTCAAACTTTCATGACACTACAACATAGAACACACACACCACTAAAAGAAACATATCAGTACTACTCATCTACATGTTAGGCCTAACATGTGTGTTATCAAAGATAGACCTCCATAGATTCTATACTAGAATACTATAAGTTAACACTAACTCATCAAAAAAATATTATGGAGATTAATGATCATTGTAAGAAAAATAACAACAACTAATACAATAATTATAATATACCAATTGGGAAATATTGAATGATAATGAAAAAATAAAGGTTATCAAAGAGGGTAAAAAAAATAAAAACATGAACTAACATCCCATGATAAAGAAAGGTAAAAAATGATTGGGGACTTACTACATGAAAAAATTAACATCCAACTTGTACATTGTTTCCTCTCTTGCCTCACCAGTACTCACTAGTGTTATCTTCTAGATGACCCATAAATCCATTGCTACTCGATCCCATGGATAAAAATATATCACATGGGTTCTCTTCCAATATTTGATTATTTTTTACAAAAAACTACACACATGTCACTAGGATTGAACACCAAGTATATATATCAGAATATTATTATATTACAAAGCCATGGTCTTACTATGGTACTACATTGAGATAGAAAAAAAATCACTTTTGAGGAAACAATGTTCATGCCTACCAATGAAATAACCTTTATCTCATAATTCTAATTGCACCACCTTATCATATCAAATTTCAAATGGGAAAGAGAACCACTAGGGGAGGTACATTTAGAAACTATGTGTATCATCATCCAAGCACTTTGCCTCACAAAGAAAATACCCCTCATACCACTCAATCTCAATCATGATCCCCAAGTTTATCTTAGACATCTCCTCCCTATCTATGTTATATCATGATCACTTGTTTTATCCCATATATATTTTCCATATTTAAGTTACATCAAAATATCCATGCCTAGCAAGAAACATTCCCAATTACTATATCTAATACCAAAAAAAGGAAAACACACCTTTGATGGAACAAAATCAACTCCTATCTCAAGATGATAGACCCAACCTATGGTATGGAAACATTGGGAATATATCATAACTCATTCTTATCCATCAATTTAAACAACATGTGGAGAAAATCATGATAAGGATATACAACCCTCAAGGTCAATGAAAAATATCCACCGAATTTATCAAATATCAGAATGTCTCTAACATTCATATAGGTTATCCCCTAACCTAATTAAAATTTGTGGGTAATGTACCAAAATGTCTCATATATATTTCATAACTCAACTATAGGTATTTAAAGAGCCTAAGAGTCCAGTAAATAATCTCAATCCCAATGGTTACCTATAAAGGTTCAATGAACACTTAGCCATAAATAGAGGCAATGGAATTCAAATCCTACTCTAACTGATCCTTCACAAAAGAGAAGGTTTACCATATGGTACATAAATCATCATGAAATATGAGAATCCATAAAAATACATTATTAATCCGTAGAGCATTCAAAAACATATGTTATTAAAATTGTATCACCACTAACATGATGTTTAATCAAACTAATCCATTAATGAAAACAAATACCATTTCCTTTTATTTAGAAACATTTAAAAAACTTTATTTTTGTAATGTATTCAAAATTCAACCCATTTCATCATTACTCAACAATGTCCCATTAACAAAATCTAGTAAAACCCTCTTAGAAATAAAAATACTCTCCTTTAAAATATCACTTTGAAACTATTTGACTAAAATAAATTTTATTCCTTTGAAATATCATTAAATAATAAAATATTTCATTTAAAACATTCATTTAAATATTAATTTAATTATTCATAGAAAAACTAGCCATGTATCAATGAAAACTACCCAGGAAAACCATAAGATGACTCATTGGCACCCGTTCAACTAGAGAATATGAAAACATTCATTTTATCTTTCTTATGCATTCTTTTCATGAATATTATGTTAACATGGGTCTCTACCATTTTATAGAGTCATAAAATGTCATTCAAATATGTTGGTCAAATTACTAATATCATATATAAGTATTAAGTAAATAGTAAGAAAGCCATCAAATCCTAAGAAAAATTGAAATAATCAATGAGTAAATGTCACCTACCTTAATTACGCATCAATTTATTTATCCAAGATTTATCTATGCATCCTCAATTCCATGAAATACCTATCTTATATAAATATCTAAAAAATCATAGTTTAATCCATCCATAATAAAATAATATAATAGATTTAATACTATAAAAAATCACTGAGAGTTATTTAAGCATAAAACATCTAGAAAATGTTCATAAATGATAAAAAATGGGGTCCGATGCCTCCCATGAAAGAAATCCCCAAATTCAAATACCTAATTAATCTTTAATTTCATTTAGTTTCAATAGAAACCCTAGAATAACTCACCATGTGACATACATCAACTAAAAAACATGAAAATATTGTGTTGATCCTTTCTACATTAACCACCACACAATAAAGTCAAATCATAGATATTTTATTTGTAATAACTTACAATTTTCTCAATATAGTTTCCCTTCTAAATATATAATTATGTCATATTTAATAATATAATATTATATAATGCACACACATTACATGATAAAAGAAACTAAATTTTATTATAATAATTTTAAAATTAATTTTAGAGAATAAATATGTGCATAAGAATTAAAATTATTATAACTGGATAAAAATAGAAAATATGATAATAATAATAGGAAAATTTGAATATGATTGATCTTACGGAATAATCAAACTAAAAAAACAACACTGTAGACATCATGAAGAATATTAGAAACTAATTATTCATTTTAGAAATAAAAATATATATAACTTTGAGAGAAAATAGACGTTAATGATGAATGAATGAAATATGGGGTATTTATAGGAATTGGGAGCACCGTATGACCTTTACAAATCTGAAAATTAGAATAGTAATTTGGCTATTGGAATAATAACATCATCATCATAATAGTGATATGAATATTAGGAATTGTAAACCGACCATTAGAACAGACTCCTCAGCTGTGTATATTTAAAATAATATTTAGTTATCCTGTAAAAGTGAAATATAATATATTTCTATCATAGTACAAGTAAATAATTTTTTTAAAAATGATAAATTATGTGTTTTTGTTTTTAGAAATCATAAATGTTTTAATTTCACATTTATAAAAAATATAATGATTCAAATTAAATATTATTCTTATAAAATGGATTTATAAATTAATATAATGTTTTATTATTGTGATAATATAATTTTTTGAGGGCTTAAGTAACTTTTAAAGGGTTTAAAAATTGTTTATAATATTAAAATAAATATTATTCAAATAAATTAGAATTTTATTTAAAAATTAAATTTCTCTTACTTTGAAAATTGTTTTCATAAAATGGATTTTATTTTTGGAAACCACTTGCCAAAAAATGGTTTGTTTTTTTAAAAATAGTTAAATTTTTTGTAAATAGTGAAATACAGTAAAATGAACTATTTAACATTATAAGCTAAATATGTGAATTTTTGAGTCATGGTTGATGTAAAAACATGTTAGTTTAAACTCACATGCACCATTTAACATATATAGTCAGAATAATCAACACTATTGGTAGTATGGAGCCAAAATAATTAACTAATGAATATATTTTTCAAAAACACCCTTCTTCTCCCCTTATAAATACCACCACTCAAAACCCCTTTTCCTCACACATTTTAAGACTTATAACATGCAATATTTCTATCCAAATATCCTCAAAATCCTCTCATAATCTTCCCAGTTCTACTTTTCTCACCAAATACCATTCAAAGGTGGCTTAGTGGGTAGACTAAGAGGAGACCATCAAATGAAGAGGCAAGATAATGGACTCATCACTTTCATTTTTATTCTTATTCTACCAACACGATATGATCCCATATAGTTAAAAATAATAATATAATTATCTTAATTATACTAATGTGTTATTATTTTCATGTAATATTCTCTATATACCCCTATTATTTTATTTATTAAATGAAATAAAAGTTTATAATAATGTTGGTTCACAACCTCTATGAACATTGCACTTCATTTTTAGTCACCACCTTCATTGGTGGTTATAAAAATATTATTATAGTTAAATATTATTATAATAAGTATATTGTAACTTAATTAATGTTTTTAATGTTTTAATAATATTTTAATTTAATAAAATGAATATAGTTTGTGACAGTTAGTAAAAAAACCTAAACAAACTAACCGAATAATGTTAACATTTTATTAAGTGAATCATCCCAATGATAGAAAACAAAAGAATATTTGGGACCATTAAAAAATTTAAAAGGATGTTAATATCATTTAATTTCACTTCTAGAGATGTATTCCCATTTGAAAGAAACTTCCATAATTATACAAAAGTGATTCCACTAGGGAACCATGAAACACACGTCCTTAGAAAAGAGAAACTAAAATTTATATATCATTAAAATGGTAATAAATGAATATAAAAAAATTAAAATAAATATTATATAGGTAGAAAATGTTATGAATTAAGTAATTCCAAATTTTTATTTAATTGTTAAAGACATGAAATTCAAGTTCAGAATGATTCTGGAATATAATGTAAGAGATCTCTTCAAAACACCCTTTTTCATAGGTTATGAACTTTCTCCCTCTAACACACTTTCAATATCTTTGAAATTATGGAATTATTTTAAATTATATATATATATATATGTCTCGTACATATATAACTATCTTATTCATCATTCCATTGATGGCTTAATAAATTTCGTATATTAATTTTCTAAATTCCTTTATTAAAATAAAACCCAATTAAGGGGAATTTTTATATCCCTTAATCCTTTTATGTAATGACCATTTAAATCCTTTATTCCCAAATGAACATAATATTTTTGAGAATTAGGAATATATACACATATATGAATTTCAATAGTATTTATTTATTTATTTTCTTTATAATATTTATGAAATGTCCATTGATTATGATATGAGGAAATATTATGCAACCCATTTCTTTCAATGGGTAATTTTTATGTTTATTCCTTATGATTGATTTCAATTTATGGAATACATAAGAATTTACATGTTATGATGGGTGCACCCAGATAGCTCTCCAATGTATTGGGTAATTTTTTATGTCTCATTAGACACCATGAATCAAATTATGGAGTAAACCTAATCCATGATGGGACATTTTACACTATGTGATGTTGTCTTGACAGTTGGCCTTGACTTATATTTATTTTCACTTTTATATTGCTTCCACTTTCCTCTATTTCCATGATCTTATGATTTCATGTTCTTTATATTATTCTCCCATGTGATTATTCATGAGGTTTCTATTTTATTATAGTGACCTAGGATTTTAATACATGGATATTACATATTTTTAGATGAATATTCATTACATTACACAAACACATGACTGCGGACCAAAATACTTTAGTTTCTTTAGAAACATGGAATATAATCATCATAATTTATGAAATATCATCAATGTATCCTAAAAATATATTTTCACATAGTACTCTTCTTATGCATAACCTACCTAAATATTTCTTCTTAACCTAAGGAAGGAAACATAAGAAAGGGTGATCACATATTATCTATAAGGTTAAACAAAATAGATATCAATCTATGATAATATGAAATCATAAGATAAGTATAAGGGTATGTGATCATGAACATAATTTACAAATAACATACCCAACCTGTGACGGATCATAAACATATGGAATGAATCATGGAAATTCATAATACATGAATCATAAGGAAATCAAAGAAGATGAGTCATGAGAGCATAACATTGGGATAATATATAGAATAATGGAATACAAATAAGCATAGAAACCCATTTCCTCAGTAATCAAGGACCATTTACAATTTTTTTGGGAAATCCATAGGGTTGATACAACTCTTGGGTGGGACACACTACCATCCTTAGTGGCATCCCTTTTCTCATAGTGGAATGGGTTCACTCCCCAAACCATCATGGTAGTCATGGTTCACTCCCATGACCATCATACCAGAAAAAGTCTTTTACGGAATTGAGTTCACTCTCCATTCTAATCCTATCTATCTCACGAGATATAAATCATTACCCAATGCATTGGAGGGAGATATAAGTCCCACCCATCTTTGGTTATAACATGACCACCTTACATGGTTATAAAATAACCACCATCCATAGTTATAATATAACCATCGTCACATAATCAAAATCAAACATATGTATACCACAAGATCATAAAAAATTCACCATATCAAAACCCATGAAATGAAATGGTTTTCATAAACATTTCATCATAACATAACCTATGGAAAATAAGAAGGTTTCATAATCATTTCATCATTTCATAAAAACACAACCCATGGAAAAAGAAGCGGATTTCATTATCATTTCATCATTTCCTGAAATCATAACCCATGGAAAATAAAGAATGTTTCATAAGCATCTTATCATTATAAAAAAAGTTCATTTAGAGAAATAGTAGGAATGGTATCTTTGGATCATATCCATAGTAAAAAATAAGTAACATCAATGGATGTCATATTAGATGGAAAATGATTTTGAAATAAAAATAACATGTAGATTTTCTTAATGAAAATAACCTTTCTTTGAAAATTACTTTTTAAAACATAAAACATTTAGAAAATAATTTTCTTTGAAAATAAACTTGAAAACATATAAAGGAAGATTAAAAAAAATACATTAAAACATTTCCCAAGGAAAATATTTTTTCCACTTGAAAAAAAAACTTTTCAAAACATTTTTGAAAACATTTTTAGAAAACATGGTTTTGGAAGAAAAAGTGTTTTCGGCCGAAAAGACTATTTTTATTTAAAAATAATTTGAAATCATAAGTATGTAAAGAGAGGAAAATTAAGGGGTAAATGTATTATCATGCGATAAAAATAATGGAATAAAATTAATGAGTTTATAGAGAGGTATATTAAAATATTTCATCATTGGAATCATAATCATAAACAATCCTGATAAACGATGAGATTCTAACATAAAACTCATACTACTTTGGTAATATTGAATCATAATCCCCTTGAAATATTAACATAAAATGAAACCTCAAATATCATGAAAACAAGGATATTAATTATATATCATGTCAAAGGGGCAGTATATACACCTCATAGAAAAAGATAGGTGCATAACATAACTCATGCCCCAAAGAAGGAAAACTGTGACAAAAAACATTTATTGATTTGTCAACTATTGGACCCTAAATCCCATGAAAAAGAAATTATAAAATGGATATGTAAATAAAAATAAATTTAATTATAATAATCATAAAATATATTCATGGGAATTATATACAACACATAACATAAACACGTGGTGAATATAGAATGTGTATCATAAAAAAATCAAAGTGAGATAGTAATCCCTTACTGTAAGTCTTGAATTAGTTCATAAATATTCAAAACTAATGAATAATAATTTTTTTTAATATAAATATATTAAATAACCATAATTATATATATTAAACAATATATCATTTACCTATTTCCTTTTATGACATGTTTAATAACCATTCCTTGTTAGAGTCACGTTTCTGGTAATAACCCCTTTGTTTTTCATATATATTCTTATTTCTAATTTTCATTCACCAACATCGATCAAGGTTCCATCATCTCTATAATAATAATAATAATTAAATTATTATTATATTTATACATCAATTATAATTTTAAGACTAATCATGAAACTTGGTTTTGAGAAATGGAGTAAGTTATGATCATGGAGACTGTAGGTCGTACCTACGGATGATTAATGATTCCATTATTCAATGATCATTATGGAAATGAAGTAAGTAATATATTAAATTTAAAGAATGATAATAATATCATAAATACCATATTTATTATTTAAATATACTTATACATATCATCCATGTAGTGTGGTGATGAAAAGAGATTCACGTCGCTTTGTGATGGCGGTAGTCCAAAAGTACAAGGGTGATGTTATCAATAATCAGTAAGTGAAAAGGTAAGAAATAAAATGATATATTATATTTCCAGAATTATAAATATGTCATTAATATCATAATTATTTCATCCATATTACATATATTTATCCTTAATATCTTACATGTAAAGCATTAGTGAAAACGAATTACATCTCTTCGTAAGGCGATAGTCCTCCGTATAAACAAGTGACATTATTGTATCCCCTATGGTATGAAAAGTAAAAAAATTTATATATGATATAATTACTCAATAGGTATAATTATTTTATAAATATCATATATATACTATTGATCCATCATTATACCCAACCTTGAGAGGTGGTAATGGAAAAACAAATGACATCGGTTCGTGAGGAAATATTCAATGTACACACGAATGATGATATTGTAACCCATTTGATGGAATTGGATATGGTTGTAGATAATTATATAATCATAAAAAAAATATCAGTATATTTAAGATACTTAAGTTATTATACCATCATAATTTAACGAGAATTTTAGGATATGGAGAATGAAATTAAAATGCACGTTGAAGAATGTTAACTCTTATTCATGTATCTTCTTTAAGTTATCACCAAAGCATTCCTTTATTTACTTTATACAAAAAAATATGCCTTTTATGATGATTGAAGGAATTTTGGAAGTTATTTGAGAAGGTTTTTGTTGAGAAAAATGGCATGAGAGTTATGAAGAATTTAGGGGAGTGAGTTCCCTTTTATAGTTGAGGAGGAGTGGTATTTTTATAAATACCCAAAAGTATTCACTATTGGGAGGTCACTCTGACCTCATGTGACTCCAAAATTTATAATTAAGTGGTTGGAGGAATTATATGGTCTATAAAAACCTCCACCACACAATAAAACATAAGTTTTAAATATGTTGTTCCTTAACTTCTATGTTTCCATATTTTTACCATTTTGGTTTTTTTACTATGGTAACTAGTCTTTTTAACCTATGTAATTCAGTCATCAAGACTAAAATAAAATGATCCATTCTTGATAATTTCTGCCCAATAATTATAAATATTAAATTCAATTTATAAAATAAAAATTCAATGTTTTTTGAAAAATAATTGTAATATAAGAACATTTAACGTGAAAAAACATCGTTTTAAACATAACCATCCCAATAGAGTTTTTTACTATTTAGCAGTCAATATAGTCATTATAAAAGAACAATTGGTACATTAATGACATATAGTTTATATTTATTAACATTTAAAAATTACTTTGAAGAAGATATTATTTTCAGTAATTTTAAATAATTTAATAAAATATCATTTATTATAAAATAAAATTAATGTAAATTTTTACATTATTCATTTAATTAGAATTTAAAAAATATCAAGATAATGATGGAATTAGAATATATTATGATAAAAACTATGTAAAATGATATATTCATATAAAAAATTAATGTAAGACAATAATTTATTCACTTTACTTCACTTTTAAAATTTTTAGTATCATTTATTTTATTGAATTATTAACTAAATGTTTATTATATCGCTGTTTCTTCAGAATGTAAATTAATTCATCTCAAAAAAATTAAATTAAATTATCATGATAAAATAAATAATTTATCTTTAAAAATAATATTTCTAACCCAACATATATTTCCCTATCCAAAATCTTTATAGTTATTCAAAGCATGAAAGGTTTCTTTTTTGTCTTTTTCTTTATTTACTTATTATATAGCTCCCTTTTAAGGAAACGTTTCCCAATGTCTCATAAAAATTGATCCTGAGGTGATAAGGGTCTAAATATATCCATAAAATGGGTGTTGGACAAGTTTTTCGGTAATTTAAACCCTTATCTTATTACTTTAACCCCTCACCCTCTAGGTAAATTCATTATTACCTTAACCATGGAAAATAATTTTTTTAATAATTTTAGTATTTATTTTAGTCAAAAAATAAGTTTAACTTAATAAAAATTATTATTATTTCAAATATATAATACATTTTTCCAAATTACATTCATAAAAGTTGAAAATTGTAATTTAAAGTTAATTTCACAAACACGGCAAGAAAATGGGGTTTTAAAGAGAAAATATTCAAAAGTTTATAAACTTTGTATATCCAAAATCAATAGGAAAATGATTACAATGACCTAAATTAGATTAATATATATATATATATATATATAAAAGTGATCTAATTTTACTTTAAAACCAATTTAAAATATAATTTATCTTTTGAAATAATTTAAACGAAAAGGCAGTTTTCAATTAAATTTCTATATTTCTCATTATTTATAAAAAAATGATAATCTTTATAAAAAATTCCCAAAAATACACCTTATGCTAATTTTTAAATTATTATTTCAAAAATTAATTTTATTTTCTCAAATAATATTTCTAAAGCAGTTAAAAATAAATTTTAATATAATTGTACCAAAGGTGAAAAAACTACTTTTTAGAAAAAATACAGTTTAAGTAAATAAATAGATTCATTATTATCTATTGTCAGGAAAACACATATGATGAACATTATATTGAATATATAATATAAATTTTCAATAAAATATTTCCTTAAAAGTTATTTTTTGAAAAATATTGATGTAAAACACATTTGTGCGTATAAAAATAGTTTTTTCAGAAAACAATTTCCTTTATTTTCATAGGTTTTTTATTTTCACTTATAATTAATTGGTAACCAAATAATTCATTATATATACATGTTTAAACCTTATATTTTCATAATTTATCTAATCATATTCATACCCACCATTACATGGGCTAGATTATAAATATCATATTGAATAATAATATTTTAACAGTATGTCATGTTTCATTTAAAGATAGTGTTGTATATAACACATGTTAAATAATGTGTTGTGTGTAACATATAATATTTATAAGATTAAATGTATTTGTAAAAAAGACCAAAATTTAATATTTTTATAATCTACCACCCATAAAATAATTTTTTCCCACAAAATTCATCTCGATCATCAAAGGTTTAACATTTGAAAATTACTACATAGAAACCCACAACATGAAAAAGGTTAATAAAACATCCTTCTAAAAAAGAGAGAGGAATGTGTGTAAGTCATATAGAATAACACATACTAGGCTTCCAAATTGGATAACATAGGTTCTAAATGGAAACATGGACAAAGAAGGCAAAACTAACACCCCAATTTCGATGGAGAGTGATAAAGAACATGGTCAGTAAAATGTTAATAACCACTAATCTGTAAACCAAAGTAGTGTGAAAATGATCCTTGATAACATAAAAAATGATGATATAACAACAATATTTTATTTCAACATCCTTTTCTTAATGTTAATTAATTTTCATGAAAATATATACGTACTTGATTTCATTCCATTTCATAAGCACAATCTCACCCATTGGATGTTCCTTGATCAATTTCCAATTCATCAATTACTTAAGAAATGAATAACTAAAAATATATTTTTTATTCTTGAAGCACTAAAATTCACTTTTAAAGGATATTAAAATCCACAATAGATTGATAAATCATTTCATATATATATATTTATTATCAAAATAAAATGGTGAGCACATGTTATGCATAAATATTTATATTATTAAATAATACATTAATCTCTAAAACCTCATCTAAAATTAAACATAAAATATTATATTAATGGTTTACCTTATAAGTATTCTAAAATTAAAAATTTATAAATAGGGTTGATAAATTTCTTAAAATCATCATAACATTAATCCCCCAAATATCACGATGTAGATTGCAATTGTCACATACCAAACATGTGAATACCTTAATCACATATTCTCTTAAAACATGGTAATAACCTGAAATCCCATAAAATATTATTAAAAAAATACATTCTTACAAATTCCTTATACAAAACATAAATTATTTGATATATTACATAAATAAAAAAATTATATAAACTCCATCAGTGATAATAAAAACTAATTTGTCCATAAATCATTAATCAGTTCCAAGGTCATCAATATAATACAAATTAATTTATTCATATCAATATTATCTTTATCCCAACATCATTATATCAATATTAGGAGTATGTTAAGGGTTATACTTACCTTAGTTAACTATTTTCCATGAATATCACCTTTCCATTAAATCACTTTTCTATGTCATCGGCATCATTTAACAAATTATTTCATGTACTTAATGAAAAACTTATACAGAACAATCCTTATAAATTTCATAATTCATGAATTCAAATACATAGATACTTCAATCATCCCACTTATTTCTCAAACCATTATCTAGGATTCATCATCTTATTCTTTAATACATATTTCCATTTATTTTTTATTCATAATATCTTCAGCATCAACAAAAAAATCATTACTCATACAAAATTGTTGATTCTCTTCATGATATTTCCCCTACAAACATTGGTTTGCTTAATTAACATGCATTTAATATTTAATAAATTCATCCTTTTATAGTACTTTAAGGAGACCAACATTCCCATACATTGTGTTAACTAAAATTTTCATTTTTATTAGGCATTTACTTACTTTGTTTCCTTCTTTTCCACACTTTAAATATCTTCTCCTTCCTCTGAGACATTCACATGGGCATTTCTTCCCACATTCTTGTAATATAGGAAACTGAATATTATTTCCTCTGTGTTCTCCAATACCTGAGCTCTAAGTAAAATCTATCCTTTCCTTCTTTGAGGAGTCTGAGAGTTGGTTAAGGTGCATATTTTTAATCATGTTTTATGATAACTAATTAGGAATAATCAAAATATCCTTCACTCTAGTCATCATTCCATTTGGCTGTTCATCAAAAAAATTTCCATCACATTTGATGATAAGATAGTTCGTTCAGGTTCCCTCTATTGACTAAAACCAAAAAGCATAGTGTGACCAACACTAATCATAGTGGGAAACCAAATAATCATAAAAAATCACTTATTGGATGTGTAAATTGTAACACATTTTAAATATGTAACACCTTAGTATTAATATAGGTAATTCATAATCTTCATCTATTTAAATCCTTCATGATGGTTCATAAGGAGTTTTTGAATTTCCATATAATTTTTCCTAGGAGTGTTAAACTAGGCATTCAGTAAGTCCTATTTTCATGCACTAGGTGAAAATCAAGTCCAACTAAATTCACCCTTTTGGAGTTATTAACCCTAGGTACCTATGTACCAGATACACATCCACTTGTAGTATCCATATTGGGATGTATTTTAATATAAACCACTTGATCTATCCTTTACTAAAATTTAAATACATTTTCCTATACTTTGACTCATCCTTATACTTATATGTGATACATCCATAGAAATATCCTTAAAAATATCCCTATGTACCTCACTAATGTTTTCTCATCCTAGTTTCCAAAGGATAAAAATAGTTTCTATGATACCAACTATAACTTTCTAGGATTCTCATATATGGATATTACATCATTTTAGATTAATATTCATTACATTACACAAAAATATACCTAAGGACCGTAATAGTTTAGTGATTCTAGAAACATGAAACATAATATTATTTATTTATAAAAGATCTTCAATATATCTTATAAAGATCTTTTCATATAGTGCTCCTCTTCAATGCACCATATCTAAACATTTCTTCATAACCTAAGTAAGGAAACATAAGGAAGGGTGAGCTCAGAATCTCAGTAAGGGTAAACATACAGGATATCAATCTATGATCATATTAAAGAATAAGATATGAATAAGGTTATGTGATCATTAACATAACTTACAAAGATCATACCCTACCTATCATAGATTATAAAAAAATGGAATAAATCATGGAAGTTCATAAGACATGAATCATACAGAAATCAAATAACATGATTCATGAGATCATAACAATGGAATAATACATAGAATTGTGGCATACACATAAGCATAGAAAATCATTTCCTTTGTAGTCAATGCCCATTTCTAAGACATATCAGGGAACTCCATAGTCAACTACACCTCATGGGCGGGGAACACCATCATACTTTTTGGAATCATAATTTAATGTGTTCAATCCCCAAACCATCATGGAAGTCAAGGATCATCCCCGTGACCATCATGGCGGACAAAGTCCCTTTCTGAAAAAAGTTCACTCCTTGCTCCAGCCCTGACTATATCATGAGTTATAAATATTTATCTAATTAACTAGAGAGAGATATAGGTCCCACCCATCTTTGGTTATAATTTTACCACTATCCTTGGTTACAATTTAACTCTCACCACATAATGAAAATCAAACATATGTGTGCCACAAGATAATAAAACATTCATTATATCATAACCCATGAAATGAAATTGGTTTCATAAAAATTTCATCATAATATAACATATGGAAAAGAAACAAGTTTCATAATAATTTCATCATTTCATCAATGCATAACCTATGGAAAAAGAAGCGGGTTTCACAATCATTTCATCATTTTATCAAATCATAACCTATGGAAAAGGAAGTGGGTTTCATAAGCATCATATCATTATGAACATGAACCATTCAGAGAAAGAATAATAATGGTATCCTTGAATAATATCCAAAGTAAATAATAAGAAAACTCAAATTATTTAATCATATATGGAAAATTATTTTTAAATAAAAAATCACATGGAACATTTCTTTAGGAAAACAACCTTTCTTTGAAAATCATTTTTTAAAACATAAAACATTTTGTAATTAATATTAATTGAAAATAACCTCAAAAACATATAATTAAAGAATTTAAAAATAATATTTTAAAACATTTATTGAGGAAAATATATTTTCTACTTGAAAACACTTTTTAAAATGTTTTTTAAAATGATTTTAGAAAAAATGGTTTTAGGAGAAATAGTTTTTTCGAACGAAATGATTATTTTTTTTAAAAACATTTTATTGAAATATTGAGTATATAAACAAAGGAAAATTTAGAGAAAATATGTATTATAATGAAATAACAAAAGAAAAATAAAATTCATGAGTTTCTAAAAATATAGATCATAATATTTTATCATTGGAAGCATAATAAAAAACAATCCCAATAAATGATGGGATTGTAACATAAAAATCTTATCATTTTGGTAACGTTGAATCATAAAACCCATGAAATAATAAAATTAAATGAAACATAATATATCATTAAAATAATAATATTAATGATATAACAAGTCAAAGTAGAAGTATATACACCTCATAGAAGAATATAGGTGCACAACAAAACTTATATCCCAATGAATGAAAATTGTGACAAAAATCACTCATTGATTTGTTAACTTTTGAACCGTAAACCCCATGAAATTGAGATAGTCAAATGATTCTTTAAAAATAAAAAATTTTAGGGACAATAATCATAAAATATATTCATGTCCAGTATATATAGAACATTTAAGAAACATGTCGTGAATATGACATGTATCTCACAAAAAATAAAATTGAGATGGAAATCCCTTACCGTAAGTTTCAAATTCGTTCGTACATATTCAAAACACATGTATAATAAATAAAAGTTAATTATAAATATACTAAAGAAGATTAATTTTATATATTATTCCATATATTACTTAACTATTTCCTTTTATTACCTATTTATTAACCATTCTATATTAGAGTCAAGTTTCAGGTAATAACTGCTTTATTTTACATATTTGTTTTGATATTTTATTTTTAGTCCTCCTAAATTGACCAAGGTCAAATCATCTATAGAATAATAATCATGAAATTATTCTCATATTTATACATAAATTATTCTTTTAATATTAATCATGAAACATGGAATTCAGAAATCAAGTAAGTTACGATCGTGGAGACGACAGGCCGTATGTACGCATGAGTAACGATTCCATTTTTCAAGATCATTATTATAATGAGATAAGTAATATATTATATTTAAATAATGATCATAAAATTGTAAATACCATATTTTTTCTTTAAATATACTTATACATATCATCCATTTTATAGTCAATAAGGTTTTCTTATGACTTTTCATTCCTTTATGTTTTGAAAATCACAAACACATTTTCTTAATGAAAATTATCTTTCTCTAAGAATCATTTTCATAAGGAAATTTTTCTTTACCTAAGAAAAGTTTGATTCTTACCTTGGTTTTTAATGTATTATTTAATTTCTTCTCAAAACCAAGTCTAATTTTTTTTTTCTTAAATAAAAATTTTTGATCCCTATCAAGAACCTCGAAATCTTACAGTTCCTTAGCAACTGAGTCTTACTGTTTTCAGACTCTGAATTCTTTGAAATTCAAACTCTGGATTCATAGAAATTCAGACTCTAAATTATCTAAAATTTAGACTTCAAATTATTTGAAATTAAAACTTCGAATTATCTAAAATTCAGATTCTGAATTCCTCAGAATCTAGAATTTAAATTCCTCAAAATTTAGACTCCTAATTCCTCAGAATTCGGACTCCGAATTCATTAAAATTCAGACTCTGAATTCCTCAGAATTCAGACTCCGAATTCCTCAAACTTCTGACTCCAAATTCCTTAGAATTTAGACTTTGAATTATTATGAATTCAAACTTTGAATTCCTCAGAATTCAAACTCTGAATTCCTTAAAATTTAGACTCCGAATTCCTCTGAATTCAAACTCCGAATTCCTCAGAATTCAGACTCTGAATGCTATAGAATTTAGACTCAGAATTATTTGTAAAACATAATCCGAATATTAATATTTATAGACTCTATTTTTCAATTCCTTAATAATCCAATTAAATTTTTTCCTTACTGTTATTTCATTTTTTCAAAGTATTGTTCCAACTTTATCGAGTCCTAATTTACTTAGGTTTCTTAAACTTAAGAAAGTTTTTCTTATATGATACAATTTCCATACACATGATTTTGTTAAAATTAAATGATGTCATAAAATCTATTTGTAACCAATCTTTGGCTGAGTGACACCTATCCAAGTCCCTCCGAGATTCAAGTAAAAATATGACCATTAGAGGAGGAGTCGATTGTTGAAGTTTTTTTCTATAAGTAGGATCCCATTTGAACGAGATCAAAGATATATATATTGATTGATTGATGATCCTATATATTACGTGTTGTGAAGTGATTTATAGAGAGAGAAATAATCTCATGCCTTGTGCGATTTGTGAACTTCTTGTTCAGCTGTGAAAAAATTGTTCAAATTTCTTTGTGTGACTCCGATTATTGCTATGTACAATCAAGGGATTCTGGGGATAGAAAGATAGAGGTGCAGACTACCTTAAAGTTTGTGGACTTCTAGGGATATGAAGATAGAGTTGCCGACTACCTTAATGTTTGAGGGATTATGGGGATAGAAAGATAGAATTTTATATTCTTACCGAGGGCTTACTCTAGTGTGGGTAAAACATACTTTCTTGAAAGTATAAATCAAGGGAACTTTATCCAAGGTTGTTGGATACTCTTCTCTTTGGGTTAAAATATTTCCTACTTGTTTACTTGTTGTTTAAAGTTTTATTTCCACTATATTTTTTTAAATAAAGAAAGTATAACTTTCTTATACTTGTTTAACTAAAAAAGATTCTATACGCTTTAAGGTAGAATCTTTATCTAAGTAAAACCTACTTAAGTTTTATTAAGTTTAACTTGTTTAATTTTAGGTTTCTTATAATTAGAACTATTCCCTTACAATTATCCGTTTAAGTAAGAACCAAAGAGGGCTTGTGAATTTACCATGTTTAACTTTGTTAAACATAGATTTTTTTAGTCTCAAAAAGGGGAAAGTTTTTAAACCTACAATTCACCCATAATTGTAATTGAGAATCTACATATTCTATTTCAATCTTAGAATTGTTATTAGAGTAAGGTCTCTGAAATACTTATATTTACATATAAGTTTTATTGCTCAAGTTTTTCTTCCTCTAAATTTTCTTGATTAAATTTTATTGCTTGAGTTTTGCTTAAATATTTTTATCTTTTTTTATAAACTTTTACTATTAACAAGTTTATTGGAAAAGATTTTTTATAGAATGGAAGGTATAAATGTTGGTTCTATAGAAAAAATAAATCCTAATAGACCACCAATATTTGATGGTAATGATTATGAGTACAAGAGAGATAAGATAGAGAATTTTTTATTAACACTAGAGTATAAAATTTTATTATGCTCACTGGAGATTACAAAATTCCAGAAAAAGAAGTTAGAACTTTTACCAACCAATAAAAATAAGAATATCAATTAAACTACAAGGTATGCAATACTTTGTTGTGTTCTATGACTAGGAACACATATAGTCAAATGTCTTCTTATGAATCTTCCAACTGTATTTGTAAGAAATTTGAAGTTAAACACTTCGAAACTTCTGAAGTGATAAAAAATAGAAAATCTATGTTAATAGATGAATATCATGGATTCTTATTTACTTATGGAGAACTAGTTTACAAAGTACAAAAAATATTTATAACCATTGTAAAAAATAGTCAATATTTGGGAGAGAAAGGTCTTGATGATGAAGTTATTATGGACAAGATAATTGATATCATGCCCAATGAATGGGAATCTAAATGGACAACTTTTGATGAGAATAGAAAAGTATATAACATTACTCGTGATGAGTTATTTGGAACTCTTTTTCAGCATGAAATAAGAATGAAGAGAGATTTTGATTTCAAAAATAATAATAATGGTAATAGAAGTGTAGCTTTCACTAATACATCTAAAGACAAGACTCCAGAAAGAGTAACAAGATCTAAAGCTAAGAAAGCTGTTGTCTTATCCGAATAAAGTAAAAGTGATCAGTATGAGAATGAATTAGCCAATATTGCTCAAAGGATGAACAATATTGTAGAAAAGAAAGATTTTCAATACAGATATAAGAAGAAAGATAGAAAGGACAAGAAAGATTCTGAAGTAACCTATTATGAATTAAAAAGGGTTGGACATATCAAACCCTATTTTCCTATGTTTAAGAGAAATGATAGGAAGGAAAATCATTATGAAAGAAATAGAAATAAGTTTAAAAAATATAAGGATAAGATATTCATGAAATCTAATGACACTTGGACTCCCAGTGGTGATGAATCTTCAGATGAATATTCAAAATATGAATCTTATGGTTAGAAGAATATTGATCTTATAGCCGAAGTACCTATTGAAAATCATTATCTTATGGATAAGGTACACACTGCTGAATCCTTAACCAATATTTCTTTAAACGCTAATTTTCCTAATGAAGAATATTATGAATCTTCAGATGATGATTCTTCTTTATCAAAAGATAATACCTTACCTTCATTTGAAGAAGTTTCTAGATTTTTTAAATTACTTGAGAAAGAAAATTGTAAGATAAAAAAGAAGTTAGAAAAATAAAACTCTAGAATTTCTATTTTAACAAAAGAAGTATCAAATCCTTTTAAAGGTAATGATAAGAAAACTTTTGATTTTGAAAATATTTCTAAAAGCCTTATGGAAGTTAATTAGGAGAAGGATAAACTTTCTAAGGATATTGATATTATTATTTCTAAGAAAAATGTTTTATAGAATAAATCAAGTTCTAAAACTAATGACTTTGAGGATAAGAATTTGTTCATTAGACTAAAATCCGAATTTTTTTCCTTAAAGAAACTTTTATTAAATTTTACTTCTGGAAGGAATGAATTTGATAAAATGTATTCACAAATTCATCCTCTAAGGAATAGTTCTAGAATTTGTTATACTCATTCAAAACCTATTTTTAGTCATAATTTTTTTGTTCCCAAAAGTGATCCCTTTTTCACCAAGTGTCAATGTGGTGTACATTGGGATAGAAGCTATTCTTTAAATAAAACACAATCTTTAGCTTTTCAAAAATCTTATTTTTCAAAGAAAATGTGGATTCCTAAGATTTTACTTTCTAAAATTTCTAGATCCAAGAAAGCCTGGATTCCAAAAGTATAACTCTTTTATTTTCAGGAAAATAAAGGAATTACCAAAAACAATATATGGTACATGGATAGTGGATGTTCCTGACACATGAATGGTAACAAAAACTTCTTTGAAAATATTATCAAGAGAAATGAAGGAAAAGTAACTTTCAGAGATAATGCTCAGGGAGAAATTGTTGGTATAGGTAACATAGTTCTTCTTGGAAAAGTTTTATTTTAAAATGTTTTATTTGTTAAAGGTATTAAGAACAACCATACACTAGTACAAGAATGACCTTTAGCGGCCGCCAAAAGCCGTCGCTAAAGGCCTATAGCGGCCTCCAAACGGCGGCCGCTTTTGCCCCGTCGCTGTTACTATCAGCGACCACCTTTTGGCGGATGCTGTGGGCAAGCCGGGATGGGCTCCAGCGGCCGCCAATTGGCGGCCGCTATAGCCCGAACATATAGCGGCCGCCAAATGGCGGCTGCTATAGGTCTCCTTGAAAAACCTATAGCGGCTGCCAAAAGGCGGCCGCTAAAGGTGTCCATGGAGACACCCATATGGCGGCCGCTATTAAATTTTAATTTTTTTAAAAAAAAAATTCAATTATACATTAATATAAAAAATAAATCCCAGCTGTCATCTTCCAAGCTCCGCATCCATCATCACATATAACTGCATAACAAAATTTAATAACAAACTTAGTACCGTATAAAACCTAGAAAAAAAATATTTAACTTCAAACTTACTGTAACATATCTAAAGTATTTTATTTTCAAAATAATATTCATAAATTTGATTACCATTTTATAAATTTAAAATCATTAATTCTATTGTTATAATTAGATTGTTGTCCTGTGATTTCAGGTCAATCCGATGTCGTCCGCTAAGAGTTTGACCGTTAGACGCCAGTTTTGGCCGTTTGTGACACCAGAACGGCGTTCCCGGTCACCGCGGGCACACAGAACGTCCGATTGACGTGCCGTCTGCTCGATCACATCACAATTCACTCACCCTTTGATGTCTTCCGATTTCAGGCCATTCGGACATCGTTCGGCCAGTTTGGACCCCCCCACGCGCGTTTATCAAGAGCGCGCAACTCTTAAAGAACGCATAATGAGCCCTACCGTGCAGACCACATGTCCGATTGACGTGCCGTCTGTGCATGCACGTCGCGAATAATAATTGTATTGTTGTCCTGTGATTTCAGGTCAATCCGATGTCGTCCGCTAAGAGTTTGACCATTAGACGCCAGTTTTGGCCGTTTCTGACACCAGAACGGCGTTCCTGGTCACCACGGGCACATGGCATGTCTGATTGACGTGATGTCTGCTCGACCACATCAAAATTTACTCACCCTTTGATGTCGTCCGATTTCAGTCCATTCAGACATCGTTCGGCCAGTTTGGACCCCCCACGCGCGTTTATCAAGAGCGCGCAACTCTTAAAGAACACATAATGAGCCCTACCGCGCAGACCACACGTCCGATTGACGTTCCGTCTGCGCATGAACGTCGTGAATAATAATTGTATTGTTGTCCTGTGATTTCAGGTCAATCCGATGTCGTTCGCTATGAGTTTGACCGTTAGACGCCCGTTTGGCCGTTTATGACACCAGAACGGCGTTCCCGATCACCGCGGGCACACGACACATCCGATTGACGTGACGTCTGCTCGACCACATCAAAATTCACTCACCCTTTGATGTCGTCCGATTTCAGGTCATTCGGACATCGTTCGGCCAGTTTGGACCCCCCACGCGCGTTTATCAAGCGCGCGCAATGCTTAAAGAACGCATAATGAGCCCTACCGCGCAGACCGCACGTCCGATTGACGTGCCCTCTGCGCGTTCACATCGCGAATAATAATTGGATTGTTGTCCTGTGATTTTAGGTCAATATGATGTCGTCCTCTATGAGTTTGACCGTTAGACGCCCGTTTTGGCCGTTTATGACACCAGAACGGCGTTCCCGGTCACCGCGGGCACACGGCACGTCCGATTGACGTGCCGTCTACTCGAACACATCACAATTCACTCAACCTTTGATGTATTCCGATTTCAGGCCATTCTTACATCGTTCGGCCAGTTTGGACCCCCACGCGCATTTATCAAGCGCGCGCAACGCTTAAAGAACGCATAATGATCCCTACCGCGCAGACCGCACGTCCGATTGACGTGCCGTCTGTGCGTGCATGTCACGAATAATAATTAGATTGTTGTCCTGTGATTTCAGGTCAATCCGATTTCTTCCGCTAAGAGTTTGACCGTTAGACGCCAGTTTTGGCCGTTTATGACACCAGAACGGCGTTCCAGGTCACCGCGGGCACACGGCACATCCGATTGACGTGCCGTCTGCTCGACCACATCACAATTCACTCACCCTTTGATGCCGTCCGATTTCAGGCCATTCAGACATCGTTCGGCCAGTTTGGACCCCCCACGCGCCTTTATTAAGAGCGCGTAACTCTTAAAGAACGCATAATGAGCCCTACCGCGTAGACCGCACATCCGATTGACGTGCCGTCTGTGTTTGCACATCGCGAATAATAATTGGATTGTTGTCCTGTGATTTCAGGTCAATCCGATGTCGTCCACTATGAGTTTGACCGTTAGACGCTTGTTTTGGCCGTTTATGACACCAGAACGGCGTTCCCGGTCACCGCGGGGACACGACACGTCCGATTGACGTGCTGTCTGCTCGACCACATCAAAATTCACTCACCCTTTGATGTCTTCTGATTTAAGTCCATTCAGACATTGTTCGGCCAGTTTGGACCCCCCCACGCGCGTTTATCAAGCGCGCGCAACGCTTAAAGAACACATAGTGAGCCCTACCGCGCAGACCGCACGTCAGATTGATGTGCCGTCTACGCGTGCACGTCGCGAATAATAATTGGATTGTTGTTCTATGATTTCAGGCCAATCCGATGTCGTCCGCTATGAGTTTGACCATTAGATGCCAGTTTTGGCCGTTTATGACACCAGAACGGCGTTCCCAGTCACCACGGGCACACGACACGTCTGATTGATGTGCCGTCTACTCGACCACATCAAAATTAACTCACCCTTTGATGTCATCTGATTTCATGCCATTCGTACATCGTTCGTCCAGTTTGGACCCCCCACGCGCGTTTATCAAGCGCGGGCAACTCTTAAAGAACGCATAATGAGCCCTACCGCGCAGACCGCACGTCCGATTGACGTGCCGTCTGCGCGTGCACGTCGAGAATAATAATTGGATTGTTGTCCTATGATTTCAGGTCAATCCGATGTCGTCCGCTAAGAGTTTGACCGTTAGACGCCAGTTTTGGCTGTTTCTGACACCAGAACGGCGTTCCCAGTCACCGCGGGCACACGACACGTCCGATTGATGTGCCGTCTACTCGACCACATCACAATACACTCACCCTTTGATGTCGTCCGATTTCAGGCCATTAGGACATCGTTCATCCAGTTTGGACCCCCCCACGTGCGTTTATCAAGCGCGCGCAACGCTTAAAGAACGCATAATGAGCCCTACTACGCAGACCGCACGTCCGATTGACGTGCCGTCTACACGTGCACGTCGCGAATAATAATTGGATTGTTGTCCTGTGATTTCAGGTCAATCCGATGTCATCCGCTATGAGTTTGACTGTTAGACGCCAGTTTTGGCCGTTTATGACACTAGAACGGCGTTCCTGGTCACCGCGGGCACACGGCACGTCCGATTGACGTGCCATATGCTCGACCACATCAAAATTCACTCACACTTTGATGTCTTCCGATTTCAGGCCATTCGGACATCGTTCGGCCAGTTTGGACCCCCCCCCCCCCCGCGCGTTTATCAAGAGCGCGCAACTCTTAAAGAACACATAATGAGCCCTACCGCACAGACCGAACGTCCGATTGACGTGCCGTCTATGCGTGCACGTCGCGAATAATAATTGGATTGTTTTCCTGTGATTTCAGGTCAATCTGATGTTGTCCTCTATGAGTTTGACCGTTAGACGCCCGTTTTTGCCGTTTATGACACTAGAACGGCGTTCCCGGTCACCGCGGGTACACGGCACGTCCTATTGACATACCGTCTACTCGACCACATCAAAATTCACTCACCCTTTGATGTCGTCCGATTTCAGGCCATTTGGACATCGTTTGACCAGTTTGGACCCCCCCCCCCCCCACGCGCGTTTATCAAGCGCGCACAACGCTTAAAGAACGCATAATGAGCCCTACCGCGCAGACCACATGTCTGATTGACATGCCGTCTACGCGTGCACGTCGCGAATAATAATTGGATTTTTGTCCTGTGATTTCAGGTCAATCCGATGTCGTCTGCTATGAGTTTGACCGTTAGACGCCTGTTTTGGCCCTTTATGACACCAGAACGGCGTTCCTGGTCACCGCAGGCACACGACACGTCTGATTGATGTGATGCCTGCTCGACCACATCAAAATTCACTCACCCTTTGATGTCGTCTGATTTCAGGCCATTCGGACATCGTTCGGCCAGTTTGGACCCCCCACGCGCGTTTATCAATTGCGCGCAACGCTTAAAGAACGCATAATGAGCCCTACCGCGCAGACCGCACGTCCGATTGACGTGCGGTCTGTGCGTGCACGTCACAATTCACTCACCCTAAAAAGATACAAATAATGAAAGAGTTATTGGGCTTCTCCCAAGAAACAACTGTCTGGAGTTTCTCTCCATCCACTAACACACCTTCCTTTGAAATTATTTGACCCAATAACTATACCTATATAATCAATACAAAACTGACATATATATAGCTTGATGTATAGTCAATAAGTGTAATCTTTATGATGTCAAGATGTTGGGTATGATCATAATCACTCTTGGAGTGCACGAAGATGTCATCCACAAATATTAAAACAAACTAATATAGGTAAAAAGGAAAATTATATTCATCAAGGATATAAAAAATTCTAAAGAATTCATCAAGACAAATGAAATTACCTCATGCATGGGGTTCATTCTCATCTAGATCACCAATATCACTGTGATGTCCACCATATGTATTCGGAGCCTACAATATATATCAATATTATGTATCGTAAACATATCAATAAAATTCAATCTGAGTATGGTTTGTTTTATTGTTTACCTGTGGCGCTATTTTTTGCGTCGTCATTTCATCGATACGTGATGACATCTGTGATAACCTCTCCTCATACTCTGCACGTAACTGCTAAAACTATGAATCAAAATTGCGCTGCATATCCTACATGGAAGCATCTATCTCATCATGTGTGCGCATCCCTGACTCTCTGCATGCACTCATCACATGTGATTTAACAACTGCACGTCATGGGACACCGCCACCATAAGTCAAAGAATAACCATGACCGTCACACCCCACGACACGGTGAAATATTTCATCTCTACGCACAATACTACGACGTTTCTCCTCTGACAACTCTACTAACTGAGCGTCAAACTGAGCCTGTAGCATATAATGAATCAATGAACAAATATGCATAATTTATATAAAATAAAAAATACATTTATTAATTAGTAAATAATTTTCTTACTATAACACTGGCAACATCGGGATCACCCACCCTACGAGTCCTCATCCATATGGACATCCGATCGATTGGATCGCCGCGTTGGTGTAACTATAATAAAGGGGTTCACCATGTTATACTACAATATTTTTAAAATATGAATGAAATAGTGAATTCTGAACTTACATCATGTCTGAGCTGTGACACATGTCGAGTGCCAAGTCTGGAAGGCGTGGCCTGCATCGCCCGATTATGTGAATGACGAGCAGACTCAGTCTACATTCAACCTATTTACTTAATAGACATTTGAAAAATTAGTCATTTATAGATTAAAAGTAATAAATCTTACCATCGTTGCCTCACTCGACCAAAACCCAACCAAATCCTGCCACTGCGCAGGAAGAATGCCCGGAGGGACTCGCTGTAGAATGTCTGGCACACCCGCAAATGGTGTCCAATGATCTCTCTTCACCCTTGACTTGTAATCCTTCCATAATTTTCTGCATTTCAACATACAAACAGCCCAAAACTCATCTGGACAGGATTTCAAATTATCCTGTTAAAAATATTTTCAGTAGATGGGACAATAATAATAACAATATCTTGAAAAATTAAACATTGAATTTACCTGAACCTCCCTCCATAATCTGTCCATCGTATCCTGAGGGAAAGAACTACAGTCACGAGTCGTCAGAGGGAATCTGTGTGAGTCTCGTATCATATGCCCAAACTGACGACTCAATGCAGTAGCACCATCTCCAACTGGATGAAATGTGTCGTCAAATAACACATCCAATCGGGCTCCAGAGTTCCAGGATTGAACCTCTCTACCAGGACCCCTGTGTCTGCTGGAAGAAGCAGTAGATCCTGATAAACATAAATTCATAATTCAATTACAATATAAATTAATGATTATAAATAGTTAGGGAAATATAAATAGAAAATTGCAATCAATTAATTTAGAAAAATGAAAACATACATACCAACAACATCAAGTGAACCACTATGACCACCCTGTGACATACCTGCATTAAAAGAAATTATAGTTAAATCAAGAAAATTTTATACATATATAACTAATAAATATTTTTACAAATAATAACTAGGAATATAATTACAATTTCCACTAATCATGCAAGTCTATCGTATCTCCTTCAACCGTCTCTCTGGTCCATTGTATATCTTCATCTCGTACAGCTACTGTTGTTTGGTCAAGTTTTTGATCAGGAAATGCGACAACTTCATGTTCCTCTTGGTCAATCAGAAAAACCCCTCTTATAGACATTTTCACCACAACTTTCCAATCAGAATCAATGTCGACAAAGTAAACTTGTTCTACCTGCGATGTCAGTATGAAGGGATCATTGCTAACCCAGTCATCTTTATATAGCATATTGTTAAAGTTTACTAATGTAAATTGGAAGTTATCAACTTTCGTTCCACGAACTGGATCGACCCAATCACACCTTAATAATATGTGTTTTAAGCCATGATCATAAATAACCTCAATAATATCTCTCAACAATCCATAATAATAACCCGCACCAACAAAAGAACAACCAATGCCACTAATTTGTGTGGCTCGGTTCATGTCAACATCGCTAATACGAAATCGTAATCCGTTAGCATCCAAAGACTTGTAGCGACGAGCTGTAATAAATGGACTATCAGCTAGTTGGTTGAGTTCTTCGCTCACATGCTGGGTTAAATCACGTAACTTTTGAATCTGCAAATTTCACATATATAGTTTAATGGATAAAGGATTGTGAAAATACAAATTAGTTGCGCTATAAAAATATTAAATCAATTATACGTACATGAGTCTTGAACCACTCATGAAATGTGTTGAAATGATGTTTTTGGATTTGATACTCAGTTGCACGGGGCCTTTCACATTTCAACTCAGTGATATGCATCCTAAATCACAACACAATATAAGGTAAGCAATAAAATAAATATAGAAACAAAATACACATCAACTATGAAACTTACTGTATCAATGGCATAACTGATGGAGTGTTGAACAACACATATTGATGAGCTTAAACCCACTCGTCGTTCCGCATATCAAATGTTATTCCTTCTCCAATTGGACCCTCGTCAGTCTGGGACAGTTTATCTATCTTTGTTTCAACCTCATCAATATATGAAGCACAAAAATTAATACACTCATCCATTAAATATCCCTTGGCAATTGATGCTTCTGGACGATCTTTGTTGCGCACATAGCGTTTCAATGTATTTAAGTATCGCTCTATTGGATACATCCACCTGAATTGCACGGGACCGCCAACAATGACTTCACCAGTTAAATGCACAGTCAAGTGAACCATGATATCAAAAAAAGATGACAGAAAGAGTTTTTATAGGTGACATAGTGGAAGTACAATCTTATCCTGTAGCTTTTTCAAATCACTCATGCGATGATTCCTAGAGCAGAACTGTCTGAAAAAATTAGAAACTCCAATCAACGGCTCAACAACCTGGGAAGGTAAGCAATCACGAATTGCTATAGGAATTAACTGTTGAAGCATAATATGATTATCGTGACTTTTCAAACCCTGTAATGTCATGCTCATCATATTCACACGCTTTGAAATATTAGAGCAATAACCATTTGGCACCTTAACAGTCTTCAAAATTGATAGAAATTTTTGTTTCTCTTTTTTACTCATTGTGTACTGTGCAACAGGCATGTATGCCCGATTACCTTCACCCAACTGTAAATGTAAAGGTTTTCTCAATCCCATTTCTTGCAAATCATGTCGAGCATTAGCACTTTCCTTTGATTTCCCCTTGACGCCTAAAATGGTGCACAAAATATTATCACATACATTTTTTTCAATGTGCATCACATCTAAATTATGCCTTAAAATATTATATTTCCAATAAGGAAATTCAAAAAAAATACTTCGTTTCTTCCAATTATGACTTCGCTGTCTATTTGCAGCAGGAATAGAAGGCAATGCAGGAACCAATAAATCTTGAAAATCATACATTGTACAGATGTTTTCTTCATCAAGTTGTGCACAAATTTCAACCCCAGACAATATTTGTGGTGATGGGTCAAACTCTCTATTCCCATCAAACGATACACGGTCTTTTCTGAACATGTGCAATGGAGGAAGAAAGCGTCTGTGACCAAGATATGCCCACTTTCTACAGTGCTTAAGCCATATAGATTTCTTACTCTTATTACAACAAGGGAAAGAAAATTCTCCTTTTGTACTCCAACCTGATAAGTTAGCATACGCTGGGAAATCATTAATTGTCCATAACAAAGCGGCCCAAAGTCTAAACATTTCATTTGCTGCCGAGTCAAAAGTCATTACACCATCATCCCAAAATTCTTGCAGCTCATCAATCAAAGGTTGCATATAAACATCGATTTTATCACCAGGTCCTCTCGAACCATCAATTAGAATTGACAGTAACAAAAAAGGTTGTTTCATACATACCCATGGGGGAATGTTGTATGGAACCAACACCACTGGCCACGTACTATGTGTCGCACCAACCATGGACCTAAATGGGTTAAAACCATCTGCTGCCAAACCCAGTCGAATATTATGATCATCTCGGGAAAAGTCTGGGTGTCTCTGATCAAACTCTTTCCATGCCAAAGAATTTGCCGGGTGAGTTAATTTATCAACCTCTTTCTTTCTCTCTGAATGCCAAGTCATCAATTTAGCAATTTTAGTGGACAAGAAGAATCTCTTCAGTCTCGGTTTTAGTGGGAAATAATGCATCTGTTTAGCGGCAACTTGTTTCCCTTGATTCAAGACTCTCCCAGGAAGAATCTGACTACCTTGATTAATATCATTGGTCTTCCACCTGGATGTATAACAAACAGTACAATTATTTAATTGCGCATTCTCTTTTCTGAACAACATACAATTATTGCAACATGCATCAATTGTATCATATGTAAAACCAAGATCATCGATTAACTTGCGAGCTTGATAGAATGACTCCAGAATCTTCACTCCAGTAGGGAGTACCTTCTTCAATAATACCAACAACATGTCGAATGAGGTGTCTGACCACTGGTTCAAGGCCTTCAGGTGTAACAATTCAATGATGAACAACAGTTTACTAAATTTAGTGCATCCAGGATATAATTCAGTACACGCATCGTCAAGAATTTCAAAGAATTTCAATGCTTCTCCATCTGCAGAAGAACGAGGATTACTCAATCCGACGTCGTCATTTACGACATTACTGTCTTCAGATTGAAACTGATGCATCATATCATTCAGCATTATGTTCATCGGATCAACTGTTCCCGAATCAACATTCATATGAATATTTTTTGAGCGATGACATGAAACAGAATCTTCTCCATGACGCGTCCATGTCTTATAGTTTTTCAAAAACCCATTCAAAAACAAATGTTCTCTAACACTATCTCGTTTGAAGAGATATATATTTGCACATTTTCTGCATGGACAACTAATCATATCGCTTGGAAATTTGTTGGTGAAATCCATAAATTGCTTAATCCCCTCATAATATTCAGCTGAAAATCTATCTTGCATATCAATCCAACTCCTATCCATATTTGTATTTAATAGAAATAAAAAGTGAAATATATTATTTAAATTCTAAAAAAAAACATATCATTAAAATTTAAAAACCAAATTTGGATAAAAAAAATTACCTGCGGAGGACTCGACCACGGGTAACGGGGTCTGACTCGATTGCGGATCCATGACGGTGCAGTGAATTGACGACAGAGGTTCGACGACTGGACTCGAAAGGAGCAGAACTGTTGGACCGCGTGAAGGGTTCTACACGGTGGGGCACAATGGACCGGAAGGGTCCAACGGAGGCAGGAGGACTTGCCGGAGGGATGAAACGGGGCCGCGAGGGGACGGCGGCGGCGGGGCTGTCCAAAGGTGCAGCGCGGGCAGGGGTGGGGGTTGCCGGGTCGTGGGGGTGTCGGGGTCACGGGGGCGCAGCACGGAGGCAAGGCGATGGGGGTCGCCGGGGTGCAGCGCGGGCAGGGGGTGTCGGGGTCACGGGGGCGCACCGTGGAGGCAAGGCAGTGGGGGTTGCCGGTGGCGCAGCACAGAGGCAAGGGGGTGGGGATCACCGGGGGTCGGGGTCGCCAGGGGTCGGGTCGCCGGGGGTTGCCGAGGTCGCCGGGAGGTCGGGGGTTGGGGTCGACGGGGGTCGGGGTCACCGGCGGGGTCGGGGTCACCGGGGGTCGGGGAGGGTCGCCGAGGGTCGAGGAGGGTCGCCGGGGGTCGGGGAGGGTGGCCGGGGGTCGGGGTCGGGGAGGGTCGCCGGGGGTCGGGGTCGGGGTCACGGGGTCGGGGAAGGGGGGGTCACGGGGTCGGGGAGCGGAGGGAGGGGAAGGAGGGGAAATTAGGGGTTTTTTTAGGAAAAATTGCAGCGGCCGCCATTTTGCGGCCTCTGTTGATGGTATTAGCAGCCGCCAAATGGCGGCTGCTATAGATGCCCCGCCTCCAAAACTATATTTTCTAGTAGTGTTATAATCATAATCCAATTATGTGATTAAGGTTACCTTGTGAATTTTAGGAATAATAAATTCTTAGTACATAATTCCGAGGAAGAGTTTATTCTTTCTGCCTATAGGCATGAAATTTTTTACACACTTAACTTAGAAGACCTTAGGAGACAATATATACCTTTCCTTAGTGTAATGGAAGATCAATCTTGGTTATGTAATTGAATACCAGAACACTATAACTTTAGGAGCCTATAAAAACTCTCAAGGAAAATACTTGTTAAGGATCTACCAGAGCTTATATTTTATTCTTCAAAAGTTTGTGATCCTTATAAATATAGAAAACAACATAAGTCAAGATTCAAATCAATTGGTGAAGTCTCAACTTCTGATGCATTACATCTAGTGCATATAGATCTTTTCGGTCCGACATAAACTGGAAGTATTGGATGCGAATACTATGTTTTTGTTTTTGTATATGATTACACTAGATTTATGTGGGTATATTTTCTAAAAAAGAAATATGAATCCTTTTTTTATTTTAAAACTTTTAGAACCCAAGTTAAAAATAAGAAAAACCTTCCATTAATAACCATTCATAGTGATCATGGGGGAGAATTTAAAGATTCATATTTTGAAACTTTTTTTAGTAAGAAATCCATTACTCATAACTTCTCAGACCCAAGAACTCCTCAACAAAATGGTGTTGTTGAAAGAAGAAATTGAATTCTTTAAGAGATAACGGAAACCATGTTGAGTGAATATTATATTACTAAACAATTTTGGGATGAAGCTATTAGTACTTCTTGTTATACAATAAATCGAGTTTTAATCAGATCTTTTCTTAAAAAAACACCTTATGAATTTTGGACTGGTCGATAACCTATACTTTATTACTTCAAAGTATTTGGATGAAAAGTATTCATATTGAATATTAAAGATAACTTACATAAAATAATACCCAAATTCGATGAAGGAATTTTTTTAGGCTACTCCACTACTTTTAAGGATTATAAAGTTTTTAACAAAAATTCTTGTACTTTTGAAGAAATCGTGCATGTTAAATTTGATGAAACTGGTCCTTTTTTTTTCAAAAAACCCCAACCTACATCCTTAGATGCATTTTCAAAAACTAATTATGAACCTTTGATAGAATATTATTCTAATAAGGAAAATACTCAAGAAAATGTTTCTGAAGTATTTACCCCAGAAGATTTTCTACCTTATGTTGATGAACAGGTTTTACAAAACCCAAATAAATTGTTTCTTAAGAATTATCCCAGTGATAGTATCACTAGTGATGTAAATCAACTTGTAATAAAAATAATTCCTTTAATAAATAAAGTATAACATCTAGCATTTATTTCCCAATTAAAACCAAAAATCACTGGTGAAGATTTATGAAATGATGATTGGATTAAAGCTATGCAAGATGAACTAAATGAATTTGAAAGGAACAAAATCTGGACCTTGGTTGAAAGACCTAAGAAAAATTTTATAATTGGATTAATATGGGTCTTCAGAAATAAATGTGATGAAAATGGAATCATAGTAAGAAATAAAGAATGATTAGTTGCTAAAGGATATAATAAATAAGAATGAATATACTATGAAGAAACATATACCCTATTAAGTAAGCTTTAATCTATTGGTATTATACTTGCATTTGTAGCATTCTTTAATTTCAATTTTTTTCAAATGGACGTGAAGTGTGATTTTTTAACAGATATGTTCAATAGAAAGTTTATTTTGAACAACCTCCTGGATTTGAAGACACAAAAACACCCTGAACATGTTTTTAAACTTACCAAAGATTTATATGGACTTAAAAAATACCTTAGAGCCTGGTATGATAGACTTATAGGTTTTTTATACAAAAAAATATGTTAAGGGAACTGCTGATCCAACACTTTTTATAAATAAAGATAAGAATTTTTTTTTGATTGTTCAAATTTATATTGATGACATTATATTCGGATCAAATCAACAATATTTAACTGATTATTTTGTGAATATCATGAAATCTAAGTTTGAAATGAGTATGATGGTTGAGTTAACATTTTTCCTTATTTTTAAAATTTCTAAAAAAATAGAAGGAACTTATATTTCTCAACATAAATATATTAAATATTTTCTTTAAAAGTATGGATATAAAAACACTAAAAGTATAAGTACTCCAATCGATACCTCAATTTCTCTTGATCTTGATGAAGCTAGGAAACTAGTAGATCAAACACCTTTTAGAGGTATGATAGGAATTTTTTTATAATTAACGAATATTCATCTAGACTTAATGCTTTTAGTATGGTCATGTACAAGATTTAAATCTAATCTAAATGAATCACATTTAAAAGCAGTGAAAATAATTTTTTCTATTTAAAGGGAACCATGGATTTAGGACTTTTCTATTCTTCTAGAAATGATTTTATTTTAAAAAGTTTTTCTGATGCTGATTTTTGTGGATGTATAATGGATATAAAATGTACATCAATAACTTTTTATTTCTTAGAATATTCATTAGTTTCTTAGTCATGCAATAAGCAACACTCAGTAGCACTTTCCACTACTGAAGCTGAATATATAGCAGCTAGAAGTTGTTATGCTCAAGTGTTGTGGATGTTACACACACTCAAAGACTATGGGATGAGTTTTACTAAGTCACAGATATTGGGTGATAATACAAGTGCAATTTAGCTAAGTAAAAACCCTGCACATCACTCTCTTGCAAAACACATAGATATTAGGCATTACTTTCATAGGGATCACACACTGAAAGGAGATATTATTTTACAATTTATCAGAATTCAAGATAAACTTGCTAAATTTTTTAAAAAATATTTATCCTATGATAGATTTGAATACATTAAAAAAAAGTTAGGAATGATAACCATAAGGTAATATTCCATATTGACTTTTTGTTAAAACCTACCCCCTTACATTAAGAAACTTATTTTCATAGGGGGATTACATTTGTCTATTAATTTAATTTTTTTTTTCAGAAACTATTCTATTTATTCTTAATAAAAAAATTTGGAACCCAAATTTCCAGAACCCAAATTTCCGAACCTAAAATTTACTTTCCTTAATAAAATTTTCTGGAATCTAAGTTCTTCAAGAAGAACCTTTTCAATACTAAAAATTATTTCTAATTAATCCGGAAGGTATGTTTCCTCAATTAAATCTTCATAATTGTATTTTTTATTTGTTGGTATTTCTATATTGATTCAAGAAAACTCTATCAGATTCACTTTCCTTAAATTTGATTTTTCCTTAAAACCTCAAAAGATCAGAACCTACAAAATCCTTCTTTATCATTGATTTCAATTATCAGATTAGATCAAGATAAAATCAACCATTGGGTTGATTCATGAATTTGAACCATCATCTCAAAGCCTATATAAATGCCTCTCTAATTCATGACCCACGTCAGTTTTTTAAGAGTTTTTTCACTGAAGCTATGCCCCTCTACAAATCACTCATTCAGTTTTCTAAGTTTCCTTACATTCTGAATGTCGCTTGAAGATTCCTCGCAGAATCAGATGGATTAAAAGAAGTAAATCAAGGATTAGAAAATTTATAGAGAAAGGTTGGTTAACCCAAATTTCTTTGCCAAGTATAATTATTTTATTACAAAGAATATCAAGCTCAATGGATGGGAAAGTTTATGTGTAGCCAAGACAAAGAATTTGGATCCAATTTATCATTATCTTCTCATAGAATTTTATGATTTAGTAATTTTTTATTAAGTATGAAGGGAAAAGTTTTCAATTAAGACCAATAGGAAAACCCATTCATTATCCTTCAACAAGGCTGCAAAAATTATAGATATTACTTATCAAGGTGAAGAAATCTTTTCTCTCTCAAAAACTTCCATAAATGGAAGGATGTTTTGAGAAGGAAATGGAAATTGAGTTCCTTGGACTTAAGAAAGTAAAGTCACCAAAGATCAACCATCTTATAAAAAAATTCAGGTTTTTAGCCATGTGGTTACATGGATTTCTTATTCTGAGAAAGGGAGACAAGGACTCTCTTAATAAAAGTGATATTTTTTATGATGGAATTTTTGGTGAATCTGAGAAAGGTAAACCTTATCAAGTATATTCTTCTTGCCATTAGAAATTTCAAGAATGGAACCCTTAAGTATCAGATTATTATGTATCCGATGATCTTGTCGAAGATCATCATTCTCTATTTAGAATCCTTTAAAATTCCATGTAGTTAAAAACCTAGAACTTTCAAGATTATGTTGTTGAGTGATGACACTATTAGGAGGATGAATGTTGGTTTCAATATCAAGTCAGGAGAATTTTATGATCTTTCTAAAAGTGTGATTCAAGCTTTAATCAAGAAAGGGGAAGTAGGGGAAACTTCCAAGAAAACTCAGAAGAAAAGAAAGGAGAAAGAACCAAAATCCAAATAAAAAACACCCATTCAGGAAACCCAGTCATCTCCACCAAAGCCGAAAAAGAAGAAAACCTTTTCTGATGAAGTAGTAGAAAAGTGGAGAGAGTAGATGAAGAAGAAGAAAGAGGGAGATGCAAGCTTTGGTTTAGACTCTGTTGAGGAAAAGGCTTTGAAGATTCAGGTAGTAGAAGAGCTTGAGAAACAATCTAAAGAGAAGAATTTGAATAAGAAAATGTCAGAAGCTGAGATCGTCCAAGCGCTTCTTAAGGATACTGAAAAAGCATCTGAATAGATTTAGGTACCAAAATCCTTCCTTCAAGAGTTAGTTCAAGTAGAAAATACCAGAAATAAAATTTCAATTCTGAAACCCATTGTGGAAGAAGAAATAGATTAATAATAATAATAAGTATAAGAAGAGGAAGATGAATAAGAAGATGAAAGTAAATATGTGATCAAACAAGTGGAAGAATATCATGAGAAGGGAAGTCCTTCAGACAAGCTATTGATCAGAATTTCCTAGGTTAAATCAACCAAAATAATTTCTCAAGGAAAAGATGATGATGGATAAGATGAGGTTGATAAACCTAATGATGATTTGTAACATCCCGTCCCATCTCATTAGCTTGAGAGGGCGGAGGAATGCTACTTGGCCTTAAGCGATGTTCTCATGGCGCCAAAGGCTGGAAATAAATGTTGAGGGATTCAAGAATAATTGGGGAACAATTTTCCCTTTTAATTGAACAACCAAACAAACAAACCATTACCATAAAAACTACATGATGCATGTTAACATAGCAAACAAAACCATACATTTCCAAAATACAACCAATTTTTTTCATAACAAACCCCAAATACCAAAACAACTAAACTAAAATCAGAGTACCAAGCGAAAGACTACACGACAAGATCCCAAAGAACTAGGAAACTATCCATAGATCTGCACCAAGCTTCATGATCCAAGCACAACAACATCACCAAAGAATCATGTAGAACTGCTACCAAAACGATATGTTTTACCCTTACCTGTGTCCTATAAAATGACATCTACAAAAGAACCAAAGTGCCAAAGTAGGGGGTGAGTACAAATACTCAGTAGGTTTTCCCTAAATGACTTCCCTACACACGACACTAGGATAGAACACATTAGCACAATTTATATAAAACAATTTATATAAAGTTTATGAACTAGTGAAACAGTTAACAACAAGACAAAAAAATATTTACCCAATGAAATTTACCCAATTTAGTGAGAAACCAAGGAAATAAAACAAAAAAGTAATTACCCATTCCCTTTTTCATGACCGCATACATATCCAAACCATACATACAATTATGTCACATAACCAATACCATTCACTCAATCATGGTGCTACTTTAATAGTGGTACCTTCATGACCAACCCTTCTCCTCCCTAGTGTTGGACTTCATGCCCATCACTGGTGTGGGACTTCACACACATCACCCTCCCTTTTTGATAATAACACCTTCACGACCATCACCTTGATGGTGATACATTCCCAACCACCATCCATACAACTCATGACAATCGATATTTACCAAAATCCCCACAAAATTTCAATCCACAATTACCAGCGTTATATCACCCAACAATTTCCAATACCAAATTCACTAATTATTCTGAACAACATTCCAACATAACATGTCAAGTTACCTCAACAAATCACACATTTATTGAATACACCCTCAAACCATTTTCCTTGTCAACCACATTTCAATGAAACAACACTTTTTTTGAAAACCATATTTCATAAACCATTTTCCATAAATCAATCAAGATACCAATTTTAAAATTAAAATTTTAAAATCCGACAACAAAACCCCTTTTCACAATATTAACTTATTTCCCCCCAAATCCCCAAATCATCAAAAAATGGGTTTCCTCTAAGAATCACACATCATATTAAAAATTAATTTCAAATAAAACAAATTAATTGAAACCAAAGTCACTAGTTCTAACCAAGTGGAGTCGAGAGAAAATCCACCTACCTTTAGGGTTCTAGCAAAATCGACCCACGAACAATTGCACCAAAAATCCAGAAAAATCTCCAACGAAACCACTGTCGATTCTATTCCCTAACATCTACAAGACCTAATATCTTCATTTAAGAAAACAAAAACCCTATATCTACACACAATAAATTTAGATCAAGAAAATTGAGAGAGAGGGAAGAGTAGATCTAGAGAAAACCAAGGAGAAACCAAGAGAAAAGACTTACCCAAGATGAACCGCCTTCAAACCACCTTGAAACCCCTTCAAATCACCTCCAAAATGAGTAGGAGAGCACCAATATACCTTTAGAGGAAGAAATACCACGTAGGGTTTGTATGGGAGAAGATTTGGGTGAGTTAGGGCAAATCCCAACTAATCACGGATTTTAAAACCCTATTTTTAAAGGGCCACACGGTTAGAAAAACTGTGCGCTAACCACACTGCTGCTGCTGCCTCAAAGAGGTAACTTGCTTGACCCACCCCACATGGTTAGGCAAACCATGCATACACCGTGTGTACCCCACTGCCCACATGGTTCATCTCGCACGGTTTCCCCTAACCGTTCTCAAACCGTGCAGCCTTAAAAGGCCTCCAAACTTATTCAAAACCATTCCAAAATATTCCAACCTCTTCCCAACTCATCCCAAGAGCTTTAAAAACATAAAAAGACATAGAAAAAGGATACATACCTCAAACTGGGGGTGCTATATTCTCCCCACTATTGGAATTTCTGTTCTCAGAAAGTAGAGAACCATCCCTTTACTGAAAGAGGTCGATCCATTTCTCAACCATCTCTTTCTCCCACTCCTAAGTCTCTTTCTGAATCTGACAATGCTACTAAAAACCCCAAACTAAACCAATGATTTTACCACGCAAGACTTTCTCTTACCTATCCATAATATACACTGGCATGTGCACCAAGGAAGCATTTGGTTCTAGCTCAACATGATCCCAACAAATCACATGGTCATGATCCTGGTGATACTTTTTCAACCACGACACATGAAACACATTATGCATTGCACTAAACCGTGGTGGAAAAGACAACCGATAAGACACCTCTCTAATCCGCTCAAGTATCTAAAAAGGCTCAATATACCTCGTAGATAATTTACCATGCTTTCCAAAATGATGATGTCCCAACCTAGGGGAGATCTTCCAAAACACATGATCACCCACCTCGAATGACAAAAATCGTCAACGATTGTCCACATAAAATTTCTAAAGACTTTTAGCCATATCCATCCTATTTTTTATCAACTTAAACTTCTCCGTAGTCTCTTGGACAAGGTTCGGTCCAATCATCGAAGTCTCACTCGTTTCCATCCAACATAGTAAAGAATGGCACAAATGCCCATACAATGCCTCAAATGGAGACATATGTATCAAATCCTGATAACTGTTATTATAGGATAACTCAACCAATGGTATGTTCTCCTCCCATGAACCACCAAAATCCATGAAACAAGCCCTTAACATATCCTCCAAAGTTTGTATCATCCTCTTGGATTGGCCATCCGTCTAAGGATGATACGCTGTGCTCATCGTCAACTGTGTCCTAAGGGTTTATTTTAAGGATTTCCAAAAACGAGATGTGAACCTTGGGTCTCAATCTGATATAATCGAAACTGGAACACCATGCCCCTTTACCACTTATGATATATATATTTTGGATAGATCTTCCACCATATGAGATTCACGAATAGGGATGAAATGGGCTGACTTTGTGAGCCGATCCAAAATCACCCATATGGAATCGTGCTTCCTGATCGTTCTTGGGAGACCCATCACAAAATCCATTACCATCAGTTCCCATTTCCACACTGGGATAAGTGAGGACTACAACATTCCTATTGGATGTTGATGCTCTGCCCTAACTTGCTGACAAGTCAAGCATCTCGAAACAAACTCGGTCACTTTCCCTTTCATACCAACCCACCAAAACTATGATTTAAATTCCTTATACATCTTATGAATTCTAGGATGGACATCCCACCTGGAATGATGATAATCCTTGAGAATTTCCTGATGACAATCCACTAGTACAACTATCCAATTCTGAAAACACAAAACCGAATTCCCATTCAGTTCACTGCCCTCAATGGTCTCCCCACCATTGAATTTCAACCTTATTAAAAAACATTCAGAATCAGATGCTTGTTCCTCTTTAACCAAACCATCCAAGTCAGTAACCAATGAAAACAGACAGAAGACCGCTCTATCACCCCAATCCTCACATTCCAACCGCATGTAGGCTATGACCGACATCAACTGCCACTGATCCGATGCCTATTTCACCACATGAGTATATGATTTTATACTTAATGCATCCGCCACCAAATTTCACTTACCCGGTGTGTACATTAAGTCAAAATCAAACATCTGGAGGTATTCCATTCATCTCCTTTTCCTCAAGTTCAAATCTCTCTTTGAGAAAATATGCTTTAATATCTTGTGATTGGTAAATACTATAAATTTCTCACCAAAGAGATAATGACGCCACATTTTTAAATCATAAACCACTACTACCAACTCCAAATCATGTGTTGGGTAGTTCTTCTCATGAAATATCAACTTCTGTGAGTCATATGAAACCAAATTATCCCCCTATATGAGAACACACCCCAACCCTGATCCCGATGCATCACAATACACCACATACCCTTTCCATGGTTTAGGGAAAACCAAGATTGGTGCTAATGTATAAAGACCCTTTAGGCTTTCAAATCATTTCTAACACTTCTCATCCCATTGATATGAGATATTATTCCTTTTCAAATCTATCATTGATGAGAAAAATCATGAGAAATCATGAAAAAAATGTCGATAATAACCATCTAGACCCAGGAAGCTTTGTATCTCAAAAAAATTCTTTGGCGGTGCCAGGAGATAACAACCTCTATGTTTTCTGGATGAACTGAAACACCTTTATCAGAAATAACATGTCCAAGGAAATGAACCTCCTATATCAAACAATTACACTTTGAAAATTTGGAATACAACCAATGATCCCTCAAGATCCCTAACACTATCACCAAGTGCTGCTCATGCTCCACCCTTGTTCTCGAATACACCAATATATCATCAAAAAATACCACCAAAAAAGAATCCAGATATTTCTGAAATATTTGATTCATTAATTCCATGAAAACTCCTGGTGCATTCATCATACCAAATGGTATAAAAACATACTCGTAATGGCCATATATACTTCTGAAAGTTGTTTTTGGAATACCCTCCTTCCTCACACACAATTGATGATATCTTGACCACAAGTCAATCTTGGAGAACCACTAAACTCCCCTCAAATGGCCAAACAAATCATCAATTCATGTAAGTGGATATCGGTTCTTTATCATAACCCAATTAAGTCTATGATAATCAAAACAGAGCCACAAAGTTACATATGAAATTTTTAACAAACACAACCAGTGATACCCACAGAGACGTGCTAGGCCGGATAAACCCTCTATTCTCTAACTCTTCGAACTACACATTTAATTCTCTCAATTATTCTGGTGCCATACGGTAAGACGAAAGTGAGATAGGACTGGTCCTCAGAAGGAGATCAACCATAAAATCCATTTCTCTCACAGTGTAAAGCCTAAGAATTATTCAGGAAATACATCCATAAATTGATCCACAGCTTCCGGAAAAACTCTTTGCTCAACTTCTTGCAATGATGCCAACGAAAAATCTGTTAACTGATACGAGATTGTGCCAACAGCTAGTGCCAAAAAATCTATTTCACCCAGTTTTTTATTCTTCTTCCCTCTAAAGAGATGTTCAACGCCACCCCCATCGCAAAACTAACTATTCACGCATAGAAATTGATGTGGTCATTAAACATTTCCAAACAATCTATCCATAGGATTATATCATACAGATCCATCTCAAACACTGATAAATCCCACATCAATTTAATGTCATCAACAACTATACAACAAGGTCCACATAGAAAAACTCGAAACTCTTTCTAACCTAAGGGAGTTTGTATTTTCAAAATAGAAGGAATCATTTTCATAGTTAGACCTAGTAAAATACCATCACAAGAAGAAAGAAAGAAATGTGAAGCACCCATATCAAATGAAGCTTGCATCAATGTGGAATTTATTAGAATCATACCTCGCACTCTAGATGGTCCTGACTGATCATCCACCACAACTTGATCATCTCCAAAGATATGTGTGCTTTCTATGCTCTACTATTTATTACCCTACTGACACTTACCTTGCTAAGGAGTGTCATGAACACCTGACCTCAGAGCATTACGAAAATACCGTTGAAGATTCCCCATCTGCTTGCAGTTATGACATTCTTGAGGCTGTTCCAAACAATCCTTCTTGATGTGGCTCGTAGAGCCACACATAAAACATCCCGGTTTAAACTTGGGTCTTATAGGAAGTTTTAACAATCTAGTGGTCTAATTCTGATGTTCTCCACATCGGTGAGAAAAGGTTTCCGTATTTCTCTTTATCTCAATGTTAGGGTTCACACCTCCTCTTTTGAGGAAAAAGGTACTTCCATTACATGGATTTCTGATCATGATAGATATAATAATAGGTGTATCTAGTTATAGTCCTGACCACATTATTTGAAAAGCCTGAACGATACTTTGGGCCAACTACTGGTGCACCTGGGGCTCAAGTGAAACCACATTTCTAGTAGCTTCCTCTGATTGGTCTCTACAATGCCTACTTGGTTCCATCACCATCAACATAAGAATTACCATAAGTCTCACTCCCTAGAAACTAAAGTCTTACAATTTCAATGTCAATTACATAGCAACTATCACAACCAGGCTTTCCACAATTTCATATTTCCACATTGCACCATTTTTTTGAAAAATACACCATGTTTTGAAAATCAACCCACTTTCAAAATACCACAAATATTTTCTTTTCAAAATCCACACATTTTAAATTTTTTTCCAAATTTTCACAAGTCAAGACATTCATATCACAACATAAATAATTATTCCCAATGAAAAAATTCATCTTAGTGGGAATTCATTTCTACTATGCATATCATGCTCATCTCATTGGCCACACCCACGACAATGAGATTTCTATTTTCTATAAGTGTCTCCAAAAAACTTATGTACCAAACTCCCTGGTAACTTTAAGCTCAACATAGAAGGGTTAGCTACATCCTTTTATGCTATAAATTCTATGTTCTGAAAATAATACACCTTGCTACCATCCCGAATCAAGGAACATGCCAATAACGAGTGTCAACACCAAGACCAATAATCAGCGCCAAAGGACCGAACAACTGCTCTCAATTGAAAGCCAAGGATTGAACAAAATGATACCACTTGTAACATTCTACCCCATCCCATTGGATTGAGAGGGAAAAGGAATGATACTTGGCCTTAAGCTACGTTCCCAAGGTGAAAATGGATGGAAATAAATGCCGAGGGCTTCAAGAATAATTGGGGAAAATTTTACCTTTAATTGAACAACCAACCAAACAAACCATTACCTGCATAAATACATGATGCACGTTAACATAGAAAACCAAACAATACACTGCCAAAAGACAACAATTTTTTCCTTAAAAAATCCCAAAGACCAAAATAACTAGACCAAAATCATAGCACCAAGCGAAAGACAACACAAAAAGACCCCAAAGAACTAGGACACCATCCATAGCTCTACAGCAAGCTCCATTCTCCAAGCACCACAACATCACCAAATAATTATGTCGAACCACTAGCAAAATGAGATGCGTTACCCTTACATGTGTCCGGAAAAATGACATCTTCAAAAGCACCAAAGTGAGAAAGTAGGGGGTGAGTACAAATACTCAGTAGGTTTTACCCAAATGACTTCCTTACACACGCCACTAGGATAGAACATATTAGCACAATTTATATAAAATAATTTATATAAAGTTCATGAACTAGTGAAACAGTTAACAACAATCCAAACAAAAATTTACCCAAATCAATTTATCTAATTTAGTGAGAAACCAATGAAGGCAAACAAACAAGTCATTAACCATTACCTTTTGTGTGACCACATACATATCTCAACCATACAAACAATTATGTCACACATCCAATACAATTAACTCAATCATGGTGATACTTTAACTATGGTACCTTCACGACCAACCCGTATCCTATCTAGTGTGGGACTTCACACCCATCACTGGTGTGGGACATCACGCCCATCACCTTCCCTTTTTTTATGATGGTACCTTCATGACCATCACCTTGATGGTGATACATTCCCGACCACCATCCATCCAACTCATGGATATTTTTCTTTAACAAAATCCCCACAACTTTTCAATCTACAATTACCAACATCATATCACCCAACAATTTTCAATACCAAATTAACCAATTATTCTGAACAACATTCCAATAAAACATGTCAAGTTACCTCAATAAATCACACATTTATTGAATAAACCCTCAAACCATTTTCCATGTCAACCAAATTTCAATGAAACAACACTTTTTTTGAAAACCATATGTCATAAACCATTTTCCATAAATAAATCAAGCTACCTACTTTAAAATTAACATTTTAAAATCTGATAACAAAAACCATTTTCACAATATTAACCAATTTACCCCAAAATCCCCAAGCCATCACAAAATGGGTTTCTGATAAGTATCAAAAATCATATTCACAATTAATTTAAAATGAAACAAATTAATTTCAACCAAATTCACTAGTTCTAACAAAGTGGAGTCGAGATATAATCCACATACCTTTAGGGTTCTGGAGAAATCGACCCACAAACAACTGCACCACAAATATGGAAAAAGCTCCACCAAAACCACTCTAGATTCTCTTAACTAACATAAAAAATCCCTAATATCATAATTTAAGGTAGAAAAAACCATATATCCACACACAATGAATGTAGATCAAGAAAACTGAGAGAGAGGGAAGAGTAGATCTAGAGAAAACCAAGGAGAAACTAAGAGATAAGACTTACCCAAGATGAACCACTTTCAAACCACATTAAAATCCCTTCAAATCGCCTGTAAAATGAGTAGGAGAGAACCCCTAGACCTTGAGAGGATGAAATCCAACGTAAGGTTTGTATGAGAGAAGATTTGGGTGAGTTAGGGTAAATCTTGACTAATTCGGAATTTTAAAACCCTATTTTAAAGGGTCGCACGGTTAGCTCACACGGTTAGAAAAACCATGCGCTAACCATGTGCCTGCTGCTGCCTCGAAGAGGCACCTCACATGGACCACCCCACACGGTTAGGAAAACCATGCGTGAACCATGTGCACCCCACTGTCTGCACAGTTCATCTCGTACGGTTCCCCTAACCGTGCTCAAACCGTGCAGCCTTAAAAAGGATTCCAAACATTTTCAAAACCATTCCAAACTCTCCCAACCTCTTCCCAACTCATCCCAAGAACATTAAACACATAAAAAGGCATATAAAAAGTCTACATACCTCCAACCTATGGTGCTACATGATGAGAGTAGCAACCATGATTTCATTAATTCTGAAGATATTAAGGGAAATACTGAGAAATAAGATGTTGATGAAGATAAGTTAATCCTAGACTCAGATAGTGAACTTGAAACTCTGAAAGTTGGGAAGGAAATATCTAGATCTGATAAAATAAATCAAGTGTTTTATGATTTTCCTAAGAAATTTGTGGTTGTGAAAGCTAGGAAAGATGTTGGCGGAACATCCAAGAGGAAAGATGAAGAGCTAAACAAAGTTTCCTTTCCAAAAAAAGAATCAGCTTCTGAATCATCATCTTTGATTGGTTAGGATTTCATTGTTCAGTATTTAAATAATTTAGTTAACACAATACCCTTATTTCTAAGTATCGATTAAATATGTTAGTTTCTTCAACATAATTTTAATTAGAAGTAATATTTGATAAGCATGCTCATGGAAAACTTTATCAAACTTGAAATCGAGTTCAAGAATATTCATATTGGTTATGATTCTCATAGGAGATCATGTAAGGAAATAACCAAATGGTCTAAGAGAATGGTTGATGATATGAAAATCATGGATGAATTACAAGATTCAATAAAATATGCTTCTGATAAGTCATATGACACAATAAAAAACCCTACAAAAAGTTTTTCAGAGAAGCTAAATCTCGAGCAAGTTTCCTAGATGTAAGAAGATAATGATATGAATGGAAATCTAAATTCTATGGCTCTAAATTTAAAGAGAGAAAGGGAACTCAGGTAAGATTTGGAAGAAAAGTTCCAACATCAAGAAGAGGTAGTAAAGTCCTACGTAGAAATTCTAAAGTCTCAAGAAGAAAGAGTGAAAGATCTTTAAAATAAGAATCAGGACCAGGATTAGTTGTTCAAAATGTTTGAGGATGATCACAATGAGATAAATAAATTAAAGGCTACCTTGCGAAATATCATGCCGAAGGAAAAGAAGGATAAATGATTTCTATTACAATCTGATCATTTGTTGTATTTTTTCCTTGTAACAAATTTTCCCATTATAATGAAAATTTTATATCCTTCAATTTTTTTTGTATTGTTTATCACTAACCTTTCAGGTACATATTTTTTATTCCCTCAATTCCTTTTTGAAAATCACAAAGGGGGAGAAAATAATGGTCAAAAGAATATTAAGCAAAAAGAAAATAATTCCCTAAGAAAGGTGGAAATTAAGTAAGGGGGAGTCTACTTAAAGAATATTTTCTTAAACAATAAAAAGTAACTTCTCTAAGAAAGACAAGAATATAATCCTTAGATATTTCAAAACATAAGAGGGAGTTAGTCGTATTAATTATAAGTTATAAGTAAAGGGAGATAAGTTTTTCTTTTAAAGTTCTAAAAGAAAAATCCATATTCCTTATATTTTTTTTGAAAAGGTTTTTAGGGATTTACAAAAATGGGCAGATTGTTAAGTCAATAAGGTTTCCTTATGAATTTTTCATTCTTATATGTTTTGAAAATCACACACATTTTCTTAAGGAAAATTATCTTTCTCTAAGAATCATTTTCTTAAGGAAAATTTTCTTTCCCTAAGAAAAGTTTTATTCTTACATTGGTTTTAAATGTATTATTTAATGTCTTCTCAAAACCAAGTCTAACAATTTTTTCCTTATACAAAAAATTAGGATCCTTATCAAAAACCCTGGAATATTATCTTTCCTTAGATACCATGTCTTACTATTTTCAGACTCTAAATTCTTTGAAATTCAGACTCCAAATTCTCTAAAATTCAGACTCTAAATTCTCTAAAATTCAGACTACAAATTCTCTGAAATTCAGACTCTGGATTCTCTGAAATTCTGACTCCAAATTATCTGAAATTATGACTCTAAATTACTCATAATTTAGACTCTGAATTCCTCAGAATTCATACTCCTAATTCCTCAGGATTCAGACTCTAAATTCTTCAGAATTTAGACTCCGAATTCCTCAAAATTCAGCCTCCGAATTCTTCATAATCCAGACTACTAATTCCTCAAAATTCAGATTCTGAATTCCTCAGAATTCTGACTCTGAATTCCTCTCAATTCAGACTCTGAATTTTTCAGAATTCAGATTCCGAATGCTATATAATTCAGACTCAGAATTCTTTGTAAAATAGAATCCGAATATCAATATTTTTAGACTCTATTTTTCACTTATATAATAATATGATTAAAATTTTTCCTTGCAGTTATTTCATTTCTTTAAATTATTGTTCCAAATTTATTGGATTTTATTTTACTTAAGTTTATTAAACTTAAGAATGTTTTCTTACATGATACAATTTCCTTAAACATGATTTTGTAACAATGAAATGATATCGTACAATCTGTTTCTAACTAACCGTTGGTAGAGTGACACATATCCAGGTCTCTCTGAGATTCAAGGAAAAATATGACCGTTGGAGGAGGAGCCGACTGTTGAAGTTTTTGACTATAAATGAGATCTCATTTAAATGATGTCAGATATATATATATATATATCAATCTATTTATGATCCTAGAGATTATATGCTGTGAAGTGATTTCTAGAGAGAGAAATACTCTTGTGCCTTGTGCTATTTGTGAATATCTTGTTCAGCTATGAACAACTTGTTCAGCTTTCTTTGTGCGACTCCGATTGTTGCTGTGTATAATCGAGGGATTCTGGGGATATAAAGATAGAGGTGACAACTATCTTAAAGTTCTAAGAATTTCAAGGATAGAAAGACAGAGGTTTTGACTACCTTAAAGTTTGAGGGCTTGCAGGGATAGAAATATAGACTCCGATATTCTTATCGAGGGCTTACCATGGTGTGGATAAGATAGGAATTAAAGAAATTATAAATCAAGGGACCTTTATCCAAGGTTGTTGGATACCATTCTCTTTGGGTTAAAAGTTTTCCTACTTGTTTACTTATTATTGTTTTATGTTTTATTTCCACTGTATTTTTTTAAATAAAGAAAGTATAAATTTCTTATACTTTCTTATACTTGTTTAACTCTAATATAAATAATATTCTATACTATTTAAGGTAGAATATTTCTCTAAGTAAAACCTGATTAAGTTTTAATAATTTTATCTTGTTTATTTTTAGTTTTCTTATAATTGGACCTGGGCCCTTCAAATTATCATTTTAAGTAAGAACCAAAGAGGGCTTGGGAATTTACCTTGTTTAACTTTATTAAACATAGATTTTCTTTTAGGATTAAAAAGGGAAAAGTTTTTAAACCTACAATTCACCCCCTCTTGTAATTGAGCATCTACATATTCTATTTCAATTCTACATCCATGTGGTGTGGTGATGAAAATAGAGTCACATCACTTCGTGTAGGAGGTAGTCCACATGTACACGAACGACGTTATCCTCTTTCACCGAGTGAAAATTTAAGAAAGAAAATGATATATTATATTTATATAATTATAAATATTTCATTAATATAATAATTATGTAATTTTTATCACATATATTTATCATTATTATCTTCTATGTAAAGTGTTAGTAAAAATGAATCACATCGCTTCATGAGGCGGTAGTCCACCGTAGACACGAGTGACGTTATCCTATCCCATAAAGTATGGAAAGTAAAAAAAATTATATATGATATAATGAATCTAGAGGTAAATTTATGTTATAAATATCATATATATACTTTATATCCATAATAATTTTCATGACCCGTCCCCTAGGGCCCGTGCCGTGACTACCCTAAGCCCGCCTTCCATAGGCCAGGGGTTGACGACAAGCACCGGAAAGACATATCTATAAAATGGGAAGGCATTGCCTTTAAAACTGTAAACACAGAGACCAAGTACAAAAAAAGAACAAACCACGCTGTATAACTGATGAATGTAAATGTGTGAACTAAATCAGACTGGGCTAGAATAAAAACCCAACTAAAATAAAATGTAGAAAAAAGGGAAAACAACTCTTGTGGTCATCTTCCAAGGATCTTACCTGAAGGGTAGGTACAAATCATCACTATAACTCTCCACGTTAAACGGTCACCTCTCTGCACCGTCTAGTCCTGGATCACTAGCCTCAGTCAAATATGTCCATCTTCTGCACATGACATAACATGAACAAGTAAAAAACTCAGCTCAAACTAGGTATATAACTTAAAGAACACTAATAATGATGATTAGTCGTAAATCTAAATCAAAATTATTCCATTGATAAGTTCCATTGCTGAACCACGAAGAAGTCATTCTATTTATGAACCACACAGGGTCGTAAGTCACCAATTTACATAGGGTTTTAGGTCATTGATCCACACAGGGTCATAAGTCATCGATCCACATAGGGTCATAAGTCACTGATTCATGAAGGGCCACTCTAAGGCTAGTCCTCATCAGGTCATGCTACTAATGATCCACATAGGGTTGTAAGTCGTCGATCCACCCAGGGTCATAAGTCATCGATCCATACAGGGTCATAATTCATTGATCCACATAGGGTCGTAAGTCGATGATCAACGACATTCCACTCAAAGGTTGGTCCTCGTCGGGTCACACTACTACTAATCCACACAGGGTTGTTTTGATGCCGATCTACAAAGGGTTATATTTCACTGGACAACCAGCCACAAGATTCCCACACTTGATGCACTTGAGTTCCATAGATTCTGATCCTCAAGCCATCGATCATACCTTAACTTCCACTAAGTCCCATGAATAAGTAAACCAAAGAACCGCCATGTAATAAGGGTTCTAACACAACATACGATGCTTCAATAAGATGCTCGGTCTGAAAGTTATAAGCATTTTTTTGCCGAGGGAATGGTTGGATTCGAGTCTGATCCAAACTGGCTGTACTCCAACTTTCTCCAAAACCCAAGTGGAGTATTTCAAAAGGACTGTGTCACGACCCGTCCTCGGGGCCCGTGCCGTGACTACCCCAAGCCCGCCTTCCATAGGCCAGGGGCTGGCGACTAGCACCAAGGCGTAAAATCCCAGTAAACAGGGAAGGCATTGCCTTTATAAGTAACAACCACACAGAGTCAGCAAGCGGAAAGTAAAGTGCAGAAAAGTAAAGGGGCCGGAATACAAGCCCAACTGTAAAGTACAAAAAGTAAAGTACAGCAACTGAAGAAAAGACGGCGGCCTCGTGTCGTCCACTGGCAATCCCACCTGAAGGGTGGGTACAGATAGCCTCCAGGCTCCTCGGGTCCCACGTCCGCTCCGAGTACGTCCCGACCAGTGGTCCACCTCCAGGTACCGTCCTGCTCCACGCCCCAACCGTGATCAGCGCTGTCCGTCGTCTGCAACCAACACAACAAGGTGCGGGCATAGCCCGTGCAGGGGTGAGTACAACTACTCAGTAAGGACCCCGAGACCCCCGAAGGTCTCCCGAAATCCACAAAGGATATAGCACAGAAGAAAGATGCAATCACGAAGTAACATCTGACTCGGCTTAGGTATATGCCCATACATATACCTAAGTCCCCAATTCTAGCTCTGCTCACGAGCTCACGAACAACTCAATCCACAAAGGAAAGCAAGACTCAAATCCACAAGGAGAGTAAATAGTAAATCCACAAAGGATGGTTCAACACAATCCACAAAGGAGAGTAACATAAGATTCAGCTCAACCAGGTATACTTTTTCAGATGACGTCAAAGACGATCACTGATCCATCTAAGTCGTCGGACCCACGAAGGATCGATAGGTACTAACCCCCGCAGAAGACCCACACAGGATCGGGCTCACACAGAACCTGTAGGCAGTGGCTCACACAGAACCGGTAGTAAGGACCCACGTAGGATCGGGCTCACACAGAACCTGTAGGCACTGATCCACATGGGATCGCTGAGTGCAGTAGTCGACGCAGTCCACTGAGGATCTCTGCACAGTCGTCGCCGCAGTCCACGGAGGATCTCTGCTCTGCCGTCGTCGCAGTCCACGGAGGATCTCTGCTCTGCCGTCGTCGCAGTCCACAGAGGATCTCTGCTCTGCCGTCGTCGCAGTCCACGGAGGATCTCTGCTCTGCCGTCGTCGCAGTCCACGGAGGATCTCTGCTCTGCCGTCGAGGTCACAGCCAGCGCTAGGGTTCCCGCACGAAGCGAGCTCGTTTAGGAGGGTCCGCTCCACGAGCCGAGGGGCTGATACATCAACTGACACGTAGTCCGAAGTTGATGTATCCAAAAGTTCCGTATCGACAACAGGATCTCAACGCGACAGACGGCGCGTCAATCGGACGCCCGGTCTGAGAGTTATTGGCATTTTCGTCCCAGGGGCCCGGTTGGTTTTTAGGGAAAAACCGACCCGACCGTACTCCGCCTGTATCCGATCCTCGGGCGGAGTATGCCAAAAGTTCCGTCTCACTTAGAGGAAACTACCACAGCTGACGGTACGTCGTTCGGACGTCCGTAGCTCAAGTTATGAGCGTTTCCGCTCCGAGGGCCCGGTTGGTTTCGTGTACGAACCAACCCGGCCGAACCCAAAGTCTTCCGAAACCTTGAGTATAATATACCGAAACGACCGTCTCGATCCAAGGATCGCGTAGCCGCTGACGGTTCGTCAATCGGAGGTCCCAGGCCCAAGATATGGGCGAAAGACCGTAAAGGGCCCGAAAACGGGGGTTCTGGGCCCGGGGCGACCCGGCCCGAACCCCCCCTGGGGTCGGCCGAACCGGGTCGGCCCGACCCGGCCCGAACCGGCTCGGCCGGGTCCGGTCCGGCCTGGGCGCGGCCCAGCCGACCGGACCGGCCGGCTCGGTCTCGGCCGCGCGGCCGAATTGCCGCCGCCGCGGGGTTGACCCGCGGCTTTGAAGGAGACGCGGCCCCCGCGGGGGGCCGCCTGTCACGCGGACGCGGCCGGGCCGCCGCGTCCGTCCCGGTTCCGCGCGGCCGCGGAACCGGCCGCCGTTGCCGCCGCGGCTTCAGCCGCGGCGGGCTTCCTCCACGGCGGCGCGCCGGCCGCCGCCGCCTCCGGTCGCCGGCGCCGCCGCGCCGGCGACCCGCGCCGCCGCCGCCTTCTGCGGGCCGCCGGGGATGCTCCGGTGGCCCGATTTCTTTCCCGTCTGCGCCGTTGCCCCTCCCGGATGCCGACCTTCACTGCGGGATCGACGGATCGCCCCTGCCGCGCGGTTCGTCGTCGTCCGCCATATCCGCACAACAAAAATAGATCGGCGGAGGGTTGCCGGGTCTTGTTCGTTAGACCCGCACCCTCCGCGTTAGTCATAATCCACGGGAGGAACAAGAAAACGATCAATAACAATTTTTAAATGTTAAAATTGTTCGAAGATCAAGTTCTTTACCTTTAAAGAAATAAAATCACGGGAAAGGAAAATATTCCAATCAACCCTTACCTTGTCGTCGTCGTCGGACGAGGGGTCGTCGCGGAATCGTTCGTCGCGAAGGAAGGAGATCGTCGCGTCGTCGCGGTATCCGGCGTCGCGTCGCCAATCTCCGGATCAAGAACGAACGGATTTAATTAATTAAATCCGTTGTTATTGAAATTTAAAAAGGGAGAAATAAAAGGTTCGATTCTCACCTTTGTTGCCGAACGAGGGTCGGCCGCGGAAGAAGAGGCGTCGCCGAAGAATGTCGCGGGTAGATCTCGTCGACGTCGCAGATCTTGGTGTGCGTCGTCGAATTCCGGTCGCCGGCGTTCTTCGCGTTCTTCGCGTTCTTCGCGTTCTTCGCGTTCTTCGCGGAGAGGGTGGAGGCTCAGAGGAATAGCAATCCTCCAAAATAGACAAGTTTGTCTATTTTATTATTTTGCCAACAAACGCAAAACGCGTAAGTAACGACCCACTTAATTCGTTGAATTAATTCAACGAAATAAACGACCCATTTAATTCACGAAGAAACAGTCCATTTAATTCACGAAATAAACCGCCCAATTAAATGGTCTGTTAAGAATTAAAGAAAACGCGTCGGTTGACTTTTCAGTTACTTTGACGGGTTTTCGCGGGTGCGTTACTTAGCGAAAGAAACGGCGGGGCTCGTGCGGGCCCCACCGCACAAATATCCTACCAAGGGGGTAGGATATTTCTGGATAGCATCCTATCCAGTTCAACTCAGTTCAAGCCGCCTTTAAGTGACTTCAAGTGGCTTCCAAGCAGCTTAAGTGAAATAAAATAAAGTTGTCGCACAAACTTTATTTTATTTCTGACTTAAAGCCGTAAAATTTAAAAACCACGTCTGAGCAAACGCAACTCCGGAAGAGGCGTTTCTAAGCAAATACCGGCGCTGCGATTTCATCGGTGCCCTCAGAATTTGATTCCGAGCACCGGTTCAAAAGATAGAAAAACCCGCTCGTCCGTTCACTGAACGTACCCGAGCCAAACTTCGGAAATTGATTCCGGGCACACCGGGCCTCGGAATCAGGTGCCGTCTGAAGCTGCGCTCTTGTAAAATTCCAAAGAAAATTAAGAAAAAAAATTTCCTTGAAATTTGCGGGTCTTTACATTACTCCCACCTCAGGGCTTTACGTCCCCGTAAAGATACATCAAAAACTAGGGGAACAAATGGGGGTACTGAGCACGCATCTGAGCCTCCCGCTCCCAAGTGCTCTCCTGGAGGTTCCCGTGCTGCCATCTGACGCGCACAAGAGGAATCGACCGCCCACGTAGGACCCGCTCCTGTCGATCCTCGATCTCCACTGGGACCTCCGCAAAAGTCGCCCCATCGTCCACGTCCAGCTCCCCAAAGTCGATGATGTGCGTCGGGTCGTGCACGTATCTCCTCAGCTGAGACACGTGGAAGACGTCGTGCACCCGGTGCAACTGAGGTGGTAGAGCCAGGCGATAAGCCACCTCTCCTATCCTGCTGAGGACCTGGAAAGGCCCGATGAAGCATGGAGACAACTTGCCGCCTCGGCCGAATCTCCGCAAACCACGTCGAGGTGAGACACGCAAAAAGACGTGGTCGCCATCCTCGAACTCTAGTGGCCTCCGCCTCCTGTCAGCATATGACTTCTGCCGGCTCTGAGCTGTCCTCATCCTCTCCTGGATGATCTGGACCTTCTCTGTCGTGGCTCGGACCATCTCTGGTCCCACGAGTGCTGACTCCCCAGGGTCTGTCCAGCACAACGGTGATCTGCAGGGTCTGCCGTACAACGCCTCGTATGGTGCCATCCCGATGGTGGAGTGGTAGCTGTTGTTGTACGCGAACTCCACCAAGGGTAGGTGGTCCTCCCAGCTGCGACCAAAGTCGAGAACACATGCACGGAGCATGTCCTCGAGTGTCTGTATGGTCCTCTCCGTCTGACCATCCGTCTGAGGGTGGAAGGCTGTGCTCAGATGGAGCCGCGTCCCGAACGCCTCCTGCAACCCCTTCCAAAGCCTGGAAGTGAAACGAGCATCTCGATCGGAGACGATAGATGATGGCACACCGTGAAGCCGTACGATCTCCTAGACGTAAAGACGTCCCAAGCTCTCCACTGAGCCCTGCTCTCTGATGGGTAAGAAGTGTGCCGACTTGGTGAGTCGGTCGACAATCACCCAAATGGAGTCGTGACCTCTGGAAGTACGTGGAAGTCCAGTCACGAAGTCCATAGATATGCCGTCCCACTTCCACTCCGGGACCTCCAAGGGCTGTACCAAGCCTGCTGGTACCTGGTGCTCTGCCTTCACCTGCTGGCAGGTGAGGCATCGTGAAACGAACTCTGCCACAGCTTTCTTCATGCCCGGCCACCAGTGCTGTCGTCTGAGATCCTGGTACATCTTCGCCACTCCGGGATGTACCGCCAAGGGAGAAGTGTGAAACTCTCTCAGCACCTCCTCTCGTAAAGCAACTGGTACGAAGGTACGCCCTCTGAAAAGGATGTCGTGCTCTGCTCCAAGGGAGAAACCATCAGGCGCCTGACCTGAGGATATCAGTGCACGCCGGGTCTCACAGTCAGCGTCCCCACGCTGAGCCTCTCTGACCCGCTGTAGAAGTGGAGGAGAGACTGTGAGAGACTGAAGAAAGGCTGCTCCGTCTCTATCCACGAAGGATATCTGCAAGGAGGCTAGCTGCTCCGTCGCCTCCTCAAGCAGCTGAATGCCCGTCCTCCTGCTGAGGGCATCGGCTACCACGTTCCCCTTCCCAGGAGTGTAGACTATCTCAAAGTCATAGTCCTAGAGGAACTCAAGCCATCTCCGCTGTCTCAGGTTCAGGTCCTTCTGAGAGAAGATATACCTGAGACTCTGGTGGTCAGAAAAGACCGTGAAGCGCTCGCCCATCAGATAGTGCCGCCACGTCTTCAGAGCGAAGACCACTGCTGCTAACTCCAGGTCATGAGTGGCTTAGTTCTGCTCATGCGGCCTCAACTGACGTGATCCGTAGGCGATCACGGCCCGCTCCTGCATCAGGACGCACCCGAGTCCAGTCCCTGATGCATCGCAGTAAACTACGTACCCAACTCCCTCCTCAGGCAACCTCAAGATAGGTGCGCTGGTCAATCTCTGTCTCAGCTCCTGGAAGCTCTGCTGACATCTGTCTGACCACACGAAGGGTTTCCCCTTCTTCGTCAAGGCTGAGAGTGGTGCTGCAACTCTGGAGAAGTCTGGCACGAATCTCCGATAGTATCCCGCTAGGCCCAAGAAGCTCCGCACCTCTGTCACGCTCTTGGGTGGCTCCCAAGCTAGTACTGCCTCGATCTTCGCGGGATCCACTGCAACTCCCGCCTCAGAGATGACGTGCCCCAAGAAATGGACCTCACGCAACCAAAACTGGCATTTTGAGAGCTTTCCATAAAGCTGGTGCTCTCGGAGTGTGTCTAGCACAACTCGCAGGTGGTAGGCATGCTCCTCCTCAGTCGTCGAGTCGGGCAGTCACGAGCCATGTGACCCTGCCCGCCGCAAGAGTAGCACAGCCTGCCTCTCGAAAGGCTGGCACTCCGCTGTGTGCCCCGCACCGCTGAGCCGGTGTCCTGAGGCCGTCTGCGAGGGGGTCTGGTCTGCCTGGACCCGTGAGTCATCCGTCGGCTGCCTGCTGCCGATGACTCAGCTACCTGCCGCCCTGCGCTAGGTCTCGCTGCTGAAGAAGGCTCTGCCAGGAAGCTCTCGATCAGGAGGGCTCGCTCCAGCACTCCCGCCTGGGTCGGAATGCTGAGGGAGATCAGCGACGCCCGAATCTCCTGTCGCAAGCCCTGCTCGAAGGTCCGGGCCCGGAAGAAGGGGTCCCGTACCATGTCGGTCGAGTAGCGAGATAGGTCCGTGAACCTCGCCGCGTACTGAGCGACTGTCATGCTGCCCTGGCGCAGCTGGAGAAGCTCCTGGATGCGCACCGCTCGGAGGGTGGCCGGGACGAACTCAGAGCGGAAGAGGCTCTCGAAGTCCGCCCAGAGCAAGGATGCCTCATCGTGAACCTGGAGCATCAGGCTCCACCATCGTCCTGCCGCCGCCTGCAGGAGGCTCGCTGCGAGAATCACCATGAGATCCGCTGGTGTCCTCACTAGCCTGAAGATCCGTACCACCGCCTCTAGCCAGTCCTCGGCGGCCTGGGGGTCCGCCTCACCGCGAAACCTGGGCGGTCGCTGGCTCTGAAACTCGTGCAGTGCCCTGAGGCGACGTGCATCGTCAGCGTCTGGTACTGGCAGCATCGGTGGCTCGGCGGGTAAAGCTACCGCCGGTGCCACTGCTGGCAAAGGGCCCTGCACCGAGGCCTCGTCGCTCGGTGGGCTGCCGTCACGCCCTACACTCGGAACCCTAGCTGGCAGTCATCGCGGGGCCATCCTGAAAAGGAGAACAAGAGCACCACAGTCAGAACAGTATACCTGGTGAGCTGGCACAAGTAATCACAAGGAAAACTTGAGACTTTCATAAAGCAGATCAGTATACCCGGTGAGCTGACACAAGTAATCACAAAGAAAAACTTGAAACACACACGCAATCAATGTTTTCATGCATTAAGTCGGAAATCAGGAGTCAGGGTCCTGGTGTACGGATACGTCGGCCGCCGCACCAACACTGGGCTCCCTGAACTGATAACCACACTCAATACACTAAACACTATTGCTTCACATAGAAAGAAAGGACGATCAGAGTTTGCGGTAGAACCGACCACCTCTGATACCAATTGTCACGACCCGTCCTCGGGGCCCGTGCCGTGACTACCCCAAGCCCGCCTTCCATAGGCCAGGGGCTGGCGACTAGCACCAAGGCGTAAAATCCCAGTAAACAGGGAATGCATTGCCTTTATAAGTAACAACCACACAGAGTCAGCAAGCGGAAAGTAAAGTGCAGAAAAGTAAAGGGGCCGGAATACAAGCCCAACTGTAAAGTACAAAAAGTAAAGTACAGCAACTGAAGAAAAGACGGCGGCCTCGTGTCGTCCACTGGCAATCCCACCTGAAGGGTGGGTACAGATAGCCTCCAGGCTCCTCGGGTCCCACGTCCGCTCCGAGTACGTCCCGACCAGTGGTCCACCTCCAGGTACCGTCCTGCTCCACGCCCCAACCGTGATCAGCGCTGTCCGTCATCTGCAACCAACACAACAAGGTGCGGGCATAGCCCGTGCAGGGGTGAGTACAACTACTCAGTAAGGACCCCGAGACCCCCGAAGGTCTCCCGAAATCCACAAAGGATATAACACAGAAGAAAGATGCAATCACGAAGTAACATCTGACTCGGCTTAGGTATATGCCCATACATATACCTAAGTCCCCAATTCTAGCTCTGCTCACGAGCTCACGAACAACTCAATCCACAAAGGAAAGCAAGACTCAAATCCACAAGGAGAGTAAATAGTAAATCCACAAAGGATGGTTCAACACAATCCACAAAGGAGAGTAACATAAGATTCAGCTCAACCAGGTATACTTTTTCAGATGACGTCAAAGACGATCACTGATCCGTCTAAGTCGTCGGACCCACGAAGGATCGATAGGTACTAACCCCCGCAGAAGACCCACACAGGATCGGGCTCACACAGAACCTGTAGGCAGTGGCTCACACAGAACCGGTAGTAAGGACCCACGTAGGATCGGGCTCACACAGAACCTGTAGGCACTGATCCACATGGGATCGCTGAGTGCAGTAGTCGACGCAGTCCACTGAGGATCTCTGCACAGTCGTCGCCGCAGTCCACGGAGGATCTCTGCTCTGCCGTCGTCGCAGTCCACGGAGGATCTCTGCTCTGCCGTCGTCGCAGTCCACGGAGGATCTCTGCTCTGCCGTCGAGGTCACAGCCAGCGCTAGGGTTCCCGCACGAAGCGAGCTCGTTTAGGAGGGTCTGCTCCACGAGCCGAGGGGCTGATACATCAACTGACACGTAGTCCGAAGTTGATGTATCCAAAAGTTCCGTATCGACAACAGGATCTCAACGCGACAGACGGCGCGTCAATCGGACGCCCGGTCTGAGAGTTATTGGCATTTTCGTCCCAGGGGCCCGGTTGGTTTTTAGGGAAAAACCGACCCGACCGTACTCCGCCTGTATCCGATCCTCGGGCGGAGTATGCCAAAAGTTCCGTCTCACTTAGAGGAAACTACCACAGCTGACGGTACGTCGTTCGGACGTCCGTAGCTCAAGTTATGAGCGTTTCCGCTCCGAGGGCCCGGTTGGTTTCGTGTACGAACCAACCCGGCCGAACCCAAAGTCTTCCGAAACCTTGAGTATAATATACCGAAACGACCGTCTCGATCCAAGGATCGCGTAGCCGCTGACGGTTCGTCAATCGGAGGTCCCAGGCCCAAGATATGGGCGAAAGACCGTAAAGGGCCCGAAAACGGGGGTTCTGGGCCCGGGGCGACCCGGCCCGAACCCCCCCTGGGGTCGGCCGAACCGGGTCGGCCCGACCCGGCCCGAACCGGCTCGGCCGGGTCCGGTCCGGCCTGGGCGCGGCCCAGCCGACCGGACCGGCCGGCTCGGTCTCGGCCGAGCGGCCGAATTGCCACCGCCGCGGGGTTGACCCGCGGCTTTGAAGGAGACGCGGCCCCCGCGGGGGGCCGCCTGTCACGCGGACGCGGCCGGGCCGCCGCGTCCGTCCCGGTTCCGCGCGGCCGCGGAACCGGCCGCCGTTGCCGCCGCGGCTTCAGCCGCGGCGGGCTTCCTCCACGGCGGCGCGCCGGCCGCCGCCGCCGCCGCCTTCTGCGGGCCGCCGGGGATGCTCCGGTGGCCCGATTTCTTTCCCGTCTGCGCCGTTGCCCCTCCCGGATGCCGACCTTCACTGCGGGATCGACGGATCGCCCCTGCCGCGCGGTTCGTCGTCGTCCGCCATATCCGCACAACAAAAATAGATCGGCGGAGGGTTGCCGGGTCTTGTTCGTTAGACCCGCACCCTCCGCGTTAGTCATAATCCACGGGAGGAACAAGAAAACGATCAATAACAATTTTTAAATGTTAAAATTGTTCGAAGATCAAGTTCTTTACCTTTAAAGAAATAAAATCACGGGAAAGGAAAATATTCCAATCAACCCTTACCTTGTCGTCGTCGTCGGACGAGGGGTCGTCGCGGAATCGTTCGTCGCGAAGGAAGGAGATCGTCGCGTCGTCGCGGTATCCGGCGTCGCGTCGCCAATCTCCGGATCAAGAACGAACGGATTTAATTAATTAAATCCGTTGTTATTGAAATTTAAAAAGGGAGAAATAAAAGGTTCGATTCTCACCTTTGTTGCCGAACGAGGGTCGGCCGCGGAAGAAGAGGCGTCGCCGAAGAATGTCGCGGGTAGATCTCGTCGACGTCGCAGATCTTGGTGTGCGTCGTCAAATTCCGGTCGCCGGTGTTCTTCGCGTTCTTCGCGTTCTTCGCGTTCTTCGCGTTCTTCGCGGAGAGGGTGGAGGCTCAGAGGAATAGCAATCCTCCAAAATAGACAAGTTTGTCTATTTTATTATTTTGCCAACAAACGCAAAACGCGTAAGTAACGACCCACTTAATTCGTTGAATTAATTCAACGAAAGAAACGACCCATTTAATTCACGAAGAAACAGTCCATTTAATTCACGAAATAAACCGCCCAATTAAATGGTCTGTTAAGAATTAAAGAAAACGCGTCGGTTGACTTTTCAGTTACTTTGACGGGTTTTCGCGGGTGCGTTACTTAGCGAAAGAAACGGCGGGGCTCGTGCGGGCCCCACCGCACAAATATCCTACCAAGGGGGTAGGATATTTCTGGATAGCATCCTATCCAGTTCAACTCAGTTCAAGCCGCCTTTAAGTGACTTCAAGTGGCTTCCAAGCAGCTTAAGTGAAATAAAATAAAGTTGTCGCACAAACTTTATTTTATTTCTGACTTAAAGCCGTAAAATTTAAAAACCACGTCTGAGCAAACGCAACTCCGGAAGAGGCGTTTCTAAGAAAATACCGGCGCTGCGATTTCATCGGTGCCCTCAGAATTTGATTCCGGGCACCGGTTCAAAAGATAGAAAAACCCGCTCGTCCGTTCACTGAACGTACCCGAGCCAAACTTCGGAAATTGATTCCGGGCACACCGGGCCTCGGAATCAGGTGCCGTCTGAAGCTGCGCTCTTGTAAAATTCCAAAGAAAATTAAGAAAAAAAATTTCCTTGAAATTTGCGGGTCTTTACAGACTGCCTCGTCCCAAGGTTTCCAGCGACGTAGATGGTTTTTCAAATGGACGTCTGGTTTATGAGTTATGGACCTTTAAGCGTAACTGGGTCAAACTGGGTCCAGTTCCAGCCAGACCCGGCCAGACCGACCTAACCCGACTCGGTCTGGGTCGACCCAAACCAGACCAGACATACTGGGGCCTACCCGGTTTGCCGGATGGGCATGCCTGCCAACTGGGCGTGGTCGCCAGCTGGGTGCGGCCGCCAGCTAGGTGCGGTCCTAGCTCCCCACCGAACGAACTCTGTCTGTTCGGTCTTAAACCGAAGGTGCCAGGCTAGCACCGCCCTTCAGTTGACCGGTCTAGGGTGGGACCCACGGATGTGGGTCTGCCATCTCCACAACAAGAGCTGCGATGTCTCCTCCGTTGTGTGCCATCCGCCCTCTACGCGGCCAGCGTTGGCTGGCCGCCCCCTGTCCGCCGCGGTGCCTGTGGGTGCTACAACCTCCTTGAGACCGCCAGTCTCTGGCACCGCTGTATTAGTGGTTCCGCACTGACGACACCTTCATGGGACACCTGTGAAGCTCCGATGGTCCAATTTTCTTCTCGTCTGCGCCTACGAGCTTCCCGGGATGCCACCTTTACTGCGTGGCCCTCGGTTTCATGTTTCCATCAAGTTGAAAATTCTCCCACGAAGAACGCATCAAAGCTGAGAGTGAAGGAGGGTCTGGGCCTTGTTCGGATTGGCCCACACCCTCAACGTTAGTGTTTTAACAAGGAAAAGTAATCCAAAAAACGCCCAAATTAATTTCCTGCAATACCCACCCGAAAATTCAAACAGATTGCAAATTAACCCATTAGTTGGTTGATCCATATTCATCATGTAATTCAAGAACATGGTAGGTTGAATCAATAATTGACTTTGAATAAAAAAACCCCTACCTATAACACATTGGATTCCGCTGATGACAAAGGAGGATAATCTTCCATTCGAAGACGTTCGTCGGTGTTCCTCGATCTTCAGATCATATCCTCAACGACATCATTCGCTCTTTGTTGGAAAGGATTTCTGATGGCACTTCGTCGAGTGTTCTCCCAGGATTTTCCAAACCCTTTCGCCAATGGTTTATTTAACATCATAGTTAAAGATTTTATCTCTATGCTCATTAATGTGATTAATTAAAGAATTAATTAATTAACTCATTAATTACCCGAAGGTGCGATTACACAACCTAGTGAATCAGGTTATTAAATAACATGTTAACTCTGTGGTCCCACCACCATTGCTCAACATTTTTAAAGAAAGAATAAAATAACTCAATTAGTTATTTTATTATTTTCTTTAAAAGGTCCAAATATTAACTTTTTTGTCCGACCCTTTCTAGTCAAAGTTAAGCTTTGCCTAAGCAAATCCCGACCTTACGAATTCAACAGTGCCCTCCGATTTTTAGTCTGAGCAGTAGTTTAAAAGATAGAAATCTCCACTTGAATTTTTATTGAACGTACCTTAAAAAAATTTTAAAATTCCATTTCAGGCACACCGGGCCTCAGAATCATGTGCCCTCAATTTTTTGCAGTCTCATAAAAATTCCATATAATTAAAAAAATTATATGGAATTTCTGAGTCTTTACATTCTCCCCACCTTAGGGATTTTCATCCCCTAAAGCCATAACAAAGGATAAGAAAAAAAAATGAGGATACTGAGCACGAATCTGAGCCTCCTGATCCCATGTTCTCTCCTGGAGGTTCTCGTGCTGCCACCGAACACACACCAGAGGAATTGAACGCCCCCATAGAACCTTCTCCTGTCGATCCTCTATCTCCAACGGGAACTCTAAAAACATCACCACATATTCAATGTCCATATCACCGCAGTCTATGAAGTGTGATGGATCATACACGTATCTCCTCGGCTGCGACACATGGAAAAAATCATGCACCCCATGCATCAATGGGGAAGATCTAAATGGTATGCCACCTCGCCAACTCTACTGAGAATCTGGAAAGGTCTGATGAACCTCGGAGATAGATTTCCGCCCTAGTCAAATCTCCACAATCCTCATTGAGGTGAGACCTAAAGGAAAACATGACCACCCTCCTCAAACTCCAAGGGTCTCCATCTCATGTCAGCATAAGACTTATGCATTTTTTTTATATAGTCTTAATTCGCTCTTGGATGACCTACACCTTCTCAGTGGTAGCCCATACCAGCTCTGGACCCATAAGTACTGACTCTCATGGATCTGTACAATATTGAGGTGATCTTCATGGTCATCTGTAAGAAGCCTAAAACGGTTCCATGCTGATGGTGGAGTGATAGATGTTATTGTATGCGAACTCTACCAAGGGAAAGTGATCCTCCCAACTACGGACAAAATCAAAAACGCAAGCACGGAGCATGTCCTCAAGCTTCTGTATGGTCCGCTCTATCTAACCATCTGTCTGAGGATGAAAGGCGGTGCTCAAGCATAGCTGAGTCCTGATTGTCTCCTATAATCCCTTCGACAATCGGGATGTAAAACGAGCATCATGATCTGAGATGATCGTCAATGGAACCCCGTGAAGCCGTACCATCTCTTGTATATAGAGGCATCCCAAGCCTTCTACCGATCCATACTCTTAGATGGGTAGGAAGTGGGCCGACTTGGTGAGTTGGTCAATAATCACCTAGATGGAATAATGGACCCTATACGTACGTGATATCCCTGTCACGAATTGCATGGAGATTCCATCCCACATCCATTCCGGCACCTCAAGTGGCTGAGTCAAGCCTACTAGAACCTGGTACTTGGCCTTCAATTACTAACAAGTGAGGCATCGTGAAATGAACTCTTCCACTGCTTTATTCATCCCTGGCCACCAATACTAACATCAAAGTTCTTGGTACATCTTCGCCACACTAGGATGTACTGCCAAAGGGGATGTGTGGAACTCCCTCAACACCTCTTCTCATAGAATCACTGGTACCATGGTGCATCCTATGAAAAGGATGACATGCTATCCACCTTTAGAAAATACTTCAGGAGCCTATCCTGTGAATATCTGAGCATGTCGGGTCTCACAGTCAACGTCCCCAAGTTGTGCCTCCCTGACTCACTGAAAGAGTGGAGGAGTGACTGTTATAGACTTGAGGTAAGCTACTCCATCACTACCCACAAAGGATAACTGCAACATGGATAGCTGCTCTGTCGCCTCACTCAGCAACTATAAAACAGACCTCCTGCTGAGTGCGTCTTCTACCACGTTCCCCTTCCCAGGAGTGTATACTATCTCAAAGTCATAATCCTGGAGGAACTCCATCCATCACTGTTATACTAAGTTCAGGTACTTATATGAGAAGATATACCTGATACTCTTGTGATCAGAGTAGACAATAAACCATTCACCCATCAAGTAGTGCCGCCACATCTTCAAGTCAAATACCACTACTGCTAACTCCAGGTCATGAGTATCGTATTTCTACTCTTTTTTCTCAACTATCGTGAGCCATAGGTGATCACCATTCGCTCCTGCATCAGGACACATCCTAGTCCGGTCCCTGATGTGTCGTAGTAGACTACATACCCAACACCCTCTTCTGGTAGCCTCAAGATGGGGGCACTCATCAGTCTATGCCTCAGCTCCTGGAAACTCTACTGGCATCTCTCCGTCCATACGAAGAGTTTCTTATTCTTTGTCAAAGCTGAAAAGGGTACTTCTACTGTGGAAAAGTCAGGTACGAATCTCCAATAGTACCCAGCCAACCCCAAGAAACTCCACACCTCAGTAACACTCTTGGGTGGCTCCCAAGAAAGCACTGTCTCTATCTTCACTAGATCCTCTACAACTCCAGCCTCTAAGATAACGTGTCCTAGAAAGTGGAACATCTGTATCTAGAACTAGCACTTCGAGAGATTTACATAAAGCTGGTTCTCTTGGAGTGTATCCAGAACTATCTGCAAAAGAGTTGCGTTCTACTACTTCGACGCTGAGTACACCAATATGTTGTCAATGAAGACCACCACAAAGCGATCAAGGAAAGGATGAAATATCATGTTCATGAGTCCCATGAATACTACTGGGGCGTTGGTTATGCCAAAAGGCATCACCAAGAACTCATTGTGGCCATACTGACATCCTAAGGTTGTCTTTAGTATGTCCTCATCCCATACTCAAATCTGATGATAGCCTGATTTGAGGTCTATCTTTGAAAACCACTAAGATCCCTTCAGCTGATCGAAGAGATCATCAATCCTCAGGAGTGGATACTTTTTCTTCACGATCACTTAGTTCAGGCGCCGATAGTCCATGCAAAGCCTCTAACTACCATCTTCCTTCTTGGAAAACAAAATCGAGGCTACCCATGGAGAAACACTAGGCCTTATGAATCCCTTATCCTAGAAGTCCTCTAGCTGTACACTCAACTAACAAAGCTCCGTGGGAGCCATAAGATATGTTGGTGTAGATATAGGTGTCGTCCTGGGGTACAGGTCGATGTAGAATTCTACCTCTCTATGAGGAGGCAGTCCGGAAACATCCTCGGGAAAGACATCAGCATACTGGTCCACCACTATAGGATAGCTCATACCCCTATCATCAACTACTATGAGGATAATACTATCCAAATGATGAGTGATCGGCTTCACCCTCATTCGATAAAGTCCATCCTGAGCTGCAAAGGTTCCCTTCTCACTAGTGAAGGAAAACCTAGTCCCATCTTCATGGACACATCACACTTTTCACCTAAAATAGTCGATCAGAGCATGGACTGTGGATAGCCAGTCTATACCCAATATGACTTCATAAGGCGTCGATGCTGCTACTAAGAGATCCCAGCCAAAGCTCTCACCTCATATAGTAAGCTCACACTGCTGAGACCAATGCGTAATAATCGAATCCTCTCTCGTAGGAGTCTCTAAACGTAAGGATAAAGCCAACGACTCCACTGGAATCTCTGAGCTCCGAATGAGATTCGTGGAAATAAAAGAGTGAATGGAACCTGTGACTACAAGAACTACAGATAGGGTGGAGTAAACCCATATCGTACCTCGAATCATCTCTGGAGCGCCGTGGTCGTAGGACTCAGCTGCCTAAAGCTGAGCTCATCCCTATCCACATGCTCTCTGAGGTCAGGTGGACCTATCAGAGGTGGTGGTGGTAGAACCTCAAATTGCCACCCACCACCAACTGAATGACCATCTTCTCTACCACGTCCTCCACCCTGCGGACCTTCCCACTCGAAACTCTGCCTCTGCCTTGGTGGTCCCTCGACCATCAGCTGATCGTCAGAGCGACATGCTAGGTAGTCGCGAGCCATGTGACCCTTCCCATTGCATGAGTAGCATAGTCTGCTCCTCTGCTGACCACCTCTATCCCGTGATCTACGCACCTCCGACCCTACATCATGGGGTCGTCCACCAGAAGGTCTAGCCCGCTTGGACCTCTGCATCATCTGCCTACTGCCTGCTGCAGATGAATCAGCTATGTGTCATCTGGTGGTGGCTCTTGCTGTCGGTGTCTGCTTAGCTAGGAAGCTATCCACAGAAGTGTTCTCTCTAGCACTCCATTCCACATCAATATGTTTAGCGATATCATCAATGATCTAATCTCACATCATAGACCCTACTCAATGGTCTTGGGCCCTGAAGAAATGGTCTCATACCATGTCGGTGGAGTAGCGAGAGAGGTCAGTGAATCTCACCGAGTACTGGGCTACTGTCATGATTCCCTACTATAAGTACAAGATCTTATGAATACGCACCGAGCATAGAGTCACTGGTATGAACTCCGCTCTGAAGAGGCTCTCAAAGTACAACCAGGTGAGGGTCGCCTCATTGTGCAATTAGAGATTCAGGCTCCACCATCTCCCTACTATGACCTGAAAGAGGCTACCAGCTAGGATCAAAATCTAGTCTACCGGTGTCCCAACTAGGCAGAAAAATCTAGTCACAACCTCCATCCAGTCCTTAGCTACATGTGGGTCTGTCTCACCTTGAAACCTTGAAGGCCTCTACTACTGTAACTCGTGTAGTGCGCTAAGTTGGCATGCACTATCTGCTGGAGGGGCTGGTGGCAACTGTTTCCCTACGGGTAGTGGTACTACTGGTACACCACCCAAAGGTGCTATTGTCGTAAGAGGGCCCTGTACCGAAGCCTCATCACTCAGTGGGCTGTCATGAACCAAGTCAGATCGCTATCAAACCGACACCCGACCCGGTCCGCGGTAAGGCCCGAAGGGCGTTCTCGACCCCCATGGGCTGGCAAAAGTGCCCAGGTATCAAAAATAAAACTTGGGAACAATTTTCCCGAATAAATAAATATGAAACAAACAAAAAGATTAATAAATTGAAACTAAAAATAAGACAACCAAATAGACCCTTACACCAAGTTCATATTTAAAGTTTACAACATGAACTAAAAACCCAAAAGAGACTATAACAAAGGAAAACCTGAACCCCAAATCAAACCTCCGTGCGACATGAGGAGTCCCTTCCCCAAGCCACTGCTACCAAACCAATAAGAGGATGTCACTAACAACCCGAACCACCCATGCTATGCTCGATACCTCAACCTGGAAATCAAAATAAATAGAATCTACACACACCAAAAGGTGTTTGTTGGGTGTGAGCCAAAGCCCAGTAGGATGCCACTGAGAAAAGGTTCCACAAATATGTATTAAATTACAAATACATTTTCAATTTAACAGGTGAAAAATAAATAAATGCTTAAACAATTTTAATGAAAATAGTTTTGAGGAAAACTAGTTTAAAGGAAAAAAAATTAAATTAAAACACACACACACTCACACATTTTCATGGTAACCCCAACGTCGCACCGTGTGCCGAAGTTGAGCGCAAAGCAAAAGAGTAGCACAAAACATGGGAGAGCCCCTAAAGATACTAGCGAGAAGTGGGACCCTATAACATCGCGTCTTGGTGAGAAATGGTATAGAAACACATCAATATACATTCTCATCCATGAGACAATAGTAGGGCTACACATTCATAACCTAGTGGTCTCCAAACATCATCCAAAACTTTAATTAGTGTTGTAGTCATCAATCTAGCTAAGTGAAATCGGTCCGATGACACTTTTGTGTCACTAGAACACTAGTCCTAGTCTGCCCACCTAGTACCCAGGCTTCCCGTTTGTGCTCAAGTAGTTCAGAGTTCAAGTCTTTTGTCATAATCACATACTCAAACCAAACTAGCCACTACACACACCAAAACCACCATTTTCACACACAAAATCCATTTGAAATAAGATGCACACTAAAAATATCCCAAAACTAAATCCGCATCACTTACACAACCAATTAAAATAACTACAAAGTCAAAGAATCAATTTCATCATCAGACACACAATTAAAAGAATTTATAAAACAATTTCAACACATGTTGCATGACTTTAAACACCAAAAACCATTTCAAAACTCAACCAAAACAAATTTTCACTCTTAATAATTATTTAAATAAACATTTATAATTTTCATAAAAAACATTTAAGGAGCATGAAACCACTTTACTCACCAAACCAAACCACATTGAAAAAAATTATCATTTCAATGGTTAAACTAGCCATCAAAAAAATTTACCAAACCAATTCAAAATATGCCATCTGAATTTAAACACCAAAAATACACTCAAATGTTCATTTATGACACAACACATATAGACACTAAGTCAAAACACCATTCAGAACCTTTTAACATCCTAACAAATAATTTTCACAAATTATAAAATACTGTTAAATAGTTCAACAAGGGTTTTCCACAAAATGAATTACCCACATACAGCATAAACTTGTTACTACCAAATCAAATGCGCATTAGATCTCAATAAAAACCAAATTCACAGCAGGAAAACTAATAAATAAATGTGCTAAATTAATCAAACTCGCAAATTAATTCTTCAAACAATAAATATATGTGGAACCACCTACCTTAGTGTAGGAATCCTTGCAGGCTTGGTGTGAAACTCCTATCGCACAAAGAATGCACTGCAAGGAGTCTCTAACGGACCCTAAAAAAAAGTAATTTACATCTGCGTCAAAAATAAACCAAACACAGCTAAACCCTAAACGCAACAAACACCCAAAATAAAAAGATGATCAACCCGGGTACTTCGCACCTACCTCGAGGAGTCCGAGAGGCTGGCCGAAGGACTATGGAGGATGTCAGGGTTTGCGCGGTGCCAGAAAAGCAATGGGGGAACCACCAGAAAGAGGCAAAACCAAGAGAGGAGGCTGATGGAGCTTTAGATGAAGCTGGGGGAGGTGTGTGGATGGCTGGATAAAGGAGGGGAGGCTACTGATGGGTGGAGGGGGTGTGAACAAGGGGTTTTGGTGCGCCAGAGGAGGTCGGGACACCGACAAGGAGGGTTCCGATCTAGGAGGAAATGCGGAACGAGGTGGCCGGAGAGCCAGCGGGCACCTAGTGAGGAAACTGGTTGAAGCAGCACTAGATGGGAAGGCTGTCTGGGAAGCTCCGAACGGGAGTAGAGGATAGTGGTGCGACAACAGTAGGTGAGCCGAGGGGGAGAGGTTCTGGAGAGCCATGACCTGGAGGAGAGAAAGGGGTAGGGGAGGGAAGGTGTGGCGCACGAAGGAGGTCCGGGGAGGAAGAGGCGTTGGCAGGCATTGTTGGGACAGGGTGCACGGCCAAGGAGTGGGGTGAAGTAGGGGAAGCGCATGGTGAGGAGGCCGGAGAGGCGACCTGGATGGAAGCAGGAGGGCGTGACCAAGGAGGGATATGCGACACACTAGGGTTTCAGGGGAAAAAGTAGGATCTACACGAGGAGAGATGGGAGAGTAAGATAGAGTGAAAAAAATGAATAATAAAAAGAGAAAAAAAGAAAAAAAGAAAGCAAAACAAAATAAAACCTAAATGAAAATCAAAACTGACAAAAATTGATAACAACAACAATAATAATAATAATAATAACAACAAGATAATAATTTTATAATTTGGAAAATATTTAATATAAACAACCTGATTAAAATAATGATGATGATAGTGATAATAATAATAATAATAATAAATAATAACCTTAATCTTATAATAATAATAATAATAATTATTATTATTATTATTTTAAACAGTTTTAAAATAATTGTATTTTTAGCCTTCACTTAAATTTTCATTCATTCAACTAATTAATTAACCACACAATAGGAAGGCCGCACGGTGGTCTGGTGAAGCCACACAACTTCGACCGTGCCTTGTGCATGCGACAAAAATTACCACGCCAAAACTCTCATTTAACCGCAAAATGAAAAAACTCTCATCAGGTCTGGCTCGCACCCCAACATAGAAAATTTAAATCCAAATAAAAAAATTCAAAATAAAAAGAAAAATTTCTACAGATGTCCAGGTGTGACAATTCTCCCCACCAAGACTCTTTCTACCCCCCAAAAGTCTCAAAATATCCAACCAAACCAAGAATCCAAGAAAGATTGTGAAGGCACTTTAAAAAAAACGTCAATCACCTGAAGACCGAACATTCAAAAGGACCATGACCTAAAACTCCAATTATCTCAAAACCAGAATAACCAAGCAAAATAACCCACAGTAAGGAATTCACCTCCAAACAAAACTATAACATGAAACACTCTGACCCCTAACTTAGGGATTGCCAGGGCCACTCAAGATCTCCAAGAACACTCGTCCAATGACCCACTACCCAAGCTAACCAATTACCATGGTTGAGTTCGGGCAGAGAAGAAGGGGTTGCTCCTCCAATCACCCTTTGAAAATAGAGTCTTCCACAAGCTCGTCCTATGGTGGTCTCCCCACCATATTAGGATTATTTTCCAACATTGGTTTCCAAACCAAAATGACTCACAAGCCCAGTCAAACCTTTAACACTTGCTTCACCCTCCAAGATCCCTAAGTTAAACCCAAAAAACATAGGAGGAGATGCTGGCGAGACCCGTAGTGGGTCTCCCCACCATTTTATAATTTTACTAACACCACGACACCCGCGTGGGAATTCCCAGTTTACTTTGAGAGATACAAACTGAACTCTTCATCACAAACCCACCAACACAGGATGACCTGCACTGATTATTCCTACAGTGGACAATACTCCCCTTCATGAGATGGTTCTGATATCATAAACACCCAACCAGGAGGAGGACTGGACAGATGCACGTCAATTCCACATGACATGAGTATCTCCAAGATGAGTACAATTTCGACCCATAATCGACCACAAGAAGGTTCACAGAGCACACCTACTGGCTTTACAAGAATAAAATTTTCCAAAACTCTTTAAGGCCCAAGAGGAACTCCCATAAATGAAGACCACAACAAGGAGACAAGGGCTTCATGCCCCTCACAAAAAAATGAAGCCTTCAGAGGTGATACCACAATAGAGAAATTTAAGCTATCCCAATCCTGTCACTACATTCTTAAGTTAGTCCAAACTTTCACCACGTCCAATGAGTTTTGACTGCGTGCAAGCTTCACCTTGAGAACTATGGCTAGAGCCCTGATGTTTGAAGCACCTATCACCTCATAGTCATAAGCTGACCACCTCTGAATGGAATTTCTTTTGCTGAAAAAGAAACCTGTATACTTCTCCTCATGTCCCAAGTGACAACTCCGTCAGCATACCAACTGAGAATTGCAGCGGATGACTTAGAGTGTCTGACTGACCAGACTAAAGATAGAAGATTGAGCGGTTTGTCTGACATGAAACACGGACTGATGGAAGGGTCACTCCAGGAACAAGTCCTATTTTTTCACACTCCCCATCGGATGAGGAACCTTCACTTACCATAATATGAACAAGACCAATAACTATTACGAGATTTAAACTAATTCTTCCACACAACCTCTGGGGAACACGAAACTAGCTCATCAAAAAGTTCAACGCACCTCCTTATCTGTATGTTGACTGGTCGAGCACCTACGAGATCCACCACTTTCTCTCGCTTTCACTTTCTTAGGTACGACCATGAGATGAAGTTAGTCTTAAGGATCACTCAGGAAATCATTATTCTTAACAAAAACAGAATGATCAACATTCACTAGTTTAGTCCCGCTCCATCAGATGTACTTGAGACAATCTTACACCCACACAATTTTTGGAGTTCCTAAAAACTGGAGACACTTAAAACTTTCCCAAATCATTCAATGATATCCAATTGACCTCGACGTCAACGAATAGTCAACACCACCGAGCAGAACCCAACTCCGCCACTCCACTGGGAGTCTGGGCTGAACCAAGAACTGAGAGACTTGCTGGAAACCCATGGGACAATTCTAGGGGGAATATCCCAAACAAGGAACACAAAACCGCCTTATACAAATCCAAAAACATCACAAAACAAACATCCACACCTCAGATACAATTCCAGTAATTCCAATTTGAAACATTAATTCATTATTTTAGAAAAACACTCGCTTGAAAAACCAAACACCACACAAAAAGCCTAAAATCTCTTTTGAAAAAGGCATCTTCACTCTAAACTCAAAGTCATTTTCCAATTTCCAAAACCATTTAAGCACAAAGAACCCATTTTAGGAAAAAACCCACTGTTCATGAAATAAGAAGCATCCTTAGAAATCAATCAATCACTACTGATATTCTATGGTTCCTCACAAATATGCATTTTCGTTCCACTCAACCACTCGTCCACACGATCCACCAACTGTCCATTAATCACATCCATGTGCACATGCGAGCACCCATAGAAATACCACTAGAAAAAAAACAAGACTACTCTACTTTCAAAACCAAACATTCTCAATATCCGAAAATACTTTTTTTTCCTTCCAAAATGATTTCAAAAATTCAAGGAAAAATTCCAAAATTCTTTTCATTTCTAAAACAACCCACTTCAATTTCAGATAACCCAAGAAATTATTTTAGGAATTCTATTTCAACAAATCAAACGCCAAATTCCAAAAATAAGGTCCAAGGTAAACACACCCTAAAAATCATGCCAAACACACTCTAAAATAAAATAAGAACAACACCAACGTCTGCTTCCATTTTTTAAAGGAAAACACATTAGCACCAACCCAAAAATAAATCAAGACATCACAACCATTAAAGCACATAGAAGGAGGACTAGTGGTCATGTCTAACCCGACTACATGGTTTATAAGACCATTCCCTAGACAAACACCAACCACTAGGAGTGTCAAACTGTACTCTCAGGCATCACATGGGTCACTACTCCATGTGAGTCCACGTGTAGTACTAGTTTACTCCTATTTTCATACCCTATCCACACAGACCAAATCCAAAAAATTAAATCCTAGACTATCCCTGGTTACTCGAGGATCAGAACGAGCAAGAGTTCGTGACGCTCTTCCCGCACCTACCAATCGAGTACCAATAATCCTATCTCTGATCTACCTGACACCCCAAATAACAAGAAAAAAACCTCCTCTGATACTATTTTTTCATGAACCAAGTCAGGTCGCCATCAAATCGACACCCGACCTGTTCCGAAGAAAGGTCCGAAGGGCATTCCCGATCCCCACGAGCTGGCACAAGTGCCCAGGTCTCAAAAATAAAACTTGGGAATGATTTACCTGAATAAATAAATATAAAACAAACAACAAGATGAATAAATTTAAACTAAAAATTAGGCAACCAAACAGACCCTTACACCAAGTTCAGATTTAAAGTTTACAACATGAACTAAAAACCCAAGAGACTATAACAAACAAAAACCAGAACCCCAACTCAAACCTCTGTGCGACATGAGGAGTCCCATCCCTAAGCCACAGCCACCAAACCAATCAGAGGATGTCACTAAAAATCTGAACAACCCATGCTATGATCAATGCCTCAACCTAGAAAGAAAAAGAAATAGAATCTACATACACCCAAAGGTGTATGTAGGGTGTGATCCAAATCCCAGTAGGATTCCACTGAGAAAGGGTTCCACACATATGTATTAAATGACAAATACATTTGTAATTTAATAGATGAAAAATAAATAAATGTTTAAACAATTTTAATGAAAATAGTTTTAAGTAAAACTACTTTAAAGGAAAACAACTTAAATTAAAACACACACACACACACACTCACACACTTTCATGGTAACCCCAACGTCACACAGTGTGCCGATAGTGAGTGCAAAGCAAAAGAAGAGCACAAAATAAGGGAGAAACCCAAAAGATACTAGCGAGAAGTGGGACCCTAGAACATCACATCTCAATGAGAAACGGTATAGAAACACAACATCATATGTTCTCGTACATGATCCCCTAGTAGGGAAACACATCCATAACCTAGTGGTATCTAAACATCATCCAAAAGTTTAGTTAGTGTTGTAGTCATCAATCCATCTAAGTGAAACCGCCGATGCCACTTTCGTGTCACTAGAACACTAGTCCTAGTCCACCCACCTAGTACCCAGGCTTCCCGTTTGTGCTCAAGTAGTTTAGAGTTTAAGTCTTATGTCATAATCACATACTCAAACCAAACCAGACACTACGCACGCCAAAAACACCATTTGCACACACAAAAGCCATTTGAAATAACATGCACACTAAAAATATCCCAAAACTAAATCTGCATCACCTATACAACCAATTAAAATGACTGCATGGTCAAAGAATCAATTTCATCGTCAGACACACCATTAAAAGAATTTATAAAACAATTTAAACACACGTCGCATGGATTTAAACACAAAAAACCATTTAACAACTCAACCAACACAATTTTTCACCCTTAATAATTATTTAAATAAACATTTAGAATTTTTAATTTTTTTAAGGAGCATGACACCACTTTACTCACCAAACCAACCCATAGTTTAAATAAAAGGGTGATTTCTATAGTTAAACCAGTTGTCAGAAAAATTTACCAAACCATTTCAAAATACGCCGCCCAAATTTAAACACCAAAAATCCACTCAAATGTTCATTTACGACACAACGCATATATACGCTATGTTAAAACACCATTTTCACCCTTTTCACATCCTAACAAATAATTTTCACAATTTATAAAACACTATTAAATAGTTCAACACGGGTTTTCCACAAAATGAATTACCTACATACAACATAAACATGTTACTACCAAATCAAATGTGCATTATATCTCAATAAAAACCAAATTCGCTGTAGGAAAACTAATAAATAAATGTGATAAATTAATCAAACTCGCAAATTAATTTGTGAAACAATAAATATATGTGGAACCACCTACCTCGGTGTAGGAAGCCTTGCGGGCTTGGCGCAAAACTCCCGTTGCACGACTAATGAACAACAAGGAGTCTCTAACAGACCCTAAAACAAAGTAATTTACATTTTCGTCAAAAATAAACCAAACATAGATAAACCCTAACCACAACAAACACCAAAAATAAAATGATGATCAACCTGGGTAATTTGAACCTACGGTGGGGAGTCCGAGAGGATGGCCAGAGGACGATGGAGGCTGTCGAGGTTTGCGCGGCATCAGAAAAGCAACGAGGGAACCAATAGAAAGAGGAACAACCAAGAGAGGAGGCAGCCCGAGCTTCAGATGAAGCCGGGGGAGGTGCGTGTGTGGCAAGATAAAGGAGGGGTGGTCGCTGATGGGACAAGGGGGTGTGCGCAAGGGGGTTTCGATGCACCGGAGGAGGTTGGGATGCCAACGAGGAGGGTTATGAGCTGGGGGGCAGTGCGACGTGAGGTGGTTAGAGAGACGGCAGGCACCTGGTGAGAAAACTGGTTGGGGAGGCGCTGAATGGGAAGGCTATCCGGCAACTCTGAACGGGAGAAGAGGATGGTGGTGTAATGACGCTAGGTGAGCCGAAGGGGAGAGTTTATGGAGTGCCGCGACCCAGAGGAGAGAAAGGGGTAGGGGGAGGTGCGGCTCGCGCAGCAGGTCCCGGGAGGAAGAGGCACTGACAGGCCTTTCTGGAATGGAGTGCGCAGCCATGGAGTGGGGTGAAGGAGGGGAATCATGCGGTGAGAAGGCCGGATAGGCGACCTAGACGGGAGCAGGAGGGAGCGACCAAGGAGGGCTATGCGGCGCACTAGGGTTGCAGGGGAAAAAATGGGATCCGTATGGGGAGAGAGGAGAGAGTAAGATAGAGTGAAGAAAAGAATAATAAAAATAGAGAAAAAGAAAAAAATAAAAGAAAGCAAAACAAAATAAAACCTAATTGAAAATCCAAACTGAAAAAAATTAATAATAGTAATAATAATAATAACAACATGATAATAATTTTATAATTTGTAAAATATACAATATAAACAACCTGATTAAAATAATGATGATGATAGTGATAATAATAATAATAATAAATAATAATAACCTTAATCATATTATAATAATAATAATAATAAAAATTATTTTAAATTATTCTAAAATAATTGTATTTTTAGCGTTCACTTAAATTTTTATTCGGTCAACTAATTAATTAACCACGCACTGGACAGGCCACATGGTGGTCTGGTGAAGCCATACGGCTTCGACCGTGCCTTGCACATGTGACAGACATTACCACGCCAAAACGATTGTTTAACAGAAAAACGAAAAAACTCTCATCAGGTCCGTCCCGCACCCCAACAAAAAAAATTTAAAGCCAAATAAAAAATTACAAAATAAAAATAATAATTTCTATAGATGTCTAGGTGTGACATGGTCCGTCATCGTAAACTCTCTCTGGAATCCTGGATGACTATCTACACGGTGGCATCCTATAAAGAAACACGTGTTCCACGATCAATAATTTATACTTGGTGAGTTGACTCAAAAGAGATCTAAAAGAAAAACATTTAAAAAAACACACACACTCATCTTTTTTGTGTATAGAGTCGGAAATCAGAACTCATGGTCCTAGTGTATGGATATGTCATCCGTCGTACCAACACTGGACTCCCCAAACTGAAAACCGTACTCAAAACACTTAACACTATTGCCCCTTTGAAAATATCACAGTCTTAGTTCTTCGGTAGAACTGACTCCTCTGATACCACTTTGTCACGACCCATCCCTCGAGGCCTGTGTTGTAATTACCCCAATCCCACCTTCCATTGGTCAGGGGTTGGAGACTAGCACCAGAAAGGAATATCCCTAAAATGGGAAGGCACTGCCTTTAAACCTACAAACACATAGACTGTGTACATAACAAGAACAAACCACGTAGTATAACTTCTGAAATTAAATGTGTGAACTGAAGTAGAATGGTCCAGAATACAAACCCAACTAAAAAGAAAATATAGAAAAAAGGGAAAACAGCTCCTGAGGTCATCTGCCAAGGATCCTACCTAAAGGGTAGGTAAAAATCGTCACTGCAGCTCTCCACGTCAACCAGTCAACTCCGTGCACTATCTAGTCCTGGTGCCCTAACCTCAGTCAAAGTTGTCTATTGTATGTAGAAGACACAAAAAGGTGTGGGTGAAACCCATGGAGGGGTGATTATAACAATACTCAGTAGGGAACCCGATACCCTTGAAGGTCTCCCAGAATTCCACACAGGAAAAACCATAAAACCTGATCCCAATCACAAAACAGAAGTAAAAGACTTATCCCAAACCAGGTATATAACTTAAAGAATAGGAATAATGATGATTAGTCATAAAGTTAAATCAACATCATTCCATTGAGAAGTTCCACTACTGAACCACGAATAAGTCATTCTATTACTGATCCACATAGGGATGTAAGTCATCAATTCACACAGGGTCGTAAGTCACTGATCCACACATGGTCATAAGTCATCGATCCACATAGGGTTGTAAGTCACTAATCCACAACAGGCTGCTCTAAGGCTGGTCCTCATCGGGTCGCGCTACTGCTAATCCACACAGGGTCATAAGTTATCGATCCAAACAGGTTCGTAAGTCGTCAATCCACACAGGGCCGTAAGTCATCGATCCACCCAGGGTTGTAAGTTGTTGATCCACGATGGGATTCTCTATGGCTGTTCCTCATTGGGTCATGCTACTACTGATCTACACAGGGTCTTTATGATGCTAATTCACAAAGGGTTGTATGTCGCTGGACAATCATCCACAGGATTCCCACACTTGATGCGCTTGAGTTCCATAGATTCTGATCCTCAATCCATCAATCTTACCTCAAATTCCACGAAGTCCCAAAAATAAGTAACCCAAAGAACCGTCATTTCATAAGGGTTCTAACTCAATAGACGACGCTTCAATTGAATGCCCGATCTGTAAGTTATATGCATTTTAGTGCCAAGTACCAGGTTGGATTCGAGTCCAATCCAACCCAGACGTAATCCAAATTTCTCCAAAACCCAAGTGGAGTATCTCAAAAGGACCACCTCTTCAGAAGGTTTCCAGCACTATATACAGTTCGTCAAATGAACGTCTAGTTTAGGAGTTATGTCCCTTTATGTACAACTAGGTCAAACTGGGTCTGGGTCCGGTCCGACCCGACCCGGTATGGGCCGGCCCGGCCTGGTCTGGGTTGACCTGGCCTGACTAGGGTTTGACCCGACCTAGCTTGGACCGACTGGTCATGATCTAGACCGGCTGGGCGCGCCCACTAGCTGGGCGCGATCCCAGCTCCCCACTGAACGAACTATGTCTGTTCGGTCTTCAACCGGCGGTGCCAGGCTTGTGCCGCCCCTTCAGTTGATCGGTCTAGGGTGGGACCTACGGACGCAGGTCCGCCACCACCGTGATGTCTCCTCCACAGCATGCTGTCCACCCTCGACGTGCCGCCGCGGTGCGTCGTCCGCCCACGACGCAGCCGACATCGGCCGACCTCCCTCTTTTCTCCACGACGCCTACAGGCTCTGCCACCTCCTCACCACCACCGGTCGCCGGAGACACTTCTGCGGGCCATCAGTGAAGCTCCGGTGGTCTGATTTTCTTTCCATCTATGCCTATAGGCCTCCTAGGATGTCACCTTTACTGCGTGGACCTTGGTTTCACGTTTCCGTCAGGTTGAACATTTTCCCATGAAGAACGCATCAAAACCGAGAGCGGTGGAGGGTCTAGGCCTTGTTCAGATTGGCCCACACCCTCCACGTTAGTGTTTTAACAAGGAAAAGTAATCAAAACAACGTCCAGATTAATTTCCTACAATACCCACTCGCAGATTCAAACGGATCACAGATCAACCCATTAGTTAGTTGATCTGTGTTCGTTATGTAATTCAAGAACGTGGTAGGTTGAATCAATAATTCACTTTGAATAAAAAAAACTTACCTTGAACACATTGGATTCCGCTAATGTCGAAGGAGGAGAATCTATCATTTGAAGACGTTCTTTGATCTCTGGATCAAATCCTCAATGGAATTTTTCACTCTTTTTTATAGAGGATTTCCACCAGCGCTTCATCGAGAGTTCTCCCATTACTTTCCAAACCCTTTCACCAACAATTTATTTAACATTAGAGTTAAATAGTTTAACTCTATACTCATTAATGTGATTAATTAAAGAATTAATTAATTAACTCATTAATTACCTGAAGGTGCGGTTACACAACCTAGTGAATCAGGTTATTAAATAACTTGTTAACTCTGTGGTCCCGCCATCATTAATCAATGGTTTTAAAGAAAGAATAAAATTACTCAATTAATTATTTTATTGTTTTATTTGAAAGGTCCAAATATTAACTTTTTTATCTAAACCTTTCTAGTCAAAGTCAAACTTCTCCTAAGTGAATCCCGATGCTGCGAATTCAATGGTGCCCTTATATTTTTAATCCGAGCACCAGTTTAAAAGATAGAAATCTCCACTTGCATGTTTAATGAATGTACCTTAAAAAAGTTCAAAATTCCATTTCGGGCACATCGAGCCTTGGAATTATGTGCCGTCAATTTTAACAGTCTTGTAAAAATTCCATATAATTAAAAAAAATTGTATGGAATTTCTGGGTCTTTACAATCACACCCAACTGTGAGAGGTGGTAATGAAAAAAAGAATAAAATCGGTTCTTGTGGTAGTTGTCTACTGTACACACGAAAGATTATTTCGTAACCCTTTTGATGGAATTGGATATGATTTTAGGTCATTACCTTATCATAAAAACATCTCATTATATGGAATATACTGAGGTTATTATATCATTGTTGTTTAATAATAATTGAAGGAGGTAGAGGAAGAAAATAAAAATGCTCGTTGAATAATGTTACCTCTTCTATGAGTATCTTCATTATGTTTGCACCAAAGCCTTTATAGGATGACCTTATTCACAAACTAAGGCTTCTTGGATGAGATGCTTAATTAGGTAAGTGATTTGTGTATGGTTTGGTAGATCTAAATTTCTTGAGAGGTGTGAAAAAATGAGGGGAGTGAGTGCCCTTTTATAGTTTAGGAGTGACATTTTTGTAAATAACCAAAAGTATTAACTATTGGGAGGTCACTATTAACTCATGTGCCTCAAAAAATTGATAATATAAGGGGTTAATAGATGATATGGTTGAGAAAAAACTCCAAAAACAATAAAACACGTTTTTTAAACTTGTTGTTTCTTAACTACCATGTTTCCTTATTTTTAACATTTTGGGTTTTTTACTATGGTAACTAGTTATTAAAAAAGAACAATTGGTCATGAATTGAACATAGTTGATATTTATTATAATTTAAAAATAACTTGGAAGAATATATGTTTTTTATTAATATTAAATCATTTAATAAAATATCATTTATTACAAAATAACATTAATGGCAATTTTGACATTATGTATTTAATTTGATCTTAAAAAAATATCAGGAAAATGATGGATTTAGAATCCATTATGATTACACATGTGTAAAATGATATATTAATCTAAAAAATTAATGGAATACAATAATTCATTAAATTTACTTCACTTTTAATATTTTTAGTATCATTTATTTTATTTAATTACTAATTAAATGATTACTGTGTTGGTGTTTCATATGAATTTAACAAAAAAAAAATTCATATAAAAAAACAAAATATCATGATAAGAAAGATTATTTATCTTTAAAAATAATATTTATAACCTAAAATATGTTTTTTGGTCTATATCGCAAAGTATTATAGATATTAAAAGCAAGGAAGGTTCCTTTTTTGTCTTTTTCTTTACTTAACTTATTATATAGGTCACCTTCATGGAAAAGTGACCCAAAATCACATAAAAATAGAGACTATGGTTATAAGGGTATAAATATTTCCATAAAAATAGTGTTTTACATGTTTTAGTTCAACTGTTATCATATTATTTTAACCCCCCAGTAAATTCATTTGTACCTAAACCACGATAAATAATTTTTTACTGTTTGGATTATTAATTTTGGTCAAAAATTAAGTTAAACTTATTCAATAATATAAATTATTATTATTCCATATAATGAATCAAATTTTCCAAATTTCATTTATGGAAGTGGAAACATTTAATTTAAAATTAATCCCATGAAAGCGATGTGAAATAAGGGTTTTAAAGAGAATGTGTTCTAAAGTTTACAATGTTTTTATATCAAAATTTAATAGTAAAATGATTACAATGATATAAATTGGATTAATAAATATATAATTTATCTAATTTTACTTTTAAAATAATAAAATATATAATTTAACTATATAAATAATTTAAACTAAAATCCAGTTTTCCATTAAAATTTAGTATTATTCACAATTCATCAAAGAAAGAAACATTTCAGAAAAAACTAAAAAAATCACCCTAATATAATTTTTTCACATGATTATTTATAAAATGAATTATATTTTTCAAATAAAATTTCTAAAATTGGTAAAAATTAATTTTAATATAAGTACGTCAATGGCACCAAAACTATTTTTTAGAGATATATAGTATTTTAAGTGAAATATTGGATTAAAACTAATTTATTTTCTAGAAAACACATAAGATGAAAATTATATTGAATATATATTATATAAATTTCATTAAAATCATTCACCGTAAGTGATTTTGTTAATTTATTGGTGTAAAATTATTTTTTGCGTATAATAATAGTTTTCATAAAAGGATTCCCTATATATTCAAAGGTTTTTATTTTCACTTCTTATTAATTGGTCACCAAATAATTTATTATATATATGTGTGTGTAAACCATATATTTTCATAATTTTGTTAATTCTATTCATACCTACTATTCCAATAGTTAGGTGATAACCATCATATTAAATAATAATATGTTAATAATATGTTACATTTCATTTAAACTCACTATTTCATGAAACACAAACTAAAATTTGTGTTGTGTGTAACATAAAATACAAAAATTATTAAATATATTTAAAAAAATTCTTAAAATATAAGGGTTTTATATTTATGATATCATGTTATGTAATTTAACTGACAAATTTTTCTTCATTATCATGTTTATTCCTTTATTAGGATTTATAGCTTACCCCTTTGATTTACTTATTCTATAGGTTATATTATATGGTTTTAGGAACTTAAAAGGACTTAAGAGATAAAAAATGAGAATAATATAAAGATGTTGTGATTTAGTTTCTTTTGATGTGTCATGAACATTTATTCCAAACACACTAGGACTTATGAACATTGGGTTTTCTTTAACGGATACTTATGTTGAAAATCATATAATAATATGTGTAATAGTATTCACTTACTATAGTTGGTCTTAGATCAAGTTCTAGTTTTTTTGTATTGGTAATAGAATGATTTATCAAGATCCCAAGGGATATGTCAATGCATAGGAAAATATCCTGAAATTTGAATGAAGTATAGAGAGAGTGATTTCTAATAAATTATATACCTATCTAGATACTAAATGTGGATGTGTCTCATGTGCATTTTAAAAATGGGTAATAACCCTAAAAAGGTCACATTGGGTAATAACTTGATCATCACCCAGTGCATGAAAAATTGGTTTCTATTGCACACCAAGTTTGGAACCCCCAAGGGATATTCATTATAAATTCACAAACTAATTCCAAACCTTTTTGGAGGACTTTAATATATTTTTATGTTTGAAAAAATATATTAAAAAATGCCATGTATTACCTATTGAGTTGAAATTTATAATTTAAACACCTCCTAACCATTTTTTTTTATAAATCACAACACAATTTCTTAAAAACATTAGTTTTACTAACTTTACACTGCCCAATTTCTTATAAGTTTTCATAGAAAACATTTTTTATCAGATGGAACTTTGTAAAAATTTAACCAGATGAAGTATTTGATGTAGGATCGTAAGATTACTCAAACTACTATAGGTGGGGGATGAATTATTTTTATAAAAAAATAACAAAAATTCTAAATATCTTAATTATAAAATACTATATAGAAACTTCATTTGATTCTTAGATGCTTTGTATTAGACAGATAGATCATTATATTATCAGAGTATAAAAAAGTATATAACAAATGTAATATTTCAATACAAATACACAAAATTAATAATATGATTTAAAAAAAGTAAACTAATGTTTTATAAAATAGATAATAAAAACATAAATATGTTTATAAAAGATAATACACTTTAACATTAAGTGTAATGGAAGTTACGAACCCTGACTTTGGGTATCCACAGTTTTAACCTAAACATAATTCCTGTCTTTCTTACAATAAGAAATTCATTGATACTAATATCTGACATAGCTTTGTTTTTCAATCCCTGAATGCCTGTGATTAGCAAGATTAGAAAAACATCTATCTTCTAATCCCTAGAATCCCTTGATCACACTATATCAAATATAGTGATCAAAATAGAAAAATATATTAAGGAATTTAACAACCTCACAAAGATACCTTAAAATAGATAACTCTCCAAATATTACAAAGAGTAAACTAGTAAAAACATGTTATAAATAAATAAAGTAAACTTCAGATAGATTTTTTTTAAAAAATAATTCACTACCCCTCCTCAAATTCACCGGTATTTATAGTAAAATATCCAATAGTCAAAATCCATGATTCTCAGAGTTAGTTGTAACTTCTTTGAATAGACTCTACCATCACATGTAATGCTCTGTATAGACTTCACAAGATGGTTGTTTTGGTAGAATAATCACAGTCCTACTAAATATTTAATATAGTATAATAAACATAGTTTATCTAATAAGATACATATTATTCATCTGGTAGAATGAAAAACATCATCTAATAGTTTTTATAATGATTTATATGGAGAATATGTCTACCTCTATTTGATAAATTTCTATTTGGTTAATGAAGTGAAACTTAATCCAAATAGAAAATGTTTTGTTTTTTATATTAGAAAACATAAAAACTTTTTTTAATGACATATGAAACAAAAAATCCGATGTACATAGTAAATTACCATCAGATTATAAAGTTCATGTCCTCCATTTTATAATGTTTTTTCTAAAATAGTTTTTCTGATGAATTTTTTAAAAAGATCCATCTAATAAACAATTTTTTCTACATCCAGTAAGAAAATATATTTTCCAAAAAACATTCTAATAACATGGGAAGATTAAAGAAAGTAAAAATAATGTTTTTAATAAAGTGTGTTGTGATTTTCAAAACAAAGGTTAGAAAGTGTAGAACGGAGAACTTTTGACTCAACAATATAACCCCTTTTAAAAATCACAAAACATAATCCTTAAAGAGTGTTAGGTCCACAAGGATGAATACCCTCAGAGGGGGGGGGGGGTGAATCAGGGTATGACTAATTTAAAATTAAAGCCCGTTATGATCTTGTTTCGCTGTTAAGAAAAACACTCTTCTCTCTCTTTACTATTGCATAATATAAACAGAAGGTAAAGCAAGCACATGAAACAACAATTTTACTTGGTTCACCGCTAAGGGATACGTCCAAGGACCATACACCAACAGGTTGTTGGTCGTACCACATTCCACTAAACTTCACTAGCCGTGGATTACAAGGTTCGGGATAGATCACTTCTATGCCCAGGCTCACTGCCTTTACAATGTTTAGGGTCAGCTCACTGATTTCCCAAGGGTCACTCCCTGTTTCTCTCTCTCTGGCTCACTGCCGGTGGAGAGAATCACCTTCTTTCTCTTCCTTTGCTCACTGCTCTGGAAGGAATCCACTCACAGTTTATAGACCTATAGGTCTCTTAATTTGCATGAAGGAATGCATTTTCCTCTGTATGTAGATGCTCTGTTGAAGTCCAACTTTCACTCGTAGATGAATATCTCTTTGTACCGAAGGTATCGGGAAAACTTCCAGCTTCCACGCAGCACAAAAACACTACTGGGGAATCAACCTTACTTGGCGCACAAGTCTAATTCGGTGTGCAAGTATCGACGTGAAAGTGACAACTGGCGCGCAAGTCACTTAAAACACTTACGCGAAACAATCTTCTGCAACTCCAAACCTACGCGACTCACTTCCTTCCTCACCTAAACCACCTCAGGCGTGCAACTAACACTTGGCGCACAACTTCCTACACTGGCACACAAGTCCCACTTGCACGACACACCACCACTTGCATGATCACCACACATGCACGATGGGAGATCTGAATCTTCAAAGTGTTGAACTCCGCTGAGAAATGAAAAGGGGTGGTCCAATATTTATAGGCATTTTGAACACCCTACGCGATGGCGCGCAAGTCACCCCTCAGCGCGCAAGTTTCGGCGTGCAAGTCTTCTATCCTCCTAGACACTTGCACGACCAGACCAAATACCTACGCGGCCCTCTTTAATTTTCCATATTTTGATCTTCTGATCTTGAAAAACAACAGGCGTACATGTTTCCAAATCTCATAGGCACCGGCGCGCAATTCCTTTCTCGGCACGCAAGTCACCTGCGCGACCAACCCAATACTTGTGCGATCCTTATCCCTTTGCCATATTTTGATGATCTGATCTTCAAAAAAATATGGCGCGCAAGTTTACTATCCTCCAAGACCTCGGCGCGCAAGTCCCTTTTCCAAAAACACTTTTCTTCATTTGTCAATTTTCAGGCCCAAAAATTTGGTAAACACTGGAAAACGACGCCACCTTGTATCTGTTCTTTTTATGCCTCCTCCAGATCATCCATTACTTTGTCGACGTTCTTGAATCAAACATGGATCGTTGACCACAGTTCTTGAACTCGACATTCCACCGTGAAATCCCCTTTATCAACAAATTTTTATGTCATGGTTTGCATTGTCAACAATCACAACACAGATGTTCACTATGTCAACAAACACAATCACCTCAAAAATACTTCAATGATGCCTTGAGGGATTTTTGATCAACAATATCCCCCTTTGGGTTTATTGACAACACTTCCATAAAAAGATACATCGTTAATTCTTCATCCACCATTCACATATTGCGATTCCAATAGCGATCAAGGATTTAATCAACACATACTCTAAGCCCACATGAGCAATGCTCGACGTGAGAAACAAGAGTAAATGAAAAGTTCATCAACAAATAACTTCATATATGACATCCATTGTTGACACCAAACTAATACCAATTTTTACCAAAATGATACCAATTTTTGGAAGTATTCTTAACATATTCCAACACCTCTCTTCTGATTTTATCACGATCCTCAGCTATCGTGATATATATTCTTTGATCGTTCACTTCTAGCATTGTTAGATTTAATACTCTCCCCCTTTCACATTGCTCCCCTATCTCGCTGCACTCCCCCCATCCGGCTGCTCCAACTGTGAGCTTCTCCTCATATAAATCATGATTTATCAAATTGCCACACTGTCTCCCCCTTGAACAATCACTATTTTCTCCCCTTTTTCAATGAACCCAAAGGTCACTCCTTTGAAGTCTGTAACAGAGTAGAGAACACATATCAGTACATTAGGGAAAAACACATCATACCTCGGGGAGGGGGGGGGGGGGGTTCCACATCCACACTATTTCAAGTGCGGGGAGTCGACTGAACTCCCAGATCCAGTCGATGCCTTTCAAATACTTCCTTGGGTAAGGCCTTTGTCAGAATGCCTGCAACATGTAGCTATGTAGGCATATACTCCAACTTCACAATTCCATACTCAACTTTCTCCTTGATAAAATGATACTTTATCTCAATGTGATTTGTACTTGAGTGATGGATGGGATTTTTGCTAAGATTGATTGAACTTGAGTTATCACACTGGATTCCGATCAGAGACTTCACTTCAACTCCCATATCTTCAAGCTGCTGCTTCATCCACAATAACTATGTTCATGCTTGAGTGGCCGCAATATACTCAGCTTCCGTGGTGCTCAATGAAATGTAATCTTGCTTCTTTCTAAGCCAAGAAATACACAATCCACCAAGATAGAATGCACCACCTGACGTTTATTTTCTATCATCCGCTGAACCGGCCCAGTCTACATCAGTATATCCCAATAACTCTGTCTGAGATTTGTTAGTATATGTCATGACGAAATCTATTGTGCCCTGGATATACTGAATTATTCTTTTCACTGCAAGCATGTGGCTTTCCTTGATATTACTCTGATATCTCGCTGCTTGGCATGTGGAGAAAACAATATCAGGCCTTGTTACGGTTAAGTACAACATACTTCCAATAATTTGCCTGTATTCTGTGATATTAACTTCCTTGCCATCCTAATCTTTTGATAATTTCATCCAGGTAGCAACTAGAGTCTTCATTTCCTTGGAATTCTCCATTCCAAACCTTTTTGGAATCTATTTGGTATATTTAGATTGAGAAATGAATGTTCCATTCCTTCCTTGTGTCACCTATAGACCAAGGAAAAACATTATCTCTCCAATCATTGACATTTCAAACTCATTTTTCATGAATTTAGAAAAATGTCTACACTGAGCTTCATCTGATCCGGCAAAAATTATGTCATTGACATAAACCAGCACCATCATCCTTTGATTACTATCATTGCTGAAATAGAGATTGTAATCAACTCCTCCACGCTGGAAACCAAGATTCTTCAAGTACTTATCAAGCCTTGAGTACCATGCCCTTGGTGCTTGTTTTAGCCCATACAATGCCTTCTTCAGCCTGAAAACTTTGTTCTCATCCTCATGAATGAGAAAACCATCTGGCTACTCAATGTAAACCTCCTCTTCCAGAACTCCATTCAAGAATGCAGATTTGAAATCCATCTGGAAAAATTTAAACTTTCTTTGAACTGCTATGGCCAAAAACAATATGATTGTCTCCAGCCTTGCAACCAGTGCAAATGTCTCATCAACATCTATTCCCTCTATCTGGGAGTATCCCTTGCACACTAGCATTTCTTTGTTCTGAATCACTGTTCCATCTTCATTCGTCTTGTTGTGATAGACCCATTTAGTCCCGATGACATTCTTGTCTACTGGCCTCGAAAAAATCTCCCATGTATGGTTTTTCTCAATCTGATCAAGCTCTTCATTCATAGCCTGAACCCAGTTTTCATCTTCAGCTGCATCGGAAAATTTTTTTGGCTCCACCTGAGATAAAAATGATGTTTTCTATAATGATTTCATTCTTCGAGTCTGAACTGGTGCTATCTGATCACAAATGATATTCTTCCTATCAATTTCATCTTGACTCTTTAGCTTCCTTGCAGACATAGACTTGACACTTTCTTATTCATCATCAGTATCTTATTATGAGTCAGCCTCTTCCACTTCTGCTCCCCCTGTGTTTCTTACCTCATCATCACTTTCATCCAGAAACTGTTCACTGTGTCGTTGAGTATTCTGTTCATTTTCAACTATAGTGACATCATTTCTCTCAACAATTTTTCCCAGCCACTTGTTGAAACATTTATATGCATTTATTTTCTCTGAGTAGCCAAGGAATATCCCCTCATCTCCTCGTGACTCAAACTTACTGTGATTTTCTTTGTTGAGAATGAATCACTTACTCCCAAATATTTGAAAGTATTTTAGCGTTGGATTCATTCCGTACCAAATTTCATACAGAGTCTTCCCTTCCTTCAGACACAACAGAGACCTGTTCGAAATATAGACCGATGTCAAAACTGCTTCCTTCAAAAATTTCTCTGCTAGGTCCTTTTCAATAAGCATCGTTCTGGCCATATTGTTGATGATCCGATTTCTCCTATCAACCAATCCATTCTGTTGAGGAGTTCTCACTAATGATACTTGATGCCTTATCCCATGTTTTTCGAGATAGTTTTCAACTTGACTATTTGTGAATTCCATACTGTTATCAGTACGAAACTTTAGAATTTTCTGCCCAAACATCCTTTCTAATTCCCTCCTATACTACTTTATACATCTGAACACCTTTGTCTTATGGGTAATGACAAATACCCATGCCATTATGTTATAATCATCAATGAAAAGAACATATTACCTTTTCCCATTTATAGCTCGTGGTGAGATGGGTCCACATACATCAGCATGCACCAATTCGAGTACTCTAGTTGATTTCTGTTCCTTTGGCCTGTATGTATTTCTGATGATCTTCCCTTGTTGGAAAGCATCAAACGTATGAGTATGATAATGTGATAGTTTGGAAAGGTCTCTAGCAGCATCACAGTTTACCAGATCTTCCATGGATGGTTGGCATAGATGACCAAGTCACTTATGCCACAACTGGTTTTCTTCTTCTCTGGATAAAAGACACGTATCTTCTTCCCCACCTACAAGGTAAAGATTTCCCTTTGTCCTTTTTCCCTGTAGAACAACTTCTCCATCTTTTCCTTTCACAATGCACATATTCTTGGTAAATCGAATAGAGTTCCCAGAGTCACATAGCTGACTAACACTGAGCAAGTTATGACTAAGACCCTCTACAACAAAGACATCAGTATGTCTCATTTTTTTCCCCCAAACTTGGATTTTCCTGAGCCAACAATCTTTAGGCCTTCATCATTTCCAAATTTGACAACTCCTTCTTTGTCATATTTTATGCCTGTAATAAGATCCTTATTACCTGTCATGTGAGATGTGCAACCACTATCAAGGATCCATATTCCTGAACGATATGAAGCTTTAAGGGAAATTTCCACAACTACTTCCTTTTCTTCCTTTTTCTTTTTGATCCATGTCTTCGAATTCACACTCGGTGTGGTTTAGAAAACTTGATCTTCTTGAGAGTGTGATGGACCAGCTTTATCTTGCAATGCTGCAAATCTATTTTTCACTTTTAACTCACCTATTGGTTTATTGATCTGCTGCTTGCGAACATTTTGATTTTGCTTTGGCACATTCCTCTGTATAGTTGAAGGGCAGTACCTGGCCATGTGCCCAAATCCTCCGCATGAAAAATAGTGCCCTTCGAAATATGTTCTGGAGAACCGTTCTCTATTTGACTGCCACCTTTGTTCTTGTTCCCTTTGATATCTCTTGGATATGGAACACACATATTGTGAATGTCCCATCTTACCGCAACAATAACACCTGATATATGGTGCATTCCTTCGTGGTACTTCAGAACTACGAGTTTCCCCTTGGGATATCTGAATAATCTGATTCTTCTTTGTGCGTAAATAAACCTTCAATCTTGGGACGAGTGCTTGAGGTATCACTTCAATTTCCATAGAATTTTGCTTCTAATCAAGCCCTGAATCGACCTTAACATTTGAGCTCAATTGCTGCTTCTTTCCTGCTGAACTACTAGGCTCCTCTTTCATCTTTTCAGTCTTTGGAATGATCTGATTTTCCAAAAATGTATTGGGAATCAAGGATTTTTCTTGGTCTTTAACTATTCTCCGCAGACCGACAACTTCTTTTTCAAGCTCTTCGATACGATTGATGTGATCTTTCACTTTTCTATTCAAGCCATCTATCTCCCTTTTCTGTTCTTCAATCTTGAGCTTATACTCAATAATTGATTCTGAGTTCTCTGGTCTTGATAACTTGAGTTTCTCAATTTCTTCTAACACCTCAGACTTTTCTTCATCCTATTGTTGCATATAGAGTTTGTCATCATGAACCACTTTATTGGATTTCTTCATTTTGGATCTCCAAATGTCTATCTCCTCAAGAGTTGCTTCTAATTCGGCTTCCAAATCAACTCTTCCTTCAACTTCTTCCTCTTCTTCTCCAACGTCAGTTTCTTTTTTTTCCTGAGAACAACCGACGAATGATACCATGGAATTTTCCCCACGATCTTTTCAGTTTTCAATATTTTTATCCTCTTCTTCTTCAGACTCATCTGAACTTTCAAATTCTTGAGAAAGAAGATTCTTCTTCTTGAAGTAATTTCTCTTGAACTGTTTCTTCCCTTTCACAAATACTGAAGACTTCTTCTTGGGAATTTTGACTTCGTCATCATCATTATCGTTATCTTGAAACTTTTTGAGGCACCTTGCTGCAAGATAACCAACCTTTCCACATCGAAAGCATGCTGGTGGAAGTTTCCCTTTAAACTTTCCTTTTCCTATTTGCACATTTGAAGAAAGTAATGACATCACCTCATCTGTCTCTTCTTCCTCCTGAGAATATTCAATAGTGAGCTTCTTCATGGCCTTAAATGCCACCTCTTTGGATTTCCCCTTTTCCACAGCGTTGTTATCATCATTTCTCATTTCATATGCAACAAGAGTGTTGTGTAGTTTATCCAATGTCAGCTCTTTCAGGTCTTTATCTTCCAAAATAGAAACTTTCGGATTGAACCGAGGTGGAAGTTTTCTCAAGATGCGCTTTACAATTTTAATGTCTTCAATAATCTCACCAAGACCTCGCATGTCTTCTACCACAGCATTTACCCTGTGAAATAATGCATCAACAGACTCATTCGGGTTCATTCTCAGATCTTCATACTTGTTCCACAACACTTGTAGCTTTGCCTCTCTGACCTTTGTATCCCCTTCATAAATATTCAAAAGATTTTCCCACATGGCATGTGAAGTCTTTCCTGAAATCACCTTTATATAGATGGGATTGTAAAGGGATCCCTCTAAGGCATTGATTTCTTTGGAATCAGTATCCAACTATCTATGCTTAGCTTCTGATAATACACCATTAGTAATATCAGCTGTGATACCATGCATAGCTGCTAAAAACACATCCATTCCCAAAGATCAGAAATAGTGTTGTATTCGATTCTTCCATATATGAAAATTACATCCATCGAAGATCATAATCCCTTTATGATTAGTGACCTCCATTGAGAGAAGAACTAATATCAACTATTCCCTCTGATACCAATTGTTAGGTCCACAAGGCTGAATACCCTGAGAGGGGGGGGGGGGGGGTGAATTAGGGTATGATTAATTTAAAATTAAAGCCCGTTCTGATCTTGTTTCGCTGTTAAGAAAAACACTCTTCTCTCTCTTTCCTGTTGCACAATATAAACATAAAGTAAAGCAAGCACAAGACACAACAATTTTACTTGGTTCACTGCTAAGGGCTACATCCAAGGAGCATACACCGACAGGTTGTCGGTCGTACCAAATTCCACTAAACTTCACTAGATATGGATTATAAGTTTCGGGCTAGATCACTTCTATGCCCAGGATCACTGCCTTTATAATTTTTAGGGTCAGCTCACTTCTTTCCCAAGGGTCACTCCCTGTTTCTCTCTCTCTGGCTCACTGCTGGTGGAGAGGATCACCTTCTTTCTCTTCCTTTGCTCACTGCTCTGGAAGGAATCCAGTCACAGTTTATAGACCTGTAGGTCTCTTAATTTTCATGAAGGAATGCATCTTCCTATATATTTAGATTCTTTATTGAAGTCCGACTTTCACCCGTAGATGAATATCTCTTTGCACCGAAGGTATCGGGCAAACTTCCAGCTTCCACGCAGCATGAAAACACTGCCGGGGAATCAACCTTACTTGGCGCGGAAGTCTAATCTGGCACACAAGTATCGGCACACAAGTCACAACTGGCGCACAAGTCACTTCAAACACTTGCATGACACAATCTTCTGAAACTCCCAACCTGCGTGACTCACTTCCTTCCTCACCTAACCCACCTCAGGCGCGTAACTATCACTTGGAATGAAACTTCCTACACTGGCACACAATTCCCACTTGAGCGACGAACCACCACTTGCGCGACCACCACACATGCGCGAAGGGAGCTCTGAATCTTCAAATTTTTTAACTCCGCTGAGAAATGAGGAGGGGTGGTCCAGTATTTATAGGCATTTTGAACACCTTGCGCAACGACGCACAAGTCACCCCTCGGCGTGCATGTTTCGGCGCACAAGTCTTCTTTCCTCCTAGACACTTGCACGACCAGACCAAATACATGCTTGACCCTCTTTCCTTTGCCATATTTTGATCTTCTAATCTTAAAAAACAACAGGCGTGCAAGTTTCCAAATCTCCTAGGCACCGACGCGCAAGTCCTTTCTCGGCGCGCATGTCACCTGCGCGACCAACCTAATACTTACACGATCCTTATCCCTTTGCCATATTTTGATGATCTGATATTCAAAAACATATGGCGCGCAAGTTTCCTATCCTCCAAGACCTCATCACACAAGTCCCTTTTCCAAAAACACTTTTCTTCATTTGTCAATTTTCATGCCCAAAAATTTGGCAAACACTGGAAAACGGCGCCATCTTGTATCTGTTCTTTTTATGCCTCCTCCAGATCATCCATTCCTTTGTCGCTGTTCTTGAATCAAACATGGATCGTTGACCACAACTCTTGAACTCGACATTCCACCATGAAATCCCGTTTTTCAACAAATTTGTATGTCATGGTTTTCATTGTCAACAATCACAACACAGATGTTCACTATGTCAACAAACACAATCACCTCAAAAATACTTCAATGATGCCTTGAGGGATTTTTTCCTAATAAAGTGAAAAAAAAACAAAAAAAAATATTGAAAAACTTACTATCCATTTTAATTACACATTTAAGAAATTATTTCCTCTTGTATCTTCCTTAAAAAATTTCTCCTCCATTCTTTCTTTTCTCCCATGTCTTTATTTCTCCCATTTTGTTTAAAAATATTTGTTTGAATTATTTTTTATAATTTTTGGTTTCATAAAAATTATTTAGATGGGTCTTTTTCTCTTATAAAGTAATTTTATCTTTCTTTTTTATTTTACAAAAAATAGTAGGTAGAAAGTATACCATAAATGTTAAATAGAAACAATTCTATGAAACCTATTATTATAAGTGGACATTCATCCTCAAAAAAATTAAAGAACATTAATCCAATGAAATTCAAAAACATTCATTAATTCAAAATCATTTGGTGAAAAATTCTATGTAATATTAATAGAAAATGATTTTTTAAAACCATTTAGGAGTTTAGAGAAAAATTAAAATAATTATTTTGTTGATAATTTATTCATGATGAGTTTAAAAATATTGAAATAATCCTAGATAATCTCCGACTCTGTAAAAAATTATTCCATCTTAGCAATACTATCTTGAAGCACATGAATCATTATGCTATCCTATATTAACTTCAACACTGATTTTACAAGAAACTGAACTTTTATAATCTTAAATTTCATCTTCAAAACATCTTCTTCTAGATATAGAATTATATTTTCATGTTCTGAGATTTATTATTCTTGAATAATAACTTAATAATTTAGATTATCTACCCCCTTGTACCTTAACTGAATTATGAATACAAATCTCTATATGATATCAAAACTAATATGGTTTATTTTTAATCCCTTTGATTTGTTCATCATGAAACTTGATATATACTTCTATCTATTTTTTCCATTCCATGACTTGTTTCAATCTTATTTTTCTTTCCTTTCAACTATTATTTAAAGATTTAAATTCAACTTCTTTCTAAACAACTATTACTAACTGTTATTTGATTGTATTAAAATTTAACAAATCATTTATTCTTCCATGAATATATTTATAATGATCTTCAATCTCCAGAAGGTAGTGAAGTGAATCACCATGTTTCTTTATAACTTCATTGGAATATGTCATCCTCTTTTGTAAACATCCATTAGAAGAAATAGTGGATAAATGAGTAAAATGTGATGAAACATTGGTGACTATTGGAACTAGTGGACTTGATGTTTCAACTACTTCCTTTCTTTTGTATTTCTATTCATTAGAAACTCTAAAAAATGATCATTTTCATTAGACTTGGGTTTTTTTAAACCTTTGAATAAAATATTTATCTTTTTATTTTTCATCATAACTTTCTTCTCTATCATGTTCATAAAAAACAACATCCTTATGAGATTGAGAAGATAAAGAGGTGGAGGTGTTAGGATCACTTTATTCTTCTTTATCCAATTTTTTTCTAGATATCTAGAAATTTGTTCACCACATTTCAATGGAACATTACCTAGTTTTTTTCAAAAATTTCATGATTTCTTCTTCTCCAACATGTTTTTATGGATATTTTTCTCCTATAACTTATTTTCCATTTTTTTTAATTAATGGAAGGACATCAAAAATTCCAACTTGTTGACCTTATGAAGGACTTAAGCATAATCATTTGAACAAAAAAAAAATAGAGAAATTGATATATGATATTCTTCTTAGATTTTTATTTAAACATCTAAATGGTCCTATTCTACACCTAGGATAATAATTTTGACATTTTTTTTTCAATCCTTTTTATATATCTCATCTTTTTCTCATATACTCTTATATTTTTGTATGTTTGTTATTTCAATGATAAATATTCTTCATTATTAATTCAAAAACATGGATCTCGCGATTTCCATTATTACTTTTTCTTCATAATTTATTTCAAAACCTGATCATATATAGTTTTAGGATTCTTCCTCAGAAATGGTGGAGGACATCTTGTTGGCTTCCTATTATCTTGTAATATTTATTTTAGCTTTTTTATTTGTACTTAAGATGTGTATTTTTCTAGTTTATCTAAAAACTCATTCAACGTAGGAATATGAAAAAATTTCATCTTATTTATTATTTCTTATTCAATAAAATAATCATTCCCTCCCATTATTCTTTCCTTATAATTGATCTTTTGAATTTTCATGATATTAACCAACATTTTATTAATAAAACATTGTAAAAGTGTAATTTTCAAAATTATTTTTACCTTCTTCTCATCCTCTAAAGATATAAAAACAAGAATAACTAAATTTAACTTCCTCATATTTCATAGATAATCTAAAAAATATATATGTTTTACCTTCAATGTATATATATCCCTCTTCCTTAGGATAAGAATTATTTTCATACAAAACAAAATTACCCTTTATTCTAGATAAATATTATAAACCATTTTAAATTTATCATATGATAGAAATAGAGAAGTTTTTTCTTTTAAATTCTCAAAATATTCTAATTTATTTGGTAACTATTTCATCTCAATTTTCATCGCACCATGTATTGATAGGGAGAGATAGTCCCATTGGGATTGGGAAGCCTATCCTTTTTATGTTATTAAAGAGGTATCACATTTGCATGATCTTGGAAAGAGATTGAAAATGGGGTTATGTGTTTGTGAAATCAGACTATATTGGGTACGATATCCTCAAATGGTCTCCAACAGGTTTGTTTGTGGATCCTAAAACACCCAAAAACCCTGGTATCCATGATTCATGGACGTACATTCCAAAGGTAGACTCTCGTTGGATGACGATTTGGCCAACGACACTTTAGGACTCTATTGGTCGAGGGGATGGGAGGTTGGGATTATCACACCCTTTTGAGGGGAATTATTGCCTACTCTAGGGCTCTCTTATAGATTTAAAAAATGTTCATATGTTCATGAATCCTTGGTTCATTCCTGAAGAGTGTTTCCATAGATTAGCCATGGGTTGCAAGATCAATCATGGATATGAATGGATTAGGAATTACAGAGACAATTCTAGTTTAAGACCCATGATGATGTGCTATGAAGATCATCATCATCCAGGGGGGATAGTAGTTTCTTTGATATCGGGATCAAACCCATGAGATGGGTTTCCTATGTATTATCTTGAGAGGAATCAGAACCCATGTAGTTTGGTGTCACTTAAATGGAAACATCCCCTTTTAAGGTCATGTGATGGGGACCCATCCATGTATTTTAACATCGTGTGACAAGGAAGTCTAGGTTAAATGTTCCTAGTCAATATCCAATGCGGGGATTATGCTGAGGCAGCCTAGGATGCCCAGGAAAGATATATTCTCTTGGATGAATATGAACCCACCCGGAATATGGCCTAGAGAATGATAGGGTGCTTTGGATATCAGGTTTTGACCTCAGAGAGGCTTCCTACGTATCCTATTTGATTAGGAATAAAATAGATCATAGTTCAGTTCGATTCATGCTTAATGTGAGAAACAAGAGGATGTGAAAGATTCAAAAAAAGAAACAAATTTTCTTCTCTGCTGAGGCAAAATGAGGATCCCACAATGGAAGATCCCAGGACGATGGTGGACGAGGGTGTAGAGCAATTAACCCTTCAATGTAAAACGAAATTGAAAGTCATTAGGTCCATTCTGAAAGCCTAGGGGATTACTCCAAGAGGGATTCCCTAGAATGGGTTCTGAGAAAGTGGAGGAATGTTGCTTCTCATCAAAAGGAAAAGAGAGCATAATTCATTTTCCTTATCACTACCCTCATTGAAAGGAAAATAAAGTGATTACACTTGATCCATAGAATGGGGAGATCCATGTTAGTATCTGAAGGTTGGAATCTGGGTTACCAGGAGAATGTAGACTTAAGAACATTCCTAGAGTCCATACCAATGAAAGTATTACCTTGGTGACTCCTCTTACCATGAGAATGTAGACTCATAATGGATCACTAATGGACCCGATGGTCTGTTCATACAAGTCTAGTGGATTTGGAAGATTCTTTTTTCTGATATCGATGGAATGGTTCACAGAGGGGATTCAAAGGATGGGATGGAAACGAAAAGGCATGATCGGTACTGGAAGGTGGAAAGCCTGGAGGTACCCTACTCCACATACCATTTGTTCATGAGGGGTGGAGTACCTTCCACATAGAATTTTTATATGTGAGTGTAAGGGTCATCCATGTAATGGGGTGGTACGCGGATCTGGATGTGGTCTGCATACCATGGTGGTATGCAGATCTGGGTGTGGTTCACATACCATGGAGGTACATGGACTCGGGCTCCATTCACATGCCATGATGGTATGCGGTGCTGGAGTCTCTTCATGTGGTAGAATGCTATACTAGGTAGGGTTTTGTCTGCATAGAGATGTATTACATGGAACATATGATTGAATAAGAGTCATTAGTCTCATAGTTCATAGGGTGTTCATCCCCGAAGGGATTATGGTTCGCAGTTCTCTTTTTTAGGTTCACAGTTTTCTGATATTATTATGCTTTCTTCTTTTTACGGTTCACAGCATGTTTATACCCGCTAGAAACCGTTCGTGGTTCCATACTTCAACAACTTTTTCCATTGAAATATTCTATCCGTAGACTTCCAAATCTCCACCAAATCAGATCCTTTTCATGTTTCCCCTTGGGGTCCTTTTATAGAGTTCTGAGGATTCCATATCTATGGGTACACAACACCTTTTTTGGAAGCCCATAGAGGGATCACCTGACCCAAAAATGACACAGTCAACCCAAGCTCGCGGTGTTGTGGTTCACGGTAGTAGAAATCACCACATTAATTATGTGAATGACATGGTTCATGGGGAGTCTTTGGTCTTGACTCATCTGTGAACTATTCAGTCTGTAGGGATGGTAGGCAGGGGCATACCCATCAGTCATGTTTTCAACAACGATGTGGTTCGGAGGTGAAATTTCTCCGCCTCTATTTTGTCAACAACGTGGTTTGAGGGTAAAATTTATCCGCCTCTATTATACCAACGACATGGTTCGTGATTGACCGACACCTTTCCTCATTCATTCTGAGAACTAACTAGTTCGCTGGCCAATGCTTTGTGGGCAAGCATTTCATAGGCTGCCCGCTTACCACTCAGTTCACGATCTATGCCTTCCGCAGGCCTTTTCCAATAACCAGTATGTAGACTAGTTTGATTCCTTTTCAAAATTGGATTAATTAAATCTTTTCCTCCAATTTTCATCACCACATTCATCCCTTTCCTTTATCAATTTTATGAGAGTATTTTCTTCCCTTTGCATACTTTTTGGGACCCTACAAATGTCCCCCATCGGAATGGGGTCTGGTCAGAATGAAGATGAGGCTATTCCGATGTAGAAAATGGTCCGGAAATGAACTAGTTTATGGTAGAAAGGTGGACCCTTTGGGGGACCACCCCTATATACAGGGGGACAAGGTCATTTGTATTTTACCTGGTTTCCCGAAAAAAATTACTTTGCAAAGAAATTTTGGATTTCCTTGCTTCCGTGTACCAACTCCTTCATGAAATTCATCATCCATGAACTGTGCCTTGCATTCTACAAACCACTTACTCTTCACAATTGCCTCAGCCAAGAACTTCCCTTTGTATTCGTGAATTGAATTGTGGAATTTTAAAATCTAAGTTTAAAATACCGCGTAATAAGATGCTACACGACCTCCCTGTCCCGTGGAATTTACTTCAAAGAAGGAAAACATAACATTAAAATTTTAAATTGGGGTTGAAATCTCCAAATTATGAACTTTGAATATCCGCATAGCGGTGCTCAGTACGCAGATTTCCCATTTTGTGAACCGATAAACCCGCTGGCCAACACTTTGGAGGCTAGCGTATTGCGGGGAATTCTGCATACTGCTGGTTCACGGGGGATGCATTCCATGATCCATTACTGGGATTAAGTATGTGGAGCCTTGATTTGGATATACTTCTTTAGTCCATTGGTGTTTTTATCCTTTTCCCCCCAATAATTTTAATTAGACTGACCCTTTTGAATGGAATTTTTGTTGCATGAAGTAGATGGATCTATCCCAAGCTTCCACTGATGAAGTTGTTGTTACTGAAGTTTCCACAACTCCCCTTTCATTTGATGATTTAAGGCATAAAGATAAGAAAAACACTATAGATGAAAAAATCCCTATCTCCCCACCGCATCAGTCTTCAGAGAAATTACTTACTGTGGGTCAAAAGGAATATCAAATCTCAAATAGGCTGCCCATTTACAGATTTGGCCTACCGTCGAACACACCTATCTCGAAGCCATGTGTGGTTGACCAACCCACCACCTGGATATTTAGTGGTACCATCCCTAAGGCTCTCATCTCATCAACATGTTGATTCATGTCGAAGGGTACCTCTATCAGGTCCTTGTTAAACTATACCCCTTGGACTTTAGAGGGGGTACGACGAAAACTGGACAAGAAGTCCCATTTTTATCATAGAATTTGCCGGAGGGCCATAGAAAATGAACCACATGGATGGTCCTCCAAATAGGAACTTCGCTCTGGGGGTTCATTTGGTTTAGATTAGGGGTGGCCCTTCTGGGTTCATCAAAGGTGTGAAGAAATCCTGGTTGAATTACAGACTGTGGGGCTATCCGAGGCCGTCTGGGTATCCCAAACTTATACTCATCGAACCAACACCCTCATCTCACAACTTTTGAACAGGTAGAGTCCAGACACCAATACTTTCTATTTGACCCATGGGGAGGTTGGAATTGTCCTTTGGGACGTTCAACTGATTTTAGGGGTCCCCATCATCGGGGATATATATAACGAGTTTCTATTACCTACATCCACCTAGGACGACAAAGAAGAGACTCCTACTTTGGCTAAAATACCCATTTCTCAGGTAGAGAAACTTTAAGAAGATGATGACCTCTTCCCAAAACAAGACATCTCCTTCTCGAAGTGGATTAGTGCCTTTGCCAAGCAGAGTGTCCCAGAGCCTGATGTGTGAAGACCCATGTCATTTCTATCTAAGGAAAATTAAAGGAAAGCGGACACCTACAAGAACATCTTGGAGGAGGGATGATTCCATGAATGGGAATGAGAACTCATCCCTAAAGTGGACTGTTTGTTTTGGTTAGCGGCCTTATCAGCCATGTTTTTGAGTGGATGGATCCTACCATCATGAGATTCTGGAGGCGTAAGAGTCACAACCTTTATCATGGTAGCTTAGCTGGCCACCGAAAAATGTATCAACCTGACCATTCCTCTATCGTCCAAAATTTACCACCTACTAGGCCAGATTAGCGAAGGAAAGTCACCTTAGTGGATGATTGGGCCCTTCCAAATCCATTGGGGTTGGATTGAAGCCCACATGGGAGGATATAAATTTATCAATTCCTTGATGATTCCTTACTCTATTCTCCAACCATGTCATTAGAGCACCCTTGGGGTTATTCCAGTAGGTTGGCCTACACAAGATAAATAGGAAGACCAGACTGAAAAGAATGATCAATAAATGATGGATTGAATCAACTACCATGATCGCTTCACCTATCTTTTTTATGACTTTCCCACTGTAACCATCATGAATTATGAATCCAAAAAAATTTGTTAACCGAGGGTACCTATTTTATTTGAGGGATGGTATCTTGATCACCCACCATGATAGGGAGCTTATCAGTGAGGGATATGCACCTTGAAGATTCAGCAGTTAGTTTAACTATGTTCAAATGTTGTGCCCCATGAATCTTAACAGCACTCTCTAGGAGAAAAATCTTATTATAGCCCATCAATTGGGGATAATTTTAACCCAATAGGACACCCAATGCAAGTTTATGCTCCCAGACTATGAGGGTTCTGTGCCCTTCCTTACGAAAGGTTATGCTAATGCCTGTATTCAATCATATCCAGCTGGTCATTTTTTAAATTTAGTTCTCATTGTTACAAATACCAAGGCGTCTAAGGATAAGGGGAAGGTAAAGCAGAAGGAAGTTGTTTGGAATTCCTGATCAGGGAAAGTTATTCAGAAGCCTCTTGGTCCCCTCCCAAGGAAGGTCTTGAGACCTTGGGGTGTGAATTCAATAGCTGTCAAGGCTGTCACTAGAGACCAACCACCCATCCCATCTGATACTAATTTTCTAATGGCTTACACTAGTGAAAAAACTTGAATTAACGTCATTTTTTTAAAATTTTGACATTGGTTTTTAACCGACGTATTTAATGGAGATGTAAAAATAACTTTTTGGGGTCGGTTCTTTAAAAAATGATGTCAAATACCAGTATGTGCTCGATTTTCGGCATCAGTTCTGAGTAAAACCAACACCAAAAATCAATCTTTGGCATCAGTTTTTATGAAACATGTTGCCAAAACGCACATGGGGTCCGGTTTTGGGCATTAATTTTCATCAAAACCGATGCAAAAAACAGAATAGGAACAATTTTTGGCATCGATTTTCTTGAAAACTGATGCCAAAACCCACATGCGGAAGATGTTCAGTGTCAGTTTTCATTAAAACTGATGCCAAAACCCATTTTTTTTAAATTTTCGGCATCAGATTTTATGAAAACCAATGCCAAAAGTAATTTTTTTTAGAAAAATCAAAATATTAAAATTCACAAATAATCATAATCCCTATAATAAAAACACAGTATACAATAATCAAACAGCAGTAATCATTAAGTAAAAAAATACAAAAACTTACATCCTTTAATCTATTTAACCGAAAAATTATCTATGCATTTTATTTTTTAGTAGATTTAAAATATACATACCTGAAATTGATAGCATGCTCATTGTTCATTGTTTTTGAAGCATTCATTTGATATCATTATGTTAAAACACCTATTATAAAAAAAATCAGTTTTTTGATCGCATATTACAATGAAAATGTAATATATTATTCATAATCATTAGAATATACATACCTCAAATTGCAATTAGACTCAATAAATAGTTCGCAAACAATGATTGAAGATGGGTAAGTTCAGTTTGGGTATAAGACTTCATACCATTGAATGACTACAATAACATTCAATGATATTATATTAAAAATAGAATACTATGACAGAGAATATAACAAAATTAATATAAATAACCTTATTAAATTCAGTAGTTACCCTAGTTGTGATTATCTCATACATGAATCATAGAACATAATACCCATATTCAACATGTCCTTGTTGATGATGAAACTGTGATTATAAAACATTAAATCGATATATATATATATATATCAGAAAATTATAACAGTATCTAATATAAAAAATAAATACCTTTACTTTCACATAATTGATTCCATTTGGTTTCTTTATCAACATGTGTTCTTTGTTAAATTTTTTCCATGAACTACATTTTCATATACATGAACAAATAATACATTTATAAATAAAGAGAATTAAATATAATGAGCTTTTGAAAAACAAAAAAACTCACCTATCTAATAAGGTGGGAAAAATTTTACGAACACTCCTTGATAAAGAGAAAAACCAATATAAGGTTCAATCACTTGGAAAAAATACGCCTAATATCCAATACCCCCTACAATACAAAAAAAACACAATTAATGAAATTATAATGATCATTAGTTCATAAATATGTTTTTGTTCTTACTTATCATGAAATGGAAAAAACCAACATCCAATCTTCATATGTGATAATCTATCACATATATATGAAACTATACTAGGATTCTTCACATGTGGCACTTCCATGTAAATGTATTGTAGATATATAAAACCGTAAACACATGCTCTTTCATTTTCTAAAAGAAGCATGTGTAGATAACTAATTAAAAAAGGAAATATAGTGAGTCAATTTAGACCATCTTTTTATTAAACAAATATAAATTTAAACATCAACTTACTTACATAGAAAACAACTACAACACATTCAGGGGAGCTCATCAACATAAAAAAGATTCATGATATCTTTTTTGAGTAATCTCAATGGATAATCACTTCTGCATATATTAGTTGTCATCTAAAAATCATAGATATTATTCAAGGAAGAAGAAACCTGAGATAATATTTTTATCCCATAAGAAATACCAAAAGTATCTATAGTCGATTGTTTAGGAATGTGTTGTTTCAATTGTGCAATTTACTTTTCTTTAAGATAATCCTATATAAGATAAATTTCAGAAAACATTAAAAGTAATTCTAAATCATTTGTAATTAATATTTTAAAAAAATGCATACCTCATTTGAAATATAATGAAGAAGTTTAGTTGTAAAAACTAAAAAATGACTCAGACAGTCCCCAACTCTGGTAATCTCCATAGTAGGGAATGGTAGTAGAGAATTAAGATCAATAATATAAAGTACTGATACTCTAACCTAAACCATATGTATAGGCTGGTGATGTACAGAATCCCCCAAAAAATATACAAGTCCTAACACAACAATATGTATATGAGGATCTCAAAAAAAAACTCACAATATATGGAGCGAGGATGTGGAGGATCAGAGTAAGCAGGGTAATCCATCTAGGATGGAGGTGGAGGATCAAAATAATCAGTCTGTGCAGGGTAGTACAGCTAGGATGGAGTTGGAGGATCAAAGTAAGTAGGATGGGCAGGTTGGGTAGGCTGGGAATGGTAGTTCGGCTGGGATGGAGGTGGAGGATAAAATTAAGTAGGCTGGGCAGGTTGGGAAGGCTGTGCAATTTTTGACTATCTTTCCAAGTGTTCTAAAAGATCCTGCTACATTGATGCTTGAATTTTATCACCCATAGAATATTTCATCTCTATTAGCTCAAATTTTAAGGATTCTATTTTTGGGTCTTTTGATTTCTTACTCTGACAAAAAACTTTCCTAATTCTAACACCCTCCTAATATCATCTAACACGGACGAGGTGTTCTGACTTTCCTAAAATAGTGACTAGGATGTCCATCGTACCCTTAGTGATAAAAGACCCCTATGTCTCTTTCTCTTGAAGTTCATCCTAAAATGAAAAATGAAAAAGTGATATTTGTGTTTATAATTTATAAAATAGAAAAATTCATGACAAATAAATAATATTTTCTCACAATTTTATCAGCTACTTGCTGATCTTCCTCTGTAAGATACTTTTAATTTTCCTTCTTCTTGCTAGATTCCATTTTTTATGGTGAGTGGGAGGAGATGGAGGACCAAACTTGAGCTCTTCTGAACCACTTTTAGATCGAGCTCTTAATGCTTCAAAATTTTCTTCAATCATTTTCTGCTCTAAAAATGGATACCCTCCACGTGATAAAGTATGAATGTATATATTTTTCAACTGGATATCTTGATTAGATCTCTTAGAGGACTTTTAAATAAAAATAAACTAATTAGAAATTAGATAAATATATAATAAATTTTATAATATAAAATAATTATCATACCTGAAATTTTTCTTCATGATGGGTGTCAACAAATTTCTTCCATGTATCTGCGTCTATATACAGATACTTAATGTATGAGTTTTCAAACTCTTTATTTTCAAAAACATAATTTTTCATCAGTTTTGTTTTAAAAACTCTTTATCAAACCCCTTCTAAAGAGAGATGCCTTTTCTTAATTTATTTTGTTTCCTTAAAATTTAATGTCATCTGTAATTGAATAAATGAAATATGTCATTTAAAATATTTAATATTCAAAAAATGAGATAAAATAAATCAATTGAGATATTTCACCATCATAGCCTCCCAAAGATGTTTTTTTCAAAATCCTATCAACAGACTTCTAATCAAGATATAAAATAATAAACATACAATGACTCTAAATTGATATATAGCTGATAAACTAAACTGTATTTGGGACAGTTGCATTATTATCATCATCAAAATGAATATGTAATCTTTCATATCCACGATCAAGTGATATTTTTGATAAACTTGAGAAATTTATTTCTCTGTAATAACAGAAGAAGTCTCCTCCGATGAAGATGCATCAATATTCCTAAAAATAATTTATAAATTAAATGTTTTATTTCATTAAATAAGTATATTACTAAATTTTTAACAATATGAAAAAATAGATATACCTCGGTAACTTCTCCTATATCATTGAATTTGACATTGACATAAGAAAATGTGATGAAGTTTTGTGTACCTACAAATTATTAGAAAACTAAATATTTTGAAATAAGAATGAAAAAAATAAGTAAAAAAAGAGGCATTCATTTGTATGTTTCAAAAAAAGAAAAAATATATAAATAATTACCCTAAAAATTAGAAGACTAATTTAATGTTTTCCCATATTCCTTAATCATGATAATTACATACTACAAGAACTATGTCTGCCTTGTAGTCATTGTAATCATCTGGAAACTGCGTAATAGTTGAAAAAGACTCATGTAAATAAATAACTGCATCAGCATCATCCTCATCACCCAAATGGTATCCTTTTCCTTGAAAAACGACAGACCAATGATCATTTGATGGACCAATGACATAAAATATATTCTTTTCACGTGTCTCCCTGATAAATGGTTGTTTATTGTAATTAAATCTTTTCAAATCAACCAGTGTAAATCCACAATCATCATGTTTCACAACACTATTTTTATCAACCCAATTACACTTAAACACAGTGACTCACAATTTTGTATAGTTAATTTCCCATATATCCTTAAGAACTCCAAAATATGCCGATGAAGCAGAAATTGGGTTTTTATCTTTTTCACTTGAAAAATGCACTGCTTCAGTGATAACAATCACACCACTATTTTGAACGGTACTCTTATTATCTAGTTTTTTTGAGTAAAATGTGTACCCATTATTATCAAAAACTTGTCCATGTTATCACATTAAGATATGGTCCCCCTGAAAACCATTTAAATGTTTATGATGTAGATATATCTGTTCTCACTTTCTCTTTAAACTGTGAAATAAATGTATTTTTATGCTCAATCATAAAACGATTTTAATTTGTTTTTGGATATCATCTCATTAATTCAGAAATATGTGATGATATATATATTATTGAACATCATCTATGTTGATAAAAATATATAAATGTGTCTGAATTAGTTCATCGCATGGAATTAACTTTACCTTTAAGCCTCGAATCCCTCCACCTTCACTATCAACTATCAATTATCGAGATATAGGGAGACTGATATGCTCCACTTCATACAAAAATTTAGTGCAGAACTTAATCACCTTTTCTGATACACATTTTTGAACAATATAGGACTTCGATCGATAATTATTTTTAAAATATCCCTTTAAAAGTTTCATACACCATTAAAAAGGATACATAGAAAGTAAATAAATAGGCCCACATATTCTTATCTCACACACCATATGAATCACTAGATGGACCATTATATTAAAAAATATAGGTGGAAAATACATTTCATGTTGAAAAAGTATAATAGAAGCTTCATTCTCCAACTCATATAACAAATTTGGATCAATAACTTTGATACAAATGGATTTTAAAAAATTACATAACCTAATGATAGTCTTTCTGACAACTGATGACAATATACCACACAGTACGACCGGTAGTAGTTATTGCATCAATACTTGATAGTCATTAGATTTCATACCTATTAATTTTCAATCCTTCAATAACATGAAATTCTTTACATTTTATGAATATCCACTGGGTACTTTTATACCATACAAACACTGACAACAAATCAACTTCTCACTCTTGCTTAATGTGTGACAAGCCAGAGGTTAAAATGTTATATTTCCTTTCATAGCGGGAGCTAACTCCAAACATATTACCATTGGTATCAAGTCCGATCTAGAATTAAATCCATATTTTTTTTTTCATTTTAGGTCTAATAATGTTCTAATAAAACTGTCACGTATATTTTTCTCAACATGCATAACATCAATGTTATGTTTTATCTCTAAAAAACTCTGATAAGGTAGTTCAAAAAAAGTATTATTTCTTCTAGATACTTTCTTGAAGACCAGAACTAATTTTCATTCCAAATGTCGAATCAATATATTCACCCTGTTGTAATATTCTTTAACTAACAATGGTTTTGGATGAATATTGTATTTCTATAAACCATTAAATTCCTTTTCAATCTATGATAAGGATGATCAATTAGAAAAAATATTTGATGTCCCATGTATGCTATCTTTCTTCCATTCTGTAATTGATAATATAAAGTATCTTCTTCATAAATTGGAAAAGATTTATATCCCTTAACACTATATCTAGATAAGTTTCCACATGTAATAAAGTCATTTATACTGAACATTATCATAGCACACAAAAGAAAATACTCTTTCTTGTATGCATAAAAAACACTTACACCAGCCTCCCATAGAAGTTTTAAATCATCAATCAATGGTGAAAGATACACATCAATATCGTTTCCTGGATATTTTGGTCTAGAAATAATCAAGCAAATCTTAACATATTTTTTCTTCATACATATCTATGGGGATAAGTTGTAAACTACCATCAAAACAGGACACAAACTGTGTTGGATACTTAAGATTCAATATAGATTAATTCTATCTGTACACACTCCCATTCTAAGATTACTAAATCCACTTCCAAACTCAATAAATTTATTATCAAATCTCTTCAATTATGTTGATTTAGTAGGGTGATGTAATTTACCATTATAGATACGTTCATCTGAATTCCATCTTAACCTATTTTCATCAATTGAATTTGAAAATAGATGCTTTAAACGAGGAATTATTGGAAGGTACCAAATTGCATTAGCAGGATATTCGATTTTGGTACCTGAAAATGAATCAGAATTAATTTAACTAAATTATATAAAGTGATTATTGGATGAAATTATTTGATTTACCATGAGGTTATATGTCAATACTTGAGAATGAATCTGAATTGACTTTTGCATCCATCTTATAGCATGATGTTCCACATGTAGGACAGTTTGATAAAAAATCATATTCTTTCCCATATAACACACAATCATTGGGGAAAGCATGTATCTTTTTATATGCCAATCACATTTGGAATAATATTTTCGTTACCTCATAATTGGGATCTGGAAGCTCATTTCCTTATGAAAGTAGATCTTTTAAAAGCGCAAGTGAGTTAGAGAAACTTTTATCACTCCAACCATTACTTGATTTCAAGTTAACCAATACCCAAATGGATGATAAAACAATTTATTTACTATAGCCCAACAATAATGGTTTCTCATAATATCTATACAAGCACTCAAAACATGCTATTTTTTCAATGATTTCAACACCTAAATCATGAATTAAATCATCAATATGATCCTCTATCACATTATGAATATTGTCATCAACATTATCTGTTGAATTTACAGTTCTTTCACCATTCTAGATCCAAAGTGTATAATTAAGGCTAAAACCATAAAAAATTATATGATCCTTGATTTCTATAGAGTTTAATTTTCTCATATTTAAACACTTCACACATGGACAGAACATAAAATCAATGTTTTGAAGATTTAATTTAGCAAATTACAAGAATTCGTCAACTCCTTTTTCATATTCATTAGAGGCTCTTCGTAAATTTATCCAATTACAATCCATTAAATATCTGATATGAAAATATACTTAGTGAATATATTAAAATACATAAACATTTATATATATATATATATAAACTGATAAACTGTAAACAGAAACACATTTAATAAAAGTTATTGATAATCAGATAGAAAACATCATATATGAAACACAATTAAAAATAGTAAACCTTTTATTTTCATATTATATACATGCATTTTATTGAAAATATAATTTAATTATTTTCAATAATCTAACATTTATTAGTTCATTTTACATTGTTGTTACATTATTTCAGTGTTGCGTGTGTCAAAAGTATTGAATATTGCATTAATTATTAGTTCATTTTACATAGTTGTTACTAAAAATTGGGGTATCTTACAAGTGAAACTCACTAGTCATAATAGATATGGAATTATCACATCTCAGCAGTACACCTCCAATAGATTGAAAAAATCATTAATAATCTCACATAGCTGCTGATCAGGATGATATATGTAATACTATAACAATAAGATCTATATCCACATATGATGTTACATACTATTTCATACCATTTGGGTATTCAACCAGTGTTCATTGTAATAGAATTCTATTAGAATAAAAATGTAGACATATAAATTACATATACATAAAATCTAAATATACCATATAGTATATTTAAAAAATTTAGATCATGTCCCTACTATAAGAATTTATGACATGTTTCATTAATTTTTGCAGAATTAAATTAATTTATGATGTATTGAATTATTTTTGTATATATTATAACATATTGATTAATTATGTTGGCCATCAACCATGAGTTTATAAAATGAATGAACTCTTTTAACCTTATTAATTAAATAAATTTATATATAAAGTGATCTAATAATCATAAAAACAAAAATACTAGTGTTATAATCGATAAATTAAAAATTTCAATTACTTCTACATTTTACCATCAGAAAATTTTAACACATGTTAAAGTGAATGAAAATATTGATATGCACAAACCAAACAAATATCAAGAAACAAATACATTAGGAATAATAGATTTTTTTGAGGTTTACTACTTAAAATGACAATCTAAAACCTTAGTATGATCTAGTAAAACTCATGATCACACATTACACCTAATTAAAAAAACAAATTTCAAAATTCAGAGTCCAAATTATCCCTGATCTTAAATCTAAACATTGTCCCTTGAATGCATTGTAAGAATAAACAATTCCTTCAAGATCTAAATTAAATTGATTGTAAAAACGAACATTAAAGATAAAAAACAAACTAAAATAAAACCACAGTTTTGTCAAAAATAGTATTTGGAGAAGAAAATAACGCAAATATGATGAAGTAATCAAAAAAGATGAAGAATGGAGATCATATATCATGAAAATCGAATAAAATATAACAACAATATAGTTTGAGATCACCGGGTAGCCTTCGAAGTGTTACGATTTGGGATGGATTTTTCACGAGTATAAGGGTTTCGTAGATCCAAAAAATGAGGGTTTCGTGATAACATGAAATTTTTAAAGACTTTTGACATCAGTTATTACAAAACCAACATAGAAAATCTAGACAAATTTTTTCCAACATCTGTTTTTTGAGAAACTGACACCAAAAATATTTTTTTTATTATTTTTCATGTCGGCTTTTTAAAAAACTGACATGAAATATATATATAAATATATAAATAAATATATATATATATATATATATATATTTATATATAATTTTTTTGGTGTTTTTTTTATAAAACCGATGCCAAAAATAAATTCTTCCATGGTTTTTGGCATCAGTTTTTAGTAAAACTGACACAAAAAATCACGTATAAAAAATTTTCAGCATTGGTTTTTATTAAAACCTACGATGAAACTCTCCCACACATAATTTTTGCATCATTTTAAAAAAACCAACTTCATTTCTCCGATGTTAAAAACACTATTTCCACTATTTCTAGAAGCGATGAGATATCTTCAAGGGTCATCATTATTTCTACGATCAGTCCCCTCATGCCTTGTGGAAGTTCCTCAAAGAGTGGTAGGTTTCCCTTACTGATATTGGCCATGTGTCAGAAAATACTAACATTTCTTATGATGAGGAACTTGAGAGGGTGGGGTGTTACCTTAAGGACCTCAAAACCGTAATCTATGCCTGGAACGATCGCCAAAAATACACTCACCAGGTACTTTCTATTCTATGGCTAGAATCCGAAGGAGAGGGTGATGGTACTCTTGATTTTCCTACTGAGGCTGAGGAAGAGGAAGCTCCTTGCTCTTTCCTAGAGTCCCATAAGTTTTCATCTCCTGAGGGTCCCAGTACTGCAGAGGCACCTATGAAGAAACTGTGACTAATGAAACTTACTTCACCTCCCCAAGCCGATCCTCCAGTGCTGGCCATCCCTATTACAATCTATTTTCTAGATGCTAGGAGGGTTTGGGATAAATTGAGGGAAAATTCCTTCAATGAAGACATTTAGAGATTTCTTTAAGGAGGATTCTTTGACCTTCCAGGTTTTAGGGGATCCATCTCCCCCTTATTTTTTTCTACTAAAGAAAATCCAGATGAGGTGGGTGTTTATCTGAGTGAAATGAAAAAATTCCTCCATGATCCTAAAAATAGACCTTACAAGTCCAACGAGGTTTCATGGATGGAGGTACTCTTGTGACCGATGTATATTGAGGGAGAGGTAATCTGATTCACAAGCCCTGACTTTAATCCCCTCTACTGTGAAGATTCTAAACTTTCCCTTCTTTACTTTCACAGAAGCTTGAGGAGTCTCGGGAAATGGATCCTCCCCTAGTATACACCACCTAAGGCACCATAGATGGGGAGGGTTCTCTTGGTTCTTCTGAAAAAATGGAGCCATTCATTGAGGATCCTTTAGGTCCATTTCCTCTTTAGGCTCTGCTTAATATTCCTGCTAGAGAGACATCCCCTTGGCATACTAAGAAACATTGACATACAACTAAACTATCCAAGAGTATCAAAAATGGGATTTAAAGTAACTTCAAAACTTATTTATCTAGTCATCTTACCATGCATTTTATCTTTATAACCCATTTTCACGTGCCTATTTTGATGCAGGACCAATAAGTAACCAAACAAAAATTTCCCAAGAATCTACAGCTCCTATCCCTTTTGTGGTGGAAGGACTAACAGAAATCATGGCTACCTCAGATCATATGATCTCTATACAAATGGTGGAGGAGAATTTATACGTTGAAGTCCCGAATAAACATGAATATATCACTTCCATGTAGGAAGATATGATGACCCTGGCAACAGGATTTGAGATGGGCGTGGAGTCCCAATCACCTCAGGACATTAAATGGATTTCCAATTCTGGGGAGTCAACTGCTACAAACCAGCTGGACACCAACTTTGTGGAGAGAATTCATTTGGATAAAGATAATTAAACTGAGAAAGCATATCCTACCCCCTTAGAGGTTAAAAACATAGGTAAGGTTGCTATCCCATATCCTAAGAACTTAGAACAGGATATTGTGTCGTTTCTTCTGATCATAAGAGAGACCATGACCCCAACCCCCATAATTTTTGTGGTCAGCTATCACACCTTTTTCCAAGATGATTATCCCTACAATCCTGATCTTAGTAAGTTATATCCTGAAGGCTACCTTGGAGGTTACTAGTATGATTGGGCATAGCCCCAAGCCACAAATGGTTCTGAATGACTCTGGGTCTCAACTGCTTATCGAGGATATAATACCATCTTTACTGGGTGATGATGTCATCATAGAGGCTAAAGGGATCAATGATTTAGTAGGTGGAGGTTTGATTCATATTCCTCCTACATATCTCCCTTCTACCACCTTTTTTTCTTGGGTTTGAGGATGTTTATTAGTTTCCTTTCCAATTTCAGGATCACAACTACAACTACCGTAGATTGCGGCAGATGCTTCAATCTTACCTGCTGTCACAACTGTTAGGGACAATACTGTTGAGGGATCCAGTCACAGTGTAGTTTATAAATCTGCCACCCCCTAGAAACATTCATTCCTAAATATATTTATTTATAAGGGAGTGATTCTGATACCAACCAAGAGAACTTGGTTAGCCTTCGACCCGACTGCCAGAGGTCATGGAAGAACATCTACAGGTTAGTTTCTCAAACACCACTTGCTGACCTACCGATGAAGCTTCTGAAGTTACACTGCCAAATTGTGGTTATGGGGTTCAAAGGGTTCAATTATCATGACATCTATGACATAGTGAAACATGTGTTTTCCATCTGGGAGGCGACTAGCATTCTTGAGTCTCATCTTTCTGGTGTAGATTCTTCAGATCATCTTTTCTATGCTAGGAGAATTCTTATGAACAAAGTTTCTGATCAAGATGGGGTAGTCCCGTGGCGATAGAGTGAGATCATAAAGCATATGTCCTTAGTATAATAGCTTGACCAGGATGTAAAGCAGCTTAGCAGGGAATTAGAGTGCCTTAAACAGGAACATGTTCATGTTGTGGCCATAGTTGACGAGGGGTAGCGGCAAGTAGATAAAGGGGAGATGGATGGCCTTGAGGTAGCACAGGAGGTAGAGGCATTGCGAGCGAGTGCGGTGGCTGAGATTTCAAATTTTCTAAGGCTTCGTCAGACCATTGAAGAGTCAAATCAGACATTGATACAACTCTATGAATATACCAAACATCTTTTGTAATAGTCATGTCCTACCCATATGTAGAGGTTCTGAATTGTTGGTGCCCTCTATATCATCTTTCAATGAGATGAAAATATTTTTTACTCCAATACTCCTCCTTTATCCTTTTCCTATAATCCAAATCATTTGTAATCGACTTAATTTTAAACAATAATCTCAACCGGATGTCAATTTGAATTACAATCCAAGATAAAGGAATAATCAAGTTATGCTCTATTTTTTCCTAAATATAGGGGCTCAGCAAGCATAGTTTTAATCTTTCTAGGGTTACATGGATAAACCTAAAAAAATATTTCCTTCTTCATTATCACCCTAATTTTTCCCTAAGACTTTGGTGTGGACATAGCGAGTATAACTCGACTTTTTATTAGAACACCCTTTGTGGGTTTTCAACCTAAAAAACTTTGAATGTCTTGATTTTTTTGGTTGATTAATTTTTTTTTCCTAAACCATATGTAGCATAGGTTTAGAAATCTGACACTTGAATTTTTTCTAGGGTTCCATTTGTGGGTTTTCATCCTGGTGAGTGTTGTGTCTTTTTAATTTCCAGTTTAGAGCCTTTCCCACCAGACTATCATTACTGATATTTTAAATCGAACATATTTGACCATGAATTTTGGGGTGAGGGCCCCAATTCAGTATTCATTAACCAAGAATATCCCAACAACTTTCAGACATGTATGAGGGGTTTTTTCTTGACTATGACTTGTGATTTTTGGATATGGGATATGATATGGGGCATGAAATCCATGAGGCATATGGAGATAAGAAAAACCTATCCTGAGGATGGATTTTTCTTTGGTCAACATGCCATTTTCTTGGGAAATATATGTAGAGCTGCCGAGGCATAATGTGTGTAGTAAAAAAAAGGTGTTCGTAGGACACTGGACTTCCATTTCTAATGGACAGGAAGTTTTTATAGAAATTTGGATTTTTTTGATGTTGAGGACTATAGTGGGGGGCCCTTTGAAGGAATGACTTATGAAATTAATAATGGAATTTTTATTTGATTTGGATGAAGAACCATTCCCATAATAATTTGGATTGTGTAAAGGAGGGTTGAAGCATGGTGCAGTTTAACATCGTACAACCAGGACATTTGGGAACGGTTTTGAGAAATCATCTTACTCTGACTAAAGGAGGGTAAATGATTCATTTCCTCCAAAATAGTTTTTCCAGGAATTTCATTCACCTTTAGGCATTGAGAGGTGGAAATATGTAAACCATGATCTGAGGAGTTTTTGAATACAAGGGATGAGGTGGGACATAAATGTTGTAAGGGAGTACGAAGGTAGGAAGAGCTGCTCCTTAGGATAGATTTTACTTTGGTTGATAGGCCATTTTTTTGGGAAAGATATATAGAGCCGCTGAGGCATAATGTTCATTGTCAAACAAAGGTGTCTGTAGGACACTGGCCTTCCATTTCTGATGGTCATGGAGGATTATAGAGATTTAGAAATTTCTAGAAATAGATTATGGCTCATGAAAAGGGGCATGCCTAAACATTAAAAATGGGCTTTTCAGGTTGACATTTATTGGGAATTATAGGAATTGGTGAAGGAATTTATATCCCATCCATGTGAGTTTTTTCCTTCCATAGGTTTGACCCTTTCACAGGGAGGAATGAGACATTTTTGTTTCACAGATGAATCCAATTATGAGATTTAGATATCACTATATATCCTCTAATGACAGGAATCAAACTGTATGTAGTTCTTTTAAGGCTAATTCCTATGCGGATCTGATTCATGCATACGGATGGGGAATTTTTGTTTTGGATACGGATTCACCAATGGGGTGAGGGAGTATGTCAAACCTTCCTGTGTGGATTAAATTTTTATGAAGGGTCATGAGGGGAAATACCCTTTTGAAATGCCCTAGATTAAAGGTGGATATCGAGTATCAAGTATCATGTAGTTTAAAGTCATGTGATTAGTACATTGATGTAGAATCACCAAGTAACTGGAAGGTAATTGAGCCAGGATGTTCTTACATTTTCACAGCATGGGTAGGGAGGAGAGTGTAAACCATGGATTTGAGGGCCCTTGAATCAGGAGGAATGACATGGGGATTAGAAGCTGTTTGGGATACGAAAATAGGAAAATCCTCTCCTAGGGATGAATTTGACTTTGGTTGATAGGACAGTTTTGTGGGAAACATATGCAGAGCCACCAGGTCATAATGTGTATAGTCAAACAAAGGTATCCATAACACACTGGCCTTCCATTCCCGATGGCCTTGAAGGGTTGTGACAATCCAAGATCACTCAATTCACGGAGTCTGAAAAATAGAGAGGGTTCTTTTGGACACATCATAAACACTCAGGCTGTGATTATTCACAGAATTTCATGATTATTCACGAAATTGGGAGTCTCTCTATACAAATTTAACCTATATGTGAGGTGGGATATTTTGACTCACTTGTTGGATCGAGGCCCAGCTCTAAAGATCCAAGCATCCCACGACCATCTTCCCTGCACAATTTTAGTTCCATGTGCAAGGAATGGAGGAATTTTAGCTATATTTGGGGCACCTTGTAGTTTTTTATGTCATGCAGTTAGGACTTTGGGCTATGCAGTTTAATGTCATGTAGTGAGGATGTCTTCCATATAGTTTAACTTCATGTGGAAAGGATGTTGATAGTACAGTTTAATCATCATATTGTAGGGATAAAACATCGAATAGATCATGTATAAATATGATATAATCAGGCTGGGATATTCTTGGTACACCCCAAACATGAGAAGGAGAAGAAGGTGTAAACCATGATTGAGGGGGGCCTCGAGTAAGTAGGAATGTCATGGGGATTAGAAGATGTTAGGTGTACGAAGATAGGAAAATCCTCTCATGGGGATGAATTTTCCTTTGGTTTACAGACCATTTTTGTGGGAAACATATGCAGATCCACTAGAAAATAATGTGTATAGTAAAACAAAGGTGTCCGCAGGACACTGTCCATCCATTTATGATAGTCATGGATGATTATGGTGACTCAATATTTTCTGAGGCATGGAGTTTGATGGATTAAAAGTGTATGTCTGGGTACATGAGGAATGTCCAGGACATGATTATTTTTGAGGTAAGAGATACTTCACATAGATCTGATTCAAATGTAAGGGAAGTATGGCCTCTTAACACTTTTTTAATGTAATAATTTAGATTTGAAATCCTATGCATCTATTTTAATTTTACATGTAGGGGGGTTGGGGGATTTCCCCCTTTGTTTTATTCTGTGTTGCTGAACCCAGGATTTCCAGATCGAGTGTTGCTACGTATCTTGTTATACTAAGAAAAAAGCCATACACAGTTCTTGAGATACCTTACCGTTTAATTTAGTGTGGTTAGGACTTCTTTGGCCATTCATTTTAATGTCATACGGTGAGGAATCATGAATTTCCCAATGTAAGTTTGGATTATATGCGAGGGGAGGCATTTGTTTCAGTACAGTTGGACCCAAGAAGGCCCATGTTTTACTATGTGCCCCATTAGTGGGTGGGAATAAAGACACATGCAGTTCTAGTATCCTGTGTAGTTCAACATCATACAACAAGAAATAATGTTAGCCGACTTGAAAATAATGACGTGAGTGAAGTGCTGGGCTTGAACCTTGTGGACATTTCATATGTATCCCAGTTAATTTATAATCAAAGTCCACATAGTTCTTGAAGGAAATTCTATGTGTATGTCTAATTTATACACAGGAAGGAGGGATTTTTTTATGTGGTGGCTAGATCAAGATGAAGAATCTGAGTGTTACTATGATTCCTACAATAGTAGGAATAAATCCAAACATAGTTTTTGGAGTTCCCTATGCCAGTGAAACCCATTAAAAAAGAGGGGGCATATTACATTTTTCTTTATTTGATGGTGGCTAGACCGGGATAGAAGATTTGGGCATCACTACATATCCCATAGGGTAGGAATCAATCCACATGTAGTTCTAGAGCCACCTGGTTGGTGATCGATGCAGGCGGTCATGTCTCCTTAGGTGAGAACATTGTTGGGGCCATGCAGTTTAATGTCATGAAGTAAAGATTTAAATTATCCCCATTAAAGTCTGACCTGTATGTAGGGAGAGAGGTATTATTTATTTTGACTGGTGGCTAGACTGGTATGTAGACTCCAGGCGTCACTACTCATCCCACAAGGGTGGGAATCAAGACATACGTAGTTCCAAGGACCCCCCGTGCCAGTTTGACCTATGAACGTAGAGGGGGGGGGGGGGGGGGGTTATACCATGCTTTTAAGATGATGGGATTATTATAATCCTTTATGGTTTGTCTATGCAGGAGATATCCTGACTTCCATTCCTAATCTCATGTGAGTTATAATCGGTGTGAGAAATAATGAATGATGAGGAGTTCCCTTGTAGTATATAGGTGACAGAGGATACAACAGAGGCATTCTATGTGGTTTATGTACCAAGACATAGGGTCAATGTGTCTCTATGCATCCCATTGATTAATATAACTCTATCCGTACTTAGTTCTATAGCACGACATAGTAGGTGACTAATGCCAGAGATAATGTTCCCTTGGATGATATCATTGTTGGGGCCATGAAGTTTAACGTCATGCAACTAAGATGATGGTGTTGAGAGGTTTAATGTCGTGCAACATGGAATAATTCATTTTTCTTACACAAATTAATTTTTTAATTCCTTACATTGGTGGTGGATTTTTTAAGATGTCCATCTATTGATATTAGGGAATACAATCCATTACAATAAACTTTGTGTACAACATATAGTCTTTCCCATTTTGGCTCCAACTTTGGAGGCTTCCTACCGAGTATCATTAGGTCTATTAAGACCAACACCATTTCTCCTTCAAAGAAAGTTTGGATGTGAACCTTTTTATTGAAGGCTCATGCAATCCAATTTTAGAAGACTTCAAGATGGTGTAGAGTGTACAATCTTATATCATCCAACCGCTCTAGCTCATCAACCCATTTTTGGATTGATCATCTGCAGATAGTTAATCATAGAAAGTGATGCGAAGCAATGAAATTTAAATTTCAATGGGCAGAACTACCTATGTCTCGTATACTAAGGAGTACAGGGTTTCTTGAGTGGCGGTGCAGGTTGTGGTCTGATAAGACCAAAGAGCATGGAGGATCTTGTCTTTTCACAATTTCTATTCCACGTCTACCATATTTTGGATTATGTTGGATAGGGTCTTGTTGAAAGCCTCTATCGGTCCATTGGCCACCGCGTGGTAGTAGGATGAACAATTGACTTTGATACTATACTCCTGGTAGAGTTTGTCCAATTAAATAGAGCATAAATTGGAGCTTTTTTCCATCAGTATTGTGTGAGGGACACCAAACCTATTGATGATATTGGCTTTTACAGAGATGATAATGATTTTTTCTCCGACTTCTTTAAGGGGGAAGATTCTACCAATTTGGAAAAGAATTCAGTTTCTATGAGAATAAACTTAAATTGTATAGTCTTGGTGGGATGATATGGTACCAATATGTCCATTACCCATATGGAAAATGACTAGGAGTACTTAGCTATGTGAAGAAACTCTGGTGGTTGATGGATGAAATTGGCATGGACTTTCCAAGAATGACACTTTTTGGTGAAATCGGCATAATAGTGCATCATACTGGGCTAATAGTATCCAAGCCTCTGAATTTGGTGAGAGTGTTTGGATGTTGACTGGAGGGCCCCACAAGTTTCGGCATGCACTTCTTTCATGACGACAACAATCTCTCCCCCATCAACACACCTGATAAGGACTCCTTCAAGGCCTCGCTTATAAAGAACCTTTTTCTAGTTTGTGTCATCATAAAGCATTAAATTGACTACTCTTCTTCATATTTGTTCCCTTCTAGCCCTATCTGGTAGGAGTTATCCCTTTTGAAGATAGTTCACAATGGGAGTCATCCAGCTGGTGGTAGGACCATATGGCTTAGTGATGGGACTGATCTCATTAATTTCTTCTATGTTGGCCTGAACAAATGGTAAGAAAATCTGTCGATGGACAATACTGATGACTGTTCATTCTGATCCGGGTCAGCCAGAGCTATGGGTGCATTTTTTTCAATGCATTGGCTTGCACATTTTGTGACTGGGGAACATAATTAAATGTCGGATCTGATAGGAATTCTGCCATCTATTCTTGGACATGGTTCATCAAAGGGATCAGATCCTTTATCTTTATAGCATAGTCACCATTGACTTGCTTGATAACCAATTCTGAATTTTCTTTTATCTTTAAGAGTTATTCTTGCACTTGGAGTTCTAATTCTAGTCCTGAAATGAGGGCCTAGTACTCCACTTCATTTTTTGTGCATCATTCTGATAATAAGAAGGAATATGGCACAACTTATTATTTTTGGGGATATGATAATGACTCCCTGAACCTCTTTGTTGAACTTGGGGTCTTCCATTATTCTTCCTATTAGGATTCTGGAGGCACCGTCGAAATGCATTTTCCACATTTGGGATTTCTCTTGAATAGAGAACACTTCCTCATCAGGTAACTCAGCATCTGATAGGGCCACTTCTATTGAGGGATTCTTGGCCAATAAATCTGCTAATTTCTAGACTTTGATAGATTTTTGTGGTATGAACCATATATCGAACTACTATAGGATGACCACCCATCGTGACATACATCCAGTTAACATTAGACAACTGAGAATGTACTTGGGCGGGTTGCTATGTGAGATCAAATGGACTTTGTGGTGTTTTAAGTAATGTCTCAGTTTCTAGACTGTAAATATTAATGCAAGGCATCTCTTCTCAATATTTGAATAACAAGTCTCAGTATCAATCATGGTTCTGTTGAGATAATAGAGACTATTCTCGATACCAATATCATTTTTATGCATGAGAAAGGTGCATAGGGATCGCTCTAAGATGGTTACGTATAGAATAACCCATCTTCATTCAACAGGAGGCATTAGCCCTGGTGGACTTAAGAGATAATTCATGATATTGTTGAATGCTTTCTGATAATCTTCAGTATATTGATATTCTACCCCTTTCTTTATCAAACTGGTGAATGGAAAACATTTTCCTAAAAGTTTGTCTACGAAGTACTGAATGTAATCAATGTTTCCTTGGATTCCTCTAAACTCAGTGAGGTTGCGATGTGGTGACATGCCAATGATGGCATTTTTCTTCTCGGGGTCGACTTCGATGCCATGGTGGTGTACAATGAAGTTGAGTAATTTCTTTGAGGTGACATTGAAATCACATTTTAGTGGGTTCATTTTCAGAATGTGTTGTCATAGTTTATTGAATATGGTTTCAAGATCCACCAGATGGTCTGAGTATTTTCATGATTTAACCACTAAATCATAGACATATCATTTGACGAAATTTCCCAAGAAGGGTTTGAAAATGTGGTGCATGGCGCACTGATATGTGGATCCAAATTTTTTAAAACTGAAATGCATCACCTTGTATAAAAACACCCCTAGGGATCCTTGAAGGTGGTGGCTTCTTCATCTTAATGGGAAATTTAGATCTAGTTATAACTTGAATAGCTATCCATGAAAGAGAGAACCTCATATCCAACAGTTGCATCGATCAAAAATTATGTGATCAGGACTAGGAAATCATCTTTTAGGTAGTTCTAGTTGAGATCCCTAAAATCAATTAAATCCTTAATCTTTCCATTGTTCTTCTTGATGGGGAATTTTATTTTCTATCTATATGGGGTATTGGACCTCCTAAATGAAGTTATCTTTGATTAGATTATCGAATTCAGCCTCTATTTTGGAAGCATGTGTCGGGTGCATCCTTCTGGCGGCTTACTTGTAACCATTGTGATCTTTTGGTCGGTCTAGGTGGTGAGTGGACACTTCTAGATCGAGACCTAGAATTTCCGTGTAATTCTAGGTGAAAACAACTTGATTCTGCTTCAGGAAAAAGGTGTATATATCTTTCTATTTGGTAGGAATGGCCGCACTAACCAGAGTGGGTTGTGGGTATTCTTTCATACCCAAGTTGATTTCCTTGAGTTGATCAATGGTGGTGGAAACTCCTTCCTCAAATGTTTGAGGGGAATACCTTAGGTTTTATTCTTCTTCCTCCACTATATCCTCATCATATTCCTCTTCGTGTTTTGATAGGGAAAAAATCCTTGAAACTATTTCTCTATAGTTGAGGGAGGAGTTTCAATTTTGGTTTAAGTTCATCTCTTCTGCCTCAACCATTGGTGAGGGTTTCTTCCATAAAATATGAAATGAGGGGTAAAAGAGTTTCCTCATCTTCCTTGAATAAAGAGACACTTCCTCCCGCCTTAGCGAGTTAGGCGAGAAGTTCTTAAGGTTTTGATAATAGTTTGGGGGTATTTCCATCTAAACCTTCCCCATTATCTCTAGAGTCAATAAGCCTTTCGATATTATCCAGATCAGAAGTTGTAACTGAAATCATGAGTACTTCTGAATATGCGTCTGAATTTAGACTTGATATTTCAATCTAATTGATGGTAAATACATATTATTCCTCTATATTCTTGAGGGGATTGCTAGGAAAAGTTTCCAAACCATTTGAGGCGGCAAACTAGTCAATTCTATTAGTTGAGGGTTGTTTCCCCTTTGGCTTGTTGAACCCTGCATCAATGTAGTGTGACTCATAGGACTTGAATGGGGCCTTATCGATATATAGTTTCCCACTCTGTCCAATAATTCAATACTTTAGGAACTATTGGTTTGAGGATGGGATTGTTGTGTTCTTATGCATCCAAGGCCTCCCCAGCAGGGCATTGAAGTATGCATTATTTTGGACCACCAGAAATTCTGGGTTAACTATAAGGGCATAAAGCCGGGTTTCAAGCTTTATTTTTCCAAAAAACTTATGCTCTATTTTGTCTTATCCCAACAAAGTTTTGGTGTAGGGAGTTAGATTATCCTCATTGTAGCCCAGCCAACGGAGTGTCCACAGTGGGAGGATATTAGCCCTAGAGCCATTGTCTATGAATACTTTTTAGATATCAACGCCATTTATCAGTCCAGAAACATATAATGGTTTGATGTGTCCTTGCATGATGGAGTCTTCATCTTGATCTATGAAGGAGTTAAATGCATGAAATTCTGTAGGACTGATCTCTATTTGGTATAATTCAGCGGTGGGTACTTTGTCTTCAAACTTATGAGGACTCAACAAAGCCTCTATGAGGGATTCCATGAGGTCTGCTGATAGATTTGGCGCATCCATGTTTGAGATCTTAGATGGAAAGGACGTGAACTACTTCATAATTTCATATTTCTGACCTAAAGGATGGTGCTTACCAGCTTGGGGATTCTCTTTCACAGGTGCTTTAGGGGATTGAGCATTTGATGAAGGTAGGTTAGTCCTTGGTACCAGAGCTAGAGGAGCTTCTGTCCATTGTGGATCAAGTTGGGTGGATCTTCTCACATTATGAGGGAAATTGGTCATTCATTCTTCCTTTGATGGATATTTTAGAAGAATTGGACCAGGCTGGTTTTCTGTGGGGTTAGGGAAATTTTCCTATCCCTGTCAGATTTTCTAGAGGGTCCTTCCATGGGTTTCTGCAACACTGATGGTATGAGAGGGGTTACAGTCATACGGTTGATTTTTTTCCATGGATACATATCCCTTGGTATCCCTTGATTCTATGGATTCTTCCTCTATATCCCTGGTTGGGAAAATAGGATTATAGTTGATAAACATACTCATCATCAAAGAAGGGATCCATAAAATGGATGATATTGACAGAACCAAAAATCATCTCCTCTTTTGATGATGACTTTTACTCATCATCTACCTCCGGTTATACCATTTGGTGGGGTGGTACTCATTGTGCCATTTGGTGGGGCGATGTCCATTGTTTCAGATTTTTCAGCATGAAATATGAGAGTGTAAAAGTCAAACTTGGATTTGGTGTGAGTTTTTATTCCTACACTCACTTTCCGCCCTTCTAATTGGACTGCTTTTTGGGTGGCTGTCCTCTGGAGGACTGTGGAGCCAAGGATGAAGGATGTGTTTCATTAAGAGCTGTTAGAGGAATGGTTGGTTGCTTCAAATATTCCTAGAGTATTCCCTGATCTCAGTTTACTATCTTTAGAGTCATCCAACTATCAAAATTTTAATCCTTTTTGTTAAAAACTTCTTGCCAGTTCCCTTATACATTCAGATCAGTGGTGGAAACATATGCCACTTGCACTGGCAGTGGTCCCAACTCAACATGTCCAGAATATATCTTCTTTTTTAGGAGGTCTTTAAAGAAATAAAACTCCTAGATATTGTGTCCCAATATTCAATGGAAGGGATAATAACCTGTTCGGTCATCAAGACCTACTTCATCATCACACTTTGGCTCCGGAAGCTGAATCAAGTTGCAATTTATGGTGGCTATGAAGTAACTACAAACTTGGTCATTCCAAAAAGAGTATAATTTATTTTTTCATTCCTAAAATTGATTTATTTTCTATACTCCTCTTGTCTTGATGGGGAAGGGGTGGATGCTGACATCTAGGGGGCCCTATACAGTTTGGTGGGGGCCTTGGTGCTGGGGCCGATGAAGGGGGTGGATTAAGCATCAAAGAAGCCACTTCGATTCTCCATACTCTTTTTACAAGAGCTGATGGGGATCCTGGGACTTGAGATTGATACACTTTAAGGAATATTCTATCCTTTTAGTGATAGAGGAGAATTCCCATAACCCACTTGTTTACTTCATAGAAATGAGTGGCGTTCATAGCTCATCTCGAATATTATCAATGCACATGGAAACTATCTCATATTAGGGGTGTGGCTAGTTCAAGGAGTAAGTCAGACCCCTCTATCTGGTGATGAATTTTGAGACTCTCCCATTCTATAACTAGTTTTAGTTCATGAGATCAATAATGGTTTTTTGAGCAACGTTGATCTGAACTTGAATAAGAATTGGCGCTGGAGATCCTCCCATCCCTTTATTGAGTTATATTGGAAACTAGTGTATCACAAAAAGGATGAACCTTATAGATTTTTTACAAAGCATCTAAGGTTTATAGACTCCTGTTACTTAGAAGATCCCATCATGGAATCACAATAAGAAGAGTAGTGCATTAGATGATTCTATGGATCCCCTCAACCATTGAACACTGGGTATACAAGATTCCTGAAATTTGGTAGAGGCAGGACATTGCTCACCCAGTTGGGGTAAGGTCTCCATTATAGTTGTAATTGAGTGCACCATCCTTCCATTGGTTCCATTTTAGTAGTTAATTAATTGATCTTATTCAGGAGACCTTGATACATGTGTTTTTGGACCTGAGCATGAGCGGGCATAGTAGGGGGCAAGATTGGATGTTTCGGCACTGCTGGACCTTGAGGCAGATATGCAGCCAGAGGAATCCTTTTTGGATTTTCCTAAATTTGTTATGGTTTCTTCCCTAATAGAGGTAAATCTTGATATCCAGTCAGGATTGGGTTTAGGTAGACTGATGGTCTCGACACCACCCTGAATCAGCCTTCCAGCCTTGCTTCATTTTTCAGAATGAGCCCATGAGGCATTGGTACATCTAATGGAATTGTGTTTTAATGCTCCACCTGAGAAACATACCTAGTAGGACGACCTTATCTTAATAGGGAATCATTGAGTCACCTCATATCTTTCATTTCTTCCTCTTGTTAAGTGAATCTCTCCTCAAGTGTAGGGGAATCATATTCACAGGGAGGTGGAGGTGGGTCATAGAACTTGATCTTATTTTTCTCCTTATTGAGGATCCATGCAAGGGGTAATGGAGGATTGACCGAGGGGGATCCTTTTTTTAAGAAAACTAGTTGGTTTTTGGTGTGCACACCTCTAATATTGGTGTGGATCATCTCTGGGAGGGAACCCTCTTCTCCAATTTCCTCATTATTTGTATTATTTTCAGCAAGGTATGTGGGGATTATGTCCATCATGTTAACAGATTCAAATAGCATCTGGGGTGAAATACCGGGTTATGAATGGCATGAGAGCTTCTTATTCCCTTTATTGGTTATTTTCTAGACATTCTTTGATAATATTAGGGTTTCTTGGTGAAGAGTGACTCGAAGGGAGCCCTAATATGACCTTGCAGTATGCCTTCGTCCTGTGGGACATGATTCATGAGACAGGATGGAATGGGTGACCCCTCTCTCCATTATTCCCCCCAAATGGGAGAAGATAGATGTCCTTTGGGTGTGAATTTCAGGTAAAAACCCTAGACCTACGGATGATGGTTTCTCCCTTTATTTTGTTGACAATCCTCGTCTTGGATTTGCTGGTCTTATGGGGTAATTTTGAGTTAAAAATTCCCCCAGTCTTATGGGATGGGGTTGATCCCGTGTTGCGGAGGATGCTGCTGCTATTTCCACCTTCTTGATCTCACACATTCCCATACAGATGTGAGCCGGATATGGTTCCTAGTCTGCATGTGAATTTATTTCTTCTGAGGAGATGTATAAGTATCGTTGATTGGTTTATATTAAATGGGAATCCTGCTGTATGGTCTTGGTTTCTTGGTTCAGGAGCTACTCAATGGATTTCTCTCACTAGGACTGATGCTTCTGAGAGTTACTCAAGGCCAACTCCTATTAATCATTCCACCTTTCCGAGAAATAACTTCATTTAACTACAATCTTTAGGTAATGACATTACAAGATGTCATTTCCAATGATTTCTTCTTGATGGGAAGGTGGTGAAGTGTAGAGCTCCATGTTCTCCCCATCCTCGGACGTGAACACCAAATAGGGTGTCACTGATAAGACAACACAACTTGTGTAGCATATGGAGGTAGGCCAACCCAGGGTCTTTATTTCTCTTTTCTGATTGTGGCCTCCATGTAGATATAAGGGAATATGGGTCTATTTGAAGACAAAACTCTCCCAAGATGTTTAGACGGTCTGTGTACCCATCATAGGGAAAAAATTTATTTTAACTAGCGAAGAGATGTCCAGATATTGAGGAAAATGTTATGCATATATTTTTCTGACAAATATTTTTGTATATTGAACTAAGAAGTGGCCATGGGACAATAAATCACTGGTATGTTCTCCCTTTCTAGTTGTCTTCTCATATGAAACATATCTGATTGTTGTTCCTATAGGGAATCTTCTACTTGATCCACCTAGTTTGACTACTCTTTAATGATTTCGTTCCAATTAGTGGGGTTAGCAAGAGTCTCATTGACATGTGAATAGTGCAGGGGTGGCTCAGAAGATGAGAGTGGCCCGGGCCATCCTCTGGGTGAGAAAGGATAGCGCTTTTCATGGAGAGAGTATCCCATATGTCGTACTTCATTTTTCCAAGCGCCTCAATATATGAGGGTTTTCTCGTATTCATCCCTATGAGGGGAGGGCCTTCTCATTGGAATAAATTTTGATTGTAGGGAGGACCTTTGTAGTTGGTGTTATGATGGAGAGGAATGCCATCACAACTTTATGTCTGATCATAGAGAGGAAATCTGTGACCTATATCATGGGGAGGACCTTCTGGGTTGACCACAGTAAGGGGAGGACCTTCTTGTTGCTTGGCATCATTGAGGGGAGGGCCTTCACAACAACTGATATCATGGTGAGGACTACCATCATAGATCTAATTTTAGGGAGAGTATCTAGAGTGTATACTCTGGGGAGGGCCTTCAGGATGTACTACAACGAGGGGAGGTCCTTCTCATTGCTTAACGTCACTATAAGGAGTACCTTCGTAGTGACTTCCATCATGACAAGGACTACCATCAAAACTTGACATCTGACTATAGGGAGAATAATATCTATAGTGTATACCCTTGGGAGGACCATCAGGGTGGACTACAACAAGGGGATGTCCTTCTTACTGTATGATCTTCTGGTCATGGGGAGGGCTACCATAACACGCATCAGGATATAAGCTCTTGTGATCGATCATTTCTGGCCCACAGAGTAAGGCCCCATGGGTGCTTCAAGGAGGGACTTTAGAGCTACTGTTAGAGACATTATAGGGAAGACCTTCAAAACTATTGCTTTCACTTCCATAAATTGGTAATGGAATGATAGGATATTGAGCCTCTATTGATAAATGTTTAATGGCTCTTGGAATTCCAACTTCCAGTAGAGTAGAATCACGAAAGTGCTTTTTTATTTTCCAGTTCTATTTGGTGAATTTCATTTTTTTGTACTCTCTTATGGGAAACTGGGGCCACCTACTGTTGGTAATGGCCTTCATTTATGGGTCCCTATCTAATTGGTTCCCATGATGTTGTCGGGATATGCCGACATACATCTTGAGTTCTGGAAGGGATATATACCTACCCTGGAGCGGCCACCACGTTGGACTGGTGTCCCCCAGTTGTAATGAGTATTTTTTCATGATCTAGTTATACTTGTATCATATAATATGGCCTTCAAACCTCCTAGAATGGAGCATGGATGTTTTTTTCCTCTGGAGTGATTATCTGATTTGGTAGACAGATCACCCCACTCAAGGAGATCAGGTCATGGGACCGACTCCATGTTTTTTCCACCGTTGAAATGATGTCTTGAAATTTCATTAGGATATAGTCTATAATTGATGTATGATCCTCCATCATATGTGATGGAAGTGTTTTATGACTACCCATAATTTGAAACCCTATTTAGATAGCATTTTTTTTCATCAGTAGATATTTGTGCCTACTTATAGATGGGTACCATCTTATTTGGATGACAATATTCTTTCATATTGGTAGAAATTTACATCTGCCTGTAATTTGTTGCTCTGTCTATGTGGTGGGACTGGTGAGTACTGGAAATAATGTGTGTTCTCACAAATTATGCCACCCTATCTCTATGGTGGGCTTCATAGTAGTGATTGTGAATTTGTGTCTGCTTGTACATTTCCACCATATTTCCATGGTGGGCTTCAGTAGGAGGGGAAGGATTGTATGCCTTCCCATTACATGTCGACGCATTTTTGTGGTGGACATACTCTTCAAGAAATAAGGTTATAACCTATTCATGATTATGTAATTTATACCATCAGCGAGAATCCTAAGGGGAATATGTCCCTTGGACTTCAGCAGGTTCCCTTAACAAGGGATCCTCTTCAGAGTGAGGATATCAAGTTGTACACCACTGATGGCGACGTCCTCCAGTTGGATCCCTTGAGCGGGGTTCCTATGTATCTGGGATGAAGTCATTGGAGTCGAATTCATCTACCTCTCTAAGATAAAGGAGTTTCTTGTTATCATGCTCTAGGGATAGGCTCCTGATATGGTTGGAGATGGTCATTGAGGCCATCCTGTGCTGGATATTCGGCCATGGATGATGATGAGGTAGGAAATATTTTACCAATTAGAGGGACTTCCTTGCATCCTCCACTGTAGGTAGAGTACCATTTTGATGGTACTCTTTGATCAGTGTGTTTGAAACCCAACGTTGAAGGTGTTGGGTAGGTGAGGGGGTCATGTTCTTTTTTGGGGATCCGACCACCCATGTGGTCATTGACGTGTGTGTCTGATCAATTTTTTGAGATGCCATTTGGATCAAAGAGAGATCTCCTAAATGCCTATTATATATATATATATGACATATACAGAAAAAAATCCTATTAAAGTAGCATTTTATGATCACATATGAAATTGATGATATCATTTGGCACTCTTATTTTTGAATGTGAAAGGGGATTGAGGTGGGGAAATCATCCACCTTGGTGAAGGATTCATGTCAGGTTCACCATTTTTGTTTTGTACCGATTTACATTGAACTATTTATTGATAGGGAGAGATGGTCCCACTAGGATTGGGTAGTGTATCCTTTTTATGTTGTTAAGGATGTACAATATTTGCATGATCTTGGAGGGCTATTGCAAAGGGGGTTATGTGTCTGTCCAATCGGCCTATGTTGGGTATGATGTCCTCAGATGGTCTCCAATGTGTTTATTTTTGGAGCCAAAAACACCCAATGAACTTGGTATCCATGATTCATAGACCTTATTTCCAAAGGCAGGTGATTGTTGGATGAATATTTGGCTAACGACACTTTAGGACTCCATTGGCCGAGATGATGGGAGGTTGGGCTCATCACACCCTTTTGGGGGGAATTATTACCTACTCCGGGACTCTCTAATAGATTTAAGAAATGTTTATATGTTATTGAATCCTTGGTTATTTCTTGAAGAGCGTGACCACATATTACCCTTGGTTTTAAATATCAATCATGGATTTGCATGGATTAGGAATTACTAAGACAACCCTAGTTTAATCCCCATGATGAGGCGCTCTAGAGTTTATCATCATCCAGGGGGGACAAAAGTTGCTTCGTTATGAGGATTGAACCAATGATATGGGTTTACTATGTATCCTCTTGGGTTGAATCCGAACCCTTGTATTTCGGTGTCATTTAACTGGACACATAACCTTTTAAGGCCGTGTGATGGGGACCCATCCATGCAGTTTAATGTTGGCAACAAGGAAATCTAGGCAAAAGGTGCCTAGTCAAGATACAATGCGGGGCTTATGCGGAGGGGACCTGAGATTACCAGGAAATATATGGTCTCCTAGATATATATAAACCCACTAGAAATATGGCCCATAGAATTATAGGGTGATTTGGATATCAGGTTTAGACCTCAAGGAGGCTTCCTTAGTATCACAGTTGATTAGGAATCAAATCCCTCATAGTTCAGTTCGAGTTGTGACTTAATTGGGGCTTATGCTTGTGAGCTTCCCATTTGAGGGGGGAGGGGGATCTCCCATTTCATATAGGAGATGATATGGATCTTGTTCCTAGATAAAGTCTTCCTATGTATCCTGACTGTGTTTGGAATCAGAGTAATCATAGTTCATTGTAGGGTTGTGACAATGTCATATTATCACATACCTCTAAACCCACATGAGCCATTCTCGTTGTGAGAAACAAGAGGATGTGAAAGATTCAAAAAAGGCACACTTTCTATTCTCTTCTTAGGTAAAATGAGGATCCCACAGTGGAAGATTCCATGACGACTGTGGATGAGGGTGCAGAGTATTGAACCTTTCAATGTGAAATAAAAGTAAAGGTCATTAGGTTCGTTTCGAAAGGTTAGGGGCTTACTCCAAGAGGGATTCCCTAGAATGGAATCTAATAAAGGGGATGAATGTTGATTCTTGTAAAAAGGAAAAGTGAGCATAATTCCTTTGACTTATCTTCACCCCTTATCAAATGGAAAAACAAATGATTACCCTTGATCCATTGAATGGGGAGATCAACATTAGTATCCCATGGTTGGACTTTGGGTTACCATGGGAATGCAGACTTAACAGCATTCTTAGACTCCATACCGATGTGGGGATGACCTTTATGACTCCGAATACCATGGGTATATAGACTCAAAAGGGCACATTGATGCACCCGATGGTCCGTTCATATGGGTCAGGTGGCTTTGGAAGAGGATTTGGCCTAATCCCAATGGACTGGTTCATGGAGGGGATTCAGAGGATGGGATAGAAATGGAAGGACATGATAGTTACCATAAGGTAGAAATCCCAAAGTTACCCTACTCCGCATTCTATTTGATCATGCAGGGTGGGGTACCTTCAGCATAGCATTTTCCTATGTAGGTGGAAGGGTCGTCCGCGTATCGGGGTGGTATGCAGATCTGGATGTGGTCTGCGTACCGTGGTGGTATGTGGATCTATGTGTGGTCCGCATACTATGATGGTACATGACCTTGGGCTCTGTTCGCATAACATGGTGGTATGCGATGCTGGAGTCCCTCTGTGTGGCGGAATACTATGCTGGGAATGGTTTTTTCCTCATAGAGATGTGCTATGTGGTACACTAGATTGATGAAAGGGAATTAGTCTCACAGTTCGTGGGGAGTTCGTCCGTGAAGGGAGTATGGTTCATAGTTCTACCATATTATTATACTTTCTTATTTTTAGGGTTTGCGGCATGTTTATACCAGCACAAAAACTTTCTCAGTTATGTACTTCGTCGACTTTTTTCCTTTGAAGTCTTCCATCCATAGACTCCCAGCTCTCCCCAAAATCTGATCCTTTTCACAGCTCCCCTTGGGGTCCTTTTATAGAGTGTCGGGGAGTTCGTTTCTATGGACACACAAAACCTTTTGTGGAATCCCATAGAGGGATCATCCGACCCATAGATGACTTGGTCAACCAAGGCTCATGGTGTTGCAGTTCGTGGTGGTGGAAATCACCATCTCAATTCCACAAACAACGCGGTTCAGAGGTAACTGTCAGCCTTGCCTCATCTGTGAACTACTTAGTCCATGTGGATGGTATGTGGGGGTGTACATCTTCATCATGATTTACCCAATGATGTGGTTCATAAGTGAAATTTATCTACCTCTATTATTCCAACAACACAGTTTGCGGGTGAAATTTCTCCACCTCTATTACGCTATTGACATGGTTTTCGGTTAACCGATGCATTTACCAATTCATTCCATGAACTACCTAGTTCATTATATAATTCTTCTTGGGCCAACATTTTATAGGCCGCCTGCGTACCGCTCAGTTCAAAGTCTATACCTTATGTGGACCTTTCCTAGTAACTAGTATGCAGACTAGTTCGGGTCATTTACCAAATTGGATTTCTTCAATATTTTATTCTAATTTTCATCCCCACATGTATCCCTTTCCTTTATCAATTTTATGAGAGTTTTTTCTTTCCCTTGGCATCATTTTTGGGACCCTACAATAACATATGAGTTATGAGATTGGATTCACCTTATAGAGGATAACCAAAAATATTTACAACTTTATGAATGTTAATCTTATAAAAATATTAGAATAAATTTAAGGTTATAATTTTCAAACCTTTTTCTTCATTGAACACTAATGAAGATTAAAATACACTTACTAAAGTTAGATAATAGTGATAAATTTTTTCATTTTCAATAGAAATATATTCCAAACCTTAGAAGACAATAACATTATTTAACAAAGAATTTGTCTTATCAAACCAATACTTCTCTATCAACCTTTATTCATTACTTCTCTACTTGATAAATATTCATATTATTACATATTTTTGAAATTAATGGGAATTTCTAAATATAAAAAGGTAAATAGATTGAAAAAAGGATAATTCAGTGGGTGAGAGCTGATAGAAAAAATGTGAATATTTAATGGTGACCCACACTCCTATATATTTATCTTAGTAGGTTGAATATTCATGTTTTTATGATCCAACATCTAAGAATGAAACCCTATTTAGATCCAATAGTTAATAATTTTTCTTAAATGAAATAATGTATATTTTGGAACTGTTAATTTTTTTTTGAATAATTTATCAGATGAGGTTTTTTTGGAATTGAAAACGTATAGTTTGTAACACGTTTATAAAATTATAAAATTGAAAAGATCTAAATATTATAAAATAAAAGGAAATAAGAGATTGTAAAGACTAAATATTAAGAAGTTATATCCCAGAGTAAAATTTAAACATTCATTATGATTGTTTGTCCAGTATATGTTCTTCTATTTTTTTTATAAGATAAAATTTATCTGAAGGGGTTTTAAAAAAAAATTGATCAACATTTAGAAAAGATTATCTGATTAACTTTATAAAAAATTCTATCTAGTAAATATTATATTTTTTTTTCTAATAATCATTTTACAAAATATTTTCCAATAAAATTTTTACCATTTTTTTTTTAAATTTTAGAAACATAGTGATTTTTTGAAAAAATTAAATACTTTTAGATAACAATGAAAAAATGAAAAAAATTATTATTTTTTAAAATAATATTATTTTTAGAAAAAAAGAACACATACCCCCTTTTTAAAGGGATTGATTAATAAAAGGATATGGTTTAAACATGTATTATATATGAGTGATCATTTAATATTGAACATTACTAGGTTTTGTTTAATGTATTCAAATGTATCAGAATTTACATTTTTTTGTAAAAATATCAGTAAGTTTCTCTTGTATTATGAGGACTTGAAAAATGGTATCTCCTTCCTATATGTGATCTCGGAGGAAATGATGTATTATATCTATGTTAATATCTCATGAGTTATGTTTTTGGTATTTACATAAAGATGTGAAACATGTGTTATCACAAAAAATTAATGTTTTAATAAAAATCAATCCAATATCTGTGAGTGTGTGTTGTATCCACAACACTTGATCAAAACAACTTCCATACACCATGTATTCTACTTCAGTAGTAGACATTGTAATGGAATTTTGTTTCTTATATGGCCAATAAACTAAAGCTTATCCTATTATCATTGAATTATATTAGAATGCCAATAATATTTGATTACTTTTTTCTATGTAATCTTAATGAAATATTATTTTATTAGGACCCAAGTCAATATTTTAAAAACAATTTCTTTCTTGGGGTAATTCTTATATTTATTCATAATGATTGATTTCCATTTATGGAACACATAATAATGAATATATAATGATGGGTGCACCTCGATAGTGCTCCAATGTATTAGATAATATTTTTGTCTCATGAGAAATTATAAATGGGATTTTTGGAGTAAACCTATTCAATGATGGCACAATGTCCACCATGTGATGTTTTATTTTGCAGTTAGGATTGAATTATGTTTATATTATATTTTATATTTCTACCACATTCCAATGATTCTATAATCTTATCATTCCATATTCTTTATTCTATTCTCCCATGTGATTATTCATGATACTTTTATTTTATGATAGCATGTTATGTTGTTTGACTCACATGTTATGAATTGTTAGCATGTTTATTCTCATATTGGGATTTATCTCACAAAAATTTCACTTATATATTACTTAGGTGATCTTATGCTGTTTTATGAGATAAAATGGAATTTGGAGGCCAATAAGTAGAATAAAATAAATATGTTGTGTTTTTGTTAATTTCAATGTGTCATGAACCTGTATTCAAAAGACACTAGGCTTTATGACCTTGGGCTTGTGATTATTAGAAGTTTATGTAAAAAATAATGTAATAAAATGTGTAAAAGTCATGGTTTTGTATAGTTGGAATCAGATAATGGTTTAGTTTTTTTAGTATTAGGACTAGAATACTTTATTGAGAACCATAGAGATATGTCTATATATAGGGGAATATCATGAAATTTTGGTGAAGTATATAGCAAGTGGTGTAACCAGTTATATCACTAAAAAAATACTAAAAGTGGATGTGGATCTAGAACATTTATTTTAGAACCTACAGTCTTTATAAATTCAATTTTTGATTAAATTTAATTTCTTTGAAGACTTGTGTTACACTAAGACCAATTTTAGCTTGCGTTATAATCAACACCAAGTTAATCTTGTGCTACATGCAACACTGGCTTAGATGGTGTCATACACAACAATGAGATTTAATAAATACATGATATATTACTATATAATTATAAATTATTTTAAAATTTTATGTATAATACTTTTATACAAAGAAAAATATTGATAAAAAACAAACTTTTCAATAAAGTTATTATATGTTTTAAAAATACTATTTCCTAAAAAAGTTATTATTATTATTTCAACAATAATAAAATTAAATTTTCATAAAATTTGAAAAGTAATTTAATTAAATAAACTTAATTTTTTTAATTAATAATGTAAAAATTATCTTAGTGTATGTTTTTGGGATTTTTCTAAAAAGTTTCATTTTTTGATGAATAGTGATAATACTGAATTTTAATTGAAAACTGTCTTTTCGCCTAAATTATTTAAAAAGTTAAATTATACTTTAAATGGGTTCAAAGTATAATTAGTTTAATTATACATATATTCATCTAATTTATACCATATTAATTAATTTCATATTGAAATTGGATATAAAAACTTTGTAAACTTTTGATCATTTTCTCTTTAAAAACCAAATTTCTCATCACATATGTGGGATTAATATTAAGTTAATTATTACAAATTATATGAATAGATATTAGAAAAATTGATTCCATATTTTTAATTATAATGATTTATATTATCTTAAATGGCCAATTTTTTTTACCAAAATAAATAGTGAATGCAGTAAGAATTCAATTACCATAGTTAAGGTAAAAATGGGTTTATCAGGGGTTAAACTATAATGATAAGAGTGAAAGTGACCTAATATATTATCTTAATTTTATTTAATTAGTTTATTTATTTATTGACCATAAAATTATCTAAAATATTGTAATTTTTTTCCACTTTCCATTGAATATGACCACTACCATAAGTTATATAAAAAAATTCAAAAAGATATTTTTCTTACTTTTAATATCTATAAAGCTTTGGGATAGGGAAAAAACAATATATGTTAAGTTATATATGTCCTTGTTATATATAAATTAGTTTTTTATCACTATAATTTATTATAATTTTTTTATAACAAGTAATTACATTAAATTATTAAGAAAAATCAACATTGTAATTATTTATTTAATAATTAAATAAAATAAATTATACTAATAATACTAAATGTGAAGTAAAAAAAATGAATTATTGTGTCAAATTATTTTTTAGATGTATATATAATGATACTACAGTGTAAAAAATATATATTCTAGTTCCATTATTTTCTTTATTTTTTTAAAATTGAAACTAAATGAATAATGTCAAAATTGACAATAATGTTATTTTATAATAAATGATATCTTATTAAATGATTTAAAATTACTAAAAATCATGTACTCTGAAAAGTGATTTTTAAATACTAATAAACATAAACTATAGTCTATTAATTGACCAATTGTTATATTATATTGATTATTTACCTTTAAATATTAAAAACTCAGTTAACATGGTTAAGGTTAAAGCGATATTTTTTCATGTCACATGATCTCATGTTAAAATTAATTTAAAACACACATAAGATTTATATGTTTTAAAATATATATCATATTTAGAATCAATGGGTTCAAATTATCTAATAATTATAACTCTAATTTAGTCATAAGGTTAAATTACATAGGTAAGAAAACTAGTTATCATCGTGAAAAAAAGAAATATGGTAAAAATAAGGGTACTTAGAAGTTAAAGAATGAAATGTTTAAAACATGTGTTTAATTATGTTTTTATGGTTTGAGTCAACCATATAATATATACACACTTTTAATTATTATATTTGGATAAAATTGAGGTAATATTGACCTACCAATAGTGAATAAATTTTTTCATTTTCAAGAATGACACTCCTCCCCAATTACAGAAGGGAACTCACTATCCCCATTTCTCCACACCATTAAATCCATTTTTATTGAATATGATATACATAAATTACTTCCCGACTTCCATCACCTAATACTATAATGTTTATTTTGGATATAATTCTAACCAAGAAACTATTTAGTGAAAACCTAAGGAGGATACCTGAAGAAGAGGTAACGATCATTAATAATATTTTTTTTATTTCTTCCTCCACCCCATTCAATTATTATTATACCATGATTATATAATAACACAAATAAATTAATTTTTATTTTATTTTATGGGTATGAACTACAACCACACACACTTCCATTAGATTTGTTATTAAATCATTGTTCGTGTGTACGGTGGACTACCATCTTGCGAACTAATGTCGTTCGTTTTTCCATTAACACCTATCAAGGTTGGTCATAATGATGGATTTATTATTTATATATTATATATATTATTTCTAATATTTTATTATGATTCTTGAATTATTATATCAAACATACCTTTATACTCTCCATTTTGTGGGGATATGATAATGTCGCCCATGTGTACGACAAACTACCACCTCGTGAAGCGATGTGATTGAGTCACGCTTTACATGGAAGGTATTATGGATGATTTTATTGAAAATATTTGATATATATGACATAAAAATTATTCTATAATTTTAATGTATCTTTATATTTCATTATTTTGATCTAACAAATAAATGGAAATAGCATTCATGTGTATATACGACATACCATCACCATGAACGGTGCATTTCATTTCCTATCACTAAATTTTATGGATTACTATAACTGAATATATATAGAATATATGTGATATTTATATCATGGTTATAATTATTGAGATTATGTAACCATGGTGAAATTAATATAAAAAAATATAATAACTCAAAACATATATGAAAAACCAAACAGTTATTACCTGAAACGTAACTTTAACAAGGAATAGTTAATAAAGAGGTAATAAAAGTTCATAAGAAAATAATCTACGGAATGATATATATTAATATTACTCAGTAATATATTTATAATAAAATAATATTTATTATACAATAGTTTTTAATGAGTACAATGGAAATCATGACTTAAGGTAAGGGATTTATGTCTCACTTTTTATTATTGTGAGACACATGCCATATTCACTACCTATTTACTCTATTTGGTGTATATAATTCCCAAAAATGTATTTTATGATGATTATCCTATAAATTATAGTGTTTTTTATATCAATTTAAGAGTCTCTATATCATTGGGTTTATTGTTCAAAAGTTACTAAATTGGTAAGGGATTGTTTTTCTCAAATTTCCTTTTTTGAGAGGTATGTTATGTTATGCACCTATATTCTTTAATGAGGTTTATTTACATAAACATTGACATGTAATATAATGAATTTATTCATCTAATTATATTTTATGTTTCATTTTATTTTACCCTTTCCTGGGGATTATGATTCAATGTTACCAAACTGGTAAACAATTTATGTTACAATCCCATAATTTATTGGGATTATTTATGATTAAGTATATAATGTTGAAGTATAATGATCTACATCTCAATAATAATCATTAATTTTATTATAATATTGTTATTAGTTATATCTAAAATTAATGGTACCATTTTTACACTCTTTTATACTTAATATAATTAATAAAATGTTTTAAATTTTTTTTCTCTTTCTCTTTTTAGTCAAAAATCTGATTTCTTCCAAAATCATGTTTTCTAAAAATATTTTCAATTTTTTTAAATGGTATTTTAATATAATTTTTTTAAAAAATGATTTTTAAAATGTTTTATTTTTTAAATTTTTTTTAAAATTATTTTCAAATATTTCTTTATATTTTTTCAAGGATATTTTCAAAGAAAAATTCTGTCAAAATGTTTTATGTTTTAAAATGTTTTTTTTCAAATAGGAGAGTATATTTTACTCAATAAATGTTATAAATGGGTTTTCAAATATTTATATATAAGTAAAAAATTTTATTTTCAAGGAAAATTATTTTGAAAATGTTTTTTTTGTTTTAGAAAGTGTTTTTTATGGAAATGTTGTTTTCCTTAAGATATGTTTTACATAGCCTTTCCCAAATATTTCTCCATCTAAGATGAAATCCTTTATATAATTTATTATTTCATAGAGATATAAACCTAGTACACCATTCATATTATTTTTACAAATGTTTTATGTTTTTGATGAAAATATACATATGAAACTCTATTCTTTTCATGGGTTAATCTATAATGAAATTACTATGAAAAATGTGTCTTTTACATAGGTTTTGTTATAAATAAATGTTTATAATACCAATTTAAAATCATGAGTTATTATATGATGAATTTTTATGATCATATAACTCACATAAATATTGTTTTCATTTTGTGATGGGTTGTACATATATCTCCCTTCAATGCATTGGGTAATGATTAATGTTCTATGAGCTCAAGGGGTACACTGGTTGTTAGAACAAGATAAAAAAGGAGGGTACACTGGTTCTTATACCATGATTAAAATAGGGCACATGGGAGTTTATCCAAATCCCAAAGTATATACATGGGTTTTTAGATAAATCCTATCATGTTATGAATGTATTGGTGTGTATCCTTGAGATATGATTTTTTATTACTATGTGTATGCCAAAAATCTATTTATTATACCATTATTATGATCTAATGGATCATGTTATTTGATTATATTATGATTCATTTCTTATTAAATACATATATTTATTTCATGACTCAATATTATGATCTTTGATATGTATAGTATGGTTTTCAAATGTTATATTCATGTTCTCATAAACTTATGTTCATGTTATGATTACATATCTCCCTTGTTTACCATTTTTGAGAATCTAATATCAACCTTTCTTATGTTTTCTTTTCATAGGTTATAAACAATGAATTTATTTAGGGTATGTATATGAAGGGTACTTAATGGGATGATCATTATGAAAAACATTGATGATCTTTCCCCAGATAAAAATATCATCTTCCATGTTTTTAAATCCACTAAACTATTACAGTCCTTAGGCATGATATTTTTTAATGTATTGAATATTCATCTAAAAAGATGAAATATCCATGTATAAAAATACTATGTATCTATATTTGGTATTAGAGAAAAGGTTTAGTTAACCATTGGAAACTAGGTTGAGAAAACTTTTGTGAGATTCTTAGGGATATTTATAACAATATTTCTAGGTATGTATCTAAGGATAAGTCCAAGGATGACTCAAAGTATAGAAAAATGTATTTGAAATTTGGTAAAGGTTAGAGTTAGTGTTTTCCAAGAAATTACATCTCTATCTTGATAGTACTAGTGTATGTGCCTCTATTATAGATGTACTTAGGGGTGAAAACCATGATAACACCTTATTAAGCTAGATTAGATTAGGAACTTGAGCATGAAAAAGTTCCTTCATAGACAACTAGTATAAAACACTCAAGGTATATGCTTTGGAAATTCAAAAACTATTTATGAACCATAATGAAGGATGTAAATAGATGATGATTATGAATAAATTAGGATAAACCTAATGTATCATATATTAAAAAGAAGGTGTCATGATTTGGACATCCTATAAGTGATTATCATGATTATGTCGCTCCCCACTATGATTAGTGTTGTGCACACTATGCCTTTGGTTTTAGTCAATGGATAGAACTAGAAAGAATCATGTTAATGAGGAATACAATGGAAAATGAAATGATTGTCCTCACAAGAAAATGAATGTTATGTTAGATGAAATGAAAAATATTTTCGCAATGATCACACAAATTTGTCAATATATGATTCATGCTTAACATCCAAATAAGAAAATAAGGGAAAAACATTATGTTGATTCCTTCATGATGAAATTCCCACAATTTTTTGGTTTTTTGATCTATTAGTTTCTAAGAATTTGATTAGTACCATGGAAAAGATATTTTTTATTCTCTTATGTTCAAAGCATAAAAAATTAACTTGGCAATTTACCATCTGGAAGTTGAGGAAGATCAATAGATGAATCTTATTAAGGATATAATTAAATGAGAATAAATTAACTCCATGAAGTGGAATGAGTTTAAATTATTATTTTTCAAAACGTACATTCCTCATATTCATCATAAAAAATGGAGAAGGAATTCTTAGTTCTTAACCATAAGAATAATGAATCAAAAGAAAATTTTACAAGAATTGTGATGTACTCTTCAGTTATTATCATTAATTTTGAATGTAAGGCTGACTGATTCATCAATGGATTAAAACTAAATATCTAATGGGAATTATACACAAGGGACTATGAATACTATTAAGATATTGTTTGATGTGATATCAAGGGGGAAATGGATTTTGTAGTTATGTATCAATCTTATGGTTTTAATAATATGAAAAATGGAATTAAGAGAAAAGTATAAGAACCATGGAGAGAAGAAGATTATATTTCATTAATTATCAATGTGTGGGAAGAAACAAGGAGGAAAAAGTCTTAATTAGGATATTAAATTTTTTAAGTGTGTAAAAGATGTTCATTTAGTGGGTGAATACCAAAGGGATGTGAAAAATTAAGATAATGATGTGTATTAAGAGAAATCCCCATTGAATGTACCTACCACACTTATGTGTTTAAATGGAAAGTAGTTTTGAAATTATGATAAAAAGTTCCCAAATATGAGGGTTAACAACAGTGATCAACACCTACAACCTCTTAATTCAAAGGAAAATGGAAATCTTATGTAATCATTATGGTTGAAGTGAATCATGATAATTAGGAAACACCAATACTCCCCTCATTAATTGATAATTTAATGTTTTATTTTGTATGAATAAACCCTATGAAAACATTATTGTTCATCCTTAAATGAAATTTAATGTGATTATATCCATCTAAATGAATTATATAATAATGAAGTCACATTTGGTATTCTATTGGTACACTTTTAAACAAAATATTTTAATGGAAATTATTTTTTATAAGAAAGTGATTATGGAATGAATAAAGGGTGAATTGGATCTTGGAAGAATGTATGTCCTCATGTGAGATTAACTTTGGAGTTATGGAAACCATAATGAGTTTATAAGTTTAAGGTTTATCATAAGTTCAAAGTCATTGACACCCCTTTTGAGGTTTTATGTGATGGGAGTTTATCAATATTAATGATATTTTAAGAGGAATTTATGGAAATAAAATTCTTTTTAATATAGTGAAAATGTTATTTGAGGATGAATTCTTTTACACTTTGTGGACTTATGATGAAAGGTTACTCTAAGATCGTATCCTATGGATTTAAAAGGTGGTTGGTATCAAAACATTCCTCAAGTTGAGTTTTGTTACAACGATAGATTTCACATGAGAATTCAGATGACTCCTTATGAATCCATTTATGGATAGAAGTGTAGAACTATAATGTATTGGAATGAAGTTTCAGAAATAAATCTATCGAGACTAGAGAAGTCTTATGAGACAATAAAAAATTTTAGATCTATTTAGCTACATGAAATGAATACACAAAGTTGAAAGATATGTTATTATTATAATTTTTGACATGATCTAGAATCTTATGTTAGTGAGAAGGTCCTTCTATAAATTTCACCATGGATGAAAGAAGAGAAAAATAAGCCCTAGGTATTTTAGTCCCTTTAAAATTATCGATCATATCAGGATGGTTGAATATCGATTGGTGTTTTCACCAAACCTCTCTCAGGTTCAAGATATGTTCCATGTATCTCACTAGAGGAAGTACATACCTGATCCATCACATTTATTGAACTCAGAGGTCATATCATCAAATCATGATTTTTCTTATAAGGAATAACTAGTAGATATTTTGGATCATATTGAAAATGTATTACAAAATAATACCACTCCCTTAGTTAATGTTTTTTGGGTGAAACCACCAGTTTGAGAAAGCTACATGGGAACTTGGGGATATGATCAGACATATATATCATAATTTTTTTTACATTAGAGTGGATAATTTATATGGAGAATATCATTTTAAGTAGGGTATAATGTACCACTGTGAGTTTCTATGATATATTTAATAAATTAAATTTCATTTAAGAATCTTTTTACATGAAACACCATATTTAGCTTGTGTTATATACAACACCAAGTTACACTTGCACTGCCTAAAACAATGGCTTAGAATATGTTACATACAACAATGAATTTTAAAAAAACTATGATATATTAAAAAATATTTATTGATAATTTTTAAATATAATGTGTAATGGTTTTTTATAAATAATTCATTTTGATAAAAAATAAATTATTTTTGGTAAAATATTTTTATGTTTCCAAAATTCTACTTCCTCAAAAAATGACTTCATTTCATTTTGAGATCAATACTAAAATTATATTTTCACACATTTTAAAAATAGATTTTATAAAATGAACATAATTTTTTTAATTCATAATGAAAAAATTATCATAGGGTGATTTTTTGTAATTTTTCTAAACAATTTCATTTTTTTGATGAATAGTGAAAATAATAATTTTTAATTAAAAATTTCTTTCTGACTAAATTATTTAAAAGTTAAATTATATTTGAAAATTATTTTAAATTGTAATTAGTTCAATTATACACATAATAATTCAATATATGTCATTGTAATAAATTTATATTGAAATTGGATATAAAAACTTTGTAAGATTTTGATCATTTTTGCTTTGAAACCCTACTTATCATAACATTTGTGGGATTAATAATTAATTAAATCATGACTCTTATTTGAATAGAAATTGGAAAATTAGATTCCCTATTTTGAATTAGAACAATTTATGTTATCTAATAAGGTCAACTTAAATTTTTACCAAAATAAATAGTGAATGCAGTAAAAAATTAATTACCACAGTTGAGGTAAAAATGGATTTATCAGGGGTTAAACTAGAATTATAAGAGTGAAAATGGCATAAAATATTATCTTAACTTTAATTGATCAGTTTATTTCAACCCGAGACATAAAATTATCTAAAATATGTACATTTACTACCGCTTTCTTTTGAAAATGAAAAATTTAATAAGTTAATTAAAGAAAAGGACAAAAAGATACTTTTATGATGTTTAATATCTATAATGACTTGGTATTGGGAAAAAAAGAAATATGTTTGGTTATATATATAATTTTTAAATATATTTATATTTTTTATCATGATAATTTATTTTAATTTTTTGAGGTGAATTAATTACATTAAATTCATAAGAAACACTGACACATTAATTGCTTAGTTAACAATTAAATAAAATAAACGATACAAAAAATATTAAAAGTGAAGTAAATTGAATGAATTATTATTTTACATTATTTTTTTAAGATGAATATATCATGAAAATGAATGTGAAAACAGTATATTTGAGTTCCATCATTGTGATGATATTTTTAAAATTGAAATTAAATGAATAATGTCAAAATTGACATTAATGTTATTTTATAATAAATGATAGATTATTAAATGATTTAAAATTACTAAAAATACTATATTCTGAAAATATATTTTTAAAAATTAATAAATATAAACGTTTTTCCATTCATGTACCAATTTTTCTGTTGTAATTACTATATTGACCATTCAATAGTAAATACTCAATTAGTGTGGTTAAAGTTAAAGCGTTGTTTTTTCACATTACATGTTATTTAGTTAAAATTAATTTTGGAAAACATTGGATTTATATTGTATAAATTAGATATCATATTTTTAATCATCAGATCTTAATTATATAATAATTCTCTCCCTAATTCATCCTTAAAGGGTAAATTACCTAGGTTAGAAAACTAGTTACCATAGTGAAAAAACCAAAATGCTAAAAACAAGGATACTTAGAAGTTAATGAATGAAATGTTTAAAACATGTGTTTTATTGTGTGTTGGAGGTGTTTCAAGATAATATCACCCCTCCACACATTTAATTATCATATTTGGATCCACTTTATGTAATATTGACCTCCCAATAGTGAATAATTTTTAGTATTTGCAAGAACATCACTGCTTCACAACTATAAATGGGTACTTAGTCTCCACACTTATTCACAACTATCAATACATTTGGATCAAAAAATATCTACCCATATCACTTAAAAAATTACCTCCCCTAATCCTATAAGAATTATGTTTAACATAAAGCAATACAAACATGGATTTAGTGCAAACCTAATGGGGATACCTGAAGAAGAGGCAACATTCATCAATAAGCGTTTTCATTTTATTTATTCCTCCAATCCCTTCAATTATTATTATTAAACAATTATATAGTATAATTTTTATCTTAATTATACTGATATGTTTTTATTTTAATTATATTTCCAAAAACTCTACACACTTCCATCAAATGTGCTACGAAATCATTGTTTGTGTGTACAAAGGACTATCATCTTGTGAACTAATTTCATTCCTTTTTTACATTAACACCTATAAAAGATGGTAATAATGAGGTATTTATAATTTATATGCAATATATACTATTTTTATGTTTTTATTATGATTTTTTAATTATTATATTACACATTTCTTCATACGCTCCATTTTTATAGGAATATGGTAATGTCACTAATGTGTACAACAGATTATTACCTCGTGAAGCAATGTGATTCGTTTATGTTTCACATAGAATGTATTAAGAATGTTTTTGATGAAAATATGTTATATATATGAAATAAAAATTATTCTTTAATGATAATATATCATTTATATTTATTTCTTTCAATCCTAGATGAAAATGGAAACATCATTCATGCATGCGTATGACCTACCGTCTCTATGAACGGTGCATTTCATTTCCTATCACTAAATTTTATTGATTGATATAAGTACATATATACTGAATATATATGATAATTATATAAATTTTATCATTATAGATATTATGTAACCATGATCAAGTTAAGAGAAAAAAATACAACATATCAAAACATATATGAAAAACAAAGTGGTTATGACCTGAAACCTATATTTAACCTAGAGTTGGAAATAAATGGGTAATAAGAGATCATAAGAAAATAATATATGGTATAATATATATGAATATGGTTCTCTAATAGATGTTTAATAAACTTTTATTTATTATACATGTGGTTTTAATGAGTATGAAATAAGTCAATACTTAAAGTAAGAGATTTCTATCTCATTTTTCTATTTTGAGAGATACATTTCATATTCACCACCTATTTATTCTACATGGAATATATTCTACCCATGGATGTATTTTATGATTGTTGTCCTAAAAATTATAGATATTTACAAACCTGTTTATGTATCTCTATGTCATAGGGTTTATGGTTCCAAATTTACAAAATAGGTAATGGTTTTTTGTCTCAATTTTCCTTCTTTGAGACGTACAATATGTTATGAATATATATTCATTCACAAGGTGTATATATATCCTATTTTTCATTTAGTATCATGAATTTTTCATCCTTATGATATTTTATGTCTCATTGTATTTTATTCTTTCATGGGTCTTATGATTCAATGTTACCAAAGTGGTAGAAATTTAATGTTACAAACTCATCATTTATCTGAATCATTTATCATTATGTCTCCATTGTTAAAATACCATGATCCACCTCTTGATAATTCTAAAAAAATTATTATCCTCTATTTACTAATGATAAATTCATTTAATGGTACCATTTTCACTCTTTTTTACTTAATATAAATAAGAAAATTATTTTAAGAAAATGATTTTAAGAAAATCTATCTTTATATCTCAATTCGGTCGGAAATCTATTTTCTTCCAAAACCATGTATTATAAAAATGTTTTAATTTTTTTAAAATGATATTTTATGTTCATTTTAAGGAAAATGTTTTTAATTTTTTTATGTTATTAAAAGTGTTTTAAATTATTTTCAAATATCCTTTTATAAGTTTTAAAGGTTATTTTCAAACAAAAAGGTTTTCAAAATGTTTTGTGTTATAAAAAGAGTTTTTTTAAGTAGAAAGGATATTTTCCTGAAGAAATATTATAAATTATTTTTAAAAAATTTCTTTATAAGTTTAAAATTTAATTTTAAAGGAAGAGGATTTTTGAAAATGTTTTATGTTTTAGAATGTGATTTTCAATGAAAGGTTATTTTCTTTAAGAAATGTTCCGAGTGATATTTTAAGAATCCTTATATATCTATGATGAAATACTTTATATAATTTATGATTTACTAGAGATATTAACAAAGGAAACCATTATTATTATTTCTATAAATGATTTATGTTTTTTGTAACACCTGGATGTTTTTGTGAAATATTTTCTTTAAATAATTTTCTTCTTTAGTATCTTTCTTTGCATGAAATTGTGAGTTTAAAAAAACCACAATGTTCCCTTATTGTAAAATTACTATTATAGCCTAGCCGTTAGGTTAGCGGAAATAATTATAACTAACTTATGAAAATGCATTATGAATTTTTTGGCTATCAATTATTCATGAAAAATATAATTCAATTATATATTTTTATTTTTGAGTGAATTACTTTTGGTAATTAAATAATACATTTTCTATATTCATTAAATGGATATTTTAGTCATAGGGTATGAATAAAACCTTATTTTATGTATAAAAACCTTTTTCTAAAAAAAGTTTAATTTTACACCTTTGAATGGAGAACCCCTTTTAAATTAAAAATTTTACACATTAATAATTTTTATATAAAAAAATAAACATGTTATTTTGAAGCGGTATATAAAAATTTAGTTTGGATAAATTTTTGATAACTTTTATGTTTTGATGAATAGTAAAAATACAATAAATTTTAATTAAAAACAACTTTTTTCATCATGATAATTTTTATATTTAAATTATAATATTAAATATTTTTAAAGTATAAATACAATATATTTTTCTCATTTTATATAATGTATGTCATTAACATTAATTGTACATTGAATTCATAGGTAAGAACATTTCAATCTTTTGCAATGATTTAACTTTTAAAACCCATTTCATTATTTCAACAACATGATTAATTTTAAATTAATTACATAAAATTTGGTGTTTTAAATTTTGTAAAATGGATTCCATATTTGGAATAATTAGGTCAAAATTATGTTAATGGGCTACTTTTATTTTTGGGTATTATGAATAGTAACTTTGGTAATTATTTTTAGTACCATAGTTAATTGTAAATCCTGTAATTAAGGGTAAAAATAATATTATAAAATTACCATAACACCTTGGATGAATAAATTCGACCCTTATCATCTATTTTACTAAATGTAATCACTTTATGGCCACTTACCTATGAATATGACATGAATGTAATAAAAATTAATGAATGTGACAAAATATCACAATCTCATTTTATATAAGTATATTAATTTTAATATATGGATAAATAGGAGATAATATGGACTATAGATAGTATCCAGAAATATAAACTAATTAAATATATAATATAAATTTATTTATAATTTTTAGAGATTATATAATTGCCATTAATGATGACACAATAGTGATGTAAAAATTATTTTATTAATAGAAATATCAAATAAATGGTTTTAAAATTATTAAAATAAATATCATATGAACTAATTAATATGATCCACGAATTTTCTAGGTGACTATGACATATTATGAGTGTATTAAGTATATTGTTTCTAATTTATCTTATGTATGGATTTTATTTAAAGTCAATTAAATGAATAGTGTCAAAATTGACACTATTGATATTTTATAAAAATAACATTTTATTAAATTATTTAAAAATTACGAAGTGATAATTATAAGGTCTAAAATTTCATAAAATATCCATTTGTGGTCAATTAACTCCAAATAAGTATATATTTATAACCATTAAATATTTAGAATTTTATTACCACAATTAAAATTCAAAAAGAACAACTAAGTGTCAATTAAATAAATATGGTTTAAATTGACAAAATAAGTTATCCAAAATTTATTTGTTAATGATATTACAACTATATATCATATCATATTATAAATTGGGACTCTTTGGAGGTTTTTGGGTAGGGTTTTATTTTATTATAAATTATTATTTATAGAGTTTCCAAAAGTGCCCCTCACCTCAATTATAAAAGGGAACCTCCTCCCTCACCTCTTAACTTTATTTAATGCATTCATACTCGGCCATCACCTACTATGTTTCCTTATAAAATTCCTTATTTTTATTATAGAGGTTTTTGCCATCTTAAAATACTAGCTCTAGTGCTCTAGGAGGAGTTTTAGAGGAGGCACATCGAAGAAGAGGTAATATCATTTACCGATTCTTTCAAACTTATTTCTTCTTCTACTTCCTCTTAATTAGTTGTTAAATTATAAAGTAATAACATCAGTATCAATAATATAATGGTTTATTATTATAATTATAAAACAACCATATTCCACCTTCTACCCGTCCTATGAAAAATGAAATCACCACGCGTGCGTACGTACGACTTACTGTCTCCATGTTGTGGTGTAATCCGTTTTTTACCACCACCTTACATGGATGTGTATAATGATGGAATTAATATATATATATATATATATATATATATATAATGTATACAAAATTATTTTTCTTCTGAGATACTATACACTATCCACTTCAATACCATTCAACAATTATGGGAATGATATCGTTGCTCGTGCGTACGTACGACTTACCGTTTCCGCAGTGCGATGTGGTTCGTTATATATAATAATCATTAAAGAATGATTTTATAAATGAATTGAATGAATAAATATGAGATATATTATACTAATACCATTATGTAAATGATATAACTATAACCTAAAAATATTAATAAGAACTTATCCGAAAAAACATGCATAAGAACATAAAGCAGTTAATACCTAAATAAAGAGTAATAATGAAATGTTACTAATAAACAGATGAAAATATGTTAATAAATGTTATCATAAAAACTATTATGATTATGTAATAAATAATTAACATTATTTAAATCATTATATAGGAGTTTTGGATACATATTAATAATATCGGACGTAAGGTAAGGTATAACTTTGCAAATCTCTTTTTTATCTGATATTATTTATAAGGAAGTATTTAATGGGGTGTAATTATCATCCACATCCATGTTTCCTAAATTTGTATTTCAAAATATTCTTTATATACTTTTATCATTGTTAAAATTCAATTTTACCCATTGGTAAATTTTTACTAAATGGTATGAATGGAATATTTTTTCATTTTCGGTACGCGGTACTTTTTGACTTTTCCGGAAAAAGTACGAGAATAATGTTTTTTTAAATTGTATGACCTGAACATATTTTTATGCTTTCATAATGAATTATTTCCTTGAATATTCTCCGAAAATATTATAAGTTTATTTTCACATAAAATTATCTCTTCTAAAATTGTGTGGTATTTTGAGGATGGAAAACGTTTTTGAAGAAGAAAGTATATTTTCCTCATGAATTAATTTCAAGTGTTTTCTCAAAATTATTTTCGATATAAGATGAAACTATTTAAATAGGGTTATATTTATAACACTATTATTACTATGATTTGATTTTTTTTTTATGATTTAATGTTAATTAAGAAATCCATTTTTTATATAAATTATGATTAAATGATGTTTAAGAAACCCATTTGATTTCATGGGTTATGCAATGGTGAATGTTTTTATGTTTTTTTGGAGAATGTAAGAATGGTTTCATTATTAGATGAGTGAGACTTATATATCTCTCTAATTCATTGGGTATATATTTATATCTCATGATATAAACATAACAGGAACAATAAGTAAATCTAGTCCAGTAATACATGGCTAAGACGAGGAGTGAACTTAGTTCAGTAATAAAATTTTTCCACTATGATGGTCTCAACAATGAGCCTTGACTAATATGAAATGAATTTCTATGCTTATGTCTGTATTCCAAAAAATTTCATGTCTTATGTTATGACTATTGGGATTACATTTCAATGTTATTATTTATCCCATGACACGATATTATGATCTTTTATATGTAATATAAGATTTTCAAATGTTATTTCTTATGATTATGATATGATTGACATTTACATTGTTTACCCTTACTGAGAATTTGAGCTCACCCTTTCATATGTTTCTTTTCCCAAGGTCATGAAGAAGGGTATTAAGTATGATATGTCAAAAGGCAGTCTAGTTATGAAGAAACAAATAGGATATAATGTGGTTTTTTTATGAACAAGTTGTTTATGTTTCCTAGTTTCTAAAGACACTAAACCTATATGGTTCTGGAATGGTTTTGTTATGTTATGTAATAAATATTCTTCAATTTTGAAGTAATATCTATATGTAATGTTTGGGATGTTAGAGTTGGTATCAGAGCAAAGGTATAGTTAGCCTTTGGAAACTATGATTAGAGAACCATAGTAAGAACCCTAAGAATATGTCTAAGTATAGGTTACAATCCTATATTATAGTTTTAAATATGTTTTTGAATAACCTAGAATAAAATATAATGTTTACAAAATTGAAATTTTATTCCTGAATTATGTGATTTTCCCATTATGATTAGTGTTTCTCACACAATACTTCTTGGTTTTGGTCAATGGCTGGAACCCAAATGAACCATGTTAATGTTTAAGGGGATAGGTAATGAAATGATTGTCCCCCTGAGCAACCAAATGTTATGAGAGATGGAATGAAAAATATTATAGCCATGATCACAAAAATTTCTTCAGCTATGAATCATGCAGGACTTTCAAACAAGAAAAGGAGGGAGAAACTTTCTGTTAATTCCTTCACGAGACAACATCCTCCTTCATTTAGGGGGTCTTCTGATACATTAGTGGGAGAACAATGGATCAGTACCACTAAAAATATATTTTCAATTCTACAATGTTCTGAACATGATAAAGTCATCTTATCAGTCTATCATTTGGAAGGAGAAGCTGATCAATGGTGGAATCTTATCAAGAATATGAGGCAAAAAGATGAAATTGAGTCCATGGAATGGGACAAGTTAAGAACTTATTTTTTAATAAGTAATTTCCTTTTATTCTTCTAATAAAGATTGAGAAGTAGTTAAATGAACTTAAGAAAAAGGATGATGAATCCATTGGTACATACGAAGAAAATTTTTCATGTCTTTCAAGGTATGCTTCTGGAATTATTATCCAACCTGAGAGTAAAATTGATCAATTATTTAGTGGATTAAAACCAAATCTCAAAGGTAATTAGACATATGGGACTTCAATAACTATGAAGAAATAGTTTGATGTGCACTTAAGGGTGATATAGATATTGGATTAACCCATCTGTCATATGGGTTTGATAATAAGAGAAAAATGGAATTCAAAGGAAAATATAAAGACCACACATAAAATAAGATGATTTTTCCCTTATTATCAAAGTGAGGAAAGAAACATAGATATAATTGTCTTAAAGGGACTAGTAAATGTTTTAAGTGTGGAAAAGATGGTCATAAAGTAGTTGAATTCCAAATTAATGGGAAAAAGATGTATAATGATGCAAACAAAGAAAAGGCTACACAGAATTTACCTCCTACATTTCAAGGTTACAAGTGAAATGAAATGGGGAATTATGCCAATAAATGCCCTAATACAAGGGTTATTGATGATGATCGATGTCAAAAAAAATCTTAAAGACAAAGGCAAATTAAATTCACATGAAATCACTATAAGAGACATGGAGTACGATAATGAAGTAGTGAAAGGTACACTTACCATCCACTCTAATGTAGAAAATGTTTTATTTGATTATGGATCCACCCACTCTTTTATTTCTGAATAATTTTCTAAGGGTATCACTGTATTACCTCCATAATTATATGTTGAGTTAGCAATGAAAACTTCCAATGGCACAACAGTCACATCAAAAGTGTATAATTCTTCTCCGGTTGAAGTTTATGGGGAATTGTTTCTTTAAAATCATGTCATCCTTACTACAGTGAAATTTGATGTTATTCTTGGCATGGATTGTCTTTATCTATATTGAGATCATATAAATTTCCAAGGAAGAGAAGTCACATTTCATATTCTAGTTCAATCTATGATCATCTATCAATGCAAGGATGAATATAACCTTCCAGTAGAAATTTATTCCATCTTATAGGTCTTGATTCCAATAAATGAAGATTATTTATCTAAAATGGTTGGGGAGAAAATCATGATCAATAATACACCCATTATACGAGAGTTTGATTATGTGTTTATGGAGGAATTTCTAGGTCTTCCCCCAAATTGTAATGTTGAGTTTTCAATAGAACTCATACCGAGTTCTATGCCTATTTCAAAGACATCTTATAGAATGGCCCCAACTGAGTTTCATGAATTAAAGAAGCAACTCCAAGAGAATCTTGATAATGGATTCATATTCCCTTGTGCGTCACCTTGGGGAGCACCTGTTCTATTTGTTAAGAATAAATTTGGATCATTGAGACTCTTCATTGATTATCGATAACTTAACAAGATCACTATCAAGAATAAATATCTTGTTCCCTATATTGATGATTATTTGACCAACTACGTGGAGCTCAATACTTTTCCAACATTTATCTTCATTCAAGATATCATTAATTAAGGGTAAAGAATGAGGATATACCAAAGTTAAAATTCCGTACAAGGTATGGACACTATGAATTTGTAGTGATTCCTTTTGGTCTTACTAATTCTCCCGCTATCTTCATGGATCTAATGAATAGAGTCTTTAGAGACTATCTTGATCAGTTTGTGGTAGTCTTTATAGACAATATTCTTGTCTATTCAAAGGGAAAGGAATAACATGAAGATCATTTTATAATTTTACTAAAGACCCAAAGAAAGGATAATATTTATTCCAAATTTACCAAGTGTGAATTTTGGATTCAGAAAGTTTCATTTTTGGGTTACATAATCTCAAGAGAGGGGATATCTGTGGATATAGAAAAAATAGAGGTTATTAAAAGATGGCCCAGACTAATAACAGTAACTGAGATCTTAATTTTTCTTGTTTTTATTGGATATTAGCAATGTTTTGTGAAATATTTTTCACGATTATCTGATCCACTATTCAAGTTGACTCGAAAAGGAGTTAAGTTCATTTGGATGGAGGAATGTGTAGAAAATTTCAAAGAACTAAAAAGAAGGTTAGATAGTGCACCTGTACTTACACTGCCTTATAGTAGAGAAAGGTTTGTGATATACAGTGATTCATACATAAATAGGATGGGATGTGTTCTCATTCAAAATGATATGGTTATATCTTATGCCTCATGAAAGTTGAAAATTAATGAGCAAAATTACCCAACTCATGATTTGGAGTTAGATATGTTAATTTTTTCATTAAAGATATGGAGGCATTATATTTTTGGTGAAAGGTGTGATATTTATATTGATCATAAAATTTTAAAATATATTTTCACACAAAAGGAGATGAGTATATACCAAATAATATGGTTGGAGTTGATTTAAGATTACGAATACTCAATACATTACTAGTATGGGAAATCGAAAAAGGTGGAAGATGCTTTGAGTCGAAAAGACCATGCTAACTTATTAATGATTAGCATCACGAAAGATCCAATATTTATGGATTTTTAAAGGATGTATCTTGGAATTTTAATAGAAGGGGATAAATCCTATATTTATCAAATTAATGTTCAACTATCTATACAAGTGAGGATTAAATAGGCATAAAAGAAAGATGTAGAGTTACAAAATAAGGTGAGTAATGTTCCTGAATTCAACCTTGATTGTGATTAAAAAATAAGGTTTAGGAACTGGGTCTGTATTCTTCCCACACAAGAATTAAATAAGGAGCTATTGGATAAGGATCATAGTTCTTTATTCTCTATTTACCCTGGAAGCACAAAGATTAATATGAACCTGAAAGAGTACTTCTAGTGGGATGGCTTGAAAAGAGATGTCGCCAAATATTTCTCTCGATGCTTGGTTTGTTAGCAAGTCAAGTCTAAGAGAAAAAAGTCTAAGGGGATGTTATAACCATTACCCATACCAGAATGTAAATGAGAATACATCACTATGGAATTTGTCTTCGGACTTACCAAAACATCCAATGGAAATAATGTCTGGGTTACATTTGATCACCTTACGACGTCAGCACAATTTATTGCTATTAGAGAGGATTTATTTCTTGATCAGCTTGCCATGATATATATAAAGGAAGTGGTAAGATTGAATGAATTAACACTTTCCATTATATCTGATCGAGATCTGAGGTTTAACTTGAAGTTTTGTCAAAGTCTTCAGCATGCTCTGGATATAGTGTTATGTTTCAACACTGCTTATCATCTTCAGACAGACAGTCATTCTGAGAGGACAATTCAAACTCTGGAAGACATGTTGAGAGCTTGCTCTTTGGTTTTCAAATGTGGTTGGGATAAACACCTACCTTTGGTGAAATTTTCTTACAATAATAGCTTTCAATCGATTATTCAGATGGATCCTTATGAAGCCCTCTATGGAAAGAAGTGCAGAACACCAAATTACTAGAAAAAAGTTGGGTAAAGAAATCTATTAGGACATGATCTTGGAGATGGAATGGTAGAAAAGATCAGATATATTCAACAATACATAAGAGTAGCTCAGAGTGGACAAAAAGTTTATAATAACAACTGAAGAAAAGACATAGAGTTTTAAGTGGGTGATAAGGTGTTCTTACGAATATCTCCCTGGAAGAGAGTAATGAGATTTGGAAAGAAGGGAAAGCTGAGCCCAAGGAATATCAGTACTTTTGAAATTATGGATCATTTTGGGATGGTAGATTACTGATTGACGCTTCCACCAAATATCTCTCAAGTTCATGATGTGTTCCATGTATCTCTCTTGAGAAAGTACACACCCGATCCTTCACATATACTAAGCTCAGAAGGCGTACTGCTGGAGCAAGATCTTTCTTATAAAGAACAACCGATAGAGATTATGGATTAAAGAAAAAAAGGTCTACGAAACAAGACCAATCACTTGGTTAAAGTTTTATGGAGGAACCACCAATTTTAAGAATCTACATGGGAACTTGAGGATATGATGAGGGAGATGTATCCTCATCTGTTTATTTCCAAGTGATGAATTTTGAGGGCGAAATTCAATTTAAGGGGGGGTAGAATGTAACACCCAATAGTTTTTATGAGACATTTTATTTAAATAATTTTTACTATTCAGTATATTTATTTTCATAAAATCATGAGTTTAAACTAATCGCAAGATTCCCTTATTATAAAATTACCATTATAGCCTAGCTGTTAGGTTAGCGGGAATAACTATAACTAACTTATGAAAATGCATTGTGAAGTATTTGGCTATAAATATTTTATGAAAAATATAAATAAATTAGATATTTTTATTTTTGAGTGAATTACTTTTGATAATGAAATAAAATATTTTTGATATTCATCCAGTGGATATTTTAGTCCATGGTATGAATAAAACCCTATTTTATGTATAAAAACCTATTTTTTTTAAAAAGCTTATTTTTATACCTTTGAATGGAGAACCCTTAATAAATTAATAATTTTAAATATTAATAATTATTATATTAAAACATAATCATGTTATTTTTAAGAGGGATATAAAAAATTTACTTTGGATAAATTTCTGATAACTTTCATGTTTTGATGAATAGTAAAAATATAAAAAAATTTAATTGAAAACAACTTTTTCATCGAGATAATTTATATGATAAAATTATAATATTGAATGGTTTAAAAGTATAAATAGAATAATTTTTTATCATTTAATATAATTTATTTCATTAGCATTAATTTTACATTGAATACATAGGTAAAAACATTTCAATATTTTGCAATGTTTTAACTTTTAAAACCCATTTCCTCATTTCAACAATGGGATTAATTTTAAATTAATTACTGAAAATTATATGTTTTGAATTTGGAAAATGGATTCCATATTTGGAATCATTAGGTCCAAATTATGTTAATAGGCCACTTTTATTTTTGGTCATTATGAATAGTAACTTTGGTAATTATTTTTATTTCCATGGTTAATGGTAAATCAGAAAATTAAGGGTAAAAATAATATTATAAAATTACCTCAACACCTATAAAAATTTTATTGGATGACTAAATTTGACTCTTATAATCTATTTTTCCAAATGAAATCACTTTATGGCCACTTACCTATGAATATGACATGAATGTAATAAAAATTAATGAATGTGACAAAATGTCACAGTCTCATTTTATATAAGTATATTAATTTTAATATATGGATAACTGGTAGATAATATCAACTATAGATAGTCTCTGTAAAGAAAAAAAATTAACTACATCATATAAATTTATTTATATTTTTTAGAGATTATATAATTACCATTAATGATGACACAATAGTGATGTAAAAGTTATTTTATTAATAGAAATATCAAATAAATGGTTTTAAAAATATTAAAAAATATCATATAAACTAATTAATGTTCTCCAAGAAATCTATATTTGACTATGACATGTTATAAGTGTATTAAATTTTTTTTCTTTTAATTTATCTTATGTTTGGATTTTATTAAAAGTAAATAAATGAATAGTGTCAAAATTGACACTATTGATATTTTATAAAATAAAATTTTATTAAATTATTTAAAAATAAAAAAAAATATTTGAAATTTACAAAGTGATAAATATAAGGTCTAAAATTTCATAAAATATCCATTTATGGTTAATTAACACCATATATGTAAATATTTATAACTATTAAATATTTATAATGTTATTACCACAATTAAAACTTAATTGAATAACTAAGTGTCAATTAAAACGATATCATTTAAATTGACAAAATAAGTTGTAAAAAATTTATTTGTTTATAATATTACAACCCTATATCATCTAATCTTAGAAATTTGGACACTTTGGTGGTTTTTGGGTAGGGTTTGAGTTTATTATAAATTATTATTTATGGTGTTTCCAAAAGTTTACCTCACCTCAATTATAAAAGGGAACCTCCTCCCTCACCTATTCACTTCATTTTGAGTCTTCATGCTTGGCCATACACTGACCTTTTTACTTCTCAAATTTCATATTTTCATTCTAGAGGTTTATGTCATCTTTCAAGACCAACTCTAGTTCTTTGAGAGGAGATTTAGAGGAAGCACATAGAAGAAGTCGTAATATCCTTTACCGATTCTTTCAAACTTATTTCTTATCTTACTTTATATTAATTAGTTGTTTAATTATAAAGTAATAATATAAGTATCATTTATATAATGATATGTTATTATAAATATGAAACAACCATATTCCACCTTCTACCCATCCTATGAAAAATGAAATCACCACGCGTGTGTACGTTCAGCTTACCGTATCCATGCCGTGGTGTAATCCATTTTTCACCACCACATTACATGGATTGGTATAATGTTGGAATTAATAAATATATATATGATTGATATAATTTTATTCTCAGAGACTATACACCATCCACTATAATACCATTCAGCAATTATGGGAACGATATCGTCGCTCGTGCGTACGTACAGTTTACCGTTTCCACGGTGTAATGTGATTCATTCTACATAATATTCATTAAAGAATGATTATATAAATGAATTGAATGAATAAATATGATATATATTATAATAATAACATTATATAAATGATATAACTATAACCTAAAAGTATTAATAATAACTTATCCAAAAAAACATGCATAAGAACATAAAGTAGTTAATACCCGAATAACGAGTAACAATGAAATGTTACTAAAAAACGAATAAAAATATGATCATAAATGTTATAATAAAAATTATTATGATTATTTAATAAATTAGTAACATTATATAAATCATTATACATGCGTTTTATATACATACTAAGCATATCATACATTAGGTAAGTGATAACTTTACAAATCTTGTTTTTATCTGATATTATTTATTAGTAAGTATTTACTGGGGTATAATTATCATCCATGTCTATGTTTACTAAATATGTATTTCAAAATATTATTTATATCCTTGTATAATTTTTAAAATTCAATTTTACCCATTTCTAATTTTTACTAAATGGTATGAATGGAATCATTTGTTGTTTTCAGTACGAGGTACTTTTTGAATTTTCCGAAAAAAGTACGAGAAGAATGTTTTTTTAACTTGTAAAACATGAATGGATTTTTTACACATTCATAAGTCATTATTTATTTTAATATTAAATTATAATATTATATGTTTATTTTCAAATAAAATTATTTCTTTTAAAATTTTGTGGCAATTTGAGAAAGGAAAACATTTTTGAAAAAGAAAAGATATTTTCCATAGGAATTAATTTCATGTGTTTTCTCAAATTTATTTTCCATATAAGATGAAACTTTTTAAATAGGGTTATATTTATAACACTATTATTAATATGATTTGATTTTTTTAATTTTTGAATGTTATTTAGGAAATTCATTTTCTTTATATCAATTCTGATTGAATGATGTTTAAGAAACCCATTTGATTTCAACGGTTATGCTATGGTGAATGTTTATTTTGTTTCAGTGGAACATGTAAGAATGATTTCATTATGATATGGTTGGGAACTATATTTCCCTTAAATGAATTAGGTAAATATTTATATCTCATGAGATAGACTTGACTGGAATGGCAAGTAAATCTGGTTCTGCAATACAAGGCTGGAATGAGGAGTGAACTCGGTTCAGTAATGGACTTTGTCCGCTATGATGGTCTCAACAACGAGCCATGACTAATATGAAATGTTTTTATATGATTATGTGTGTATGGCACAAAATTTCATGTCTTATGTTATTACTATTAGTATTACATTTCACTTTTATGATTTATCCCATGACATGATATTATGATCTTTTATATGTAAGATAAGATTTTCAAATGCTATGTTCTTATGATTATGATATGATTGATATTTTCCTTATCTACCCTTACTGAGAATTTGATCTCACCTATTCATATGTTTCTTTTCCCCAGGACATGAATAAGGTTATTAAGTAATATATATCAAAATAGAGTCTAGTTATGAAAAAATAAGTGGGAGATAATGTGGATGTTTTATGAACCGGTTGTTTATGTTTCCTAGTTTTTAAAGAAACTAAACATATATAGTTCTGACATGTTTTTTTATGTTATGTAATAAATATTCTTTATTGTTGAAGTAATGCCTATATGTAACGTATGGGCTGTTATATTTTTTATGGAAAGGTACCTATGAAACCCACTTCTTCTCATAGGTTATGCTATGATGAAATGATCATGAAAACAGTATATTTTCCACAAGTTATGATGTGATGAATTTTTATGATAAACATTTAATTTCATGGGTTGTTTTTATAATTAATGTTTATGATATTATGAAAAACACAAATATAGTTTTAATTATTTGATAGGTGGGAACTATATCTCTCTCCAATTCTTTGGGTAATGATAAATGTTCTATGACCTCAGAGGGTACACAGATGGTTGGCCCAAGCCCAAAAAGGAGGGTACATAGGTACTTAGCTAATGCCTAAAAGAGGGTACATGAAAGGCCATCCTAGCTTGAATTAGGTACATGGGTGGTTATCCCAACCCTATCGTTTTAGGAATGTCTTGGTTGGTAGCCTTGACATAAGATTTTCTATGCTTGTGTGTATGCCACAAATCTATTCTTATACCAATGTTATGATCTCATGGGTCATGTTCTTGGATTATATTATGATTCATGTCTTTTTTACTACCAATATTTATACCATGACTCAAGATTATTATAATTCATAACTAGGGAATGGATTCCAAATGTTATGTTCATGTTCTCATACCCTTATGTTCATGTTATGCTTACATATCTCCCTTGTTTACCCTTACTGAGCATCTAAAATCACCCTTTATTATGTTTACATTTATCAAGTTATGAAGAAAGGTTCTATTTAGGTTATGTCTATAAATATTATTGAATTTGAAGATCTTTGCGGGAACCATTGAATAATTTTTACAATATTCGAAGACCATGTTTATGTTTTCAAATGCACTATACTATTATGGTCCTCGAGTGTTTAATTTCAAAATGTGTTGAATATTTATTTAAAAAGATCCAATATCCATCTATGAAAATCCTTGGTCTCAATATTTGTAACTAGGGGTGATAACCCCAAAAGGGTACATTGGGTATTAACACAATTGTTACCTAGTTTATGATAAAGAGGTCTTACTTCATCCCTAGTTTGACACTCTCAGGGATATGCATTGGAAAATTAAAAAAATCTTTACAAACCATTATAAAGGACTTAAATAGATTGTTTTGTTAGAAAATATAATAGTAAACATTACCATAGATAACATATATTGAAACCTAGAGACTCATAAGTTTGGATTTATATTTTATTTATAAGTTATTCATTCTTCTTTCACTATTTCCCTTTTTAAATTATATTTTTATGTTTGAGTGTTATCATACTTTTTTTTGTTTTATTTTATGGAGGGAAATAGTAGGAACCATAAAAATAACCAATGTGATAAGAAATGTGATGACTTCTCAAATGATATGCCTTTTCTCTTGGGATTGAAAGTTGGGAACTTCAGGCCATAAGTGCCTTAGCTGACTCATGCTATGAACAATAACATGAATCATGTGGAATTACCACATCCTCAAAAAAAATAACATGTTGTAGCTGAGTAATTTATATGATAAAGGACTCCTACCTTCAGTGGATATTTTTGATCCACTCATCATGAAACATTGGATTAACTCTATTGAGAATATATTCTTTATCCCCCAATTCTCAGAATAATAGAAAACTGTGTTGATTTTTTATCTTTATTAAGCGGAAGATGATTATTTGTGGAAATCATCAAGAATATTATTTACAAAGAGTAAATTGATTCTATGGAATGGGAATTATTTAAGAAAATATTTTTCAATAAATATTTTTCCCAGAAAATCTATCATAAAATGGATAGGGATTACCTCTGAATAAAGAAAAAGGAAGATGAGTTTATAGGGGTGTATGAGGAGAACCTCACAATGATGTCATGGTATGCCTCTATTTTCATCAACAAAAAAATTAAGGTGGTTTGTTTATTTAGTGGATTAAAGTAGAGATTCTGAAAACCTCTATATATTGACACTTAGATAACTATAAAAATGTTTTCTATTATACCCTTAAGGTTAATATGGATATAGGTGATTCTCAGTGGTCTCATGGGCCTAGAGATTAAAAGCGTAAATTAATGGTTTCTTAAGGAGGATAAATGGATAAATATCATTGAGGAAATCATACCCAAAATCCCACATATTAAAATTTTGGGATTATTAATTGAAAAACTATCTCATGGGAACCAGGAGATTATATAATGTGAGGAAGAAGGGAATCAGGCTAATCAATTTCATAGAGAGATGAAGAAACTCACTAATGTGACGGAAGAAAAAATGGTTTATATCAACACTAAACATGAAATATTGTGTTTAAACTATAAGAAAAACGAGAATTATGAGAACTAATTCCTTAATCCATGGTTTGTTTGAGACAATAATTTAAAACAACCTCCAAGTACTATAGAGAAAGGAAGGGAAAATTCTATCACTAATGCTGAGGTGGATCATGATTTTTTTGTGATTGTTATACTAGTTATTATTTAAATAACAGGGAATATTCTTTTTTATTATAATTATACACATTCATCCATATTTTTCAAGTATATGAGAACCATTAAAACATCAGATCTAAACATTATGGTTGAGCTATGTATAAGAAAAAAATGGAGCAATTGTTTTATCCCAAGTATATAACTCCTCCTTATTAAATGCATGTAGACTAAAACTTACTGAAAATATTTTCTTACTTTAGTGGAGTTTGATGAAATATTGGGCTTTGATTGGCTATCCATATATTAATATAACATCAACTACATAGATAGTGAGTCCACTTTTTACATCCTGAGTTATCCTATGATTCTATACAACTGTAAGAAGGAGGAAGAATCTTCTATGTAATATTCATATCAACTGTGGGTATTATTTTATTTTGAGAAATAATATATAGTTAGAATTATTTATTAAATGTATAGAATTATTCTTATATACATTCCCATTGTGAGGGATTATACTAAGTCATCCCCTTAAGAGTTATTTGGTCTTTCTCCTAATCGAGATTTTGATATCTCAATTGAACTATTAACTAGATCTCTACATATATCCAAGGATCCATAAATAATAGACACATTTTATTTAAAATAATTATAAAAGTAATTACAATAGAATATAGATTAGGGTTTTATATTCCTAAGTGATTCATCATGGGCTGTTCTAGTCCTCTTCATCAAGAAACTGGATAGATCAATGTGCCTCTGAATTGATTATCACGAACTAAATAAATAAAAGATAAAAAAAGTATCCATTCTCAATGGATTGATTACTAGTTAGATCAACTATATAGGGCCCATTATTTTTATAAGGTGGACCTTTAGTTAGGATATCACCAATTAAATGTGAAGAATAAAGATATTACCAATACTTCTTTTTGAAATATGTATGGAACCTATAAGTTCATAGTGATTCCATTAATTCTATCTAATTATCTATAAATATTTATAGACTTAATGAATAGATAAATTAGATATTACCTTGAAAAATTTATTGTATTCATTAATAATTATATTTTGATATACTATAAATGAAAGGATGTGTATAAGAAGAATTTTTATACCCTTTTAATGACATTTTGTAAGGAGAAACTATATGAAAAGTATAAAAAATTTGAGTTTTGGATGGAGGATGTGTCATTAATGGGGTATGTTATCACCAGTAAAGGGATATATTTGGACCCTTGTTTGATAAAGACATTTGTGGTGTGGTCCAATCCAACATCTGTAAAATAAATCTATGATTTCCCTAGACTGGTTTTGTATTACCTATGATTTTTGGGAACCTTCTGGTGATTATGAAACCAAATATAGAAGATTAACCAAATGGGTGTAAAGTTTATCTGGAATGATCAATGTGAAGATATATTTAAGTTGTTGAAAAATAGAATTATCACTACACAAGTCCTCAAACAATCCTAAAATCAAAAACAATTTATAGTATATAGTGATGATTCACAAAAGGGAATGGGATTTGTACTAATGGATAATGATAAAGTGATAGAATAATTATCATGGAAGATTAATTTTAATGAGAATAATAGTAAAATGTATGATTTGGATTTTTTATGTAGTGATATTTGCATTGAAAATATGGTGACATTATCTATATGGGGAGAAGTGTGAAATATACACGAACCATAAGATCCTCAAGTATATTTTCAAATAGAAAGAGCTTAATATTCACCAATAAATATGGTTATAAATGAGAAAAGACTATGACTAATCACTACACTATCATCATGTGAAATAAAATAAGGTGGACGATTCTCTATGTAGAAAGGATCAAGAACCCTTATCAATGATGATAATTGAGAAGGATCTAATATTCTTAGACCTGAAAATGATGGAGATGGGATCATAAAGGAAGGGACATCATCATTCCTTTAACAAATTATTTGTCAAACATATATTATAGGGACTATTATGCGTGATAAAAAATATGATTTGAAAATATAGTAGAATTTAGCAGATATAAGAATAGTGAAATCCTCAGAGATTAAAATGGATGAAAATAGAGTTTTATGATTTGGGTCACAACTATGTGTACCATAAAATCACGAGATAAAAAAGTAGATGTTGAATGATGCATATAGATTTAAATTATTCATCCACCTAGGGTGTATTAATATGTATCAAGTTATTTGGGAGGAGTATTGGTGGGATAATATGAAGAAGGAGATCATGGAATATATATCAAAGGTCCTTATATATCTACAAGTAAAGGCTAAATGGAAAATGTATAATATGATGATGCAAAAATTACCCATACCTACATGAAAATGAGAAAACATCATCATGGACCTTTTCACTGGACTTATAAAAAAATATAGAGGAAATTATTCAATATGGGTAGTGGTGGATAATATTATAAATACTACTCACATATTTTCAATTAAGAAGGACCTCTCATTCAATCAGCTTGAAAGAATATATATCAGATAAGTGGTGAGGTTTCATATAACACCATTGTCGATTATATCCAATCAATATTTACATCCATATTATGAAAGATCCTCCAATATTATATAAACACGGAGTTAATATTTAGTATGACTTATCAACCCAAAAATTATGTCTAATCTGAGAAGACTATCCAGATACTGGAAGATATATTGAGAGTATGCTCGATGAACATCAAAGTAGAATAGAAATTAAATATTTCATAGGTCAATATATCTTATAATAATATTTTCTACTTAGGAATCCAAATGGATTCATATGATATCCATTATGGTAAGAGATGTAGAATAATTTCATGTTGGGATAGAGTTCCAAAACACAAGCTGCTGGGTCCTGAAATGGTTGAGGAAAATTTAGAAACGTTCAAGAACATTCAATATCAAATAATTATTGGTCAGAGTCGAAAGAAGAGTTATTATGAAAATCATCTATGAGACATGAAGTTTAAGGTTGGAGATAAACTATTCCTCCAAATAACTCCCTCAAAGAGATTTTTTATATTTGGGAAGAAGGGTCAGCTAAGTCCCAAGTACATCTACCCATTTGGGATTCTTAAAACCATTAGATCCATGGCTTATCAACTAGTACAACCACCAACTTTGTCTCAAGTGCATGATGTATTCCATATACCCCTATTGAAGAAGTACACACCAGATCCCTCATATGTACTAAATTTAGATCACATGCAGCTAGAAAACAATCTCTCTTATGAGGAGTATATAGTGAAGATCTTGGACTGTAAATATAATGTTCTAGGAAAAAACAAAACTCACCTAGTCAATGTACTATGAAGAAACCATAAGTATGAAAAGGGGACATGGGAACTAGAGGAATCCATAAAGCGGAAGTACCCTCAGCTATTGTCAAATTATTATGTAAAATCAAATTTTAAGGGGGGGATGTAAAATATTGAATTTTATCAATAGAACTTCCCTTATAGATATATAATTATGTCTTATTAAGCAATATAATATTATATAATTTACATGATCCACATGATAAAATCGACTACATTTTATTGTAATAATATTAACATTACATTTAGAGAATAAATATAGACATATGAATTGAAATTATTACAATGATACAAAAATATAAAATAAGATAATTATAATAATAAGAATATTTTGATATACTCAATCCCATTGAATAATCGAACTAAAAAAACACATTAGGTATGATGTAACGCCCCGACCCTAGAAGTCTAGAGTTGGTACATTATTTTATTACATTATAATGTTTACAAGGAATTAATATCCCAAAGGATCAAATAGTTTAGTACTTTTGGAAAACTAGATACATACATTGGGTCAATAATACAACTTGAAATGAAAAACAACATATAAGTTTTATTGGGAACATCCACAAATCTAAGTTTATCCCTACAATTCATTTATAATACACCTCTTAGAATCCTGGGGGAAAATGAAACATAAAAAATGGGTGATATTAGATGCTTAGTAAGGGTAAAAAATACAATGGAATATATCCTAAAAATAAACATTAGGCACTATGAATAACTAAAAACAAATACCATTAAAAATAAACTTATATATACTATGTCAGGAATAAGAGCTGAATAAATAATTTCATAATAAAACATAATCATGGGTATTATATTAGTTGAATAACCAGATGAAATTTTAATTACTAGCTTCATAATGAGGGAATTCATAATGTGGGACATCGTAACCATACTGTCATGGTATCGTGCCAAGACCATAAATAATCATACTGTCATGGACTCATGATAAGACCATAGTTTGTCTCATGAGGCCTACTGATGCACCGAGGGGATATAACACGCCCCACACAACACTTACTAAGTACAATGCATTTCTCATATGAACAAGGATAAATATAAACAACATACACATTCATATTTAAACTAATATATGAAATATATATAACTTTCCCCAATCATTAAACATAAACTCTAACCATTCAGAGTAATATGGTCAATGGTTTCAAGATAGCACATCCACAATCAAACTAATCATTAAAAATCAAGAAAACATTATGGATGATATCACATGAGATAAACCTCAATTAATTAAAAGATTCAACAAAGGATGTTGACATAGATGGAGATACTTTTAAATGATACCATTAAAAAATCATTGAGAAAATAATCCTTAAACATTCATAAGTGTCCCATAACACCTTGAAACATTCAAATAACAATAGCTTAGAATATCATGAGAATAAGGAGAATCTTTATATGATATACCAAATGGAATTACATACAACACATTTAAGGAATAAGTGGTCAACAAGGCATATATCTCAGAAAAGTTAAAGCGAGACGAGTAAAATAATTTTTTCTTTGGAAAGAAGAGTTCATTTAGAAAATCATATTTATTTGTCATGAAATCATAATGTAAACATTTATATCACAGAAAATAAAATTTAATAACATTTAAATTATATTTTAGGCATATATGTTTTCCTACCAAAGTTAAATTATGTAAAAATAGTTTTTAAAGAAGCTTTATAAATAAAACATTTTAGTGTGGTTTAAGGAAAATATTAAAGAGATTTTAAAGCGGAAAGGCATGTTTGTTTTCATAAAACCAGAAATTAACCAAGATTTTTTTAATGATAAAAATTACGATTTTATAAAAAAAATTATGGCATAAAATAGATTATCGAGTTCCCTTCAATACAGGTAAGAATTCGAGAAGTTCTACTGAACCAGACATGTATTTCAGGAAGAATTTTTAAAATATTATTTTAAAAAATGTAACTCCCCATAAAATAAAGAATAATTATGATTAATAAAAATATATAGAACATTCAAATATAATTTATGAGAGTTAAATAGGAATAAATAATAATTTCATTGAGGTGATTAAATAATAAGAGAAACCCGAATGAAAATGGAGGGTTGAGTAGAAAATACTTAAAACTTTGTAATAAATTGAATTAGATGCCAAAAAATTAATTATAATCAAATGATAAATTATATAATGAAAATAAATATATTAATGAAATGAAACGTCAATGGTAAGTATACATACACCATACACAAGTAGTAGTAGTGAATACGAAATATCTCACAAAAATGGAAGTGAGATGAAGAAACCCTTACCTTTAGTTCGAAGGTGTTCTCCACTTGATCTTAATGACCTGAATAATAAAATTTAGCATCATTAATTAATAATTATGGAAACTAATCTTCATGTAATTGATTTATTATTACCTTATTAAGTTCATTAATGGCCTTTTTATGGGTTAATAGGTTCAATTTTATTCTTCAGGTCCTTCTGTTTCATGATCGGTATACTTATATACATGAATGGAGAATTGTGTAAAATGGGGATGGTTGTCCAGAATTGAAGTTATATGTTATTAGTGAACATATATAAGGTTAAATGGTTGTAAATTTCATTTGGTTACTTTGAGTGAAAATGAATCATTATATAAATTATTTAATGATAACCGTTTAGGTTAATTAGCGTTTTTTTAACACAACGAACTCATTTTACTTTAAAAATAAAAACCATGTCTAAAAAAAGATTCCAGAACCATAGATGAGATATAATACATATATTATAGTCTGGATAAACCATAATAATGGTTTCATGACAATAACTGAGTACGGTAATAGAAATTGAAAACCCATCAACCTTGAATGTGGTAAATTAGTATATATCAGATGGTGTTTTTTACTACTAGTATAAAAGAGGGGTAAAGGTTAGATGATAATAACTTATTATATGATCATAAAAAAATTACATTACATGTAAGGTATTGGATTTTTCATAACATTTTGGTGAGGATATGTGAGGATAGAAAATAAAACAAAGGAAATTGAAAAGAAAGTAAAATAATTGAAAAGTGGAATTTACCTCTTGAATTAATCTTCCATGAGAGCCTCTTTAGGGGAGAGGATTTGTTATTTTTATGAGACCAAGGGCTGCTAGACATAGGGGAGGATCTTGCGAGGTTATTTTGGAAAATTTAGGTAGGTAACATGTCTTTATATGATGGAATAGAAGAGGTAAGGAGGGGTTGTTTTTATAGTGGAGGAGAGGAGGGGTTTCTCATCATTTTAATCATTAGTTTAATATTTTTTTCTCAAAACTATGAATAGTATTGATTCATGTGACCAAAAATAGTAAAAAGTGTATGTGAGTTCGAACCAAGTGTTCTTACATCATCCTTACATCACCTACGACTCAATAATGCATGTATTTAGTATTTATCATAAATTATCGTATTTTACTATTCATAAAAAATTTATGTACTTTAGAAAAATTCTAAAAACTCACCCGAAGAATTTTTTTGACATGTAGAATAAAAAAATGAAATTCATTTTATCAAAATAATTTTTTAAATATGTGAAATTTAGTTTTTAAATAAAATCATTATTTACTTGAAAAATATAGATTTTATATTTAAAACTGCTTTTATAATACTTTCAAAAATTAACTATGGTCTCATAAAATCATCCTAAAATCATAGGAAAAAAAATATTTATTTAAGAACCCATTTTATGAAAATGAATTAATTTATTAATTTAAAATTTTATTTAAATACTTATCACTCACAAAAATATGAATACTCAATTAATAATTTATAAAATATTCAACTTTATTTTTAAGGTGACTAAATTTTATTTATACTATCATGGGTGATGTTACTATTCATAAGGGTCATATTACGATTCATAAGGGCAACATTACTATTCATAAGGGTATGTTACTATTCATAAGGGTATATTACTATTCATAAGGGTATGTTACTATTCATAAGGGTAGATTACTATTCATCAAAAATTAAGTTTGTTCTATCAGACTTCAAATATCACACTGAACGCAACCATGTATTTCATATTTTCAAAATTTAAATCACAAAAGTGGAAAAATTAAGTTTATTGACTTGGTTATAAAAAAGTTTTATTTTGTAGAGACTTAGAGTTTCATGCATTCAATATTAATTTTTTTTGTAAATACTTGGGGTGTTATATTCTTTCATCACAAAAATTTCATCCTCAAAATTTTGAAAATTGAATTTTGAAAGTTAATAGTTGATAATTGAAAATTCCATTTTGGAAAACCCACATAAAAAATATGGTTAAAATTTCCCTTTAATAAGAGGGAAATGGAAATGCATCGGTTACTACAAAACTACACATTATAATTGGATGACATGGTCATGTAAGAATAATCAAACCATCATGTTTTGATAGGAAGGGATAGAGAACATACTCAAATGAAATATCATTACCATAAAACCATAAACTATCGTTATGAAAAAAAAAGATAATATGAAAAAATTTATGTTTAAGACACTTTTCCTAGAGTTGAAGAATTATTCCACTCTATAAGAGTATAAATATACATTTGTATTTTATAAACATAATCTTATCCTTTGTCTGTTCCTTGAACTATCTACACTTCATCTCTTAGTATAGGTTGCATCTTGTCATGACATTAAACTCTAAATCCTCATACAATGATCAACTTAAAACATTCCATAAATAGTTTAACTTTAAAAAATATTACAATCCAACACTTTAAAATCATTCCTATTTCCATCCTTGCTAGATCCTTGTACACGAGGTCCTTGTAAATCCTCAGTTTTTTAAAACTCCATGATCCATCCTACTCAATGCATCTACTACCTTATTTACCTTTAATCAACATAAAGAAACCCTAAATTTTCAAATTTTAAAGATGTTAATATCTTCATCATGTATCCTTTTTAAATATGGTAATAACTCAAATTACCATAAAACCTTATTGGAAACATGATATCATCCTTAAAAATTCTATTAGATATATTCCTTATATCCATAAATGTTATAAACTCCATCAATGATAGCATAGAGCACTTGTAGAAAAGTCAATAATTAGTTTTGAGGTAGTGAGTACTTATCCAAATAAATCATTTCTTCATCATTATCTTTATCATCAAGAATATATTTAGTGTTGTATTTCCCTCTTCCATATACTTTCCCAAGATATTAAATTTCTACTGAGTCACTTATCCTTGGAAAAATTCTTCATATGACCTCAAATTCTTAATGAAATAGTTCTGCAGTACAATCCTCATATATTTCATAATTCTTATAACCAGTACATTTCTGATAAAATATTCAAATGACCTGATTCTCGATGAGGCATATTAATCATTACACTTCATCTGTGCCAGTATCATGACTTGATCATTATCCAGTAACATCATTTAAGGCATATTCCTTTGATGCTTGGGATATTGATTTGCATAGTATACCATTTCCTTGCAGTTGAAGCTCTGTACATTGAAACACATTTTCTTACATTTGAAATCATGAACATTATGGATATTGTCTCCACACTTGTAACAAACTATTTTTCTTTTTAATCAGGCTCCAAGGCGTTTCCTTCCACAATACCACATGTTGGAAAACTACCAATTTTTATTCTTTATTTTATCCATTGTTTCCTCTACCACCATATTATTCTCTTTCTTCCCTTAAAATCAATAAGACTCATAGAATTATTTATATACCTTTTTATCACATGATATTATTTCCCCATATGATGAGGATACTTTGAAGACTATCTTACTTTGAAATAATGGCTTAAGACCATAAGATATATGATCCTTATTACTGTTTTCATCATGTGAATTGGTGAATTTCTCATTCCCTTTGCTAGGTTCCATTTCTAATCAATTCCATATACTAAATTAGATAAAAAATATAAACTTTATATAACACTAAACATGGTATAGTAAATAACATAAATTTATGCATCATAAATCCTAGAACCATATACTTTGGATACTTTAAGGGTATAAATACTTCATAACGACTTGTAACGAAAATGTGAAAAATCTTAAGAATATCTCCTAGGAGTGTTAATTCAGGTGTGTAGTAAGGTCCGTTGCTATGTACCAGGTTACCCTGGGTCAATCCCGAAACACCTTGTCGATGTTGTTACTCCTAGGTACATCTGTTCTAGAACCATTTCCACTTATAGTATCTAGATAGAGATTTATTTTCTAGGAAGATCCAAATAATATATTCCTTGGAAACATTCTTGGATGTTCTTGTATTTGTATCATCAAGTATATATTAGGGTTTTGTTCCTTATTTTACATTTTCTAAATATAGTTTCCCTATTTTCTACTAAACTTCCTATGATACAAACTATAACGCCCAAACCCCAGAAGTCTAGATTTGGTGAATTATTTCATTACATTATTATGATTACAAGGAAGTAATATCCTAAAGGACTAAATAGTTTAGTAGTTTTGTAAAAGTATATACATACATTGGTTCAACATTACAACATGAAATTAAAAACAATATATAATTTTTATTTGGAACATCCAAAACTCTAAGTTTATTACAATAATTCATTCACAATACACCTCTTCACATTCTAGGAAAAAAAATAAAACATAAGAAAAGGTGTGATATTATATTTTCAGTAAGGGTAAATAGTATAACAGAACGTATCATAAAAATAAACATTAGGCATGGTGAATAACATAAAACACATACCATTAAAAATAAACTTGTACGTACTATGGCAGGAATAAGAGATGAATAAATAATTCCATAATATCTCATAATCATGAGTATTATACTAGTTTAATAACCACATGAACTTTCAATTACTAGCTTCATAATGAGGGAATTAATAATGTGGTACATCATAACCATACCATAAAGGTCTTGTGACAATACCATAAATAATTATATTTTCAAGGCCTCGTTCCAAGACCATAGTTTGTCTCATGAGACCTATCGATGGCCCAAGGGGCTATAGTGGGCCCCAAAAGACACTTAACAAGTCCAATGAAGTCATAATATGAGTGGGTATCAACATAAAAAACATACACATTCTTATTGAAACTAACATATGACATATAAATAACTTTTCCCAATCATTGAACATAAACACTAACCATTTAGAGTAATATGATGAATGGTTTCAAGATTGAACAACCACAGTCAAACTAATCATAAAGCATTAAATAAAAAATGGTGGTAGATATCATAGGAGATAAACCTAAATGAAGTAAAAGATTCAACAAAGGATGTTGACATAGATAAATATACTTTTAGAAGAGACAATGAAAAAATCCTTGAGGAGATAATCCTTAAACATTCCAAAGTGTCCCATACTACCTTGAAACATTCAATTCATAATCCCTTATAAAATAATGATAATAAGGATACTATTTATATGATATAACAAAGGAAATTGCATACAACACATGCAAGGAATAAGTGTTGAACAAGGCATATATCTCATAAAAGTTAAAGTGAGACAAGAAAAATCCTTTTTTTCTTTGGAAAGAAGAGTTCTTTTGGAAATTAATTTGAATTTTTCATGAAATCATATTGTAGAACTATATATCACAAAAAATAAAAGGTAAGATCATTTAAATTATATTTTAGGCATATATGTTTTCCCACCATATTGAAATCATGTAAAAAGATTTTTTAAAGAATCTTTAGAAATAAAACATTTTAGTGTGGCTTAAGGAAAATATTAAAGAGATATTAAAGAGGAAAGAGATGTTTGTTTTCAAAAAACCAAAAATAAACCAAGATAGTTTTTAATGATAAAATTTAGGATTTTATAAAAATAATTATGGAATAAAATAGATTATAGAGTGTCCTTCAATACAGGTAAGAATTTGAGAAGATCCCTTGAGTTGGGCTTGTATTTTGTAAAGAATTTTCAAAATATTATTTTAAAACATGTAACTCACCATAAAATAATGAAGTATTATGATTGGTACACATATATCGAACATTAAAACAGAATTTAAGAGTAGTACATATGAATAAATAATAATTTCATTTAGGTGAGTAGAGAATAAGAGAAACCTGAATGTAAATGGAGGTTCTGGTAAATAATAATTAAAACTTTATAATAAATTGAATCGTATGACCAAAAATTATGAATAATAAAATGATAAATTGAATATAATTAAAATAAATAGATTCATGATATGAAAAATAAATGGGCATTATACATACACCATACACAAGTAGTAGTAGTGAATATGGAATATCTCAAAAAAATGGAAGTGAGATGAAGAAACCCTTACCTTAAATGTGAAGGTGTACTCCACTTGATCTTAATGACATTAATAATCAAATTTAGGTTCATTAATAATATATTACATATCCTATTATTCATTTAATTTATTTATTATAAACTTATTAAGTTCATTCATGGCCCTTTTGATGGGTTAAGATGTTCAATTTCATTGTTCGGGTGTGTTTGTTTCATGATCAGTATACTTATATACCTGAACAAAGAATCATGTAAAATGAGAATGGTTTTATAGAATTGAAGTTTTATGTTATTAGTGAACATAAATATGGTTAAATGGTTTTAAATTTAATTTGGTTACTTGGATTGAAGATAAATCATTATATAAATTATTTAATGATAACTATTTGGGTTAATTAGCGGTTTTTGAACAAAACAAACTAATTTTGCTTTGTAAATAAAAACCATGTATAAAAAAAGATTCCAGAACCATAGATGAGACATAATAAATTTATTATAGTCTTTTTCAACCATAATAATTGTTTCATGACCAAAATTTAATACGGTAATAGAAATTGAAAACCCATCGTCCTTGAATGTGGTAAATTAGCACATCTTTGATGGTGTTTTTTACTACTAACATAAAAGAAGGGTAAAGGAGAGATGATAATAAATTATTCCATCATAATAAAAAAATTATAGTATATGTAAGGAATTAGAGTTTTCATAACATTTGTGTGAGGAGATGTGGGGATAGACAATAAAACAAAGGAACTTGAAAAGAAAGTAAAAGAATTGAAAAGAAGAATTTACCTCTTGAATTAATCTTCCTTGAGAGCCTCTTTAGGGGGGATGATTTGGTCTTTTTATGATAAAAAGGGATGATAAACATGGGTTATGGGCTTGTTATGGTATTTGGGAAGAATTTAGACAAGGCACAAGGCTTAATAAGAGTGAATAGAAGAGGTAAGGAGGGTTGATATTTATAGTGGAAGAGAGGAGCGGTTTCTCATTATTTTAATCATTAGTTAAATATTTTTTCTCAAGAATATGAATAGTACTGATTCATGTGACCATAAATAGTAATAAGTGCATGTGAGTTTGAACCAAGTGTGCCTATATTATCCTTAAATTACCTATAACTCAATAAACCATGTATTTAGCATTTATCGTAAATTATTATATTTTACTATTCATAAAAAATTATTATATTTTAGAAAAATCTCGAAAATTTACCCTAACCATTTTTTGACATGTAGAATACAAAAAATGGACTCCATTTTATCAAAATATATTTATAAATATGTTAAATTTAGTTTTTAAATAAAATCATTATTTACTTGAAAATTACAGATTTTATATTTAAAACTTCTTTTATAACATTTTCAAAAATTAACTATGGTCTCATAAAATTATCCTAAAATGATAGGACAAAAAAATATTTATTTAGGAACCCATTTTATATTAATGAATTAATTTATTAATTTAAAATTTTAATTAAATATTTATCACTCATAAAAATACCAATACTTAATTAATAATTTATAAAATATTATACTTCATTTATACGGTGCCTAATTTTTTTTCATACGTTCATGGGTGATGTTACTATTCATAAGGGTCATATTACGATTCATAAGGGTAGAATTACTATTCATAAGGGTATATTACTATTCAAAAGGGTAACATTACTATTGATAAGGATATATCACTATTTATAAGGGTAAGTTACTATTCATAAGGGTATATTACTATTCATAAGGGTAGGTTAATATTTATAAGGTAAGTTACTATTCACAAAAAATAAGTTTGTTATATCAGACTCAAAAAATTACCCTGAACGCAATCGTGTATGTCAGATTTTAGGAATTCAAATCATAGAAGTGGAAAAATTATGTTTATTGGCTCAGTTATAACAAAGTGTTGTTTTGTAGAGACTGAGTGTATCATATATTCAATATTCAATTTACTTATAAATCCTTGGGGTGTTACAAATGAATTAGAAAATTAGTAGTGAAATATATATTTTTGAAATTAAATTATATATAACATTGATAAAAAATAAAATTGACTGAATAATGAATAACATATGGGGGAATTTATAGAAAGTGAGGAATCCATATGGCTATTGCAAATCACACCATTGGAATAAGAATATGATCATTGGAATACTAACCTAACCATTCGAAAAGTAATAGAACCATTATGAATAGTTACATATCCATTAGGATAGTATCCTCACCAATATAAGTGTAAAAAAATATTCAGGTAACTTATAAAATGAAAATATTATATATTCATGTCATCGTTCAAGTAAATAAATGTTTTCAAAACAATAAATTAATTCTTTATATTTTCTTAAAACATAAATGTATTAACTTCACCTTTATCAAAAATATTATGATATAGAATAAATTTTATTTTGATAAAAATTATTTATAAATTATTATCTTGTTTTATCATAACAATGATATTATTTTATGAGACCTAAATTAAATTTTCAACGGTTCTAAAAATTGATAAAAATATTAAAATTACTATTTTTCAAATAAATGGAGATTTTAATTAAAAATAAAACTTATCATATTTAGAAAATTATTTTCATAAAATTTATTTTATTTTTGTAATCTACACATTGAAAAATGTTAGGTTTATTTTTTTTATTTTTCTAAAATTGTTGATTTTTTATTAAATTGTGAAATTTGGTAAAATAATATATTTACCAAAATTAGATAAATAAATGAATTTTTGAGTCATGGATGAAGTTATAACCCATTATTTCGAACTCACATACACAATTTTATATATATAGTCACAATAATAAACAATACTGATAGTATTGATCCAGAATAACAAACTAATGAATATTATATTCAAAAATACCCCTATCACCCCCTTATAAATCCCATCCCTCATAACCACTTCCCCTAACACCTTATGAGACTTATAGATTAATAAATTCATACTAAATTCTTTTCTCAATACCATACTCCATATACATTTTCCACTGGTCTTACAAAAAGTCCATTTAATATAGTCTTAAGGGATACCCTAAGAGGAGAAAAGAAAACAAAGAGGTAAGATTCTCGAATAATCGCTTTCAATTTTATTATTCTTCGACCACACCCCATATAATCACGATTTACCTAAAAATACTAACAATAATATCCTAAATATAATTATATGTTATTATTATGGTGTAGTATTCACCTTCAACCCCATTCTTTTGTTTCTTAAATGAAAACATTGTTCACAACATGGGTGGCTCTCCACCTCCCTGGACAACACACTTCAGTTTCCACCCTCTACTTGATGGATGGTTATAAAAATAATATCATGGTTATATATTATTAAAATAATTATATTATAACTTATTTAAAGTAATTTAATTTTTTTAATAAAAATTTAATTAAATAAACTAAATCTGGTTTCTGACAGTCAGTAAAATGTCTTAAATGAACTAACTTCAAAAAGTTAACATTTTTACTAAGTGAATCACCCCTATGTTGGAACAAAAAATGTTATTTTAGAATATTAAAACTTTTTTAAGGAAATTAATATCATATAATTTCACATATTTAGTTGTATTACCATTTTAAAAAAACATTCCTAATTATACAGTAGTGATTAAACAATGGAACCATGAAACAAAGACCCTCATAAAAGTGAAACAAATAATTAAATATCCTTAAAGTGGTCATAAATTAAAACAATAAAATTATAATAAATCAAATATATATGTAAAATATTCTTAATTATGTAATTAATTAATTTAAGTTGATTATTCATGACATTAATTGAAATTTCATTCCCATTCTGTAACATTGGGTAAGGGGACTCTTCAAACCAAACATTTCCTTTGGTTTATGAACTTTCACTATAAAACTAACTTTATATCTATTTTATATTATGTAATTATTAAAAATTATTTATATATATACCTTACATATATAAATATCATATTCTACCATCCTTTTAATAGTTAATAAATGCCTTGATTTCATTTCTTAAATTCCTTCTGTAAGAAAAACCTGATTAATGGGAACTTTTATATCCATTAAAACTTGTGTGTAATGATAATTTAAAGTAATTATTAAAAAATGAACACAATATATTGAGACCCATTATTTTTTACTAAGATATGAATTTCCATAATATTTAATTCAATATTCTATTTGGAATCTCTATGAAATCCCCTTTCATTATGATATGAAGAAATATTATGCCACACATTTCATTCCATTGGTAATTCATTTTTCTGTCCCTTAAGATTGATTTCCTTTTATGTTACACATAAGGATGTATTTACTATTATGGGTGTTCCCAGATATCTTTATAATTCATTGGATAATGTTTTTTTTCTAATGATACCTTATGGATGAGATTAGGGAGTAAACCTAATCAATTATGAGACTCTATCCACCATGTGATTTTTTCTTGGAAGTTGGCGTTGAGTTATTTTTATTTAATTTTCTTTATGTCATTTATATTCATATGTTTTCATGATATTATTATCTTTGGTTCATTATTTTATTCTCCCATGTGATTATTTATGATCCTTTTCTTTTATGATATTATGTTATGACTTTTTACTCACATGTTATTCTTCATTATCAAGTTTATTCCCTTAATGGGATTTATAGATCGCCTATTTATTTTTTGAATTCCATAGGTTATCCAATATAGTTTTAGGAGATAAAAGGTACTTATTAACTCAATAAGAATAATAAAATAAATATGTTATTTTAGATTCATTCAATGTGTTATAAATTTGTTTTTACAAACACATTGGGGCTCACAATCTTTTGGTTGTATTTATTGGATAAATATGTTGAAAACAATGTAATAATATGTATAAAAGGCTTGGGTTTCTATATGATTTCACCATGATATGTATAAATAAATTTCCAAATCTTTATCCCATAAAAATAAAATCATATAATAAGGTATATGATTAGAAAATAAATTAGATAATGTAGATATTACCTTAATAAAAAATCCTCCCAAATTTCCATGGATTAAGGAAAGAATAAAAGAACCAAGGGAAGAGGGGAGGGGGTGGATGGAAAAAAATATCCTCCCCTAATATCCCTACCAACTAAATAACTAAGTGACCCAAATATAGATTAATCATTATGACCCTTCAAAATAAATAAAAATAGGAATCGTTGGGGTTCTGATAAATTCCAATAGAAAACTAGTAGCTTACCAAGTATCCAATGGAATCCCAAAATCCACGTAGTGTTCAACCCATTGGTTCAAAATTATTACCTAACCCACTAGATACCTAACAGTATCATAGTAAATTCCCAATGGCTATATATCACCCTATTTCATTTTCATTTATTCTATAAAATTCAAAAATAACTCATCTAGGTTTTCCACACATATTAACTTATTCAACTACCCAATTTAAAAAGTTAAAAATAACATAAATTTTCTTTATATTTATATAAATACAAGAATCAAAACTCTATCATATTTCAATAAATAAAAATATTACTTCATTTATGTTATATTAACACCCAATAATGCAAGGAATTAAAATTCATCCCCTTATTGGGAAATTTTAGATTAACCACTCTATGATATCAATCCCTAAGAGAATTTATATATTAAAAATATAATGATTTTTCTATAAAAGGATCATGATGAATGATTTGAAAAATTTAAATTATTATATATATATTTATATTATGATATGAACAAAATTTTTAAACAAACTAATCCTATAAATTTTTAAATGTGTAATGTGATATAAGTTTATCTAAAAATGATGTAACAAATATATATGAATGTAATGTATAAGGTAATATAATAAAAAAATGAATAAATAATAATGCAAATCAATCTTCAATGAGGTGCAATGAAACTTGATAATGATTAAAGGAGAATTTGGAAAAATAAATTATTGAGGTAAATATTATCAAAATAGAAGATCCTTTGGTTGAAATTTTACATCAGACTATTTCAATGAAAACATTTAAGAAAAATTGGTCGAATCTTTTATCTCAATCACCACCTTTAGCATAAGATGAAATTTTTTCCTATCCACATATTAGTCTACTTATTTTATTAATTGTTTTTTGGTGTTTTAGGGACTACCACTTTTGGAAATTTTTTGAATTTTAGAGAAATAAGTATGGGTAGATAAAAAAAATGGGGGATATCAATAAATAGAATTATTTTTTAATGATATGTATAATGACCCATGTTCAAACCATTTTATTTTTTTTAAATTTTATATATTTCAAGATAAGGTAATGAAATCTCATTTGAATTATAGGTTCCATGGATGGGGAATTTATTGTTAATAGGGTATCATATGGTTTTTTATGGTCATTTATGAATACATAAGTATCATTAGAAATGATTTGAGGTTATGTTGGGAATTTGTGTTTCCAAGGGTTTCAAGGATGTGGTTCCAACTATAGTGTATTACAAAAGGTGACATTGTGAGCCCAGTGGGGGGGGGGGGGTCGGTGAACCAGGTACAATATGAGATATAAAGTGGACCAAGTGTCATAGGAGTTCCACCAAACACCAAGTGGACCTAGAATGGGCACCCTATAACATTATAGAATTCTTTTTTATGAGGTAATATTTTTGAAAAAACCCTTCATCCACCTTTTCTCTATCCCCCATTTAATTAATTTTTATTCTAGTCATATGAGATCCCACTAATTTTCCCCTTTAGGTCTTATTTTATCTTTACCTTAACCATCTTATGTAATGTAAAAAATATGAGAGACGTTAATTCAAAATATAAGGTAATCCAATCCATATCTACCCATACTCCCTATTCATTATTATTACTTCTTTAATTTATAATAATAAGGGATTTGGTGGTTTTATTTCACCAAGAAAAGTAAAAATACCCACTTGATCTATGTCATATTCTTCTTTTGGTTCATGGAAACTCCAATGGGATATTTTCACTTTGTTCATCATCATTTTTATAGAAAGTGACCTTGTAATAGTTCATTCTAGGGTTATTATTATAGATTTAGGATGCTAATTGGGGATGGTATATGGAATTTAATTCAGAAATTTCATTGTGATATTATTCAAGGGATATTATTAGTTTTTTGTATGAGTTTATTTTAGGCATAAATATTCATTAATCTTTATTACCATGTGAAATGAGTATTTTGGTTATGAAATTAAGATTTTTTTCCTTTTCTTCCCAAGTGATTAAAAATAGTTTGTAGATCTAACTTTAATTTATGGTAGGTGGTCAAGAACCTCTACTTGATTTTTTGGATATTCCTATAACATTTTTATCTTCTATTTTCTAAAATCAAAAATATTTTTTCATGTTTTGGGAATATAAGTTAGTGTATTTCCAATGGTACTTTCGTATAACCACATAAATGTTTTCATTTGGTTTGTATGGAACTAAGTAAATATTTCCATTACACCCTTTCTATATTAGGTAATTTGGTATATAATTTTATTTCTATTTGACTTCCTTAAATATTTTATCATTATTACAATAGATTGACTTAATATGTGAGTGGGGTAACCCACGTTTGTGATATGTTACCTAATCCAATCAATAAAAATTATTTTACACATCTTTTTATATTAATTTTGGGATGATATGGAATCCATTCGATCATTTTATTAAAACAAGATTGAGGATAAATTTAAATCTTGAGATTATATCTTGAACTAATCGTTTTTTGTTATTAATAATGTAAATAATGTTTATCATTTGAGTCATATTTATGTATTAGAAAATGAAACCAACATATCCTAGTTAAATCCAAATTAATTATAATTCGATTAAATATACATAGTCTACAGTTAAGTGTTTCATTTAGTGAAGAGATAATGTATGGGTTAAAAGTTATGAAAAAGGAGAACAAAATCAGAAAATAATAGGTTTTCAAAGTCAAATTGTGTTATTATATACCTCCTAAAAATTTTATAATTGTAATTTAACTATGAATTGGTTTATGTTGAAACAGAACATTTTAAAGGTTCTTATTTAAATATAAATTTTAATAAACTTGTACCTTTTTTGAAATAAAATCATGGGTTCCCTATATTTTATTTAAGAAAACATTACATAATAGTTTACCCATGAAAATATGATTTTAAAAAAAGTGGTTTTATTGACAAGATATTAACCGATAAGAGAGTGGAATCAATTCCACTTCCTATAATAAAATTTTATTTGAGGAATCCTACTTGTTTAAAAATTAAACAAGGAAAATGGGTAGACTTTATCTAGTCATAAATATGACTTTATAAGGATCATTTTGGGACAATATTTTACTTCAATTTTAAATATTTTAAGTAATAACTCAGAATGTTAAGAAATAAAAAAATCCCTCGATAATATATTTTTTAGTATAAATCATAAACATGGAAAACAAAATTTCATCGTATCAAAATAAAATATTTCATTAAAGTTTGAATATACTAAATAGAAACAAATACTATAATGGGGAAATAAGCATGATAAAATAATAAAACTATAAATTAATATTATAGTATTTCACGATACCATAAACATATCAAAGAAACAAATAAAATTTTAAATACTAAATTACAATATTATAAAAATTATTGTCATTATAAAATATAAATAAATTTGATAGAAAAATGAGTTAATGAATATTTAAGGAAATAATAAGTAATTAAATACATTTTAATGATTATATGATCAATAGAATAGTATATGATTTTTGGGAATAATAAATGATCATTGAAATGGTCACTAGACTAATAAAAATAGTAAAATTACTAAAAATAAATATTTAAAATGAATCAAAATAAGTAAATTCAAATATTATAATTCTATAAAAGGTTTATAAAATTATATAACTAAAATATAAATAAATTTAAATTTTAATAATGTATGTTTTAACTTATTTGTTAAAATATTAATATTTATGTTAAAATAGAATTATCTAACTTTAAAACTCATTTAATTAGAATATATGTAATACTTATTTATCTATCAGTTAATAAAAAATTAAAAAAATAAGAATCTAAAAACTAATAGAAAAATAAATATCATCCAGTCAAAACATAAAATTTTCTATGATTATATAATTCTATTTAGATATTAAAAATCAAATATATATTATATTAATTCAATAAAATGGAATTAGTTTTTGTATTTAAATTGTGTAAAATGTATTTCAGTGCATTTTTGGATTTCTCCTAAAATTTAAACTACTCCGTGAAGACTATTGAAATTCCCATATCAGTGTCATATCACTAGGGGTGATTTAGTAATTAGATTATTTTATGAATTCTTACAAATTTGAATTCAACCTTTTAAACATGTTAATATCATGATCCACTCATAGATATCCCCTAACATAACTTCATATTTAATAATATAAAGATATAGGTCAAAATAAGATATTTACAAGATTCATTATAAATACCTACTCCATGCCACATTGGTTATATTCCCCAATAAGGATCTTTGTTCTAATCTTTTTATGATTACTATGTAAAAGATAGAAACTATTTTTACACCCTAGTAATTGTTATTCCAGATAATCTTGGTTCTATACCCAAATAATCAACTCTTTTACATAATTGTTTATAACCCCCAATTTTTCTCCCTGTATCCATATTACCATATCGTTATAGGCCCCAACCACAAGATTTTTTAAAAACTGGTTCTATAACCCAGTTTCAATCTCATCCTTATCATTTTATTATCCATGGTTGAAATACATTATTCTTCAAATATTATTTCTCTATAAGAAAGTTGGATATCCTTTTCCCATGTAAAATATTCTTCAAGATCATAAAAAACTCTCTCAAGATTTTATTGGTCTTAAAACATATACCTAATATTAATATGAATTCAATAAATATAAAATCACCTTTCAAAAGCATTGTCTAAAAATTTTCCAGAGAAAAAGTTTTTCCAGTAAAAATTCGTATGGTATACCCTCCATTTAATGATCCTTGATCTAATTATTCCTTGTCTAATAAAGTAAGCTTGGTTAGCTTTGCCTCCTTCTTCATCATATGAAACTTGGTCAGATGAAATATGGTCCACTGAAAAAAGGGTCCAATGAAACTTTGTCTGATGGACCTTGTACATTTGGTGCACCTTCTTCGACTGAGTAATAACTTAGTAAGAAACTCATATAGAACTCATTTCTTATTCTACAAAACTCTACTTGATGTTCATATTCCTTAGTCGTTTCAACATCAAATGGATATCTATTTATAGATCTTACATTGTATTCATAGTCCATTAAAATAATTGAAACTTGATTGAAAAGTTACACTTTATACTCAAAACATTATCACTTCCACTACTTCACATATATGAATAATTTCTTTACATACTACATGTACAAATATTTATATAGTTATTCTTCTAGTGAAAATCATGAGAACACAAAGGTATTTTACCGCTCAACTCAAACCTAAAATTCAAAACTAATGCACAATTCAAAATCATTGGAAACCCTTCAGTCATTATAAAATATTTGAGATGTTAAAAAACCTCATAAAAAATCCTTAACGTGGATGGATAAATAAATTCTATAAGTGAATATGAATATTATCACTATTTTAAAGAATTTAAATTGTTAATGTAAAGCTATTTATTACTCTATTTGGATAAATATCTCTTTATGAATCCATTAAGAACTTTTCCATCTAATTAACTGTCCCTCTGTCTTGTGAACTATTACCAGTACCTATGTCTAGTACCTTTAAAAGAACTAATATATCTATTTATTCTCATATTTATTCCTAAAAGAGAAATTAATCTTCCCACCATCTAGTAAAACATTATATTTTTTCAATCAATGAAATCACAAACTACTATCGTTTTTCATTTCAATTCTATGTCTAGTGTTGTTTAGTTAAACTTCATAGATCTATTTCCAGTAGGACTTCATATCTTCTATTAAATATATATAACTATAAAATCACACTTTTTACACCTTTTATATGAAATGATCACCATAATACTTCCCCATTTGAATGATATTTTGAGTGTCCAGATGATTGAAATCAATCTATTACAGCTTCATAAATTTATTCATCTAATGCACTATATGGGTTTCCTTTATCTGATAAAATAGGAATGTTGACCTCTATTTCTTACATCATCCCACTCTACTCCTTAAATTTTTTATATAATTCATAACTTCAAACTTCATACTATTTGTAACCTCGTCTCTTTATAATATTGAGCTATGTACAAATTTTATATCAACTAAACATTGTCTAGTGCATCTATTCACTATAAATAAGCATATTTATAACTAAATATCCATTGATAAATCTCCATTAAACTTCATATTAGAAATTTAAAACTAGTACTTTAAATAACTATATCTGATAAACATCATATATGTCTCTATCTAGTGTAACTTTTTACCCATTCATTCGATAAACTTATGATCATTCCTTCTAATGAAGTGAAATATTATATATCATAGAAAACTCAGTCTGATTGATCTTTTTTCGATGGAATCAAATAGATAGCCTCCATATAGAAACATATTCCATGACTCCATACATCATCTAACTTCAACTATGTAAATCTAACTTTTCACAATATTATATATATGAATCCTTAATCTTCTAATGACTGGTATACTCAAGTTTTTGTCTTTCAAACTTTTCTATCTGATTACATGTTGAAACATCACCAATATTAGTTTTAACTTTCTAATATTGTAAAAAAATATTTTTATTTTGTACATTGTCTTATTACACTTTTTAAAATCTCATACATAATCATTTTGGTTTATGAGTATCTTCATGATGTTTGTAACTTGAGAATCAACATAGAATCATCTATCATGGTAGGGGATCATTCTTATTATCCTTTATCAACTCATAAGGAATGTTTTTTAAACATTATAATGAATGTCTTAAACATTCATAAGGAAAATTTAGTAACCTCTATAAATATTTTTTCTTTCATAACTCCAAAAACATCTTTAACTATATCTATAAACAGATATTGGAATACTGACAAAAAATGCATCCATATAGACTTTGGGCTTACAATCCCCCTTTCTTTTTGTTTTCAATATCCCCATACAACATTAAACGCATTCTAAGTCAATATGTGTTCTGAATAATTTCTTACTCATATGTTTTTTCCAATTTATTTTCTCCCATATGTTATTTTAACCTTCCCCTTTACAAAAAATAAAATGTGAAGGGTAATATAGTGATCATAAAAACTCATTATCTATCCTCACAAAATTTTTAAAAAAACATTTGTGAGAAAAATAGTGTCACATGAGTTTCTTAAAAAATATCCTTTAACTAAAAAACTCTAAGACTACATGGGAGAAACAAGTCTAGAAAATAAGAGTGTATAATTAATGTGATCAATGTTGTCTATAACCCTTATTTCATGTAATACTTTCCCAGACATCTTTCAGTATCTTTGAATTAGGGTAAATATGAGTATGGTTTTTATAATAAAAACCTCGACCGATATCAACAAACATATCAAAAATAATTCAAGGGTATAAACATAGATCCCCAAATATATCATATTTCTTAATATCAAAATTACTTTTTAAGAAAAGTGTAATACTTATACCATTGCTTTAGATTTACTCCCCCTTAAAGGTGAAACTCCATTAATAACAATAGTGATTTTAATGTTCTATTATGGATGGCTCTTATTTTTTAAAAACTATTATATCAATAATTTATATTCTATACTTATTATCCTTCAATTCATTATAATTTATTACAAATAAGAATGTATAACAATAATAAGGTGGACAATTAGTGTTCCTTAGAAGTAACAATCAGACTGAGAGTCTTATCTCAGTCTAGTATTTTTCTTCTTCTTCTTATATTTATAATGATATTAACTTCCTACCCTATGATCAGCCTTCATATATTTTTAATGGATTTCTTTTTATCTATATAATTTTTACAAGATTTTTTCATCTTTTCTTCAGCTTTCATAACATCCTTTTTACCATGAGGCTGTAACATATAATTCATGCTATCATATTAGGTAGGTAATATATTCATTCATTTTTAGTACCATTACCATATTTTTCACACTTCTTACTCTTCTTAAGAATATTAAAATCATTATATTTTGAAAAAAATATTATTATATTTTTCTTATCTTATGATGCTATTTTCTTTACTTTTTCTTTAGAAATTTTTTACTTCCTCTATTGTTCTATCTATGGCCATTTTATTTTGTGAAATTACTAATAACACTTTTTAACCTTACATAAATTTCTTGAAGTGATCCTTCTTACCTTGCTCAACATTCTTGAACTCCTTTCCTTGATCGACTTTCCTAAGATTCCCATTTACCTTACATGAAGATTAAAAATTATTCACCTTCTGAACATTATTTTCTTAATCAACCTAATTTCTTGAAAAATATACTCTTATTTTCTCATTATAGATCCCCCTTTATTAATAAATATTTTCTGAAGGGGTCATGTTGTATCAATATGAATATTCTTTGTCCCCAAATACTCCAAAACACCATCAACAACCTTTAAATATTGATCTTTCCAAAAGATAGTAGTACTTCTCATAAGTATGTTTTTTTATATTCTAAAACTATGGGAAACTTTTTTCAGGTAAATAATTTCTTGAATAATTACACTATTTCTTAATGGAAGTTTATTTCTCACAAATATTATTGGTTCTGGTAGATATAATTTTTTTTGAAACTGTATTATTAGTATAAGAATATATATATTGAGATTTTTTTAGAATATAAATAATTAACTTTTATAGAACCTTCTTTTGACTATATTGAGAATATTTAAATTTAAAATCAATTTATTTATTTAATTTTTCTATAATATTCCTTAACCCACTTGGTTCTATAAGAAGCATTGATTTTTTTTTCAAAAAACACTTCTCCTTTATTATCTAATAATTCCTTATAAGAATTTAACATATTTTTTATCTAGCTAGATTGAACTTATTTTTCTTAATTTCCTCGACAAGTGTTTCTTTATCCTTTTTAATATTCACCTTCATGGTTTATGATTCCTTAGAACCTTTTACATTCCTTTAAATTTCATCCCCATTTATTTTCTAAGATCTTATCTCATTAAGGGTTTTTGTATCTTTTTTGATATTCTCACAATTACCAAAAGTTATTTCCTTAAATTCATTCATAAAATCATTATTTTCTATCTAAATATGTGTATTTTTTTTAATATAAACCTAAATTTTTTGTTTTAGAATGTACTCTAGATCATTTTTCACTTCTCCATCATCATCATTTTTTGATGAATCCCCACCTCTTATAACATGATCTATTAAGTTGATGGGAAAATAAGATTCATTATAGGATAAAGAATTATCTTTTTCTATTCTAAACAATAAAATTTTATATTTTCTAATAAGAAATTTTTTCTTATATTTATTCCAAATCTATTTATGAGATTTATATTCTTCTTCGTCAAACATAAAATTATTGAACTTCTTATTAAGATATTTTTATAAAGAATTAATGAGATAATTAAAATTCCATTATTTAAGCTAAACTTAACCATTTCCATTATAGTTCCACTTTTTTATATCTTTTATAAATAAGAGAAATGAGTTTTATTAAGTTCACTTCATCCTCTCATAAATCAAAACTGCTCCCCTTTAAATATCACCTCAAAAGATATTTACTCTTTATCCTTGTTTTTAAAGACCACCTATTTTCTTATTTCACATGCTATGAGAATATTATGAAGTTCTTCCAGGGATAGATCATATCAATCTTCTATATCTGATGCTTCAAAATCAAATATATCTAGAAAATTTCTCATCAATTTGCTAATGATAGTAAAATATTATAGCTTCTCATTGAAAAATATAATATTTATAACAATATCACTAAGTCTTATAAAGTATTAATCAATACTGTCTTCATCAAACATCATAATATCTTTAAACCTAGTCCCCCATATTTGTATCATTTCTTCTTTAAAATTATTATTTCCATCATAAATGATGCTCAATGTATCCTACATTACTTAAGAATTTGGAGACCCCATACCATTTTTATAAAAATTATCTAATAGAGCCATCAAAATATAATTACGAGACTTTACATTGGATTCTAGATTTCTCATAGTAAAATTTATCAAAGAAAATTCATTAATTAGAGGAAATACGACTATTTTAGCATCTCTAACTTCAAAGAACTCATATTGAAGATACATTAACAGAATATTCATCCAACTATGACAGTTCCTACCATTGAATATTGAAACACCCATGTTGTTCACTGAATTTATATTCTCTATTGTATATTTTTTGTTCATTCAGAGGTAACCTCATTTGACTTGTAAATGAATAATTTCTCATCCCCCTTCATCATCTTATATGAAAGTTTTCTTAAACTTCATATGGAATGTTTTTTAACCTTCACTACGAAAAAATTTAAACCTCTATTTATAAATTTACATAAAACACTCTAGTAATGTATCTACCTCTCTTTACAAAAACATTTTAAAAAATTGATAAAAAAGGAAACTAAACAAACTTTAGACTTAGAAATACCATTTTTATGAATACAATATAGTTTATAAAATCATAATGATATAAATATGACTCAGAAAAATTATAAAACTTTTTTAATGTCATAAAATGAATTTAAGGAGTAAAATAATGACTTTAAAAATAATATGTTTAACTTATAAACATATATTTGAAATATTGAATCCCAAGTTCTATATTATTCTAATATTTTTTTTTAATATTTACCTTGAATAATGTATTTTAAAGATATCAATTTGTCTTTTCTTGGTTTTTTAAATAAACCACAGTTTTTAAAATCAAATTCCCTTTCCAAATGAATAAATTCCATATTAAATAAAGAAATTAGAGTAAACATATGCACCCCATTGGTTATTTTTGGACTATTTTAAGTTATATCTTGTTGTATTTAAAATTACATTACACATTATAAATCTTGATAACATAGTTGTTGTAAAATGATCATTATGATTAGTATATATTACAGGTTAAGATAAGCCAATTAACACAGATGAAATAATTGATGACCCCCATTGGTAGGATCTTATAATATGAATCCCATTTACTATAGCTTTAACATGAGATATAATCATTGTGATTATAACTTAACCAAGACCAATTTGAGATTCAAAAACTAAATAATAATTGAAACCATTTATGGGAGATGTTCAATCTTATCAAAATCATGACCCAAACCATGCTTGTCAAACCTCCCTAAGAATGTTTTACCATCACATGCCTTACCCTTTGGGCATAAAATGATATCATATGGGGTTATGTATATAGACCATAATAGTATGGATTTTCATATTTCCATTATTAAAAATATTGATTATATTTATCCCTTTTTATTATTGCTTTATAAAAAAGTAAATAATGAGTGATAAATTTTTGATTTTAATACGACGAAACATGAATTCTTGAGAAATATATTTTTCAATCAAGACACTATATGATAAATAAAATAAAATTTTAAATAAATATTATTTTTTATAATATTATTATTAAATAATATATAATTAAATATAAATGAAAATAAAATTGTTTGAAGTTAAATAAAATCTTTATAAGGGCTAGAAAAATGTGTTCATCAAAAAGAATTTCATTTCCCAATAAATGGGGATTTAAATTTAAAAGTTTAAATTATAAAAGTAACATAATTATTTTTAAAAAATAAATATTATTTTTTAAATCATCATTTCTAATTTACCCAATGGTGAATTTTTCACACCTTTTTAGAGAAAGTTGATTTTTTTGGTAAAAATAAAATAAAATATAAATATATGATATGTATTATGAAATAATAATAGCCAAAAATATGATTTAATAAATATTTGAAAGAGTATAAATGGCTCAAAATATATTTATCTTTTAAATTAATGTTTTTTTAATTTTATTTTATTAATATTTTAAACCCTTAATGAATCCTCTAAAACTCTTAAAATATTTTTTTATTTTAAAATTAATTATTTATAATATTGACTCACTTCCACATCACCAAGGGTATTATTATAATTATTTGGGTAATTATACTTATAAAATAATGAAATTCACTTCTCCTAGGTAGAAACCATGTGATAAGACCATGATATTGTTTTTGTTATGATTAATTTATCATATAGAGTCCAAAATCTATGTTTAGAAATTAATAAAGAATTTTCATCTCTTTTTCAATATAAAACATATCTACCTCCCAATAATCCCCAAAAAATACCATTGGATCATAATTTTACTCTTCCTTTACCTCTTTATATCCCTCCCAAGGTTCCCTCAAGCTCTTAAGAATCTCCTCCCAAGCATTTATAAGTTCCCTCTAATGGTAAGGGATAATCTCCTTCGCCCATTTACTGAAGAACCTTATTTATATTATGCCTTTTGATTTCCAAATTTTCATGTTGGGATATGTTTTTACTCATCCATATTACTTTAATTATGATTTAATAACGGCGAGATACCCCTTTCAGTCCCATTAATCACTTTCATGAATCTTTATGCACCCATGTTAAGCTACCGAAATTACCTGCAAATTTCTATTCCATGCATTTTTATATTGAATACCCATCTTGATTTCCACTCAGTGGTATTAACCTAGTTGTATCAATCCTTAATTTATTTTTTAATCACTTGTATCATTAAAAATTAAATTAAAAGGTATGAAATACATTCTTTTGTTGTATGATCTTTTTTGCACACTTATGCATATACAATATAGGAATGTGATCGGTGGGCCTGGAATTATATAGCCCTCTAATTACTTAGGTAATGTTTTTATCATAGGATATAACATTTATGGTTCATAGGAGGTTATACATATCACAATATTTTATTACTTCTTAGTGGTTATCATTGATTTATCCTTAGGATGTCTTGTTTCATATAAATTTCACATTTCCAAGTTCACATTAATTATCCTGTTATATCATTATTTGATGTTAAATTTTATGATTCTCACCCCTATTATGTTACCTTGATATGAATTTTGAGTCAAATGTATTAAATTCATCATTTTATGCTTTTATTTTTCCCTTAATAGGATTTATATATCACCCCTTTCATTTGTTCATGCCCAAGTTATCCCAAGTAGTTTTAGAAGATAAATTAAAATTAAGGGCATTTTACAGATTTTTTGTTTACATATTTGTATTTATATTTCAAGTTGTTATCCTATGTAACCAAATACCCAAATATATTTGGCCTCATGATCTTTGGAGTTTTTATTAAGACTACCTTTATGTAATAAATCATGAAATAAACAGTATGAAAGATATAGGTTGTCATAGTCAGTATAAAAACAATGTCCTCTTATTTTTAGGATTAGGATTAGAAAACATGAATGAAACCCTTAATAATAAGACAAAATATAGAAAAAATTCCCTAAATTTTCATAAAATATAGAGTAAGTGGTTTCCAAAAAAATGAAACCATGTCAGGATACTACAAGTGGGTGTGGCTCTTACATAGTTGTACTATGGGGTAATAACCTAAAAATGGATCATTGGGATAGATTCTATCATCACCTGGTGTATAAAAATAGTCCTTTATACACTCCTAGTTTGAAAATAATGGTAAATATTCTTTGGTAAATTCACATGCTCATTACAAACCGTTATTAAGGGATCGAAATAGCCAAAAAAATTGTTGAATATTATTAATCCAAAGGTTATGGAATATATTTAAATTATGAGTTATCACTTTCATATTCATAGTTTCCTTTTTATAAACTTAATATTTTGAACACTTTAAATCCTAATTCTATTTTGGATATGGTAATTTACTATAAAATAGATAAAATAGATAGATTTAGGATTATAATCTATATATCTAGGTAGAATTTTATATCAGGAATGTTTAGTAGAACTTTTCAAACAAAAAATCAAAACATGGAAGTTGATTTATCAATGTAGATGAAAAATGGGCCAATTATTGCATTGGAAGGATATAAAACATCCCTTATCCAAATTTTTTGGGATAAACTTCCTATAAAATATTTTGAAACTCCATTTTGTATAATTTGATGATATTATGGGAAATTATTGACTTTCCTTGTATAGATCTAATATAAATTGTTGAGAGAAGGAAATCACAATATAAAAAAAAAATTTCCGTCAGATTATATAATTGTGTAAGGAGGAGGATTAATCTATATCAATATAATAATATCAAAAATGGATATCATAATTTTTTTAGAAAGTGAATCTAGTAAAATGATTGAGACTAAAGAAAGATCATACTTGATGACATACCTAATGCAAGGTGGTTCATTGATGGGTTTCCTAAAGAATTGAATGGTTGTCCTCCTAGATGAGATGTTTAGTTCCCAATAAAACTTATATCCATATCTTTGAAAATATACAATAATATATATATAATGGAAATTTTTGAACTTGAGGATCTGAAGAAAAAATTGTAAGTTAATTTGGATAATGGGTTTATATGCCTAGGTGCTTCACTGTGGCTTGCACCGATCTTTTTTTCAAGAAGGATGGGTCAGTGCCCCTTTAAAATGACTATCATGAGCTAAATAAGATAATTATAAAGAAAAATTATACTCTTATATGGATTCATGATTTTTGTCAAATAGATATATTGAGCCCAATAATTATCCAAGGTGGATATTTAGTTATGATATTACAAATTAAAGGTGAATAAGGAGGATATCCACAAGACTACTTTTCATACATGGTAAAGGCACTAAAAGTTCATAGTGATGCTATTTGGACTCACTAATTCTATAAATAAATTAATTGATTGTATGATTAGAGTCTTTAAGGGTTATATAAACAAATTTCTTGTAGTATTTATAGATGATATTCATATATACTCTAAAAATAAGGATGAACATGAGGATCATTTGAATTCATTATTGAAGACTTTGTGAAAGGAATGTTTATTTGAAATGTATAGTAAATGTGAGTTTTTGAAATAGAAAGTAAACTTTCTAGGGAATAATATCACTAGTATAGGGATATACTTGGTTCCTTCAAAAATAGAGGAAATTGATGGATATCTCAGACTAACATCTATTATGTAAATCCCTATTTTCATTAAATTATATTTTTACTATCATCAATTTGTGAGAAACTTCTCATGATTTTCAGACCCAATAGTTAAGACAACATTAAATTGATTCAAGTTTTTATAGATTTATGAATGCGAATAGATTATTAAAGAGTTTAAGAAAAGTTTAATCACTACACCTATGCTCACATTACCCACTAGTGGGAAATTATTTGTAATGTACAATGATGTATCTAAAAAAATATTTTGTTTTCTACTCCTACAAGATGAAAATGTGATATCCTCTACTTATATCCAATTAATGATCCATGAGAAAAACTATCCAGTCCATAATTTATAATTGGATTCATTGATATTAACGTTGATGATTTGGAAAAATTATCTTTATGGGGAGAATTCAAACACATATATGGATTATAAAATCCTAAAGTATATATTCACAAAAAAGGATATCAATATACAACAATAAATGTGGATAGATTTTATCAATTATTATTATTGTTCAATATATTTCCATCATGGGATAGTGAATAAATTAGTTGATACTCTAAGTAAAAGGATCCTATGACCCTATACAATATGAATATAGAGGATGTGAATGGGAATAATAAAGAGATATTTGTCATACCTTTCTCAAATTACTTATCAACCAAAAATTCTTGAGAAGATTATGGAGTTTCCAAATAATGATGAGGTGCTATAGAAAAAGGTAGTGAATATTCTAGAGTTCAACTTTTCTAAATATGGGGTTATAATTTGTAAAAACTAGATATGTGTCTCATAAAAAACAGAGTTGAATAGGGAACTTATGGATGATGAGCATAAAACATCCTTCTCAATTCATCCTAGAAGCACTATGTCATATAGAGATTTGAAGCAAAACTTCTAGTGGGATAAAATGAAAAGGGGTATTATAGAATTTGTATCTTGATTCATGGTATTCCAACTAGTCAAGGATGAATGAAATAAGTCTAAGGGTGTGATTAAACAATTTATCATACTAGTATGTAAATGGGAAAACATATCCATGTATTTATTTATAGGTTTCCCCATGACATATAAAGGCAATTATGAAATCTAATTTGTTGTTGATCATTGTAAAATGCCAAATTTTTTCATTTCTATCAAAAAGATTTATATTTTGATCAAATCAATAAGATATAAAAAATTTAAGTGGTAAGACTACATGGATTTACCCTCTTCATTATATCTGATCAATATTTTAGGTTCAATTTTAGTTTTTGGAGAATCCTTCAGAAAGTGTTGGATACAAACATGAGTATTAGTACTTCATATCACCTTTAAATGGATTTTCATTATAAAATAACCATTAAACCTCTAAAGTATATCCTGAGGTCATGTTCAATGTATTTACAAGGATATTATGATTAAAATCTCTCCTAGTTGAGTTCTCATATAAAAAAACTTCCATTATTGAATTCAAATGGAAAATTATGAGGCTCTATATGGGAAGAGGTTCCATATTCTGACATGCTGGGAAGAAGTTATAGAAAAGAAGTTTATGGGACCTGATTTTATCCAAGAGATGATAGAGAAGTAAAACTTCATTTAGCGTTATATGAAATGTCACCAAAGTTGATAGAATAGTGATGAGTACAATAATAGAGTTGATATAGACATTTACATTAGAGATAAGGTTTTCCTTCTTATATCTCCATGGAATAATTTCATGTGGTTTTGGAATAATGAAAATATTAGTCCAAGATGCATCGATCCCTTTTATATCCTAGATCACATTAGAGTTGTTTAATAATGTTTTATGTATCTAGACACAAAAAATATGACATTTTATATTTAAATTTATTAAAATAATGATTATATTTACCCATTTTTGTTATCACATTATAAATTATTAAATAATTAGTTTCATAAAAATTAGATTTTAATTTGATGAAAGTCGAATTGTATTTTTTAGAAATATATAGTTTCAATCAATACACTCTTTTTGATGAATTCATTTTTTTTGAAATAAATGATATTTAAATAAAATATTATTATAAAATAATATTTAATTAAATATATATGACAATTTAATTGTATAACTTCAAATGTAATTTTTATGCTTTTAAAAAATGTAACATCTTGAAAATTATAAGCTTATTTTTAATTTTTTTTATTAGAGGTATTAATTTATAATATAAAAAAACTAAGTTAATTTTAATATTTTAAGAATTTTTTTTCTTTAATTAAAATAAATATTGGATATAAATAATGTTAAAATATTTTTATAAAAAATAAATCAAAATATATTAAGAAATTATATAATTAATAAAGGAAATGGTAATGCTTGATAATTCTATATTAATGAAATTAATTAAAATCCTTAAAAATAATTAATTTATATAAATTAATTTTAGTAAGAAATTTTAGAAAATAATTTTTTTGAAAAATTAATATTTAACTGTTGGACTCCTCATGTTTTAATCATGTTTTAATGATCACAAATCCTGTTCACCTTTTCTAATCTATTGCAAATCATTTGTAGAGATGGTTGGTTTCCCTATGCTCTAAATAGAGTTTAACAGGTTTTTTATTCCTATAAATAATGTTTGATTATTTTAAACTATATTTAATTCTATTATATAATGTTTTTCTCATATGAATACTTAATTATAATTCATTATTTGAATATTAATTCTTAAGAGTGTTTACAGATATTTGTCTATGTTTAAGAAACCATAAGTCTGCCACCGACTCTAGATTTTGGAAAAGTCCCTATCACTGTAAGATAGACACCGTAAACCCCTAACACCATAATCCAAACACTATAAACCCTGAAACTATAATCCAGACACTATAAAACCTAACACCGTAAGCCAGAAACCATAAGCCAGACACCGTGACCCAAAAAATGTGACCAAGACACTGTTCAAAGTTTTGACAAAGGACCAGACACCGGTCCTAAGACACCGCGATCCTGACACTGCATCTATGCTACCAATTCCTGATCTTAATGGAAATGTGGCGTCATGAATTTCTCACCACAAAAATGAAAAGAAGAAGACACAATTTCCTAGTGACACAGTTTCCAAGTGATACCATTTCAAGACAAACTATGACACCAATCATTAATCTGTTTTAACGCTTTCAATTAAATTTCTAATGGTCATATTTGAGTCATTTAAAGGAACTAAAATAATTCGTGTTTTTTTGTAGACTTGTCACATGATAGTATGAGGTATGAGGTGTAGAACACATGCATCTTGTCGGCTCCAACACATGCACCCTATAACAAAAAGGAAGGCATGGTATCAGAACAACGTGTAGAGGAACAAGCGTTTAAAAATGATAACTAATGTATACAACATGATACAACTGAATAACACACAAAGAACTCTCAACCCCAAAAGGATGGAACACCATAGATTAGAGTCTCAAACATTTTCACAACACCACCTCAAAGAAGAACATGAGCTATATAGCTCATATAATAAAACTGGAAACCAGCGCACCAGACTTGTGATACATTGTTTTTCACTAGAAGACTCGATAATTGCATCTAATTCATCTCAAAAGTCCATAGCTTTATATAACAATAACCAGAGCACTTCTAACACTTTCTCATCATCTTTTCTATGTTGTGTACTATTTTTATCTTTTGAGCAAAGTGTGTGTGTCTGTATTTAAACACACACTGTCTTCTATATTAAACCAAAGGATTCAAGTTATTCTTCATATCATATCTTCTTAAATCTGTTTACCACCACAAATAATTATGGAATAGGTCCTTGTGTGACCTGGTAGTTTGGAAGAGGTCGTGTGACTTGGATAGTCCTGTGTACTTTTGTTTACCCCGATCCAGGGTGTGGATCAGTCTCTTTACTATATAGACTACTTAGTGGCAGGTGATCACCAAGTGGGGTGGATTAAGACTCAGGTTGAGACTAAATCACTTATTTTATCTGCTATGTCTTTTGATTTAGTTTTTCTATTCTTTAATTTATATCTCAGAAAACTAAATTTTACTTTGATAGTTAGTCTTGGATAGAAGTTATAACTATTTTTCTTTATTAGAATAGCTTCAAAAGTTTTTTCAATAACTCACATTGATATTACTGAGAATTAATCAATCTTCTGAGAAGTTATTTGAAAAGTAAAAAATTTTATAACCGTATTACCTTGATTAACTAGCTTTAATTTATTCTTATTGTGGGATAATTTTTTAAGTGACCTTTTTAACATAAATTTTGATAGATACTCTATTCACCCCTCTTGAGAAATATACTCTAACCAACATTTGGTATCAAAGGAATTAATTCTTGTTAAGGTACTGTTTTTAAAATATATTCAAAAGTGATTTTAGTTGTACTCTAATGATTTTAAATTTTTGTTAGTTATAAATTTATATCTCTTTAAAAGTATTTCTTTATTATGGACCATAGACTAGAATGTGCTGCAAAAAACTAGACCTCCATTTTTTAATGGAACCAATTATGCCTAATGGAAAATTAAAATGAAAATGCATTTAGAAATTATGGGTTTTGAAATTTGGTCTTCAATTGAAGATAAGTATAAAATTCCTGCTACTGACAGAACCACTTGGGATGACCCAACTAAGACTGCTTATAAAAATAATTTCAAATCCATGAATGCCTTATATTTCTCTTTATGAGATGAAGAATTTAACATAATTTCTACATGTAAAATAGTCCATGAAATATGGGATACTTTGTTTGTTTCACATGAAGGAACTTCTAGTGTTAAAGAAATGAGACATAATACTTAGACTATTAAATATGATAACTTTAAAATGAAGCTTGATGAGCCTATTTTTGACATGTATCTTAGGTTCAACAAAATTTTCAACACAATGATCTCTCTCATAAGAGAATTTATAGCCAACAAAATAACGAGGATTATAGATGGAGAGGCACTTATGTATCAATTAGAGATTCACGTGACATCAACAAATTACCTATCAAATAACTCACTGAGAAACTAATGATGAACGAAGAAGAGTTGAAATTCAACAAGGAAGAGGATGATGAACCCAAAAGAAAATCTGTGGCATTTAAGACCACTACCTATAAACACAAAGAAAAGGAGAAATTTCAAGTCTTTTTAGAAAGTTCTAGTCGTGATCAATCATCAACCAACAGTGATAAGGAGATAGATAAATTATCTATAAGGTTTAAGAAATTTTAAAAAAGAAATAAATTTTCAGGAAACCTAACTTAAAAGGAAGATACGATCAAAAGGGAAGCTGGAAGAAATATTGGAAAATAAATGACAAGTAGATGAGATAGTATGTTATGAATGTAAGAAAAAGGGACCTGTAAAGGATGAATGTCCCAAGCACAAGTATAAAAAGAAATATGAGGACAAAGATAAAAAGTATAAAAAGGTAATGAAAGAAACTTGGAGTGATTATAAGGATAGTTTAAGTGACTCAGAGTATTCACATAATGAACAGGCTAACAAATCAATTATGTGTTTCATGACAAACACATCTGAGGAAACCCTAGAATCATCTGTTAAAAATTCTTATTATTCTGGAGATAAAAGTGTTCATGAAAATATGTTTAAAGAAGAAATGTTTGAGTATTGTAATATTCTTGAAGAGACATGTAATGAACTAAAATATAAATACAAGTCCATAAAGAAACAATATTCTCTTACCTCAACTGTTAAATCCGAATATGATGTGTAGTTGGGGTTTGGATTAGTGGTAAGCACCCCTTAAATCTATATGAAAAATGGGGGTTCAAAACCCATTGGGTGAAGGTACTGTAGCAGTATTGTAGTGGACTGTAGTAGCGGCGACACTGTAGTAACGACAGGCACTGTAGCGGCGGCAGGTCACTGTAGCGGCGGCAGAGCACTGTAGCAGCGGCGGGTACTATGCAGTACTGTAGCAACGTGGGTACTGTAGCAGTACTATTCACAGAATGGGATTTGGGCCAACAAAATGGGCCTACGGGTCATGTAATGGGCTAAATGCCCACTGGGCCTTCGGGCTATGTAATGGGTCTCCCTCTACCCAGTTAAAGAGGTCTTTGCTTTGCTTTAATAATAAAAATGAGGCTTCGGCCCCAACCTTTTAAAAAAAAAATCCAAATATGATGTAGAATGAGAGAAATATAGTCAATTACTCAAAGAAAATAATGAATTAAAGCTATCTAATGAGAAATTGAAAAGGACCTTGAAAAGATTACAAATGATAAGGATACCTTGGTAGAAATTCTTGGTAAACATACTTCCACTTAATACACTACTAGTATTGGTTATTAACCTAGTATTTTTTTTTTGGAAAAACCAATTTTGTTTCTAAATCTAGAAAATACAGCTTTGGTCCTAGTTCAGAAAAACATTCTGCTAGTTCAAACTATGATACACCCTCTACTATTTTGAATTTTTCTGGAAAAAATAAAGTTTATTTCTCAAATACTTTACATAATTCTTATAGGAAACCTATGAGGTAGATATGGGTTCCAAAAGAACTAGTTACGAATATTAATTGACCCAAACAAATATGGGTACCAAATTCTGTCTTTATTTGACTATTTTGTAGGAAAATTGTTTGAAGAGAACCTATAAAATCTTATGGTACTTGGATAGTGGGTGTTCAAGACACATGATAAGAGACTATTCATGTTTCAAAAACCTAATAAAGATTGATGGTAGACATGTCAGCTTTGGTGACAATGCCAAAGGAACAATCATTTGCCCAAGCCAAATCAGTAACTCTAACTCAGTTTTAATTTCCAATGTAAATTTTGTAGATGGACTAAAATATAATCTGATTATAATTTTACAACTATGTGATAATGGATTTCATGTTAAATTTGAAAATGATTCTTGAAAAGTTCTTAATTTTAAAAATGAATTAGTATTTTCTACATTAATAAATGAAAATGTATATTCTATTAACTTAGATTCTTTAGTTTCTGAAAATGATTCCTGTTTAAGTGTATTTCACAAAGAGTCTTGTCTTTGGCATAAAAGACTAGGAAAATAAAATATTCACTCCCTTAGAAATATAACTATAAAAACTTTAGTTAAATATCTACCCAAACTAGAGTTTCCAAATGATAAAATGTGTAATCCTTGTCAAAAGGGAAAATAACACAAAATTTATTTCAAACCAAACAAAGAAGTTTCAACTTCTCAACCTCTAGATTTGGATCACATGGATTTTTTAGACCATCTAGAGTTTCTAGTTTAATTGGTAAGCACTATGTTTATGTTCTTTTAGATGATTTTTCTTGGTATACTTGGACCTACTTCTTGGCTCACAAAAGTGAAGCTTTCTCTCATTTCACCAAGTAGGCTAAAACTGTAAAAAACCATAGTGGACATAGAATAAAATTTCTATGAGGTGACCATGGACATGAGTTTGATAATCAAGGGTTTGAATCCTTTTTCTCGAAAAATGGATATAATCATAATTTCATTGACCCAAGAAAACCTCAACAAAATGGAGTTTTATAAAGAATAAATAGGACCCTGCAGAATATTTCTAGAACCATGCTTAGTGAATATGACTTACCTATTTATTTTTGGGCTGAAACTATAAATACAACATGCTATATTATTAATAGAGTTTTGATTAGAACTATTCTTAAAAGAACTCCATATGAGTTGTGGAACAATATAAAACCCAAAGAAAACTACTACAATGTCTTTAGTTTCAAAGTCTATATCCTTAATACCAAGGATAGTCTTGAAAAATTTTCATCCAAGAGTGATGAAGGAATCTTACTAGGATAAATGATCTCTAGTAAAGCCTAAATAGTTTTTAACAAAAGAACTAAATGTGTGGAGAATATGTCCATGTCATGTTTGATGAGACAGATCCACATGAGCCTAAGACCTCTCTAGATAATCTTGAGGATGATTTGTAAAATCTGGACATCAATTCTAAATCCTCTAACTATCCTATAATGAAATCTGTAAAACCTTCCAGTTTTGGAAATTTTCCAGATTCAAGCCATAATGAACCCAAACCTATTGAAGAACGTGAAAAATCTATCCCCTCATTTTTTAGACCAGTTAGAACCCTTAAGAACCATACTTTAGATGATGTTGTAGGATATTTAGATAAAGGAACCAAACTAGAGCTTCTCTTAGAAATCAGGTTGAACAACAAGATTTCTTGTCACAAATTGAACCTAAAAACATTAATAATTCTATCAATGATTCATTTTGGGTGATGGCTATGCAAGAAGAACTTAATCAGTTTGAAAGGAACAAATCTTGGAAACTTTTTGACATACCCAAATACATTTTTACCATAGGCACTAAGTGGGTGTTTACAAATAAAGTGGATGAAGCTGGTAACATAGTTAGAAACAAAGATAGATTGGTTGTACAAGGCTATATTCAAGAAGAAGGAATTGACTATGAGGAGACCTTTGCACCAGTGGCTAGACTTAAATCCATTATAATCTTGCTTGTATATGCATCACATCTTAATTTCAAACTATATCAAATAGGTTTCAAGAGTTCATTTCTAAATGGGTATATAGCTGAGGATGTCTTCGTTGAACAACCCCATAGTTTCAAAAATCCTCAGTTTCCAAATCATGTTTTCAAATTATCAAAGTCATTTTAAGGTTTAAAAAAAGCTTCAAGAGCTTGGTATGATAGATTAAGTACTTTTCTTATTTACAAAGGTTTTAAAAAAGTTATATCTGATCCTACTCTTTTTATAAAACAAATTTCCAATGATTTTTTAATAGTTCCAATTTCTGTAGACGATATTATTTTTGGATCTTCCAAAAATTACTTATGTATTGAGTTTTTTAAAATGATGTAAAATAGATTTGAAAAGTGTTTAATGGGTGAAATAAAATTCTTTCTTGGATTTCAGATATTTCAAAATAAATATGGAATTATTGTAAATAAAATAAAATATACTAAATATCTTTTAAACCATTTTGGCTTGGAAATCACTAAAAGTAGTGATACTCCAATGAGTACTACTTGTATGTTAGATCTTGATGAAGATGAAAAATCTTTTGATCAAACCACTTACAGATTAATGATTGGAAACTTACTCTACTTAGCTTCTAGACGACCTGATATTATGTTTAGTGTATGTATGCGTGTCCATTTTAAAGATAACCCTAAATAATATCATTTAAATACAGTAAAAATGATTTTCAAATATCTTAAACATACACCCAATCTTGGACTGTTCTATCCTAAAGGACAATCACTTGAGTTAGTTATCTATTTTTATTATGATTTTGGTGGTTGTAAGTTAGATAGAAAAATCACCTCTAGAACATGTCACATTTTAGCAAGTCTCTAGTGTCATGGTGTAGTAAGAAACATAATTCTGTTGCATTATCTACTGCCGAAGCTGAATAAATAGCTACTAGTAGTTGTTGTGCACAAATTTTGTGGATGAAACACACATTACTGGACTATGGATATCAATTTAGAAATTTACCTATAAAATTTTACAATACAAGTGATATTAACATTTCAAAGAATCGTATTTTATACTCCAGGAAAAAACATATTGATGTAAGACATCAATTCTTGAGATACCATTATCAAAAAGGTGATATCACTTTGGAACTCATTAGAACTGAATGTCATCTTGCTTATATATTTACTAAACCATTAAATTTGTAAAGGATAAATTACATCATACATGAATTAGGAATGATAAATCTCAAATAGAAAGTATAAAATTTCAAAACTTGCTGTTTTACAGCATATTGTTTCACAATTTACGTTTTCATGATTTGTTGTTTCACAAGTCACTATCTTAGATTAACTTTCTAACTCTCACAGTTTCACTGGTTACTGTCTTGAAGTTACTATTTCATGTTTACAGTCTCATAGTTACTATCTCTTGGTTATTTTCTTGCACTTACTGTCTCAAATGACACAGTCACACCATTTGGAGTCACACCGTAAGGATGACACCATGAGAATATTTTTCGGTCTTACCGTGAAAATCTATTCCAGTCTCACCGTAATGACTCATTTTTCATTTCATTTGTATTTTATTACCTGTATCACTGTGTTGATTATTTTAATATTTTTATCCTGTGATTTTGAATTTGCGAGTTTTGAAATTCCTAAATTATAAAAACCAAATATCTTTCTATATTTTCTTCACTCAATATCTATTCTCTCAAAACCGAAACTCATCTCTTTCAAACCATAAGTCCTCTTTTAGACCTTCATATCTCTCGAACCCAATTTGAATGCCCAAAATAAAGCACCCATCTTCATCAACTCCTAAGAAGTGAAAATATTAGAATAATGTGAAAAGGGCACTGAATGTTATTCTTGAAGGACTGTTGAATCCAAATCTTGTTGAGAGAATAGTTGTACCAAAAAAGAAAATTTTTCCTAAGTGGTTTCTAATAAGTAAGTCATTAGTTTTGAAAGTACTGGAAGATTAGGGATGACTGAACTTGTTCACAAAAGAGAAAAGGCTGATTTATCCAAAACTTGTTTCTCAATTTTATTAGTATGTACAGTTTTCTTTCGATAGTAAAGATGGTTTTGTTGTAAGAAGCTAGATTAATGGTCAAAGGTGTAATGTTTCCTTGAGGTTATGGAATGCCTTCCTAGGGATACCTCATGATGGAATATTTGAGGACTACCAGAGAGGTACTCCTCCTCTTAGTGATGTTTTTTCCTTAGGATAATCCCTATGAAGTTTGACTGGAAATAAGAAGAAAAGAAGGGAAATTGTTGTTGAGTTGGATGGTGAAACGAGGTTACTGTTTAAGTTTATCCAGAATCTTATTATTCCAAGGAAAGGTGATTTTTATACCCTCAAGTATCAAGATGTATTAGTGATACATATTATGAAAAATGGGAAAAAGGTTAATCTATGTAAGTATATTATACATCACATGTGTGAATTGATTAAGAAAACCCCAAAATCATCCTCTTTATTCTATTTAAGGTTAATCTCTAAAATGATTCCTTCTAAAGGTGTGTTTGGCCCAATTGAAGAAGTCATCAAAGATTATGAGTTTTGTATCTCAAATCATACAGTTGGAAGAATGAAAATAAGTTGGAATCCTTGAAAAAAATATTGGGTGGAGGACAATGAAAGGGTGTATGAAAAGTTTAATCTGGCTGAGAATCCTTCAAGGCCTAAGAACATATCTGATCCTAGTTTGGAACCAGATGAATTTGTTGATTATTTTTATGATGAAGAATAAGAGGCGGTTGTTTCATCTAAGAAAGGAACTGTCTTGGACAAAGAAGATAGTGGTCTACCTTTTCTACAAAATGTAGTTAAGAAGGATGTACTTGTTACTAAAAGAAGTGCTGATTTAGAATAATAACATACTTCTGGAAAAGAATATGCTTCTAGTATAAAAGAACATGTTGTTTCTGAGGAGCATATATAAGAAGAACTTTCCATTGAGAAAGAGGCTACTGTTGGGGAAAAACTACAATATGATCTGGAATTTATCCCATCTGTTGAGGAAAAAATAGAAAAAGTTTTTCAGCTGGCTAGAAAATAAATGAGAGAGGCTATAAGATATGAAAATTTAGAAATAGATCAAGGGAATGAATCTCTTAGCCCAATAAGGGATGCACTTGTTGAGGGGGAACAACACCCCAGTCTAGAAAGTGTTGAAGTTACCAATTTTGTTGATCAAATCACTATGAATACCTAGTATAAGTTTTCTATAGATACTTTTATGTGAATAATAACCAAGAGGACTTAGTTAAAGGCATAAAACTTTCCACCGTGTTTCAATTGAAACCATTTTTTTCTCTAGAAGTAATATCTTCTAAGTATCATGAACCTGTCTCAGCTCTTGTTCCTAAACCTTCACTAGAACCTTCTACTTCTGTGAGGTACAATGATCTAAAATCTTTTGGAGATACTCTTTTAACTGGATTTTAAAAGATCATAAACACGCAACCAACTCCTATGACAAATATTAGTAAAAGATATTATACCTTGATATTAGATAATATCATATGGAAAATCCAACAAAAAATTATTCATGAAATACAAGAAGTTAGAATAGAGAACAAGCATTTTAGTGAGGAGCTGAATTCTCTTAGAGCTATGGTTGAAGATATGAAAAAAAAGTGTTGAAACCATGACAAGATTCAGTTGCTCATACTATTAAGGATGTTAGTGATCAAATTCCACAAAAATTTTCATCATTGATACAACCAAAATTGACTTCAATTTATGATAAAGTGGCTGAGACAAACATCAAGATAGTAAATGATATGTGTGAGATTGTTGTTAGTCTTAAAAATCTGACTAATGAGTACAAGAGATGTCTATAGAAAGTTCTAAATCAGCTCAAGTCTCTCACTTCCACTGTTACAGCTTCCAATTCCTCTAGATAGTCATCTCAAACTTTAGATAGTGATCTTATCAAAACTATTGTTAAAGAATAACTTCAATCAGTGTTAAGTAGTTTTGACAAGGAAATATTGTCTATAGTTTTCAAGAATAGTGACAGAGTACTTGACCTAGTAAAGATTCATTCACTGATTTCCAATGATGCTCAGGAAAAAATTACTAAGAAAGTGGATTTCTAATATAATAGGGTTTTTTATAAATATGATATGACCAATCATTACAAATATCTTGTAGAGAACTTAAAAATTACTCCAATCACTCAAGATTTCAAGACTCAAGTCCAAAAGATAAAATATTTCACTCCTCTATTGGAAAATTTCTTGGAGAAAAAAGTTGATTTCGAGAAGGAAAGGCAGTATGGTGGGGAGATCAATACTGATTTCATTCAATTGTTGAAGCCTTATCTTCATGTGGAAAGAACAACCATTGTGGATTCTACAGCTACACCTTTGCAGCCTGATTCCACTCGTTCCTCATCCACTACTTTTTCTTCTTCCTCCATGTCTGTTTCTCAAGCTCTGAGTGAGATCAGACCTGTTATCCTTGACCAATCCTTATCTCGATCTTCATTCAAACCCACTCTTCCACCTTCTATTTTTGAAGGTCTCTCTCTTCATTCTCTGATAGTTTCCTCAATCCCTTCTTCAACATCTACTTCTTCTCCTGTGGATCCTCATGATGATGCTTCTAAGGGAAAGAAGAAGGCTGCTAGTACTGAGGATAAGTAAAAAAATGTGTTTTTGATAGGGATGTTTTTTAATTTTTCATTATGCTTGTACTGCCCAATATATTTTTATCTAATTCAATGTGCATTGTTCTTCTCTATTCTATTCCTTTCCTTCATTCCATGTCTATTTTTTTCCTATATTCCTTTTGATAATCCCAAAAGTGGGATAAAGAATACTAAGAACAGATCTAAATCCTATGATTTGTGATCATCAAAAAAGGAGATATTGTTGGACTCCTCATGTTTTAATCATGTTTTAATGATCATAAATCCTTTTCACCCTGTTTAATCTATCTAAAATCATGTGTAGATATGGTTGGTTTCCCAATGCTCTAAATATAATTTCACAAGTTTTTGATTTCTATAAATTATGTTTGATTATTATAAACTATATTTAATTATCTTCAATAATGTTTTTCTTATATGAATGCTTAAGTCTAATTGATTATGTGAATATTACTGCTTAAAACTATTTACAGATATGTGGCTAAGTCTGAAAAACCATAAGTCTTTCACCAGTTCTGGATTTTTGCAAAGTCCCTGACACTTAAACCCTGACACCGTAAGCCATAAACAGAAAACTCTGACACCATAATCCAGACACCATAAACCCTAACACTGTATTCTAGACACCGTAAACCAGACACTGTGACCTAGACACCGTGATCAAGACACCGTTCACAGTTTTGACAAAGGACTAGACACCGGTCCTGAGACACCGTGATCCTGACATCTCATCTATTCTACCGGTTCCTAATCATAATTAAATCATGGAATGATGACTATCTCACCACTCAAAGGAAAATAAGAAGACACCGTTTACAAGTGATAACATTTCAAGACAAACTGTGACACTGTTCTTTAATATGTTTTTTGTTTTCAATTTAATTTCCAATGGTCATATTTGAGTCATTTAAAGGAAGATACACAATTAATGTTTCTTTTCAGACATGTCAGATGATAGTAAGAGGTACTAGGTGTAGAATACATGCATCGTATCAGCTCAAACACAAGCACCCAGTAACAAAAAAAAACCGTCGAATCAGAACAACGTGCAAAGGAACAAGCGTTTGAAAAAGATAACCAATGCATAAAACACGATACAAATGAAGAACACATGAAGCACTATCGACCCCAAAAATTCTTAACCACCATAGATCAGAGTCTCAAACATCTTCACAGTACCACATCAAAGAATAACATGAGCTACATAGCTCATATCATCAAACTGGAAACCAAAGCACCAGACTTATGATACTCTATTTTTCACTAGAGGAATCAAAACTTACATCTGATTCATCTTACAAGTCCAGAGCTTCATGAAACAACACCCAACATACTTCTAACCCTTTCTCATCATCTTTTCTCTATTGTTTACTATTTTTTTCTTTCGAGCTGTGTGTGTGTGTCTGTATTTAAAAACACACTATCTTCTATATTAAACTGAAGAATACAAGATATTATTCCTCTCATATATTTTTACATCTGTTTACTCTCATGGATAAATGTGGAAGAGGTCCTTGTGTGACCTGGTAGTTTATACCCATAAAGAACAATGGAAGAGTTTGTGTGATCTGGATAGTCTTGTGTACTTTTGTTGACCCCTATCCAAGGTTTGGATCAATCTCTTATCTATATAAACTTCTTGGTGGTAGGTGATCACCAAGTAGAGTGTATTAAGTCTCCTTTTGAGACTGAACCACTTGTTTTATCCACTGTGTCTTTTGATTTAGTTTTTCTATTCTTTACTTTATATTTCAGAAAACTAAATTTTACTTTGATAATTAATCTTGGATAGAAATTAAACTATTTTTTCTTATTAGAATAACTTAAAAAGTTATATCAATAACTCACATTGGTATTACTGATAATTAATCAAACTTCTGAGAAGTTATTTGAACAGTCAAACTATTATAACCGTATTACCTTGATTAACTGGCCTATATTTATTTTTATTAGGGGATCATTTTTTAAGTGAAAATTTTAACAGAAATTTTTATAGATACTCAATTCACCCCCCTCTTGAGTAATATACTCCCAACAATAATAACATTATAAAATATAATATTTTTTGAAAAATGTTACTAAATTAAAAATAATAAACTATAAATTGAAAACATACTTACATATATGTTTTAAGATTCTAATATGAAACTTTAAGGTAATATATAAATTATAATATCAAATATTTAAGTCAATATTTATAAGAAATTTTAAATATATTAATATATGAAATGAAAATTAATTTAAAGGATGAATATGAAAAAAATTCATAAAAAATTATGATTATAATTATAAATACCTAAATTAATATAAACTACTGAATTAAATGTAATAAAAATAAGATAATTAAAGGAATAGAAAATTATTTAAAAGAAAATTTTTATTGTTTTCAAGGAAATATATTTTTATGTATTTGTTTATAAAATTTAGAAATTTTAGATAAATAATAAATTAATATGGATATTATTATAAAAATAAATTTGAATATTATATGACATTTAAAAAAGGGGACATCAAATAAGAGGAAATAATATGGTTATTTCTCAAGCTAGAGGATCATTTTCGGAGAAACCAAACATTGATGGGTTTAGGCTGAGTGTAGAGAGTTGAGAATTGAGATTCAAACATCAGATGAGGGATGCGTGCTGAAGAGGGATTCCAAATGAGGTTCGACTACTGGTAAGGTGTTTCGAAGGTCAATCCATGAAAAAATATTGAACCATGGAAAAAGGGGGTTTCCACCATGAACCAATTTTGAGCGAGGATAGGATAAAATCGAGATCCCATTGTCATCCACCAGAAATCTGATTTACAGATCTTTCACAAGTAGGTTTATGTGTTTATTTTCATTTTTAGGTATTTGAATTATTATGAATATCATATATATTGGATTTATTACAGTATATTATAAACCATGTTTGTACTTTTTAAAATTTTTCTTCATCGGTCGACTTTTTCCATCTCCATTCGTCGTTATATTGGATTTTTCTTCAAGATGATGTGTTTGTAATGAATTAAATGATTCATTTTTTTCAATGGATTCTACTAGATTTGTCTCGATTCATTGAAGCTTCATGAACAATATTAATTTAATTTATTAAAACTTTAATAGAAAATTTAATAGAATAATGTGGTTTTGTTTTTATATTTCTAAATCATTGATTTCTAACCAGATGCAACAATATATATATATATATATTCAATCTAAATTTATTATTTCTCTTTAATACTTATACCGAAACCACACATTATAGATAATCATGATTTACTCTTGATGTTTTGTTTTTATATACTTCGTACACAAAATTATAAATAAATAAATATGCCATATATTTTGGATAAACATATCCTCTCATATTCTACTTTGTGTGTATATTAAATACATGAATATATACTGAAAAATCTAAATGACTATATCATCCTTGCATATTTTTATTTTTTGTTAGTCTATAAAATATTTCGGACTCAAGTAGCAGCATGATATAAAAATATATCATATTATATATATATATATATATCATAAAATGATCAAGATTATTAACCAGATATGTTGTGTCATTATAATTAATTTTAATTGAAACCTTTGAAAATAATACTACTTAAAACTACTATATAAATACCAAAGAGGAACTCGACCCTTAGGCTTCACACTCTTTTTATTACTCTCACTTTTAATTTGTTCAAGAACTGACAACAGGCTATTGGAAATCATCATCATTTTCAATTTAATTTAAAGGAGTTATTATATTATATAAATTCATCATAGGATTTTAATTTTTATAAAATTATTATTTTATATAAAGGATTAATATTTTTTTAAAAAAACTATTTGTTTCATAACTGATTTTGATTATTTTTCACTCATATATTAATTTTTTTTATGTTTTTATAGTTATTTGTTTAAAAAATCAAGTTATGTTTTAAAACTAAGGTAAACATTTTATGAATAATTTGGTAAAAACTATGTTCAATATTAATAATATTATTATTACTGTTATTGAAAAAATTTATTTTTTAATTGTAATTTTATATGTATTATTTTAAAATAAATATTCATGTTAGAAAAGTTTATTAAAGAATATTATCATATTATATGAATTGAAATTATTGATGTTGCATTTTCATATATAATTTCCATGAATTATGGAAAACAATAACATTCCATGAATTGAATGAAACATTTTATTTTAATTTAATTATGATGTTTGTTTAATGTCAGCCTTTGAATTTATTAAATTCACGGATTTATCAAAACTCTAAAAGTGTTTTATAAAAAGACATTTCTTTAAAATTTGTTTGAATGCAAAATACTATTTTCTACTTTGAAAAAAATTCAAGTATATTTTGAAAAGGGTTTTAATGGATTTTTTATGTGAAAGATAGATCTTTCAAAAAAAATTCTTAAAATTAAATTTGAAACTTGCATATTAAATGAGATGATAAGTTGGAATGGAGAGTGAAGCCACAAACTCATTGAGACATTGTCTTACTAGTGATATTACTATGTGGAAATAATGATTTTATAATACTTGACAAGTATATTTTTAATCTATAAAATAAATTATTATTTTCAAATGAATTTATAAAGAGAAATCCAAATGTTTTTCAAAGTGTATATTTTTAATTTATTTTCAAAATGAAAATAATTTGTGAAATGTATTTTATATATCAAAAACTTATATTTGATATTTTTTTTAAAATAGTTATTATTAAATAAGTTTTTTTATAAAAGTAGTTTCACTGGTTTTAAAACCACTTACTGAACTATTTTATGCTTATTGTAACATCCCACATTTTCTTAAAGTTACAAACCATTTTTTTATTTAAATTCTATATTTTGGACCTATTATTGTTTTCTAAGGAATTCATGAATTTATGGGGGGGTGTATGGGGATCTTTCAGAGCCTGAATATCCAAAATTTCAAGAATAATACTAGGTCGAACATTTAGGAGAAACTATGCTACCCAACCAACAAATATTCTATAATTGTGCAGTTTATAACAACAGGGTGTAGGAGGCGCAAGGGTTTTTTAAAACCATGTGAGACTAGGCACATTCCCTTGCATGATTTAAGAAAAAAATTATTGTGTCATTTTTTGTGGTTTTCACACAGTTGGCCGAATTGTGAACTTCAATCATATAAGGTTCCCCTTTGAGAATAAATAAGAACATAGTTGGCACACAGTTTGGCTAAGTGTGTTGAAAAACTATGAAACCCAGTAAGTAAAGTAAAAATGACTATTTTTCTCAGAAATGACCTCAATACTTCAAAACCATTTTATCCATCATTCTTCTATAGAAAAATCCTCCCAAGATCCTCCATTATCCTCTCTATAGGTATTTTGATCTATCCTATATACGAACTCAAAATCTCTTTCTGTCAGATCCATCAGAAAAATTAAGGTATGATCTATGACTCTATTCCTTGTACTATGGAGCTCTAACATCTTTTTACCTATTTTCATGGCGTCGGACCGTTTGTCTTATAAATCTTATTCTAGCTTAATTAAAAGACTGATTTTGGAAGAGGGAAGATCTATGAAATGAAGGTAGGTGGTTTAGTTAATTTCCCTTAGTTTCAATACTTCTATAGCATACACTATTCTGCTGTGTGCCAGAACCTTCTGGTGACACCTCTAAATTTCTAAATAAATTCAATCGAGTAGTTGTACATGCCCATTATGAACCTTGCTAGTGAAGAATCACTATCTAATCAATCACTATAACTAAAACCACCCCAATGGGTGTGTTCTAACATTGAGGCCATTTTATCCTTTTTTTCTAAAGGGGATAAAAAACCCTTGAGGGGTGTTTCCTTATAATTAATTCATTGAGTTAATTAATTAAGTTGAATTTAATGTTGAGCCATGTGTTATACCCTACACCTTATGCAAGTAAAATTTTTATTAATTAAATACATTCACTAATTAAATAATCATGTTAATAATGTTTTCATTGTTATATTTCTTGAATATATAAGCCATAATATTCCTTCAACTTAGAGTTAAGGGTGATAAAAAGGGTTATGACTTAAGGACCACCTTGAATGGTATTTTCGTGACATTTTTTTATAATTGTTGATGAATTGTTAACATGTTGAGGGACACCGTATCAATGTCTAGGATATAATCTTCATGAATTTATTTTACTTCCAGATGAATGAAAATAGTTCCCTATTAGAGATCTTATTCACCATCTTGGTGACATGATGGTTTAACCACACCATGATAGAGACTTGAACCACTACATGTGATACCAAGGATAGAATCAGAGGTTAGTTCATGAAGTTATCACAACATTCCTGGAATGGAACTTGGGATTTCATACATGGGTCCCCTCAGATGGACTCTTATAGAATTGAAAATATATGGATCCCCTAGAGTGATACTTAGAGTCCCACAAAAACTAACTTGGATGGACTTTGGGTGAATATGCTTAAATTTAAAAATGATTTTAAATAATAAATGAACCTTTGAAATTGAAACTTCAAGTATGTTTCCTCCAAGTTGAATCACAAGAATGGGGATAGTCCATGTTCTTATACATTATACCACTCACATTACTTGTGAAGGATACCTTTGTTCAGACAAACCTAGCCTAGGCCAAAGTAGGTAGAGTTTGATGGGTGTCCCAAGTGTAACCCAATCTGATGTACCTTTTTATTTATTTCGATCTTGCATTTATTATTAATGGAACACTATTCATTTTATATAGCACTAACTTGATAAATCTATACACCATTGGTGGTGTCTTACTGAGTATATCTCACACCCTGAATGAGCTACCTTTAATACCCAATAGGACTTCATGATTGTAAGTATATAAAAAGGGAAGTGGCCAGATTATGATGCTTGATTATCATTTCTTGGATAAGGTACAAGAGAAAAGGACCGGACCAATGCTCATGATACTTATAGTAGCTATTTCCTTTTGGCCTTTTTTATTTTTGATGGAATGTGGTATATTATTGTATCCCCTATTTTTCATGCACAATATTTGTATAGGTACATGATAATGATCATCATTTTTGGTATCTAATTCTATTTAGCTTCCACCAGTTATAATTTATCATTCATGTTGTATTATTATTGCTATGCTTATATTTGTTTGTGATACTATTTCTACTATTATGGGTTACTGGTCCTATCATACAGTGTATAATTATTTTATTTCTTAATCTTTATATGTATTGTCTCACTAAAAATTGAATTATGAGAGAATATTCTTCCCATGGAAACACCCAAGGCCCTTACTACTAGTCAGCAACCTATGACATTCAAAGAGGCACATTTGTGGTATTGGGGATATGGTATCAGGGCATCCCGAAGTGGAATATGCGGTTGGGCACAACAAAGTGGTATTAGAGATTAAATTTTATTTTGACTTATTGTTTGGGCATTATACAGGAGACTATGAGTATTGGATTTTAGTAATGAGCCTATGCCTGAGAGTTTCTAACCCGCGTATAGGGGAAACCCCAAATTACATGGGATGGGTAAATGCCGCTATTGATTGCACTGTTATAGTTTCATAGATTTCACCATTGGGTGACACACTTTATTTGAATTTTTATTATCATGATGGGATATTTTCTACCTTTTCCTGATGATATGAGGGCATATCCAACATGCATTATACTGGGAACCATAAGAATTTAATGTCATATAGTATGGAATTCTATATCTACTTTTTTGAATGTGTTTCATGTATTGAATGGGATTTATGTGGTTCTTTGTTTGTTATACATTGCAGTGTGCCAGTGTTTCTTACAGTATGATATAATTGGTTCCATAAAATTTCCTACATCAATCTAAACGTCAGTTTATTATATAGATTGATGATGGAACCTTAATTAACCAATTATTCCATATTGGTTATTTTGATTGATGACAGAAAAAAGAAATTAATATGTGTGTAATTATAACTGATAATGAAATTCAATAAATAAAACAACTATTTATGACCTGCTATGTCCTGATACTAGATGTACATGCCATGCCACAGTTACTTGATGTGCCAATTTTTGTTTATAAGGGTATAGGCCTTATATATTTTGAATTAGTTACAAAATTAATAGGGTTAAGATATCTATAACCATAAAAATAGAAATGAACTTAAATAAAACAAAGAATTAAAATAAATAGGTTGTTATTAGATGAATATTTCAAATGAAATGTTAAGGGTGTTTTCCTCTATACCTTAAATTTGACACTCTATATACCTGAACCTATACTATATTGTATGGGACCCTGATCCTGACCTGATTTTATAGTGGGAATTTGGCTATGTCTCTTATAATCTTTCACTGAAATTTTCTTACCACCAAGACCTGGATTTATGAGACGACATAAAGGTGTGTTTCTTTTGTAAGAAGACATTGTAAATTTTCATTCTTGATCACTTTAACTGTCTATTATCAAATATATTTGAAGAGTGTTCTCGGAAATTGTAGGTATATAACACCATGAAAACCTAAAATTGAGCACCAATAAAGTTCCAATGATCACACTCCATAGGTAGTGGGACCTGATCCACCTATGACATCTCCTATAGTTCCACCTAAGGCACCTCCTGCAGATCTTCCACTAGGTATCGATACCCTGTTCAATGAAAGTTTCTTTCAGTTCATGAAGTCTATATAGGGTTCTTTTTGGCTTTCCTCTACCATATCTATCTTTGATCATATTGAGAAACCTCAAAATAGGAGGGTCAAGATCACTACATATATTCTATGTGACTCAACTAAGCATTGGTAGGATGTCCTTACTCTGGTTGTTCGATATTAGGGTATTTTCTAGGTAGACTTCTAGATTACCATTTTCAACATATTCTTTCTAAAGATGTTGATAACAGACCATATGTGGGATTTTATACACATTCAGTAAGGTGACATGTTAGTGATGAAGTACTCATCTCGTTACACCCAATTATAGCATTTTCACCAACCTTGTAAGGTGATGACTATAAAACTGGGATGCAATTTGATTATGGGATTTCTTATTTCATCCGATCGTAGTTGAATGTTTTGAAATTAACCATTGTTTCTATTATTGTAAACCAAACCCTCATCACTGAGAGGAACCTGAGAGAATCTAACCATGTGGTTCAGGGAGGTTTAGCTTCCAGGTAGGGAAGTTATTTATCTAGTGTAAAGGAATGTTGTTTTAAGGGTACCCATGGGGGGAGTACTGATTAGGTGGAATGAACTGACAACTCTATGGTGTGTCACCAGTTTGGAAGGCCATTCCATAAGAATACACGGTGTATAGAGAACATGATCAACTTCCAATCCTGTGGTAGGATGGGTAACCTCTAGTGTTTCTACCTCCATTCCTCAAGTACCATTTGAATGGGAATATGTACCATAACTAACTTTAGGTATAGGATCAACCAATCCATTTTAGGCTGAGAGTTAGTTTTATACAATCCATTCGGGCTGAGCAGGTGGTCAAGTCCAGGGAAGCAAGGCTTTATAGGATCATCACCCATAGAGTGTACCTGCTTATGATGGCCAGCCTACATCATAAGGCCTCATTTAGGGCTATATCTATACAGTGAAACCTACATCATAGGAGCCTATTCCAGGGATAGATATGATTATAAGCATGATTATGGTATCATCTACTTTAGTTTATTTCATATTTGATACAAGTTCATCACAAACCATTATATATAGTGCTATTTTGGAGAGTTTGGGACTAGAAATATAGTACTTCTATGTCATTATGTCTGTTGATACACCACTTGGGGCCTGGGGAGAGGCAATACACGAGTTCCAAGAGTTCCCCCTTGAGATAGGTGGGTACCATTTCCTATAGATTTTTTTCATCCTGAGATGAACGATTTTTATTTCATTCTAAATATAGACTTGTTTGTTCTATAACATACCCTGGTATATTTCTATTGCTAGTGGGTGTATTTTACATCACATAAGAGAAGAGTGTATATCCATAAAGTTGAATGGTATTACCATGCTATCCAAGATGGACCTGAGAATCAAGTGCTATGTAGTGTGACAAATCAAATGGAAATTCTCTTCATGAGTGAGTATGGAATACAATTGATGGAATTCCATCATGTTGTGAATTATTTTGGGGAAGTATTATTTTGGAAAAAAACCACTCAAGGATTCCTCTTAGTATCTTTTGGGTTTGTTTGTGTTTGTTGATAAATATAGATGATTTTAAATGTGTTTGGTTGATGTTACCGAAGCAGGTTTTCAAGGTGGTGCAGTTTCCCAGTGTTTTCTAAATTTTTGGGTCTCAAAATTGGGGTTTTGATTTTTTAAAAGGAAGGATTTACATGTAGGAGTGAATAGTATGTAGACTTTGAAGGACAATTCATAAAATGTGAATGGTGGTACGTGGAACGATGAATGGAATCAACAAAAGAATGGATCTGTGTAGCACAAGGCCTAAACCACGTATGAGAATAGTTCATGGTGAAGTCATGAGGTACGAGGAAGTGTTGTGGTATGCATGATGGATTGTAGTTCAAGAAAATGAGATGGTGATTTGGGCATTTGCGTATGAAGAGAGGCAGTATGCGGACTTCTAAGGGAAAATGCTTCACGAGATGATTACGATTCACAGAAGATACATTGTATGTGATGAAGTCGGTACCACATTAAAGATTTGGGAAAACCTGGAATAATGGTTTTTTATATCAATTTTTCTATATATGGAGTGTCAATCCCATCAATAAGGGAGAGAAATTTTAATTAGAGAAAATATTTACTCTTGGAATAAATTTAGTAAAGTCAGAAGTGGTTCGTGGGGGAGGATTCCGTGAAGTGAAGTGGTTCACAGGGAAGCAATTCTGTGACGGGTGAAGCAGTCCGCAGAAGTAATTCTATGAAAGGATTTTGTGAGACACTGAATCTCACAAAGAAAGAATTGGTTTGTGAAATAGAAAAATTCATTGGCGGTACGCAGAAGCAAATACAATAGGTGGGAGAGGGACAATATGCGGAGGCAGTAGATAGAAGCATAGGAGAAGCTTTTGGCGAAGGGGGATGGTTCGTGGAAGAAGAAGCAGTCCATGTAGTGGTGATATGCGAAGCATACCCAATATATAATATGTGTAGGAAGTAAGGAGGTTCAAAGAGGACTCAAGGAAGCTTAAAATATCACTAAAACTGTTTGTGAAATTAATTTCTGCTAACCTAACAATCTGTGGAAAAGTTGATTTCATATATGGGTGAAAAAGAAACTTAAAAAGAGAATCTACCTATAGTTGATGATATGTTATTTCATGAAAATTAAGGGACCTATAAGTCTATAAATTGTGAGTGGATCCCTTCCAATAATAGTGATAAAAGGAAGAGGAAGACGATGATCATTTCCACCAGCAGTGATCCAGAGAAAGTGACATATGGAGTGACCTTAGGAAATGCAGTGAGTAGATCCTAAAACTTGTAAAGAAAGTGAGACTAATCATATAAGATCTAGAATGAACATTGTAATTTGGTAGTGATCCTTAGTTAATTTGGTACAATTGGCACATCGTCATTGTATGCTCCTTGGATGTAGCCCAGTGAGGGTGAACCTAGTAAAAATATATACGTCCTTGTGATTTCTTTATTGCTTTACTTTCATTACATCATCATCTAATAAAATTGGAAAGGACACGATCAACATTGACATTAAAGAGATTAAAAAGTGACCCTTATAATAAAGAGTTTAAGATCCTGTGGCGCTGTAAGAAGTTTGAAAAGACTATATATACCCCGATTCACTCCCCCTCTTAGGGCATATAGGCCCCTTCTGGACATAACAATTGGTATTAGAGGGAATGTTTATTTTATCAGATTTGTTTTCACTGACTCGCTTTAGTCAATTGTTGAAGTTAAATATTCATTATGCTCTTATAATTGTGTTCCATGGAAAAGTTAAGAACTTCAAAGAAGAAGTAGAAGTCAGGTGTGATTCCTCAAGTTGGAAGTGTTTATAGGAAAAGTGTGATTTAGTTTAAGAAATTCAAAAGATTACCAAATAAAGATTTGGAAAAATCAGATAGAAAAAATATAGACTCTGTAATGACCCATCCCCCGGGGCCATTCCGTGACTACCCCAAGCCCGTCTTCTATAGGCTAGGGGCTGGCGACTAGCACCAAAGGTGTAAATCCCTAAAACTAGGAAGACATTTCCTTTATAAAGTGTAAACACAGAAAACAGAGTACTAACTGGAAGTAAAACACTATGAAAAACTGTATACAAAGGAGTGATGAAAAGTAAATGGGGACAGAAATATAATCCCAATAGGAAAGTACACGCACAACTGAAAAACAAGTACAACTAAAGAAAAGTAAAGCAGCTACTGGGTCGTCCTCCGGGGATTCCCACCTAAAGGGTAGGTACAGATAACCTCCTCAGCACTCCACGTCCATCAGTCTCCTCTGTGTACCGACTCATCGTAAGGTCCTCCTCTGGGTACCGTCCAATCCTGCTATAGTCAGCCTCGGTCAGTGTTGTCCGTCCTTTACATCCAACACAATGAGGTGCGGGCATAGCCCGTGCAGGGTTGAGTATAACGATACTCAGTAGGGACCATGAGACCCTCAAGGTCTCACAAAATCCAACAAGGATAAACCAAAAAGTATGAAATCAACAGATAACCCCACTTAGGTATATGCCCATACATATACCTATATTATCAAGTAATACATTTCAATAATGAGGAAAACACGAAGTTCTGACTCAGGTCACACAGGTATACAACTTATGTAGAGAGATAGAGATGATCAGATATATCCACTGAATCATATACGCTGTTGGACCCACATAGGATCCAGGACGAGCAGTTAGAACTGTCGGACCCACACAAAATCCAAAAATAGTAGATGGAGTTGTCGGACACATACAAGATCCAGGACCAGCTATTCTGTCGAACACACATAGGATCGAGGAACAGAAGTCAGAACTGTCAGACCCACACAGGATCTAGGAACAATAATTGGAGTTGTCAGACCCATATAAGATCCAGGACCAGATATTCTGTGAAACCCACATAGGATCTAGGAACAGAAGTCAGAACTGTCAGAACCACACAGGATCTAGGAACATTAGTTGGAGCTGTCAGACCCACACAAGATCCAGGACTAGCTATTCGATCAAACCCACATAGCATTCGGGAACATAAGTTAGAACTTTTGGACCCACACAGGATCCAGGAACAGTAGTGGGAGCTGTCGGACCCACACAGGATCCATGAACAACTATTCTGTCAAACCCACATAGGATCCAGGAATAGAAGTCAGAACTATCGGACCCGTATGGGATCCAAGAACAGTCGTTAGTGCTGTCGAACCCACACAGGATCCAGGAACAGTCGTCAGTGCACAACCAACCACAGGGTTCCGTACGTAGCATGCTTGATTCCGGAAGAGTCCGCTCCTCAAGCCAAGTATCTATAAGACAATTTCCACTAATTCCCATGAAATATTATCTCAAAGGTCCGCACCGTCATAGGGGTCACAATGTGACAGATAACGCGTCAATCAGATGCCCGGTTTGTGAGTTATTAGCCTTTTAGTCACAGGGGCCCGGTTGGATTCGTGTACGTTCCAACCTGACCATATCTCAACTAAACCCCGAACTCCAGTGGGGTATACTCAAAGGGACGGGTACGCTCCATGACATCCAGTGCCACTGAAGGATCATCAAACAAACATCTAGTGTGAAGGATATGACCAATGGTATTAAAGGGTCGGTAGTGGGCCCAGGTCTGGTCCGACCTGGTCCGACCGAATCGGCCCAGCCTAGTCTGGGCCGACCCAGTTCGGGTCGACTCGTACTGACCTGATGGGTTTGACCTTCACCATTGAGTGGTTCGGACCGTTGGGTTTGAACCGGCCCACTGGGCCCAGCCCAGCAGACTTCGTGGGAGGTTCGGCCTGGCCTCGAGGCCAGTTCTACCCGAAGCATCATGAGGGCGCCGCTCGACCCGAAGGGCGCAGCCTGGCTGGTTCATCCAGGGAACCGTGAGGGGGCCAAGATGCTATATTGACTACAGGGGGGGGGGGGGGGTTGGCAGAGGCGCGCGGGGCGCGCGCGGAGGCCTGCAGGCGGCTGACTCGGGGAGGCACGCACGGAGGTCAGCAGTGTGGCTGGGTAGCGGCTCGACCAGGCGGGGCGCGACCAGGCGGGCGGACAGGCGGGCAGCCAGTTCGGGCGCGGCTGGGTGGCGCGCGGCCAGGCGGCCGGTTCGGGGAGGCCAGTGGGGCACGCGTGGAGGCCAGGCAGCTGAGAGGCTGAGAGACCGGAAGGCCGGGCCGGCACGGGTAGGCGGTATTCAGCCGGGAGCACCGGAGCGCCGCTGGGGCGGCGCGATTCGCGGAGGCCACGGGTAGCGTGACCTTAATCGTCTTCACCTTCATCATTCCGTTTCCTCATCGCCTCATCGAAGGTCATAAAAAACAAGAACGATGGAGGGGGTCAGGCCATGTTGGTTTGGCCCGCACCCTCCGCGTTTAGGGTGGTATCATGTGGTTCATCAAGATCATAAGAAAGATAAACAACAACTCACCCGCAACCAATCCTTTCCAACCGAATAAGAATATTCAAGTAAAGCATCAACATGAAATAAACCCCCTACCTTTGATTTGTCGTTCATCATTCGTTGACGAAGTCATGGAAAGTAGATGAAGAGAACCATCATTCGTTGTGTCTGCCGCACGCTTCCAAACCCAAGCTACATCGGCTGTGGAAGACGCTCCACATCGGTAGGTGTCTAGGGAAGAAGTCGAAGAAGGATCATCGCCAATGTTCTTTTTTGGAAGAACACATTCTTCGTTCTTCGTTGGGAGAATTCTAATCCTCCCAAGCTCTCCTCTTTCGCAACCTCCACCCAAATGCCAAGTGGAATAATATTAGATTGAGTTGTCTAATATTTTGTTGGCACAAAAGTTCAAAAATAAGAATTAAATTAATTAGATATACTCCACCTAATTAATGTGAAGGGTTGACACAAAATAAATAAAGGGGAGTTGAAGAGGGTCCCCTATATTAATTGGAGCTTGAGGGTTTCTCCACTTTAATGGGGAGTTTCAAGGGGTTAAAATCTCGGGTGGTCCCCACCACATTTATCCTCACATGGGAGGTTGTGTTTGGGTCGCCCCCACCACCATAACCTCTCATGGGAGGTTAAGGTGTGGTGGTCCCACCTCCAACCTCCATGAGAAGGTTTTAACCACCACACACCAAATGGAGGCTCAAATAAAATAAAGTGTAGCTCACTTTATTTTATTATTTTTCCATGAAAACCCAAAATCTAACTTTTATTCTTGACCAACTTCCGTCGAGGTGAAAGTATCCTTAAGCGAATACCAGTGCTGTGAGTTCAACGGTGCCCTCAGATTTCAATTTTGAGAATCAGTTCAAAAGTTATAAAAACCCGATCGTACATTTACTGAATGTACCCAAAAATACTTCAGAAATTGATTTCGGGCACACTGGGCCTCAGAATCACGCACTGTCAATTTTTGCGGATTCTCCAAATTACCATGTATTTAAGAAAAAATTGTATGGAAATTCTGGGTCTTTACATTCTCCCCACCTCAGGGTTTTACATCCTTGTAAGCTACAACTCGAACTAAGGGAACAAATGGGGTTACTGAGCATGCATCTGAGCCTCCCGCTCCCATGTGCTCTCTTTGAGGTTCTCGTGATGCCAGCTAATGCGCACCAGAGTTATCAACTGTCCATGTAGAACCCACTTCTGTCGATCCTCAATCTCCACTGGAACCTCCATGAAAGTCACCCCATCGTTGATGTCCATCTCTCCATGGTCGATGATGTGGGAAGGGTCATGGACGTATCTCCTCAGCTTGGATACGTGGAAGACGTCGTGCACCCGGTGCAACAGAGGTGGAAGAGCTAGGTAGTAATCCACCACGCCAACTCTACTGAGGACCTGAAAAGGTCCAATGAATCTCAAAGATAACTTGCTGCCTCGGTCAAATCTCCGTAGACCTCATCGAGTTGAGACCCGTAGAAATAGGTGGTCGCCATCCTTAAACTCCATAGGTCTCCGTCTCCTATCGGTATACGACTTCTTCCTGATATGTGCAGTCTTCATCCACTCCTGGATGATCTGAACCATCTCCATGGTAGCTCGTACCATCTATGGTCCCACCAGTGCTGACTCCCTAGGGTCTGTCCAGCACAAGGGTGATCTACATGGTCGTTTGTATAATGCCTAAAAAGGTTCCATCCCGAAGATGGAGTGATAGATGTTGTTGTAGGCGAACTCCACCAACGGTAAGTGATCCTCCCAGCTGCGACCAAAGTCGAGGACGCAAGAACACAACATTTCCTCGAGGGTCCGAATGGTCCTCTTATTCTGACCATCTGTCTGAGGATGGAAGGCGGTGCTCAGACTAAGCTGCGTCCCAAAAGCCTCCTACAACCCCTTCCATAGTTGGGAAGTAAACCATGCATCACGATCAGAGACAATAGATGAAGGTACTCCATGTAGCCGCACATTCTCCTGCACATAAAGGCTTCCCAAGATCTCTACTGAACCCTACTCTCTGATCGGTAGGAAGTGGGCCGACTTGGTGAGTCGGTCAACGATCACCCAAATCGAGTCATGACCCCTAGATGTATGTGGAAGACCCATCATGAAGTCCACGGATATCCCATCCCTATTTCAATCTGGGACCTCTAAAGGCTGGACCAAGCCTGCTGGTACCTGGTGCTCCACCTTCACATGCTGACAAGTAAGGCATTGAGAGACAAACTCAGCTACTACTTTCTTCATCCCCGGCCACCAGTGCTGTTATCTGAGGTCCGGGTACATCTTCGCCACTCCTGGATGTACCTCTAGAGGGGAAGTGTGGAATTACCTCAAAAATTCTTTTTTAAGTACCACTGGGACCAATGTATGTCCTCTGAAGAGGATGAAGTGCTCCCCACCTTCAGAAAATCCATCAGATGCCTTACCTATAGATATCTGAGCACGTCATGTCTCGCAGTCAACGTCCCCCTACTGTGCCCCTCTTAATCACTGATGAAGTGGGGGAGTGACTCTAAGGGAATGTAGGAAAGATGCTCCATCTCTATCCATAAAGGATATCTGCAAAGCGGCCAGCTGCTCTGTCACCTCACCTAGAAGCTGTATACCAGATCTCCTGCTGAGAGCATTTTCTACAATGTTCCCATTCCCAGGAGTATAGACTATCTTGAAGTCATAGTCTTAGAGTAACTCGAGCCATCACTACTGTCTCAGGTTCAGGCCCTTATGAGAGAATATATACCTGAGACTCTTGTGATCAGAGTACATGGTAAAATGTTCTCCCATAAATAGTGCCGCCACATGTTCAAGGCGAAGACCATTGCTGCTAACTCCAGGTCATGGGTAGCATAGTTCTACTATTGCTGTCTTAGCTTCCGAGAACCATATGTGATCATTGATCACTATTGCATCAGGACAAAACCGATTCTGGTACCTGATGCATACACCTTCCTCTATAAGACTCAAGATGGGGGCACTAGTCAGCCTCTGCCTTAGCTCCTAAAAGCTCTAATAGCATCTCTCTGACCACACAAAGGGTTTCCCATTCTTTGTCAAGGATGATAGTGGTACTGCATCTCTGGAGAAGTCTTCTACAAACCTCTGGTAGTATCCAGCTAAGCATAAGACCCTCTTCCTTTGGTGAGGTAAACCTGGAAACATCTTTTGAATGGATGTCCCCAAACTCTGCCACTTATGCTGAAAACTCAAAACTCCTACGCATGAGTTTATCTTGTGCTGCTTGAGTTTCTTTTTTTTTTCCGACCAAGGAAAAAACCTCATTCAAACGTTGTAGATAAACCCCAACCTCTTTTCCTAATACAGTCAATCTATGTGTGAACTGTTGATGTCAAATCCAAACCCAAACTAACGTCGTAAGGCCTCGACGCTTCCACCAAGAGGTTCCAACCGAAACTCTTGCCTCAAGGGCCAGATCACACCATTGGTGTAAGTGTGATAATCGAGTCTCTTACCAAAGGTATCTCTAGACGTGAGGGTTAATTCAACGGTTTAACCGGAATCTCTAGGTCTTGGACAAGATTATTGGAAGGAATGATTGATTGGTACCTATGTCTATTGAAATGGCAGCTAGTAGTAGACATAGACCGTACCTCGAATCATTCCTAGAGCCCTTGGGTCGCATTCCTTGATCACATGAAACTAATCTCTTCCCATTTCCCCCTGCTCACTAAGCCTGGAGGGGTTTACAAAGGGGGGGGGGTGGTTGTAACATGTCGAAAAGTACACCACCTCATGCTGCTCTCCTAGCTCTGCTTCCACACCTACTGCCCTGCAGACTCATATTTCCTTAACAATTCCTCTTCATAAAACATTTTAAACACCCAAGTCTATGATACTGGTGCTAGTTTCCTACTTCCCACTGCTAACATTCACTGGCTGTATCCGCTCAGCTAAAGAACATTCAACCACAAGGGTTATCTCTAGCACCCTAACATAAGTAGGAATGAATAGAGGAAAAAGTGCTGGCTCAGATGTCCTTAAACACAACTCGCTCAGAGGTATGAGCTCTAAAGAACTGATAGTATCATATTCATTGAGTAACAGGAACGATCTGTACGCCTCGATGAATACTCAGCTACCAACATGTCATCCTAATGAAGCTGTAGAAGCTCTAGAAAACTCTCAACCACCTCCTCAAGATAGTCCTCAGCCGCCTGTGAGTCGGGCTCACCTCAGAACCTGAGGGGTATCTGATGTTGAAACACATGTAAGGAACTAATCCTTTAAGTGTCCTCTACTGGTACTTCCGGTCATAAATACTAACCAATGGGAAGTGATATAGCTAGAACACTACCAAAAGGTACAATCTTAGGCATTGGTGTACATACTGAAGACTCATGACTATGAGGACCATCATCATGGTCACTCACTAAAAAAGACTAGTAGCTAAGATCACAATCTGCTCTACTAGTTTCTCAACTAGGTGGAAAACTCTTGTAATCACCTCCATACAGTACTCTACTACACGAGAATCTGTCTCACCTCGTAACCTTGGAGGCCTCTGCCACTGGAACTCATTCAATGTGCTCAATCGGCGTGCACCGTCCGCCAGTGCGGATGGTGAAATCTGCTACCGAATGGGTCGTGGTTCTGCTGGTACACCACTCGATGGTGCCAACATAGTAAGAGGGCCCTGAACCGGAGCCTCGTCGCTCGGTGGGCCTTCATCGTGTACTCTCTCGGAAACCCTAGCTGGCTGTCTACGTAGCGGAATCCTGACAAGGAACAGGTGCGCCACGGTCAATAAGTTATACTTGGTGATCTGACTCAAAGAGTTCCCAAAGAATCCTCTTGAAAACACACATACAATCAGTGCTTTCACGCACTGAGTCAGAAATCAGAAGTCAGGGTCCTGGTGTATGGATACGTCAGCTACCACACCAACACTGGACTCCCTGAACTTAAAATCACACTCAATACCCTTAACACTATTGCTTCATAGAAAAGATCAGAGTCCTATGTTCTGTAGTAAAACTGACTCCTATGATACCAATTTATCATGAACCGTCCCTCGGGGCCCGTGCCGGGACTACCCCAAGCCCGCATTCCATAGGCCAGGGGCTGGCGACTAGCACCAAAGGCGTAAATCCCTAAAACTGGAAAGGCATTACCTTATATAAAGTGTAAACACACACAATAGTGTACAGGTTGGAAGTAAAACACTAATCAAAACTGTATACAAAGGAGTGCTGAAAAGTAAAAGGGGCCAGAAATACAAGCCCAACAGGAAATTACAAGTACAGAAGAAAAAAAATTACAACTGAAGAAAAGTAAAGAAACTTCTAGGTCGTCCTTCAGGGATTCCCACCTGAAGGGTAGGTAAAGATAGCCTCCTCAGCACTCCACATCTGCCAGTCTCCTCCGTGTACTGACTCGTCATAAGGTCATCCTCTGGGTACCGTCCAGTCCTACTATACTCAGCCTCGGTCAGTGATGTCCGTCGTCTGCATCCAACACATTGAGGTGTAGGAATAGACTGTGTAGGGGTGAGTATAACGATACTCAGTAGCGACCCCGAGACCCTCAAGGTCTTACAACATCCAACAAGAATAAACCAAAAAGTATGAAATCAACAGATAACCCCACTTAGGTATATGCCCATACATATAAATATGTTATCAAGTAATCTATCTCAACCATGAGGAAAACACGAAGTACTGACTTAGCTCACACATGTATAAAACTTATGTAGAGAGATAGAGATTATCAGATATAGCCACTGAATCATCTAAGATGTCGGACCCAAATAGGATCCAGGACTAGCAGTTAGAATTGTTGGACCCACACAAGATCCAAGAACAGCAGTTGTAGATGTCAGACCCACACAAGATCCAGGACAAGCTATTCTGTCGAACCCACACAGGATCTAGGAATAGAAGTCAGAACTGTCGAACCCACACATGATCCATGAACAGTAGTTGAAGCTGTCAGACCCACACAGGAACCAGGACCAGCTATTCTATCTAACCCACATAGGATCGAGGAATAGAAGTCAGAACTGTCGGACCCACATAGGATCCAGGAATAGTAGTTGGATTTGTCGAACCCACACAAGATCCAGGACCAGCTATTCTGTTGAACCCACACAGGATCCAAGAACAGATGTCAGAACTGTCAGACCCACACATGATCCAAGAACAGTAGTTGGAGCTGTCGGGTCCACATAGGATCCAGGACCAGCTATTCTATCGAACCCACATAGGATCCAGGAACAAAAGTTATAACTGTCAGACTCGTATAGGATCCAGGAATAGTCTTCAGTGCTGTCGAACCCACACAGGATCCAGGAATAGTCATCAGTGCACAACCAGCCACAATGTTTCACACGTAGCATGCTTGATTCCATGATAGTCCTCTCTTTAAGCTAAGTGTCGATACTTCAACTTCTACTAAGTCCCACGAAATAGTATCTCAAAGGTCCATCTCGTCATAGGGGTCTCAATGCAACAGACAGCGCGTCAATCAGACGCCCGGTCTGTGAGTTATTAGCCCTTTAGTCCCGGGGGCCTGGTTGGATTTGTGTATGATCCAACCGGACTGTATCTCTACTAAACCCCGAACTCTAGAGGGGTATACTCAAAGGGACGAATATGCTCTATGATTTCCAGCGCCGCTGACGGGTCGTCAAACGGACGTCCGGTGTTAAAGATATAGCCATAGGAAGTAAATGGGTAGTAGTAGGCCCGAGTCCGTTCCAACCCGGTCGGACCGACTCGACCCAACCCAGTTTAGGCCGACCCGGTTTGGGTCGACTCGTACTGACCCGAGGGGTCCGGCCTATCCCGTTGGGCGGTCCAGCCCATTGGGTCCGGCCCGGCCCACTGGGCCCAGCCCAGTGGACCGCGTGGGCAGTTTGGCCTAGGCTTGGGGCCAGTTCATCCCGGAGTGTCGTGGCCCGACATGGCTCGGCTCGAAGGGTGCAGCCGGGACGGTTTTTCCAGGGCGCTGCATGGGGGTCGAGATGCCGGCTCGGCTGGGAGGCTGCAAGGGGGGCCAGTTTTTCGGAGGTGCGCGCGGAGGCCGGCAGGCGTCCGGCTTGATGGGGCACACGCGGAGGCCGGAAAGGCGGACGGATAGTGGCGTGGCCAGGCGGGGTGCAACTAGGTGGGGCGCGGCCAGGCCGGGCATGGCCAGGCGGGCGCAGCTAGGAGGGCGACCAGGCGGGCGGCCAGGCGGGCGGCCAAGCCGATGGCTAGGCGGGCGACCGGTTCTGGTGCGACCAGGCGGGCCGGCGTGCGACCATACAGCTGGTTCAGGGAGGCCAACGGGGTGCGCGTGGTGGCCGGGCAACCGGGAGGCCGAGAGGCTGGAAGGCCGGAAGGCAGGGCCGGCGCGGGCCGACGGTATTCAGCCGGTAGCACCGGAGCGCCGTGGGGGTGGTGCGATTTGAGGAGGCCATGGGTAGCACGACCTTTATCGTCGCCACCTTCGCCATTCTGTCGCCTCGTCTCCTCGTTGAAGGTCATCAAAAACAAGAACGACGGAGGGTGTCTGGCCATGTTGGTTTAACCCGCACCCTCTGCGTTTAGGGTGGTATCATTCGGTTCATCAAGATCATAAGAAATATAAAAAAAAATCATCCACAAGGAATCCTTTCCAACCGAAGAAGAAGATTCAAGGAAAGCATCAACATGAAACAAACCCACTACCTTTGATTCATCGTTCGTCGTTCATTGACGGAGTTGAAAAAAGTAGACGAAGAGAACCATCATTCATGGCGTTTGCCGCACGCTTCCAAACCCGAGCTGCATCGGCTATGGAAGATGCTCCACATCGGTAGGTGTCCACTGAAGAAGTTAAAGAAGGATCATCACCGACGTTCTTCATTGGAAGAACACGTTCTTTTTTCTTCGTTGGGGGAATTCTAATCCTCCCAATCTCTCCTCTTTCCCAACCTCCACCCAAATTCCAAGTGAAATAATATTAGATTGAGTTATCTAATATTTCGTTGGAACATAAATTCAAAAAGAAGAATTAAATTAATTAGACCGGATCCACCTTATTAATGTGAAGGGTTGGCACAAAATAAATAAAGGGGATTTGAAGAGGCTCCCCTATATTAATTGGAGCTTGAGGGTTTCTCTACATTAATTGGGAGTTTCAAAGGGTTAAAAGCCCGGGTGGTCTCCACCACATTTATCCTCACATGGGAGGTTGTGTTCGGGTGGGCCCCACAAACATAACATCCCATGGGAGGTTAAGGTGTTGTGGTCCCACCTCCAAATTCCATGAGGAGGTTTTAACCACCACACACCAAATGGAGACTCAAATAAAATAAAGTGTAGATCACTTTATTTTATTATTTTTCTATGAGAACCCAATATCTAACTTTTATTCTCGACCAAATGTCATTGAGGTTAAATTATACTTAAGAAAATACCAGTCCTGCGAGTTCAACGGTGCCCTTAAATTTTAATTTCAAGTACCGGTTCAAAAGTTATAAAAACCCGCTCGTACGTTTACTGAACGTACCTGAACAAAACTTCATAAATTGATTCTCGGCATACCGGGCCTCGGAATCACGCGCCGTCAATTTTTGCAGACTCGTAAAATTCCCATGTATTTAAGAAAAAAAATTTCCATGGAAATTCCAGGTATTTACATACTCACTCAATGATGTTGTATGAATGAGTGAAGAACTTGAAATTCCAAGTTTTGTTGAAACTACTGATGATGAAGAATCTTTAAGAAGTACACAAGTGGAAGATGTTCATGAAATAAAGAAATTGTATCAAAAATTGGAGGAAAAAATTAAATATAAAGATATCTGGATCCAAGAACTAGAAGTTGAGATCAACAATATAAGACATTTAAATCAAAGTCTTATTGATGTGGCTACTGATATGAGGGATAAGAATGATTCTTAAACTAAATAACTAAAAAAGATATATAGAAAGATATAAAGACCAAAAGATGATGAAAATGAAGAGAATCAGAAGTTAGATGAAATTCAGAATATGAAATCTAGAAATGATGATCTTTCTACACAACTATCTGAACTAGTTCAGAATAACCTTTGACTACAATAAGAGAATGCGTTTTGTTCTGATTTTTTTCTTAATAAAAACTTAAAATAAATGAGAAATGTGACATGTTTGATAACATCACACGTGAATTGGATGACGAGATGATTAGAGGGAATAATCTCAATAAATAACTTAATTCATAACTTGAATTGAGAGAAATAAAGATTCAATAATTAAGATTAGAGATGGAATCAATGAAGAAAGAAATGGATAAATCCAATACCAAAGGAAAGAATAAAATAAAGGATCCCTTGCACTTACTATTTTATTTTCATTTGGCAGTTAATGTTGAAATGAGAAGAAAATATTCTATTTCTGAAGAGAAACAATAACATATTTTCTCATCAAAAAGTCCATATTGTTTAGGAAAATCTGGTATTAGGTATGATGATCACCCTCCCATTCATGATATGATGAAAGCTTTGAAATTTCTCAGAGATAAGAAAAATCTTGTAGGTGATGGTGACAGACCTAAAAAGTAATTTACAATAAATAGTTATAGAAAGTGCTATCACTATGGAGGATAGGGACACACTATGAGTATGTGTCAAGAATCTAGAGGGATCAACATCAAACAGAATTTAGCTACATCAATATCTCAGCTATGATATAATGAAATGAGGTATTCCTATAATGGAAGATGTTTTATATTTTTTGATCATGGGAATTTGGAAATAAATTTTATAAAGAAGAAATAGAGGACAGAATAGGAACCTAGAATTATATTCCTAGCATAGGTGGTGTATAATGAAAAATCATATACTGGAAGACAACACGATAAGCTGAAAAATAGGTTTACAACCTTAGTGGAATCACAAGGAGCTCAACTAATGGCGTATCAATCACATCTTCTTTTAAACTCTTGAAAACTCCCTTAGAATGAATGTGAACAAACCTAGAAAAAAAGGAAGAGTTACTCTAGTTGTGAGATAGAAGAATATACGTTCAATGAAGGACTCACTCCCAACACATCTAAGTAATTTCACATGGGTAACTGATACAAGAAAGATGAATATATAATATTTAGGGAAAGTAACATTTTGTGATACAAGGTGAAATTTAAAGTCCAAAGAAATAGACCTCCAATGGGAGAAGAAGAAATATTAGAAGATGAGTGGAGAGATTCCTTCTTAGAGAAAGAATCATACAAAATTGAATTCAGGTAGATTCTGAGAGAAGGAAATTTATGCTAGTGGGAATAAACCCAAAATTGTAAAAAAGTCCAAACCCAAAGAAACCAAAATATCGAAATACGACTCAGAATGTAGGAAAATAATGTTTAGTCATATGGAAAGAATAGTTGAGGTTGGATGGGTAGTTGGAACAATCACATAAATAGTACAGTGCTTTGCAAGAAAGTATCAATTGGTTGATCCATTGGGATTTACCACCATACTCTTCTTGATAATTTTATATATACCCATATCCCTATGTTTATAAATGTTGTTAACTGATGTTCAAGTGTTTTAGGTTCAAGGGAAGTTACGATCCAAGGGGAAGTAGCATCAAAAGATGAAAAATGGTTATGTTATGCGCTCTAGAATTTCAACTAATTCAAATCAGTCATAAGATCTAAAGAATTAATTTGAAATAATTCCTTGAAAGGAGTTAATAGTTTATGGATGGAATTAATTGATCACAATAGACAATGATTGTTTTATCAACCTTATCTTTTGTTTCCTACATCAAGTTCTGACTTAGTAGGCTTAGGGGTTATGTTGATGTCTCATTACAAAGTGCCACATGAGAATAAATGATGTAGGAGAAAAGGAATGACTGTGGGTCAAAAAATCGGTCCCAATAATAGGAAGAGTTTCACATCATAGGGGATAACTCTATTTACTGATCAGATGAAAGATCTCCGCTGGATATAAATAATGAAAATTTATCCCATCTGACATCAAGTAGACCAATTGGAGGAGAAACATGAAAAACTCTTGTATTTCAGGATTATCTATTTTTCTCTAACAATATTGTATCATATGACTATTTTAAGGATACCAAGAAATTGAGATAGAATTTCAATAATGTTTCAACATGAGATAACAAAATTAGTTGAAAGAAATGATGTCACTAAACTTGAGAATGAATAAAATCTTCAAAAACATAATGAATTGTTTCCTGATGACAAGTGATAAGGAGGTAAGAAAATATGGATAGTTGAAGTGGAAAATAATGATTCATAAGAAGATAAAAATGATGAACATGATGAATCATATGGAGACAAGAACTGTTTTCATGCTATATATAAAGATCTTGATCAAATTGAGACGATTCAAAGGTGGGAATTTTTTTTGAGGAAAGTAGATAAGAATTCCATCAGGGCTAAATGGGTATTTCACAATAAGATGATTGAAGATAGTGCTATGATTTGAAAAAAAAGCATGACTAATATGTAAAGGGTATTCCCAGATAGATGGTATCGATGTTGATGAAACATTTTCACCTATTTCAATGATAGAGGAAATTCGACTATTCTTGACCATAGTAGTGAAAATAAAGTTTAAGGTATTATAGATGGCCATGAAGTCATATTTTCTAAATGGGGTTCTAGAAGAAGTTTATATTGAGCAGTTAGATGTTTTTCTCATTTATGGAGAGGAGAAAAAAGTTTTTTCAGCTGAAAAAGGATTTATATTGTTGAAGAAAGTACCAAGAGCATGGTATTAAAGGATATATCAGTTTATGAAGAATCCTGTTTTCTGATGAGTGGAGTTGATTACAATATGCATGCTACACAGATGATACTGTCAAGGGATTATAAAGGAAACGTAGTTAATGTTACATAATACAAGAAAATAATTGGCAGTCTGCTGTACATGACTGTAATGAGACCTAATATTGTTTTTTGCACATGTTAAATAGCACGGTATCAAAGTAATCCCAAGATAATCCACATAATTTCAGTGAAGTGAATACTTTGGTATATTAAGGGAGGTGTGGATTTCATTTTTCTGTATAATAAAAAATCTCAACAGGAGTTATTGGAATATAAAAATGTAGATTGGGTTGGATCAGCAGATGAAACGAAATAAATGTCAGGAGATGATTTCTATCTTAATGGATTGTGTATTTATTGGCTAATCAAGAAACACGATTTCATTTCATTGAGCACCACAGAAGATGGGTATATTTTGGAAACTCAAGATTTTACACAACTATTGTGGATAAAGCAACAAATTGATGATATGGGAGTTGAAGTGATGTTTTCGATTGGAATCCATTGGAATAATTAAAGTTCTATAAATATTAGAAAAAAATCTAGTCCATCACTCAAGGAAAAATAACAATGAAATAAAATATCATTTTATCAAGGAGAAGGTGGATGAAAGGACTGTGAATTTGGAGTATGTGCCTATCGAATAGTAATTTTTAGACATTCTGACAAATATCTTACCCAAAGAAGTCTTTGAGAGGCATTGACTGGCTCGAGGAGTTCAGTTGACTCCCCGCACTTGAAAAATTGTAGATGTAGAAAACCCTCTCCCTAAGGTCTGATGTGTTTTTCCTTAATGTATAGAAATGTGTTATTTATGCTTTTTTATACAACAATGAAGTGACTTTCAGGTTCATTGATAAAGGGGGAGAAATTGTGGCTATAAAAGTGGAGAAAATGCATTAATCAAGACACGAAGAGAATTTGTTAGGTGGAGCAGTGAGATAATGGGAGTTGAAGCTGATATGAAGGTGTTTGGAGGAGTAGTGACATAGAGGGAGTATTAAATATATTGATTCTATATGTCATCTATCAAAGGATACATATCATGATAGCTAAGGTTGAGGATGAAAGTAGAAGAGTGGTGTTGGAATTGAATGAAGTGATTCATTGATGAACATTGAATTATACTCTTATTTCTCATGCCAAGCATGGATCATGTGGGATTCGAGTATGTGTTGAGTAAATCCTTGATCACTATATTAATCGTAAGAAGTGAATTTTAGAAGAAGTTGGAAGAAGGTTTAATGAGATATCACATTTTAAAAGTCTTGTGAAAAAACCCAGATGGGGATATTATTGGGAAAAAATACCTTAATGTGCACTCTTGGTATGTTTTGGGCGTGTTTGTACTTTTTGACAAAGCTAGATGGTCACAAATGTTTTTGGTTGATGTTTTAGAAGTAGGTTTTCGAGGTGGTATAGTTTTCCAGTGTTTTTCCAAACTTTTGGCTCTCAAAATCAGGGTTTTGATTTTAGAAAATGATAGATTTTTGCGTAGAAGTGAACAATACACCGACCGCAAAGGAAAATTTATGGACTGTGAATAGTTGTATGAGGAAATATGAAGGGAATTGGAAAAATACGGGAGCCTCATAGCACGAGGTGTGGACCGCATACGAGAATAGTTCACAAAGAGCATACAGTTCATTTCAAAGGAATGTATTATTCGAAAGGCTTGCGGTACACGAGATGGGTTGTCATTCGCAAAAATGAGATGGTGATTTGGGCCACCACATATGAAGAGAGGCAGTACATGGACCACGAAGGTAAAATAGCTTGTAGGATGATTATGGTTCACAGAAGATGCACGGTATGCGGTGAAGGTGGTACCACATTTAAGATTTTGGAAATCTAAGAATAATGGATTTTGTGGATCTATTTTCCTATATAAGGAGTGATAATACCATCATTGGAGTGAAATATTCATTAGAGAACATATTTTCTCCCGGAAGAAATTTGGTAATGTCTAAAGTGGTTTATTAGGGAGGATTCTATGAAGTGAAGTGGTCAGTGGAGAAGCAATTACATGAAGGGTAAAGAAGTTCGTGGAAGCAATTTCATGAAAAGATTTCATGAGGAACTGAAGCTATCAAATGAAGAAGTGGTTCACAGAAGAAGGAACTCCAAATGCGGTACACAGAATCACAAACGGTATGAAAAATATAGGACAATACGTAGAGGTAGTACGTGGAAGCAGAGGAGAAGCGGTCCGTGAAGAAGGATGGTTCATAGAAGAGGAAGAAGTCTATGGAGAGGTGATCCACCAAGAATACCCACTTCACAGAATATTGAGAAATCAAGGAGGTTTATAGACGACTCAAGGAAGCTTGAATAAGCACAAAAATAGTTCACAAAAGAAATTTCCACTAACATAATAGTACATGGAAAGTTAATTTCATCTATGGGTGAAAATGGACATCAACCGAGAATCTACCTATAGTTTAGGATGCAAGATTTAATGAAAATGAAGGGACCTAAAAGTACATATAATGTGAGTGGATCCCTTCCAAGGGTGGTGAGGAAAGGATGTAGAAGGCAGTGATCCTTTCCACCAACAGTGAGCTCAAGAAAGAGACAAAGGGAGTGATCCTTAGGAATGCAGTGAGCAGACCCTAATCCTTGTAAAGGCAGTGAGCCTGGGCATAAAAGATTTATTCCAAAAATTATAATTTGGTAGTGATACTTAGTGAATTTGGTACAATCGAAACATATTCATTTTATGCTCCATGGATGTAGCCTAGTGAGGGTAAACCAAGTAAAAATATCTAGGTCCTTGTGATTTCATTATTGCTTTACTTTTAGTGAATCATAATTTGATAAAATTGGAAAGGACATGATCAAAATTAACATTAAATAGAATAAGAACCGACCCTTATAATAAAGATTTCAAGATCTAGTGGGGTAAGAAAGAGTTTAAAATAATATCCATACCCCATTTCACCCCCTCTAAGGATTTCTAGTCCCCTTTTGGACTTAACATATTCCCTTACAATTTATCCAGTATACCACCTGAGAGGAAGGTCGAGTTCACTATCAAGCTAGTTCCAGGTGAAACATCGGTGTCCATTATACTTATAGGATAGATCCTACAGATCTATAGGAACTCATGATGTAGCTTAAAGATCTAGAGGAAAGAGGTTTTATCTGACCTAGCACATCGCCTTTGGGTACACCTGTACTATTCACCAAGAAGGTGGATGGTACCATTATATTATGTTTGGATTACTGCTAACTCAATGAGATTTTGTTAAATAATTGGTATCAAAATCTTCGTATAGATGAATTCTTTGACCAAGTTCAAGTATCAAAAGTTTTATTAAAGTTCTATCTGAGGTTGGTCTACCATCAGGTGTGTGTGAGGGAATCATACATAGTATTTATGGAATTCCAGAGTAGGTATGAATTGTACAAGAATCTGGTTATTTCATTTGGCCTTACGAATGATCCTTTAGTATTTATGGCTATGATGAATCATGTTTTCCACTCATACCTTGATTTATTTGTGGTATTCTTTATAGATGAAATATATGTGTATTCTTTAACCAAAAACAACCCTGCAGTCCATCTTGATATCATGATGAATAAACTGAGAGAGAACCATCTATATGTAAATCTTAGTAAATTCCACTTATAGACTAATAAGGATCACTTATTGAGTTATTATATATCATAGGAAGGTGTATTCATTGACCTAGAGAAGGTGATAACTATGGTTTCCTAGGAGAAACCCAATAATTTGTTTTTCATACATAGTTTCTTAGGGCTAGTCGGATATTATAGAAGATTCATTCCTGACTTCTCCTGCATAGAAGATCCTATTACATGCTAGACTTAGAAGGGTGAAAATTTAATATGTTATGAAGATTTTGAGGAATATTTTCATGAGATAAAGAGAAGAATAACTTTAATTCAAATCTTGATTCTACGAGATCCTAGAAGAAGCTATATTGTTTACTGGGATGCTTTAGTAACCGAGTTTGGTGTAGTTCTAATGCAGGGTGATTGGGTTTTGGAATGCTGGTCCTGCTAGCTAAGGCCTTAGGAGTGGAATTACCTTATGCATGACCTAGATATAGAATCCATGGTTTATGCCTTATGATGATGGAGTAAATACTTATTGAGTGAATGGTTTGTTGTTTTCACCGACCAAAAAAGTTTTAAATACATCCCCCCATAACAGTATTTGAATCTCAAGCAATATAGGTAGGTGGAATACCTGAAATACTTTGACAATGAGCTTGCTTATACACCAGGAAAGGATAACAATGTGGATGATTACTTGAGCTGGGAGACTCATATTCAATCCATTAAGGAGGCCATAAGTGAGTGTATGTTGATGTTTTTGTTCTCTGAGATGCACCTGGAAGTTTAGGAATAACACAGACAACCTATTTTAGCACCTATAGCAGTGACATCATTACTTTTGAAGCGAGTCTGAAATAGAAAGCTATCATATTCTAAGGGCCTCATTTGGAGGAAGAGTTTCACAGGTTTCAACACACCTCCTGGTTGTTTTGTTGATGGTAATGAGATCCTACTCTACCATTGTTATGTATGGGTGCCTTCTAATATATGAGAATACATGATGTAAGAATTTCATGCCTCTGTTTGGGAAGTTCATTCTAGGATTAATAAGATATACCATGACATATGTCATACGTATTGGTGTCTATGTATGAAGATGAATATTTTTGGTTTTATCACTTGGTGATACACCCATCAACAGGTTAAGGAATATCACTAGTGACATACTAGACTCTTATAACGACTTTATATTCTTAATTGGAAATGAAATGAAATCATCGTAGATTTCATTAAAAGATTTCCCAGATCCCCTTGAGGAAATGATGTAGTGTAGGTGAGAATTTATTGGTTGAACATGGTTAAAAACTTCTTACCGATATGGAATAACTTCTCACTTGTTGAACATGGGAGGCTTTATATGTGGGAGATAGTGCACCTTCATGGTGTTCCCCGTTCTATCATATCAGAATGAGAGACACAATTTACATCACATTTCTGGTAGGGCCTATATAAGGTGCTGGGTTGATATGTTCTCTTTAGTATAGCATATCACCATCATAACAATACACAATCTGAGCAGATGATATAAGTGTTAAAGGATATGATTCATGCATGAATCCTTGAATTCAGAGGCCCATGGGAAAATTATATATCTCTTTTTGATTTTTCCTACAATAATAGTTTTTAAGAAATGATTCAGATGGATCCGTTTGAGGCCCTTTATGGTAGGTAATTCTATTAAAACATTTTCTAGTCAGAGTTTAGTGAGTTAGCTCTACTGGGTCCTTATCTCATTTAGGGGACTTGAATGAAATTCCAGCTGATTTGGAATCATATGGCCACACCTCAATCCAGGTGGTAGTCTTATACCGATCATCGTTACTGATCTCTAGAGTTTGAGGTGGGACATTGGTTCATTCTATGGGTATCACCTAGATTAAGTCACATACTACTTTGGATATAGGGAATGTTATCACCTTGATATGTTAGAGATTTTGAGATAGTAGAGAGAGTTGGTCCCGTAGCCTATCAGTTATTATTACCTCATAAGTACTAAGACAGGAACAATATATTCCATGTATAATAGGTTTTTCATTATCATGATGACTTGTATCATTTGTTTGACCCCGAGGATATGTATATGGAGGCAGATGCATCATTCGAGGAGCATCTGATACGTATCATTGATTGGAGCACAAACTCTCTCTACGGTAGGTCAACTTCTTTAGTATAGGTTCTATTGTAACATAAAAATGTATAGGAAAAGGCCTATGAGTGGGAGGATTATGTGCATGCATAGTGGTGGGAAATTTTCTTAGACTATTTTCCCACCTTTGGATGGATAACTCAAAGACGAGTTTTCTTAAAGAGGGAAGATTGTAATGTGCTGACATTTCTCAAGGGTACAAACCATTTTATTTTTGTTTAAATTATTTTTTGGCCCAAATACTATTTCCTAAGGAAGTCATGGAGTTATTAGAGGTGTTCAGGGTTTTTTTAGATCCTAGAGACCCAAAATTTCTAGAATGAAACTAGGCCACATGATTAAGAGAAACCTTGTAGCCTAGCCCACATAGTTTCCTTAGCCGTGCAGTTTGTGAAATTAGGGTATTGTGGGACACATGGTTTTTCTAAAACCATGTGATCCTACGAGCACAAGATTACATGATTTTATACCCTCATGAAATTTCATTTCCCACATCTTTAACATGCTTAGCCAAACTATGCGCCTCAACCATGCCAGGTTCCCCTTTGAGCAGAACTGGGCACACAATTATCACACATTTTGGCTAACTGTGTGACCAAACTATGTAAACTAGTAATTAAAAGAAAAATGGTAGTTTTTCCACTAAAATTTTCTCAATCCCTCAAACCAATTTTCTCTTTTATTCTTCTTTAACAGTAACTGGTCGAGATCCTCCCTTGTCCCATCTGTAGGGATTTTGATCTATCTTCTATACGAACTCCAAATATATTTCCATCAGATTGATCAGAAATAATGAGGTAAGATCTATAACACACTTACTCATTAATCATGTTTGATTTCTCTTATTTATTTCTATTTAGGTGAAAACTCTTTTTCCCGATCATCCGGGCATTGGAGCATTTCTTTGATAAATCTTGTTCAAGATTGATTCAAAGTTCGATGCTGGATAAGGGAAGCACTATGAACCTAAGGTAGGTGGTATAGTTACTTTATATTAGATTAGTTTATTTTATAGAATGTTTCATTGTGATATGACATAGAACCCTCCAGCGATGCCTTTAATTTTATAAATAAACTCAATGGTGTTGTTTTCCGTTCCCCTTATAAACTGATCTAGTGGGGAATCACAATAGAGGTTGGTGTCCTTAACTAAAACCACCACAATGTATGTGTTCTATCTTATATGAGTTTTCCCATTCTTATTAAGGTGATAAAAACCCCTTTATGGATTTTTATTATAATTAATGTATTCACCTAATAAATGAAGTTTATTTTATTTCTAAGACAAAAGTTATGCCTTAGACCTTATGCCAAAAATGGATTTCTGAAATAAACACCTTGGTCAATTCGATAACCATGTTAATAATGTTTGCCTTTTTTTAATTGCATTAACAATGAAGGAAAACCATGCCTTTAACTTAGATATATGGGAGATACTAGGGGTTTCGACTTAAGGAACTCCTTGTATAGGCTTATCAGACAATTTTGATAGATTTTTTGATGAATTTTAAAAACACCAAGGGAGACATTAGGTATATCTAAGATGGGCACACAGTGTGTTTAATTTTACCTCCAGATGAGTGACACTGGTTCTCTTAGGTACACCCCCTAGATGGGATTTGTGATGTAATGGTTTCACCATTCCATGTGAGAGACTCGAACCCCTACGTGCGATACTAAGGATGGACTCAAAGGTTAGTTCATGAAGTTATCACACCATTATTGGAATGACACTTGGGATCTAATATATGGGTCTCCTAGATTGGAATCCTATTGGATTGGACATATACAGATCCCCTAGATAAATACTTGAGATCCCACCCAGACCACCTTGGATGGGTTCAGGGTGCATCTACATAAATTTAAAGAGAGATTTTAAATAATAAATGAAACTTTGAAATTGAAACATCAAGGATTTTTTTTGTTGAGCCAAATCAAAAGCATAGGGATAGACTATATTCCTTTACATAATATCACTCACTTTACTTGTATAGGATCCATCATTTTTGACACACCCGACATAGGTTAAATTAGGTAGAGTAGGATGGGTTTCCCAAGTGTAACCTAGTCTAATATACTTATTTATTTATTTATTTTATGAATTTATTATTAATGGAACACAATTATTTTTATATTGCATGATGTTTATTGATCTAGACACTACTGGTGGTGGACTACTGAGTATATCTCACAACCTTCTTAGGCCACCTTTGGTACCCAAGAAGACTTCATGACTAAAGGAATAGATAAAGTGAAGCGAGCAACTTTCGATGCATGATTATCCTTTCTAAAATAGATCACAGGAGTATAGGACTAAACCTATACTTGTGATGCTTGTAGTAGTTATTTATTTTCATCATTTTTTTTGTGTTTTATAGCATGTGGTATATGAATGTATCCCTTATTTTTGATGAACAATTTTTGGATTGTTACAAGAGGGAATAGTCTTCCGACATACACACTAGAGGACCTTTCAATTAGTCAGAAACCTCTGGAGTTTGGGGAGGCATGTTTGAGGTATTGTAGACACGGTCTTGGGGAACCGTGAAGAGGAATCTGGGTTAGGACACTATACTCATACCATGTTTTAAAATATTTTTATTAGGTATTTTATAAATTATAAGATAGATGGCTTCACATATGGAGTTATAGAATGAAAATTTAATTAGTTGTTTTATTTTATTTTTATACAAATCTAATTTTTTTATAGTTTTGTCTAATTCTCCAAAACCGAGACCAAAAAAGTTCTTCAATTCTATAAATAACTATGTAATTTTAAAGTTCTTTTTATAAAAAACATCACGTTTTAATACTAAATCCTAATGCGTAAGTTCAAATATTTACATTTGGTATCAAATAAATAATCTAGAAAACATTAGATATTAGGCATGGTCTTCTGAGGAAAAAATATTTATGTGATATAATTTTATTTTAAACTTCTAAATAATTATTTCCCTTTATAAATTCTATTTTTTCTTTGTTCTAAAGATTTAAATTCAAAATTTTATTAAGTTTTATGAACAAATTGTGAGGGCGCAATTCATTAAAGGGTAGTGAATATAATATCTTAGAAATTATATGTTTAGTTTATTTTTTTTATAAATTTTTTGATGAAATGATTTATAATTTAAAATAAACTAAATTAGGTTTAATATTTTAAGCGATGGATTTCTCCAAACCAAATAAATATTAGATGTAAATAAATGTAAAATAATGTTAGAATTAAATTAAGAAGAAATACATTAAGAAATGATATAATTAATAATTTTTTTATGACCAATAATTTATCATTAATGAAATTAATTAAACTCCATAAAAAAAAATTAGTTTATATAAATTAATTTTAACATATAATTATAGAAAATAATTTTATAAAAAATTTATATTCCTAATTATAAAATAAGGTGATTTTATTACATATGTTATTAAAATAAAATGATAAAATATGAATTATAAACATACTTACATATATGTTTTAAGTCATTATTTAAAAACATTATGGTGATATATAAATTATAATATTGAATATTTAAATATATATATATGTGTGTCTTTGAAGTTGTAAATATATTTATATATTATATGAAGAGTATTTTAAAGGATAAAAATTCATAATATATCATAAAAATTATGATTTACAATTATGAATACTTAAATTCATATAAATTTTGAATTAAAGGCAATAATAATAAGATAATTAAAGTAAAGGAAAATTATTTAAAAGAAAATTATTATTATTATTTTCATGGTAATATATTTTTATGGATTTATTTTTAAAATTTTGAAATTATAAATAAATAAATAATAAATATTATTATAATTATAAAACAAAACTCGAATATAATATGACATATAAAAAAGTGGGAAATTGGATAAGATGAACAAATTGGGTTCTACCTCAAGCCAGAGGTTTAATTTTGAAGAATGCTAGAATGGATGGGTTTAGGAAGAGCATGGAGAGTCGAGAATAGGAAGACTCGAGCATTGATATTTTACCATTAGAAGAGGGGTGAACACCAACTAGGGAATTTAAATGAGGTTTAACCACTGGTAAGGGCTTCTAAAGGACGAGTTATGTTGAAGGTTCAAACCACCTAATGTTTTTTTGGCCATGAAAAAGTTTCGAGTGAGGATGATAGAAAACCAACATCCTATTGTTATCCACCCGTAATCTGATTTACAAATATTTCATAGGTAGGTGTTGGTGTATGCATTTGTTTTTAGTTTTATGTATCTGAACCACTATTAATTTCCTATCTCTTAGATCGATTCCAGTATATTAAATACCATGTTCATCATTTTTCAATTTTCCCTTCATCCGCCAATGTCCACCATCTCTATTCATCATTATATTGGATTTTTATTTAAGATAATGTCTATGAAATTAATTAAATGATTATTTTTTTTCAAATAAATCTTCTAGATTTTTCTTGATTCATTAAATCTTTATAAAAGAGATTTATTTAATTTAATGGAACATTAACATGAAATTTATTAAAATGAAGTGTGTTTGTTTTCAGATTTCCAAATCATTTATTTTTAACTAGTTATAATATATATATATATTATCAATATAAATTAATTATTTCTTAAGAAGCCTTATAACAACACCACACATTCTGGAGAATTAGTATTTACTCTTGATTTGGTTGTTTTCATATACTATATGCAAAAATTTGAAATAAATAAATAAGTCATATATTTTGGATAAACTGATCATCTCTGATTCGACTTTCCGTGTATGTTAAATGAATGAATGCATACTGATAAATGTAAATGACTCTATCATCATTGTATCTTTTGATTTTATATTGTTATCCAAACTCTTTCGAACTCGAGTTGCAATGTGATTTGAAAATATATCATATATATATATATATATATATATATATATATATATATATCATGATCTGATCCAGATTCATAGAAAGATATATTGTGTCTATGACATTAATTTTAATTACAACTTATGAAAATATTAACTTTTAATACTTATATATAATGACCTCAGAGGAACCAGACCCTTAAACTTCAAACCCTTTTTATTAATCTCTCTTTTCATTTGTTCAAGCACTATAAATAGTCTTCTTAAAGCCATATTAATTTTATATTTATGGTAAGGGTGTTTTTCTATGAATAAAATCACCCTATTATTTTAATTTTTATAAAATTATTATTTTAAATAATGTATTTATATTTTAAAAAATTTCATTATTTTCAAAACTGATTTTGATCATTTTTCACACACACACACACACATATATATATATATATGTTTATTATTATTATTTTATTACAAAAGAGAATTATGTTTTCAATTTAAAGTTAAAATTTTATGTATAATTTTGTAAAAACTGTATGTAAGAATAATAATAGTATTGTTACTATTTTTGTAAAAATATAATTTTTAATTATAATTTTATAAGAATTATTTTCAAATAATAATTCATTTCAGAAATATTTATTAATAAATATTATAATTTTATAAGAATTGAAATTATGGATGTTTCATTTTCATATATAATTTCCATGCATTATGCATAACAATAAAATTCCATTCATTGAATAAAATATTTGAGTTTAATTTATTTATGAGGTTTGTTTAATGTTAACCTTTGAATTTATTAAATTCCCAGTTTTCTCAAAATTCTAAATGTTTTTTATGAAAATATAGTTTTGAAAAAGTATTGATGGAAAAAAAATTATTTGCTTCTCTAAAAATAATTCATGTATATTTTGAAATGTTTTTTAATGGGCTATTTTTTATAAAGGAGGATCTTTAGAAAAAAAAATATAATTAAATTTGGTGCTTGCATATCAAATGAGATAATGACGAGGAATGTGGAGTTAACCCACAACCTCCTTGGGACATTATCCTACAAGTGATATTTCTATGTGAGAACAAGGGTTTTATATGATCTTTCATGTGAAATTTTAATCCATAAAAATAATTATTATTTAAAAAATAATCTGTAAGGATAAATCCAAATGTTTTATAAAGTGTATTTTTGTAGTGGATATTTAAAATGGTAAGTATTTTCAAAAAGAAATTTATACATCAAATATTTATATTTTATATCAAATGTTTTAAATAGTTTTAAAATAAGTATTTAATAAAATTATTTTTACATATTTTAAAACCTCTTATTGGGATAATTTTTGTTCATCAGAAGTTTTAATTTTTTCCCAGGTAATTTATAAATTCTAAGATGGATGGATTCACTTAAGGGGTTTCTGCATCTGAAGCGAATGATTCATTTTATTTTTTATTTTGTAGAAAACTAATAAATTGTATTGTTTTTTATAATTATCCAGATCATATTTTGGAAAAGGTAATCGATTTTATAAATCACTATATATTTTTCAATTTTATGGTATAAGAAAAATACACATCATGTTTTATTACTAAATCCCTAAGTGTGGGTTCGAAGCTTTTCAAGAAAACTTTTATCATCATAAAAAGTTGTGTTTTTTTCAATAAATGGGGATTTTCATTTGAAAGTGTAAATCATTATATTCATAGAATTATTTTTAGAATGCATATTATTTTTAAACAGGGCATGTCATAATTTTCCAATTATGAGTTTTTCCTAATATTATAAGTTAAAATAATTTTTTTGGTAAATATTAAATAGAATTCAAATATACGGTGTGTATTATGACATCATAAAAACGAAAAATTGATGTAAAAAAAACTATAAATATTATCCACTACCCAAATTATGTTTCACCTTTAAAATAATGTGTTTTTTAATTAATATGATTAATTTTATAAACCCTTAATGAATCCTCCAAAAACATTATTATATTTTACATTTTTAAAATCAATTATTTATCGACATGATTCCATTACACATCACCATGGGAATTATTTTAAGGGTTTAGGTTCATTTTGTACTAAAATAATGAAATGAAATTATATTTGGTAGAAATAATTATAAAAAAACCATTTTATTTTTGTGGTTAGGATTAATTTATTATATAGAGTCTACAAACAACGTTTAGAAATTAATAATGAATTTTCCCTATTTTGAAATATAAACCCACCAAATCTCCCTCTAATAAACACTAAAACCTTTTATAGAATAATTTTTCTCTACCCTCCCTTGTCTATATCCCTAACAAGGATCCCCCAAGGTCTTAAGAAGCTCCTCCCATGGTTTTAGAAGTTCTCTCTCAAGGTAAGGGATCCTCGCCTTCTGTAATTTTTTCAAGAACCTTCTTCAAATTTTTCTTTTTTATTTACGATTTTTCATGTTGTGATATTTGTTTACACATACATTTTAGTGTAATTATAACTTCCATATGATTATATACTCCTTTCACTCTCGTTAAACACTTTCATGACTCTTTATCTTCCCCTATTAAGCTGCTGAAATTATCCTCCGATTTTCTAGGCCATGAATTTTTATAGTGAATATCCATATCCATTTATAATAAATGGAATTCCCCTAGTTGTATCTATCCATCATTGACTGGTGAATTAAATTTTGGTAATCCAAACTAATTAAACATTAGATTAAAATAGATTAAATAAATTATTATGTTGTATGATCTATGTTACACACTATGCATTCTGATGATATGGATGTGATGAGTGAGAATGAAATTATATAACCATCCAATACCTTGGTTAATATATTTATCTCATGAGATGACATGTATGTTTCATTGGTGGTTATTTGTAGCACAATATGTTATCATTTTTTAGTTATCCTTGAATTATCCTTAGGATGTCATGTTTCATTTAATTTCCACATTCATATGTTGGATTTATGTTATCATATTATATCATGATTCAATGTTCATGTTTTTTATTTTTACCCCTATTATGTTACCCTAATATGAATATTGACTCAAATGTATTACAATTTTCATGTAATTATTTTATTACTACATCATTGGGTTTTATATCTCACCCCTTTATTTTTTCACCACTTGGTTATCCCATGTAGTTTTAGAAGATCAAGGAAATTTAAGGGCATGTTATGGATTTTTAGTTTATATATTTGTATTTATCTCTCGATTTGTTATGATATGTACATAATTACCAAACAATAATAAGAATAAATATCTTTGGGAGTTTTTTAAGTATATCTTTATGTAATAAATCAAGAAATAAAGTGTATAAAACTATGGGTTGTCATAGTTAGTATCAAATAAAGGTCTACTTACATTTAGGATTACGATTAGAAATCCATAGTGAAAGACTTAGGGATAAAACTAATCCTAGTAAAACATCCATAAATTTTGTTAAAACATATAGTAATTCGTTTCTAACAAAATACATCCATGTATGGATATTGAAAGTGGACGTGGCTCTAGAATAGTTGTACCTATGGGTAATAACCATGAAAATGAAGCATTTGGCTAAACTTATTCACCAAATAGTACACCACAATAGGCCTTTCTGCACACTTGGTTTAACTCTTATGGGGGATTTTCTTTCTTAAATTAACAATATAATTTTAACCATTATTATGGGAACAAAGATACACAATTTTTTTATTGAATCATAAAAATTTATAGGGTAAGGAATATATGTAATCAATGAGTTATCCCTTTTATATTCACAATTTTTATTTTATAGGTTCAATATTTTCAAAATTCCTATCCCTATATCTATTTTTTATATGTAAAATTATTAGAATATGTATAAAATAGAAAAATTTAGGCTTATGATCCATATTTCTACGAATTCTTTCATATCATAAAAGTTTAGAACTATTGAAACACCACATAAAAACATGGAAGATGATTTATTTTAATTTTTGAAAAATGGGTAAATTCTTTAATATGAAGCATATAACTCATCCCTTGTCCAAATTTGTGGTTAAATTTCACATAAAACATTATAATAATAACTTTATGATAATTTGATGCAATTGTTGGCATGGATTAACTTTCCTTGTATATATCCAATATAATTTTCTTAGAGAAGGAAATCTCCCACTATATCAAAAATCACCCTATGATTGATAAAAACTACAAGGAGGAAGATAAATATCCTTCAATAACATCATCTAAAAAAATGGATATTATTTCCTTATGATAAATCAAATTTTATTAAATGACTATGACTAAAGAAAATATCATACGTGGTGACATTCCCATTATAATGGAATTCATTTATGTGTTTCCTAAAGAATTTATTAGGTTTCCTTTAATACATTAGATTGAGTTCCCAATCAAGCGTATACCCAGATCTTTTACAATATCAAATAATCTATATAGAATGGACACTGTTACACATGAGGAGATAAAAAAATAATTATAATAGAATATGGATATATGTTTTATAAGACTATGTGCTTCACCATGGGATGCACTGATACTTTTTTCAAGAAGAAGGATGGATCAATGCACCTCTGCATTGATTATAATGAGATAAATAATATCATAATAAAGTACATGTATCCTCTACCATGTAAGGATGATTTTTTCAAATAGCTATGTGGAGACAAATACTTTCCCAAGTTGGATCTTCAGTCAGGATATTTCCAAGTGGATATGAAGAAGGGGATATCCCCAAGACTACTTTTTATATAGGGAACAAGAACTATGAGTTCCTAATTATTCCATTTAGAGTCACTAATTCTTTAACAAATTTCATGGACATTATAAATAGATAATTTAGGGATTACTTTAGAATATTTTTGGTAGAATTTATAGATTATATTTTTATCTACCACAAAATTAAGGATGAATTTGAAGAGCATTTTAATTCCCTACTAAAGAATTTGTGAATGGAAAATTTATTTTTGAAGTATATTAAATTTGTGTTTTTGATGGATAAAGTAAAATTAGTGGGGAATGTTATCACCAGTGAAGGGATATCTATGGATACTTAAAAAATAAAGGCAATTGAAGGATGTCCTAAACTAACATCTATGAAGTAAATCCAAAGTTTTGTTAGATTAGTTGTGTAATATCATCAATTTTTGAGAAACTTATCAAAATTATCAAGACCACAAACCATGATAACTTGAAAGGGTGTTATCTTTTTATAGACTGATTAATGCCAAGATATATTTAATGACTTAATGAAAAGTCTATTCACTACACCTTTTCCCAAATTACCCATTAGTGGGAAAGGATTTGTGATCTACAGTAACGCGTCCCCAAGTTTTTTGGGTTTCTTACTCATGCAAGAAGAAAATGTGATATCCTATACCTCCCTACCATTAATGGTCAATGATATAAACTACCCAGATACAATGATATTCATGTTGAATATTTGGTGACATTATCTCTATGGGGAGAATTGTGACATATATACATATTATAAAATCCTCAAGTATATATTCAAAAATTGGAAGTCAATATAAGAAAATAAAGGTGGTTATAGATAATCAAGGATTATGATTTTTCAATCCATTAACATCACGGGATAGCGACCAAAGTAGAAGATATTCTAAGAAGAAAGGATTCAACAACCTTATCCATGATGAAAATTGAAAGGGAACCAATCCTATTTGACACACAAAGTTAAGAGATTGGAATAATAAAATAATCTTCATCCTCACTTTCTCACATTACTTATCAACCATCTATTCATGAGAAATCAAGGAGTCTTTAAAGGATGATAATTTGAAACTAAAAAATTTACTTAATATTCTAATGTTAAACTTTAATAAAGATGAATTTATATTGTTTAGAACCCAGATATGAGTCTCATAAAAAATAGATCTAAAGAGGGAAATTATGAAGGACGATCATAGGTCATCCTTATATATTAATCCAAGAAGCACTAATATTTATATAGATTTGAAGAAAAACTTATGTTGGGATAACATGAAGAGGGATATCACAAAATTGAAATCTCGATGATTATCATGGAAACAAGTTAAAGATGAATTATTAAAGTCTAAGAATATGATGCAACCATTTCCCATACTAGTATGGAAATGGGAAAACATACCCATGGATTTAATTTTAGGACTACACAAGAAATATAAAGGTAATAATACCTTCTGGGTGGTAGTTTATCACCTAATAGTTAACATGTTTCATTACTATTAAATAATATTTCTATTTTGACCAACTCATTCTGATATACATAGAATAATTGGTAATAATACATATAATTTTACTCTTCATTATATCTGATTGAGATCCAAGTTCAACCTTGAGGTTTTAGAGAATAATTCAGTAATAATTGGATACATACTTTAGTTTTATTACTACTTATCACCCTAATATGGATTTTCAGTCTATAAAAGCAATTAAAACTATATATGATATTATGAGATCATGTTCGGTGGATTTAAAAGAATATTGGGGTCAATAAAATCCCCTAGTGGACATTTAATATGACAATTGATTTAATTCTATCATTAAAATGAAACTTATTATGTTGTTTATGGGAAGATGTGTCAGATTCTAACATGCTATGATGAAGTTAGAGAAAGGAAGTTTATGGGACCTGATCTTATCCAAGAGATGTTAGAGAAGTTTTGAATCATTCAACATCATATTAAATGAGCACAAATTCGAAAGAAATTCTATTGATATAATCATAGACATGATACAGAGTTGGATGTCGAAGATAAGGTGTTCATTCATATATCACCGTGGAATAATTTCTTGAGGTTTGAGATGAAGGTAAAGATTATTATAATATACATTAAACCCTTCAAGGTACTTGATCACATCAGATCGATAGCCTATCAAATAGAAATCTCACTAAACCTATCTGAATTACATGATGTGTTCCATATATCCCTTTTGAAAAAGTACATACCAGATACCTCACATGTACATAATCTAGAGGTGGTATCATTGGAGAGTGATCTATTATAAGAGGATCATTTAATGAATATCTTAGATTTTATACACAAATTACTAAAAAACAAGGCAACACACCTAGTTAAAGTGATATGGACGAACCACTAGTTTTAGGAAGCATCTTCAGAATTGGAAGAAGCGTTGAAACAAAAATACCACCTTCTATTTTAATGTATAAAATGAAAATTTATAGTGATAATTTTTTAAGTGGGAATAATGTTAGTAACTGATGTTTTATAATTGAAATTCCATCTTTAAATGAATGAGATCCAAATTAAATAATGAAATTTTAGAATACACATTCAATAATTTTCTTAACTTTTATTATTATAAGTAATATACTATCAGATTTAAAATACCATTACACATTATAATAACTAATTATATATCAATTATATAGTGATCATTAAGGTAAGTATATATTAAGTTATATGAAAAAACCAATTAACAAATAATAAAGATTCAATGGTCTTGACCAATAGAATCATACCCTATGATTCCCATTTTTTAGAGCTTCAAAGGGTGATGACATCACTGGGATTTTCCCACGACTAATTCCAAGATGAGATTAAATAACTAAAGATTGAGTGAAACATTTTATAATAGAAGTTCATGATAAGAAAAATCACAACCCCAACCATGTTCACTAAACCACCCCAAGAAAGTGTCACCATCACACTACTTACCCATAGAGAATGTTCCAGTGTAATAAGGTTTTATGTATATATACCCTAACAGTATGAATTTTTATATTGTTATTTTAAATAAATGATTATATTTTTGTCTTTTTTATAAAATTAAAAATCATTAAATAAATAGTTTGATAAAAGTTATATTTTAATATGATGAAACTAAAATTGATTTTTTGGGAAATATATAGTTTCAATTAAGACACTCTTTTGATGAGTTAAATATTTTTTGAAATAAATGATATTTTAATAATTTTTTATTATTAAAAAATATTTAATTCAATATAAATGATAATGTAATTGTATGATGTGAAGTGTAATTTTTACAAGGGTTAAAAAACTGTCATCATCTTAAAAAAGAATTATTTTTTCAATATATAGGGATTTTAATTTAAAAGTGTAAATAATTATATTCATAGAATTATTATGATATAATAAATATTATTTTTATATCTCCATATCGAAATTACCCAATGATGATTTTTTCCTAATTTCTGGAGGTAGGTGATTTTTTAGGTAAAACATATATACATTTTAAATATATAATGTGTATTTTAACATTATAAAATCCCAAATGTGATTTATTAAATAATATAAAGATTATCCACTAACCCAATTATGTATCCCCTTTAAAAAAATGTGTCTTTTGAAGTAGTTTGGTTAATTTTACAAAACCTTAATGAATCTTCCAAAACCTATATTATATTTTAAGGTTTTAAAATCAATTCTTTATAAACATGACTCACTTCCACATCCCCATGGGTATTATTTTAAGGATTTTGGTTATTAGCCTAATAAAATAATGATATACACTCTTGTTTGGTATAAACCATTAGAAAAACAATGGTATGTTTTTTTGTATTAATTTATCATATAGAGTCTAGAACTTACATTTTGAAATTAATTAAGTATTCCATTATCTTTTTCTATAATAACGAAGCCAAACTCCCACTAATCTTCACTAAAAATCCCAAGATCATGATGTTTATCTAACCTTACTTCTATAGATCCCTACCAAGGTTCCCATAATCTCTTAATAAGCTCATCTGAAATATTTTATAAGTCCCCTCTCATGGTAATGGGTTATATCTTATTTATTCAACCACCTTCATTATTTTATGCCTATGGATTTCCAATTTTTCATATTGGGATAAGTTTTTACACATATCTATTACTATAATTATGATTAAAAACTCATTATAGACCCATATAACACTCAATTTACCCTTACATAAATCTTCATGTACCCCTATTTTGATTATAAAATTATCCAACAATTTTCCTTGGTAAACATTTTTTTAGTGAATACCCATCTCCATTTCTACTCAAGGGTATTCACCAAGCTGTATCTATTCTTAATTTATTAGGTACTTTCAAATATGTATCCAAAAATCCATAATATTTGGATTAAAATTTATGAAATATATTTATATGTTTCCTAGTATATATGTCAGACTTATGCATGTACATGATATGAATGTGACATATGGTCCAAAAATTATATATCCCTACAATGCATTGGGTAAAGTTTTTATCTCATTATATTCCATGTATAGTTCATGATAGGTAATCCAAATAACACTATGTTATGATATCTTGGTATTTATCCTTAAATTTGTCTTATGATGTGATGATTTAAGTTGTTTCCACATTCCCATGATACCTTTATTTTGTTATCTTATATCACACTTTTATGTTCATGTTTTTGATATTCATACCTATTTCATTACATATATATGTCTATTTACTCACATGTATTGCTTTCATCATGTTATTCATTGATTATTCTCTTACTGTACTTTATATCTCACCACATTCTTATGTACATCCCCAGGTTATATCATTTAGTTTTTGAATATCAAAGAAAATATAGTGGCATGTTACATAGTTTTAGTTTATATCCCCATATTTCATTTTTAAATTTTTAATTATGTGTACCTAATTACCCAAAGAAACTATTCCTCACGAACTTTAGGGGTTATATAAAGAATATATTTGTGTAATAAATCATGAATTGTGTATTCAAGATATGGATATTCAAACTTTTAATATCAATAAAACGTCATTTTTTTAATCATAGACTAAGAAAATTCATAAGAATCACTATTATTCATATTATTATGCATAAATGAAAAAATAATCAATAATTTATTATAAAATACTCATCCCCATTAACTATATAAACACTCTTACTCCACACCTTCCCCCCCATATTTAAAATTCCTTTATCAAAAATCATACGTAATACCTCTACAAAATAACCTTCCCACATCCCTAATCCCATTGTATGACTGAAATCCCATCCTTTGAAGGCTTTAGGCCCAATTCAAGGAAATAAACTTGAAGATTTAGGGTTCCCTAGACCCTTTCTTCACATTATATTTGAGATTATTCTATCTTAAAATATATTAAAACTACATCTATTTCTATTTTATAGTTTTATTACAATTCTATTAACATATATTGAATCCATTATTAATAATAGGGCACCAATTTCCATTGATGAATCCTTTTTTTATGTTATTTCTATGTCAAAAATATTGGTTTGAAAACACATATTTTTTACTTTGATTCCCCTTTTACATTTTATACAATATAAAGTAAAAAATAAAAAATAACTTCAAAATATAGGTTTTAATATACATCTTTTTTTAAAAATAGTAAAATAAACTAGTCTACCTCTTCATTTTAATACTCTTTTGAAACTATCATTTTACTCATGGTCGGTTTATATTACCTAAGTGAATAATAATATTTTATTTTTGACCTAAGCCTTTGATGGCTTTTCGAAAAAATTGGTTTCATGATTTAATATGAAATAAAAAGAAAATAACAATTTATTCTATTCTTGATTAATAAAGTTGGAATGATAATAATGACATTAATTATAAATAACCATAGTCATTTTTAATGGTAAATAACAGGCTTACCGAGAAAAATTATATGAATTATAACTTTTTAATGTACTATAAAAATAAATCACATTTATAATGATATTAACCATATTCCATGAAAAATATGGATCATATAAAATAACTAGACATAAACCTTTGACAATTACGTTTGCATCGAATTAATTTTGGAACTATAAACTGAACAACATTGAAATGGTCGATATAAACAACACAATGTTTAGAACTGAATAACACAAGATAATAATGTTTTATAAGAGATTAAAAATAAATTAAAGAGGTTCAATTCCAAGTAATTAATGAATGAAAATTTAATATTTGGTATGTTAGTGGTGTATTATAAGTGATTCATGACTTAATTTAATGGTTCCATTCTTGTTCTTCCCTGCACTTTCTTGTTTTTTAAGAGATGTTATCTATCACAATCTATATGCATATATTACTCACTATACCTTTATAATATTCTAATATAATTCACGAATCCTCTTTCTCTATTTTTCTAGGGATATAAATTCGATTATACTACCCTTTTTACTCTCTCTTTATATTAAACCCTTCAAAGATTATGATAAAAAATTTCTAGTTTTCCCTCTTTTCCCAAATTCATTTTATGTTTCAACACTATAATTAAAGTTATTATCTCTCTATTATTTCTAATAAATCCCTCATATTTTAATATATATAAATAAATAGTTCTTATCCCATGAAAAAGAATATGCCTTTTTAAATTTTCATTAATTTGTGTTTTTAATTTATAAATACGAGTATCTAATTTTATATTAAATGTATGGACACATAAATTCAATATCTACAAAAACTAATAAAAATAAATTGTACAGATATATTTTAGTACATTGATATATATGTGGTAATACATGAAATATCCATGATATTTAACACCCATATATAGTTCAAAAAATCTAGTTGAAATGGAGGTATGAATGGTATATGGTAAATTTAATACAATATTTAAATTGAAAAATCTTTGATTTAATAGGATAAATTTGAAAGTATGAGAAATAATTTCATGAAACATACATATATTTGTAGAGAATAATACATATATTTATATATAGGAATATAAAAATGTAGAGAAGAATATTGATATATGTATAATAGTGAATACAAATATTTGTATTTATAGAAGAATACATATATATGTATAGCAGAATATATATATATATAGCATTATATACATATATCAGAATAAATATGTTTGAATGAATACATTTGTATGAATAGAAGTGAATATATATATGCATAATAGAATACATTTGTATAAGAGAATCAAAATATAAATGTATATCAGAATGCATATGTATAGAACAATATATAATATATATATATATATATATATTTATGTATATGTGTGTAGAAGAATAAAAATATTAATATATATATATATGATACCAAAATATCTGTATTCATATTTTCATTATATATATATGAATATATTCAGAATACATATCAATTATGAATAAATATATTTGTATAGAAGAATACATGTATATATATAGAATATTGCAAATATTAATTGAATATATTCATTATAGAATAACAAGTAACAGAATATATATATATGTATCTCATATATATGTATAGAATAAAATTAGTACACCCTATGATCCCAGAATATATCAATGGAATGGAACAGATTAAAAGTTTTAATAATAATAATAATAATTATAAATCAATATATTAAGGGAAAATTTATTTTCATACCTGAAACCAAAATAGAATTTGATTCACTTCTTGAGAACATATAACCAATAGGAAATGGTATCCCTTCTGAACTATCTAGAAGTGAATTATTTTTTAGAAAAAATAAATAATATAATAAATATTTAAGAAAATTTGAATTATTTATTAGTTTAAGAAACAAATTCATTTTACTAACTCCTTATAATGTGAAAATTTATTAATTCTTTGTATCAAATGTATGTCATCCACTAGCAGAAAAGTACAATATGAAAAATAATTTCACTAGAAAATGAATCACTGTAAAACATACAAGTAAAAATAACATGACCTCCAACCCATAAAACAGACATATCCACTATAGAGTAATATAAGGACCAAATAAACTTTTATCCATTAAAATAATGAAAAGAGGGTTTCATGTAAATATATTTAATCAACCCCAACAATAGCATAACATCTTGATATTTTTAACATCATCTACCTCCTGGTAGATATAAACCTCATTTTTTGAATGAATCATCCTCCCCCTATATTCTAAAAATAATTATTTTTGTGGAATGTATACTACTAAAATAAAAGATTAAATATCCATTTTTAATTAAAAATAAATGGTTTTATGACATACCTCATGTAAAAACTTTAAAATTAAAAAGTAGAGTTTAATTTGATTATGGAATGGTCCTAAATGATGATATTTTGTGATTGGTCCTCCAAAAATAAAAAATTTGATAATGATAATTATTGGTATGAGTATAATCAAACCTCATACTAAAAATATGAAATAATAATTTCTACTCCAAGTTTCAAATGGATACTTCAACTAAAAAATTAACTAAAATTTACCTGAGATAATTCCTTATTTCATCGTCATCTCAAATTTTTTATTGAAAAAAACACACACACACATATACAGAACATATATAAATTTTGGTGAAATTAACATAAATATGGAATATATCTATTTAATATATATATATAATGTGTAGATAATATGAAAATATATATATATGTATGAATGTAAGTTCTATAAGTATAGATGAAAGGAATATATTTTCTGAAACATTGTTATAAATTAATATATATATATATATTATATACATATATATAAATATATAAATATATATTATGATAAAGTAGTTCTTGTTGTGTAAAAAAATTAACAAATAATAAAATTATTGGAAAATTAAAAAATTTAAACAAACCATATAACAATATTTTTGATAGTGGATTGTGATTTGAACTTTGAAAATCACTATTTGAAGATGAAATGAAACTATTTAAAAAATATATTATATACATACCTAACATTTAAAAATTAATGTTAATAAATACGTATGACAACATGAATACACACACAAATATATATATATATATATATATATATATATATATCAACTATAATATGTAATGTAACTTCTATAACTATATGAGCATCATTTTTCTATTGTTTTATTCTTAGTCCTATTTTTAATATCTCTTCCATAGATCTTTATTAGTAACTAAAATTCATGGTAGATTTCCCAGTAAAGATATTATGATAAGGGGTAGAATGAAATTATGATATTTTAAGTTGATAACATATAATGTATTAGGAATAAATAGAGAAATATAAAAATTGTAATATAAATATAAAAAATTTAACTCACATTTTTCATTTTGTTAGAAATAAAAAATAATGATATTTGAGTTTAAAATTTAAAATCAGTTAACAATGAAATTAAAAATTCATGTATTTGAGGTAGTATTAGAAATATATGCATTGTAAATCATCATAAAATAATTATTATATTGGTAAATTAAATAAAAAATATACATATAATTAACATTAAATATAGTTATAATGAATTATTAGTAAAAAATATAAAAGTTCAATATGAATACAAAAATTATGAAATAAAAATATATAGAAAATTTTTATACTAAATAGTGGATATACCATTAGAATATACATAATATGTATACACAATTTTGAAAAAGTAAGGGCATCTAATTTCTCACATAAAGAACATGACATAAAATTGATTATATACACTATAAAAAAGAACAATTTTACAAATTATGTGTAAAAAATAGTTTACCTGTAAATCATTTTGTAAATAAGACATTCTATATAGTTTATAATGATGTAAATTGTTTAAAATAAGCATATAATGAAACAAATTTATACTATTTACTAATAGATAGTGCATAGTATTTTTAAAATATAAATGAATTGAAGTGAAATATATAATATAATGAAATAAAAAATCATGGGGTTAACCAACTGAAAATGGTATGGATAAATTTAAATAAAAAAATTATTTTTTATATAGGAAATTTACATTAATATCAGTTAGGGTTAACTAAATATAAAAAGGTATACTTCAGTAGAAACAAATAAAATTAAACAAGGAAATAACAGATTTGTATTTTTAACCCTAAAAGTGTAGATCTGTATGGGTACATAGTTAAAAGTAAAAAAGGTAGATCAAATTAGGACACATAAACAAAAATATGGAAAAAGTGTAAAAATATAAAAAAATTAAACTAATATTGGTATATGGTTGAAATGATTAGATAATATTATAATAATAATGTACAATGGGAAAATAAATAGATAAGTCATCCAGTAGTACTATTTGAGGTTAAGAGATAAGGGTTCACAATTCCACAGACCAATACAGAGATAATGAAAATAAATATTTCAATGGTAGATAAGAAACATGATGTGAAAAAATTGGGGGTGAAGAAAGAAGAATTTATCGGGAGAAAAAATTTGGTAGGTGTTAACATTAGGTAAGGAGACCGATGATAAGTGAAATAATAAAACATAACCCGAGAGAGACTAGAGTTTCATATCCAGAATGCTAGAAAAGGAAGAGGGTGTGCAGTGAAAGTTTTTTAGTGAAAACTGTGCATTATAAGTCATAAATATATGGAAGTATCAGATAAATATTATTCTAGGTAAAAAATCATAACATCACATAGTTTTTCTTATAAAAACTGGATCATGTAGACAAGATTTTTGGGATAGATGATACATGGGTGTCTGGGATGTTGATGACCTAATATAGAGAAGGCCAATGTCTAGAGGCAGGGAAGTAGATGAAATGGTAATGTAGATGAAGGGGAATGGAGGGAGAGGTTAGAGGAAGAGAAAAAGTTTGGGATGTGGCACAGAGGATAAGGTAGTGAGTGGGAAGTTTAGGTGGAGAGGTGGTGTGGAAAACAATTAGGAAATATGGTGAGTAGAGAACTGAGAGGGAGGGAGAATTAGGACCTTGAGAAAGTTTTAGAGGGAAATCGTGGAATTAGGGGGATATATATGTATTACGTAAACCCATAAATTAGTATAATAACAAGATATTTTGTTTTATTTATAGTTTTATGGGAACTCTATGAACATTCCACATTTAAAAACTATTATTCCATTTTATTCATAGTTCAATAAATGATTTTATTTTCATGAATTTTTATCAAAATTTCTAAATATTTTTTCCTTCAGATTGATATATATTTTCATCTTAAATGATCCTTTTATTAATAATAAATATCTATAATTCATTTATAACTTATTTCCATTGGATCCTACATAATACGTCAATGTTTATTGATTTTTTACTTATTATGTATCCTATTTATTTATCATTAGTTTATTTCATATTACTTATTTATGTAATTTTTGTTTCTATATGGAACTAATATAAGTTGCATTTTATGATGTGATTCTTGGGAATAAATTTATATATCACCTCAATAAATTATGTAATGATTCATACCACATGATATCATACCATTTTGTCAATGTGTAGTTATCCTAATCTAAAATGTTATGTGTTTTTTAAGTTCTAGTTTCCTCATTCATAATGATATGTTCTTGCTAAGTGTTGTTATACTCATCTATAATTATTTTTTAGTAGTGATCGATGCCCTATGATTATGATTAAATTCCTTATGTTTGTTCATAATTTTATAATTCCCATATTTACTATTCTCTTATGATATTTGAATTCTAATTTCATTCTATTATATGATCGTATATGTTCATTTATTTATTATTCTCATTAATTCATTATTGATCATCATGATATATCACCCTATATTTTTCCTATTCACACACTTACTAATATTTATATCTTACACTTTCTTTTATATATATCCCTAGGAAATCCAAAGAAGTATTTATAATATAGTGATCTCTAGGGAAAATCTATAAACATTGTAATATAATACTATGTTTTTATTTTGGAGATATTTTATAATATACCTAATTTCCTAGAGATACTAAACCTCATGGTTTTTTGGGAAATATTATGATTATTTTTATTAAAAATGATATAATATTATATTTATGAGACACTCATCATTATAGGTGGTATTAGAGAAAGTACTAGTTTTTAGGAATGAGGTTAAAGAACCTAATATAAAAGACACTCTAAAGGACCTAGATTGAGACCTATGAAGCCATAAGATATAATTTTCATGTGATTTATGTGTTATTATTTCTATGATAATAATTTTTCTCAAATATTATTAATATTTCACACATTCACATACCTTTGTTTATGTTGGTTTCAGTAAATGATTATAACCTGAATCAATTTTAGATAGTTATTCTTATTATCCATTCATGAACATTAAATACCATATTTGATTATAGTTCTACGGAATTGATTGTATAACAAATGTTATCTATAAATATTCAAACACTATCTCGATACATAGATGAAAAATAAGTAGAGAAAACACCAAGTGGTGTAATCATTACATCTCAAGTATGAAACTCCTCACTAATTCATATTTTTGTGAAAAATATTCATGAAAACCAAATTATTATGCATATATTAAAATTTGAATCTATATTTAGAATTCACTAGATGTACTTATATAGATAAACTATTAACTTCTAGTAGAGGTATACAAACTTTCATATCCCAAACAATACTTTTATCTTGTATGTTTTCAAAGAGAAAAAACTCTTTCTCAAGCATAGATATTATTATAATATATAATCATATCTAGATCAATGGATTTATCAAAATTAGAGAATTTTCCTTAAAGAAAAACCCATTAAAATTGAATATTATAATTCATTCTCTGAAGATTTTCAACATCTTACTTCAGAATGATAGGTTCAATTATCTATAGAATATATTCCTAGACCTCTTTACATATCAAAAATTCCCTAAATAAGTCCATTAAATTGAACTAGAAGAGTTAAATAATAAACTACACGAACATTGAGAAAATGGTTTTATATGACCTAGTGATTCTCTAGGGGGTTCCATAGTCCTCTTTTTCAAGAAAAATAATCTTTAAACGTAGTTATGCATTGATTACAAAGATCTTACCAAGATCATGATAAATAATAAATTTTCAATACCATGGATATTTGATTTTTTAAACTAATTATATGTGTATCAGTATTTATAAATGATTAATATTTAATTGATATATAAATAATTAATGTTGAAAATGAAATATATTCCAAATATTGTACTCAAAATAACATATAGACAATATGAGTTCATAGTGATTCATTTTTTACCCACTAATGCTTCAGAAATATTTATGGTCATGATGGATAATGAATTTATAGATTATTATACATAATTTAAAGTATTATTTATTAATGATATTCTCATATATTAAAAAATAATTGAAAATGGTGAAGAAAAATTTATCATTAGTTCAAATAATTTAAAAATGGAGAGGTTCTCTGTAAAGTATAGTAGATGTGAATTTTGGAAAGAGAAATTCACTTTCATAGTGAAGATTATCACAAAAAACATGTATTTATGAATATTCAATGTCTCTTAAAATTAATTATTTTCATAGACCAATAATAATGATAAATATATATAGTTTCCTCAGATTATTTTCATACTATTTGTGGGTTTTGGGAAATTTATCATGGTTTTTAAACTAATTAACCAAGATATCATATAAATGGATAATGTTTTCTTAGACATATGAATATGAAGATATGTTCAAGTGGTGAAATAATAGGCTAGTAATAACATATGTACTCACACTACAACCAAATTGGAAATGATTTGTGAAATACATTGATGCTTCAAAAAAATTCATAGGTTGTGTACTCATGAAAAACAATAATGTGATAACCTATGCCAGAAGTCAGTTTAAGTTGCATAAGAAACATTACCCAAATAATTATTTAAGAATAACAATGGTAATATTTTCCATGAATATTTAGTATAATTACCATTATTGTTAAAAATGGGAGATAAATACTTGTTATAACATTAAAAATGTTATATTCTAGATTAGAATTCCCCAATGAAGATGGTTATATATCATAAAAGACTGCGAATTCTCAATTCATTAATATCGTATAAATGAAAATGAATTGGAAGATTCTCTAAACCTAAAGGATAAAATATATATTTACTCACCTTTTCCATACATGATCATTACATAATTTTTAAGATTAAAAATGTACCAATATTAAAATCATAGATCAAAAGGTTTAGTATCATTATAAAATTATTACTGCAAAACATAATTATACATAAATAATTTTACATTATTTATGTACTTAAGCATAGTCATCCTATTAGATTTGAAATTTTGAACATTAAATGTCATCATATGATGAAATACATCAATGAAAGTGTGAGTTGAATGCTTAACCAAGGTAGGAATTAAAGGAAACTAACACGAGACATGATTTAAATTAGTATATGGGTAAACATAATCACTATAATCTTGTCATGAGGAAAGGATAATCCTCATATTAATGAGTGAATCATTTGACTGTTACATGGAATTTAGAATGTGCATAAGAATAAAGCATTATAACATTATGTTCAAATCCCGCACATAAGTTGTGAATAATTATATAATCATGTTAATGTATAACATATGTGACCAAATCATAACATTATAAATGATAAGAATGATAGAATCGTTTTCATGTATAATAAACACAATATAATTAGATATATCACAATAACCAATACATTTGAGGTTCATATAAATCTAATAACACCCATAACACTATAAAATTTCCATAATCATGATTGACTCATAGAAAATCATCATATAACCATCATAAACATGAAATAAGAGAATCAAGAAAGAATGGATTTTATAAGAATATAGAAAATAATAATTAATTGAATAAACTTGAAGGTTAAAGGATTAATAAAGTAAATATATTTTTTTAAATTCAATATTTACATAAATTATTTTTTTTCCATTGTTAGTAGTGGAAGAAACTCAAGAGGAATCCATGAGTTGATTTAGACAAGAGTTTCCGTTTTTTAAATCATTATAGTTGTCTTATAAATAATATAATCGAAGTAAAAGCATACATATATCTATAATAAAAATGGGAAACAAATGTGAAACACATTTAAAATAAAATATTAAGATAATTAATCTTCAAGGACAAAAGAAGATAAGGTAAAACCAAAAGAATATTTAGGTTTGAGATTCCACAAACTATAGTTCCATATTTAATTCCTCACCATTATACATCCTATATGATAAAATTATTTTTGTTAAAAACTTAAAACATAAATAATTTAGATTCATTTTTTATACTCTCTATCAATTATAATCATTTTACTTATTTTGATATTCCTTTTTAAATGTGAAGTGTTTTGATGTCATGTATTCATTAAACTATACAATATTATCTTGATTATTTATAATTTTATCTTTTTTTATATTATTTTAAGAATTTTAGAATAAATAAAAATACATTATAATGTATAATAAATAATAAACTAGATTGTTATTGGTGATAAGTAATGCATTGACATTGTCCTCATAGGCAGATAAAACCAACCATTGACAGGAGATGTCAAAAGATGGAAAAAAAGAGTATATAAAATCCCTTTATATTAAAATAGTTATAAAAGTTTCATAATAACATTAATATGTCATAAAAATATATATTTAACTGGTTAGGAATTGATAAATAGTAATATAATGGGAGATTAGAAAGAGGAAGAAAAATAAAAGAGTGGTTAATGGGTTACCTATTCATTGGTTATTTAATCCTTAGTTATGGAGTTAAATCCTTGAATAATTTAGCTTAGATGGAACTTGAACATCCCTAATGATCCAAATAGACTATGGATAAGGAGTTCAATAAGAAAACATGCTTTGAGAGAAGTATTGGAAGTGACATTCCGTGGAAGGGAGAGGGGGTACATATACTTGAGGGGAGGTGTATTTTTGTGTTAAAATATTGAATAAATTACAATTTCCAAGGTAATCCATGTAATAATGATATTATTAAAAATAATAATTATAATTTATTACAAATATTTTTTAAGACTTTAAAACCATTTTTACACTTAATTATTTAGTATATAGAAAAGGAAAGAAGAAAAAAAAATTTAGTTTTAATGAAATCCAATATCTTTTTATACTTTGGAAAAAAATTGAGGTTTTGAGTTTAAATTTATTCACTTATTAATATTTTAAAATGATTTTTTTGGTTGATTCAAAAATTTTATTATTAGTTATTTAATTATTAGATCATGAATGATGTAAATAAAATATATCTATTACATAAAAAACTGCATCTTTATTATTCACCTTAAAATTAATTTCTTTTAGAAAAGTACTAATAAATCCCTATTTTTTTTGAAATGTTTATTATAATTTTTTTTATCTTCATCTAAATAATTCAACAACTTAGGTAATTTAAATTATTAATATAAAACATATTAATAAAATCCAAAATTTCAATGGTTTTTTCTTCTTATTAAATTATAAATATAATTGATAAATGTTTTTTTATTTTTAATAATATAAAAAATATGGGCATATTTATCACCTATGTTATTTCCTTTTTTAGATCTTCTTTAATATATTATTTCACGTTTAATGGAATTTTATTTATTTTTATAGTTTTAAAAAATCTATTTTACTTTATTCATGATTATTTTTATGTATATACTTTTATAACTACATTATTATTATTTTAATTAAGTTGTTAAAATATAATGTTTATAAAATTATTATAAATGTTTTCATCATCAAAAAATAATAACATGTAACAATTAAAAGTAATGTTAAATAACATTTCCTACAAAATTTTGATAAATTTTTAAATAAAAATTTACACTAAATTAATAATTTATCATGATTTTTAATTAAATTTTGGATCACATAATTTTAAAATGGATTTTCTTTTATTCTATGTTCATATTTTATTAGATAATTTTTTTAAAAATATTATATATCATGTTTTATAATAAAATAACGGTATGAAATAATTATTTTAAAATATAATTACTCCTTTCTATATTGCCTTATTATCATAAAATAGCTATAAAATTTAAAAAAGTTAGTTTTTGGAAATGTAAAATGTCCCATGACATAACATATTAATCATAGCGTATATAGTTTGTGAGGGTAAAATTTTTTCTAAATTATATATTTAAAAGGTAAACTCAACTTTATTAACATATTATTACATAAAATTTATATGTTTTTGAATTATAAATAATTAATTTTCAATACTTTAATAAATAAAAAATAATAAAAAATATAAATGTAATATCTCATAAAAAATGAAACAGTGTTCAATCGAAATTAAAGTTTTTATATGTATTATGTAATTATTTTAAAAATAATTAGTCAATTTTAAATATAAAAATTTAAAAAGGGCTGAATTTTTTAAATCAACACGTTGAAATTATATTAAAATTAATTATTTTTTACTTTTCGAAATAAGATGATTTTTTTATGAAGAGTAAATAATATTTTTTTAAAAAATAACACAATTTGTATGACATCATTTGGATGTAACCATGAATTAAAAATATATATATCCTTTTCATGAACCAAAAATGCATTTAAGTAGTATATTAATTAATTTAAAAAAATCAAGTATATTTTAAAAACCAATATTTGACATTTTGGAATTAAAAATATATTTTATCCAAAAAAACATTTTTATTGCATTTAATTAAGTGGTAGGAGTATAAAATTCAGTTTTTGATCCATCAAAACATTAAATAACCCTGTTTTTTAATAATAAATGAATAAATTTCATTGTAATCAATTTTTTATCCTAAATGATAAATTATTCCATATTTTAACTCGATAATACCTCTCTCCACTAGTATAAATACCCACTTCTCCCTTCCCTATGAAAATCACTTCTCATTCCCCTCTAAAACCCCAATATATGCCCATTTTCCCTCTCTTAAGTCACTTAGTACCCATATATATGTTTTGGAGGTACTCAAACCCAATCCTTAAAGGCTTTAGGAAAGGTTTAAATCATCAATGAAGAGGTACCCCTGAATCAATATAATTATTTTCTCTCTCTTCTTCTTTTTTACTCTTCCAATTGATTCCAATTTTCTAACTTTATAATTTTTTAATATATAACTATATAACTCATAAATTTTATTATGATATTGGTATAACCATTTTATTCTATTTATAGCATATACTCTCTATCTTACACATTCAATAGGTCTAGATAATGGATGGTTTCTACTTCCTATAAAAACATTGTCACTGATGTACATATCACCACCTACAAGAATGATTAGTGTATATTATTTAATATAAATTTATATTAATGTATTTTAATCTTATGTAAATAATTCTACAAAATTATAAAGTTAAAATAATTAAAATCATGCATTCTAAACAAAATGAGAACATTTAAAATAAAACACACCTTCAAGAAATTATCTTATTAAACTAAATAGTAATAAATAAATTATAATTTTAATAACTATTAAAAAATAAAAAAATATAAATCACTTATATATTTTTATTTTAATAAATAATATGTTTATTTTACAAGAGTTTTGAACATGATTAAATAAGACATGACATAAGGTAAAGATATCTTTGTCTCAATTTCAACCCATTAATACATGTTTCCTATTATGTACCAATTTACATTCTTATGGTTTAAATATTACTTTATTAACTTCATATTTCATATGCAACTTTCTATTTTTACTTTTAACTAAGCTATCTATCTTTCTTTTTTATTCGATTTAGACATTAACTAGGTCATAATAGTTGTTTTTAACTTAATTTTATTTCATTAAGTTATAATCTTTAATCATCAACATCATCCTTATATTTTTTATTTATTACAGTATATTATTGTTTTATATCTTATTTAATATTTATTTTATAGGTATGTTGTTTCATTATCATAAAATCCTTTCTAAAGATTATTTTTTTTCAAAATTATGTTGTATGTAATGGGTTTCAAACCTCAAAATTACTTCTATGTGACATGTTCTATAATATGAACCTATTTTCTTTAAATAGCATATAAATTTCTTTTTTTACTATTATATCATTATTATCTCTCTATCCATGGTCTTTAAATTCCCATTTCATTCTCTATCTTTCATGTTCCATTGATCTAGATGTTACTAAATTCATAAGGGTTTCTTTTCCAATCTCACATTGTTTAAAAAAATATTAATATCAAAGATCAAATTCGAGGAATTGGTATGTCATTATTTATTAATAATCCATCTACTAACTAATTTTTTTTGGGTTTTACAATCATTATTATAATTTCAGTTCAATTTGGTTCACAATTTAACTAATAGGTTATCTATATGTGAAACCAACATTGTCTTTTCTTTATAGCTGAGAATATATCTAATCTATGTCTATATATTATATTTTGTCTTAATAATAATATTATATATAATTAAAATATTATTTTAGGTCATTTTATACTATAGTTTTCTTTTATTACAGTTTTTAAAGGAATCAATTTTACATTTATATATGGTCATTTGTGGAATTCTTTACTAAAGTGTAAAAATAATATTTTTTTAACATATTCCTTGGAAATTATTTATTTTATCATCATGAACACTATTCATTATTAACCTTATTATTCATGTTTCCATGATTTTTCAATGAAATTATTATTCTTATTTTTCTATGATTTTTTTTAAAATAAAGGATAATGTTTATAAAAAATTTATAATGAGATTAATTAAAATTATATATATTTTTACCTTGAACTTCATATTTATTATCAATAACATTATATATTTTCAAGTATTCAATATTTTTAATTATTTTAATTATTTTTTCAATTTACTCGTTTTACCCTTTGAAATTGATTTTTGAAAGTGACTTAAAAGTTCATTTTTATAACCATGTTGCAAGATATTTATGAATTTTTTTATAAATTTTCTTTAGTCTTACTCTAGAATACTATAAGATCTATATTCTTTTTAGTTACATTCTTGTATTACTCTACAAATTATTTATGATGTTTTTTGTGATATTGGTCTTATGGTATAGAACGATACCATTCATGGCACCTTCTATCATGACACTATTAAAAAGTGTTATGTAACCCATATTCTTATAAATATTTTTCTTCCCTATTGGCATAATTTAATCATTAATATGCTTCACAATGGTTATTATTTTGTGATATCATCCATATTTTGTCACTTGATGATTTATGATCATGTTATGTTTAAATATTTATGAAACTCATTTCTTTTTCATAGGATGATTGTGATATGATGAAATTTTTAATTTTTTATTATGTAGAACAAATTTCCATGTAAATTTTATGATTTGATAGGTGGGACCCAAGATTATATAGTCCTCCAATGTGTGGGGATTTTTTTATATATTAAGAGATGGTATGTATGGTACTTGGGAGAAAACCCAACCCACTATGTGACTTTTTACAGAATTTCATGATGTCTTAGTAGTGAGACTTTAAATATTCTTGTGATGTTATATTTCATGTTTTTTCCATATTCCTATGATGAATTGATATATAATTTTTTAATTTGGAATCATAATGTTAAGATTCATGAGTTATGAACAATACTTTTTTGGGAATGACTTCTATATGAGGTTTCCATGTATCTTTATTATGATCTCATAACCACATATATTTCTTATTATCACTTATGATCCTTTATGGATATCACTTATGTCCACCATTACTAAGAATTCTAGGTCATCCTATATATGTATCTATTTACCAAGGGTATCAATAAGTTTACTACATATGATATGTCTTGATTGGTATCATTTATAGAGAATTTTATGGGAGTGGAAGATGACATATAATACAATAGACGATCCTTGGTTTATTGAGAAAAATCACATTTTATGAGGAATATATGAGTATTATTAGTTATAGGATTTTTCTAATTCTATAAAACTATATACTTAAAAGGTTTTGGTTATATAAATGACTCAATTTTTTCATTGATATTGTAATTATGAATGGTCAAATTTGGGACACATTAGTTGGTATAAAACCCATTTTGCTAAGATATTTTTACTAGATTATAAAGTATATGTTTGGTTAATATCATTATAGTTTTTATTAAATTTATTAAAATACACTTTATAAGAAAATAAATTTACGAGGTCTTTTATATTTTAGTTTTTAGAATAATTTTTTAATATTGTGATATTTATGTATACATAATTTATTTAACATAAATATTATTTACATTTCATTATAATATTTTAATGGTTTAGTTATTCTAATGATCATATTACTATTCTAATTATTATGTTAGTATTCTTAATTGTCAAGTTACTATTCCTAAAAGTCATATTACTATTCCAATAGTTATATTATTATTCTATTATTCATATTATTTTTATAATGGTTATATTGTTTTTATATTTCAAAAAAATTTCTCTTTTTTTATTCAGTCATCATTCACTTTAATTCCATTCAAAGTTATTTTTAGTTTATTTTTATAGTGTTGAGTGCACTATTAATGTTTTATTTCTTCTTATAGTGGTTTTCACAGGTGTGATAACTCGAGTAGACCAAATTCAATAAATTTTCAAATTAAATTTATCTTTTTATAACTATTCTCACATTCTACTACATCCAATTTTAATGGGTATATTTATCCTCTAAATTTAATGTTAGAAATTAATAATGCTTTGTGGGTTTTATTATATGGTACATGAGTTTTTTTATAAATTATATTTCTAAATGTAACACATTATTTATTCAAAAGGATAATTTGATATATAAAGTTCTAGTCTTTAAAATTTTCCACCCTTCATAATTTCATCCTCAAAATTTTAACTAGTATCCTAAGTTGAGAATATAATATGGTACTTTTATTTCGTTACATCCTCCACATCCTATTTTCAATTTGTACTTTTAGATCTTCAAAATTACTTTGATAAGATGAGTTGTATTGTTATAATGAACATTGTCTCTACAATCCAAAATCATCATCGATTTACCCCCTAAGAGAGTTCATTATCCTCTTTTACAAATTTCTAGATTCAATAAATGTTAGGGTTTGGGTATATAATTTTTCATGAGAGATATTTGGAACACATTATAAACATGATTTAGGTTTGGTGGAGGTGCCAATTTATAGGATGCAATTCCTATATGATCAAGGATCTCAAATAGACTAATATACCTATGGATGAGATTTTCCCTTGAATAAAAACATCATGACTATCTTCCAGTGTGATATTTGAAGAAAAATTTTGTCCCCAACTTCAAAATTCATGTCACTTTTAAGGTTATCATTATAGCTATTCTATTATCTTTTTATAGATTTAATATGTTTTTGAACGGCATGAACCTTGTCTATCATCTATCACATAAGTTCAAGTCAAAGTAGTCTTGGTTAATGAACTTCTTCCCATCATGTTAGAGTTCTAAAACTCCACACATATAAATATTCCTATTGATATATTTGAATTCTTTAGTAGAAGTTTTTGTTTTATGAGAACTCAACTGATGGAAGATATTGATACCAACCTCCTCTAAATTCAATTGATGAGGCTCCAAACATATTTAAATGTCTAAATATTACTTTAATATTGGAAATTGTTTTTGGGGTTATAGTTAATTCTAATGATTAAATATGTATATAGGGAATTATAAAGATTCCTCTAGAACATAGATGGAAACCTTGTGTCTCAATCTGATATAATGAAAACTAATTACCCATGAATCCTCAACCACTATATTATGGTCATGATGAATGAGTTGTGTTTTTCATTCAATCCACAATAATCCATAAGGTTTGTTTTATTTAGATATATTCAAAAGTACTTTGAAAAATTCTATGACGATTTTCACTAATTTTCCTTATTATTATGGGCTATGGTTGCATTATACCATTGGAATTCTGACTATCTAATTTGACTTTATGACATACCAAGCATCATGATGTGTATTCATAAATACCTTTCTTCTTGTTTTCTAATGGTAAGTATTGTTAATGATATCAATACATATGGAGAATTATGATCTATGTGAATCATCCAATAGGTATGCCTTTTTCTTAGGCGACGATAACACAAAAAGTGTTGTTCCAAAACTAATGACTCCATATTTATCAACATTGAATTCATGAAGCTTAAAATACATTATTTATATCATATTACCTTACATATCAATGAATATAGGGTCTTTTGAAATCTACACCATGGATAGGGTATCATGTTTCATTCTAATAAGAGCATCGACTTCCTTATATACCTTTTTTGGGATGATAGTGAATTAGGAAATTATAGACCTTAATCAACACTATGAATCTTCATTTATATATTTATGACTTCTTCTATGTTAATATATACTTTAAACTATCATTATTAGTATTATTTTCACACTTATCTCTATATAGGAAGTTACTTAATGCATTCAATGAAAATATCAACACTTATAATAAAAAACATTTATTACATAATTATACTCAAGTATATTCAAATATAATAGGGAATAAGCTATAAATTTATTATTGTACATGATTAAACTAACCAATAATTTCTTTATAGAATTTATATATGTCATAAACCCTTCTCTACTTGAGTGGAGTGTGTGTACTGGTCCAATGAATAGACTTTTCTTGGGATACTAAAAAAATCCCTCTAATTTTACCATCTATATATTCTTAACCTCTTTCCATATTAAATCAGTTTTTGGGATATAAAATCATGAATAATTTATCAAAAATGATTTTATAATACTCATATAATCATATATGATGATATATCTTTATGTCACTTGATGATATATGACATTTATTAATTTCCTCTGTATTTGAAGGAAAAATTTAGATTCCCTCACTCATGAACACAAGACAGAATAATGTGACTTTCTACACCCAAAAGTCACAATTTTTGAATATAACATACAAATTATCCTTCCTTAATATATTCCTCATAATCCATATATTATCTTAATATTCCTTCTTTCCCTTTGTGTAAATTTTAGTTTCTTTAATAAATATTAGAAAAAAATTATTGAGTGAATCCATAAAGACTATATTCATTATGTCCATAATGATTAATAGGAATTTTAATGATGAAATTTCATCATTATGAACTCATAGTGTCTAATATATTTTATATAAATCCTTCATTTTAATATCTTCTATCTCACATTCAGTTGATTATATCTATAATAAATATCCACTATTGAGAAGTACTGAGATCCTTATAGTCAATCAAACAAGTCATAAACCCTTTACTATGGATAATTTTTCTTTACGGTGACGTTTTTGTGGTTTAAGAAATCAATTCATTGTTGGACTGATCTACCCTTATTCTTAATAAAGTGTATTGGCACACCCCATGATGATGAATTAGGGTGTATGAACCCCATTCCTGACTACTGTTGAAGTTGTTTCTTTAACTTCTCTAGTAATATTAGGGATATAATATAGGGGATATTATATATTTATTTGGATTTTAGGAAAAATATAAATTGATAAATATATCTCATGATCCATAGGAATTTAAAGAAATTCTTCTAAGAATACATCAATATACACTATCACCATTGGAATAAATTAAATATCAATAATTTATTTTGAATTTACCATTTGATCATGATATTCTTCTTTAGGGGCTATCAATACCCAAACCATTTAAATATTTAAAAATATAGATTTATAATCTTATATTAATTTTTATATGAGTACATGATAGTTCAAGTTATGGAAAGTGATTTCATTTTACTAGTATTTTGTGTGATTTATATATCATGAGACCCAATCCATGACTAGTATGGGATCATATTACACTAAAGAGTGGATTATGAGACTCAATTGAAGAATATTCCAATAAATTTTAACTAGGTAAGAGTATAAAACATGTGTTTAAATGATTGACCCACTATGTTTTTTCATATATATCTATAACTATATATATATCAATAATTTTATTCACTTGTTCAATAAAACATGCAAGATATAAAGGAATAAATATAAATCGAATCAAATAAACAATTTGATGTTTTTTCAGTTATTAGAAAGTATACCATCTATACCTACATTTTCTTACTCTACCTTGGTGTTGGTGATAACATAAGCTTTCCCATACTCCCTCAGCTTAGGTGGGTGAAAATATTTATCCCCCTCAAATACACTTGGTTTGGTGTACTGGCTTGTGAAATTCTATTAATCCTTATAGTTGAGGCATTTAACCATGGTTTGTGAATTGATAGGTTATTTAATCTCCTCCACCATATTAGTTGGCTTCATCAAATCTCATCGAAATTAATGGGATTGATTCCATTCCCTCCAACACTTGAATCATTTCCTTATTCCTTTGAGGCAATTCACATGGTTATTCTTTGCACGTATTTATATGTTGTAGGATGGATCTTATTACCTTATTTATCATTTTATCTCAAATCATGAAACTATATACTTCATTTATTATGTCCATATCCATTAGATATTTTTCCATCCACCAGGTCTACATTTAGAGAACACTGAACCACTTATTTATTACTTCAGAAGTCATTAGTTCCTATATATTTTTATAGATATGGATTTAAATCATGAATGAATATATTTATTTTTCTGTCATTATTGACAAAAAAATGATCAATAAAATGAATGATTTTTTAAATTTTCTTAATAATCATTGATATATTCACTCTATTTTTAATAAAGATTTATAAAATTTCCTTCTCTATTATATTAATATTTCAAAAGGAAAAACATGTAATAAAATATTTTCCTAAACTCTTCCTGCTCAATTTCATTCACATAATCCTTTGAAATGGTATTCTTGATTAATTCCTAAAAACAGATCAACTTCTCCTTTTAATGGTTTATGTATAGAGTAAATTTATCTTTCTCAAAATAATGAATTATGAAAAATATATTTTCCATTGAGTGTATCCCTTGTTATACAACATACGGATCATAGTGTCCACAAAATTTCAGTGGTTATTTCTATATAAAGTACTCAATGTGTAATTTATCCTTGGATGAAGAGGGTATTCCCTACCATGATAATGTTATTATTCGTAACCTGAGATAATTGGTTAATTAATACTATAAGGTTTTGAACTCCACATACCATTACATTAGGAATTTCCTTTGGATAAATATTTTATTGTTTATAAAATAGTTTCATAGTTTGGTTTTTACTGGTTCCAATCATTTTTTATAATAAAAAAAGTGACAAAAAATAATATTTTAATTGATTATGAATAAATGACATATTAATATGTCAAAATAAATTCTAATGTCTTCACCTCCATTTTTTAGATTAGGTTAAATTTTAAATACCCAATTCCTAAACCATTCTTCTAGGACCATGTACATTAACATATTATTTTTTTAAAACAAATATTTAAAATATAAATATATACTTTATAATGGTTTTTAAAGTTTATGTGGCCAACTAAATCATATCCCTCAGGAGATTCAAACCATGTTTGGGGTTAATCCAACTTATTGTTCACTAAGTGAAGATCTTGTTGATACCCAACCAACCTCTATCTATGTTTATTAACCCTAGGTTCATATAAAATAGAAAATATATCCACTTATTATATCTACACATTTATTTAATTTCCACGAAACCATACACTCAATATTTTACTAAAATATTAGGATTTTTTCTTATATTGTGGCTTATATCTCGGTTTTTTACAAATTATTTCTAGCCATAATTTACAAAAATAGTAAAACCTTTATTTGATACCAAATATATAAACTATTAATTATCATGAAATATGATTATATCATTTTTAATAAAAATAACATAATAATAATACTATTCGGGATTGAAAGGTTTGAAATCATTGGAAAATTAGGACCATGTTACATAATTATACATAAAAAATTAAAATTTATTTAACTAATTCATCGTATTCACAATATAATATTTTAAATTCTACACAATACATGTGATCACCTGAGGATATACATCAATGAGTGGGTGATAAAAAAACCTTGTAAGGGGAAGAATATTAGGAAAAGAATATGATATATAAATCAAAATTGTATAAGGGTGAGCGTAGTCATCATCATCATATAACAAGAAATGTATTTTCATCAAAATCATTAAAGAGTAATTTAAAAGTGACATGGAATGTGGTACATGAATAAGAATGAAATCTCATAATAATGTTTTCAAATCCCATTAATATGTTGTGAATAAATCCAAAATCATGATTACATATAACATATGTATACAAATCATAACTTCATAATTGTGAAAAAATCATACATCATGTTCAAAAATAATATATATTATCTTAGGAGATAGATCAAATTTCTTAATTAATTAGGTGGATATATAATTATGGTACCACATATCACATCATAAAATTCCCATAGTCATACATGAAAAAGAATCATAAAATAATCATGAACATGAAATTAACCCATGAACAAAGAATAGGTAATATAAGGATATAGTAAACCTTATTTAATTGAATAATATTTAAAGTTCCCATAGTAATAGGGTAAATAATTTTTTTGACATTAAAAATTGTTATGAAATATTATAGTCTATAATGAGGAGAGGAATTAATTCCAAAAGAATCAATGGGATATTTTGAGAAATAATTTTCTTTTTGAGAATTATTATAGTTGGATTATAAATCATCCCATTGAAGGAGAATAATGAAAATCCCCAATTGAATAATATTTAAAGGAAATTAAATAAAATTTTAAATAATTTTTTAATTGAATCATTGAAAAAGTTTACAATAAGAGAAGATAAACCTAGAAGGAGGGTTGGTTTTGAGATTCCCTTTACCTTAACTCCGGATTTAATCATTCACCTTTGTGACTCCTATATGAACAAATTATGTTTGTTTAAATATGAAACCAAATTTTAATTATATTAGTTTTTTTACTCTTAATCAATTGTATTAATTTTATTTCATTTTTTATTCTTCTTAGTTAAATGTAAAGTATTTTTTCATGTTTTTTTTAAATTATACTTTCTTATTTAAATTTTATTATTTTCATTTCACATAATTTTTCCATTTATTAAAATTATGTAAAATAGAATATAATATATCATAATGAATTTATAATAAATAATTTTCACTAACTAGAATTATATGTGAGGATAAGTAAGCATTGACAACTTCCTTATAGGTGGATCACACCAAAAATTGAAGGGACATGTCAAAAGAGGTGGGAGTGAGAGAATATACACTTAAATTAGAATAAGTCAATTATAACAGTACCGTAATAAAGTTAATCTGTTATATACTTATATATTTAATAGTTTTGGAATGTATAAAATAAAATATACTTGGAGACTATAAATAATTTTTGAAATAAAAATAAAAAATAAAGTATCATGGGTTACCTCTTTGTTGAAGATTTACTCATTTTATATTGATCTAAAACCCTAAGGGATTGGGGATAGATAAAACTAAAACATCTAAAATATTCTAAATAGAAACAGGATGGGGGGTTTGGGTAGACATTAGGCGTGAAGTGATAGATGAGAATTTATAATCTAAGGAATTATATGTGGTACTAATAATTAAAGGGAGGGTATTTTTGGAATAAAATATTAAATAAATTATAATTTCTAATGTAAACAATGTTATAGGGATTTTTTACACTATGTATTATATTTGATTAAAAATATATGTTTTTCATACCCTTAAAACCTTTATGAAACTAATTTACTATTTTAAACAATTGAAAAAGTGGTTATTTATAAAATACATTCACTTTTCAGGCTATGGAAAATACTTTTTAGTTTAGAATTAATTTTTTTTGGTTTATTTATATTATTAATTTTTTGAGCCATAAATTCTAGAATTTATTAAGCATTTATTACATCATGAATGATGATATTGAAACACAACATATAAATAAAAAATGATTTTTTATATTAACCTAAATAAATTATTTCTGAAAAATACACCAAACTCAGCCTTAGATAATTTCAATATACTGATTTTAAAAGTAAAATATATTTAATCCAAAAAATTGTACAACTTATTTAATTTTAATTATTTAAATTTAAATAATTGTTTTTATGAAGTTCATTAAAATTTTATTTATTAAAAAAATTACTCTTCTTTTTATATTATAATTTAAAATCACATATTCTAGGATAATAATATTTATTTTCACTTAATTTATTTATGGTAATTATTTTTTACATTTCATTTAACTTTTTAGTTAGTTTAATTAATATTTAAACCATAATATTACTACTCTAATAGTCATATTACTATTATTAACATTAATATTACTATTACACTGGTCATATTAATATTCTAATAGTAATATTACTATAATAACCATTGTATTGATCTTATGATTCCTATAAAAAATATATTTTCTTCATTCATTATATACTTAAATTCCTCTCAATGTGGTATTTTACTTATTTTTAAAATGATTTTTTCATTACTAATGTTTCATTTTATCTTTACAATTTTTTTTCAAGTGTGATAATTCACAGAGATAAAAATATTCCAATTTTTACAATTTTAATTATTTTTATTTTTATATTTATTTTCCCATTACACTACTTTAAATTTTATTAGTTCTATTTTTCCTCTAAATCTAATTTAAATTATTTATAGTTTTATTTGTTTTATTATATGGTGGATGTATTATATTATATATTATGTTTATAATAACCTTTACATGAAATTCCCCTCTTGATTGAGTAAATTACTTATTAAGAAAAAAATTTGTAGAAAACACATGTATTAACTTGCTTATTTTTTACCATTATAAGTTATATGCCAATGGATTTAAGAGAAATTAAGAGTTTCATTGATAATATAATATTTATACAATGACTATAATGATTAGTATATATGAAGGTTTATGATAAAATCTAAATGAAAATAATGGAATAAATGATGGCCTTGACCAATATGATCATATCCTATGGAGCCCATTTATTAGAAATTATGAGAGAGATGGAATCACCGAGATTTTCCCATAACAAAGCCCAATTCTATATTTAACAAATGAAACATGAGTAAACCCATTTATTGTAGAAGTTCAATGTTATCGAGGTCATGACCAAATCCATGTTCACTGAACTCCCATATGAATGTGTCATAGTTACATACCTTACCCTTTGGGAATACAATGGTGTAATAAGGGGTTATTGTATCGAACCTAGAAATAATTTTTTTATATTTTTTTAATAAAATAAAGATTATATTTATCACTTTTTTTAATTACTATAAAATATTTATATGTTGAATTTGATAAAAATAGATTTTGGTATGAAGAAATCAAAATTTCATTTTTGGGAAATATATAGTTTAAAATAAGATAATAATTTGATAAATTGACATATTTATTTTAAATAGATTATATTTCAAGAAAATAATCTTATTGTGTTATTATTATTTAAGTTTAAATTATATGATACATTAATTTAGTCTAATGTAATTTTTATTAAGGTTGGAATGTGGTTAATATCGTAATAAGTAGTATATTTTATTAAAAAAGTATTTTTATTAGAAAATTAATTATTTTGATATTTATAAAATAATATAGATAAAATAAATATTATTCTTGAAATCATAAGTTCAAAAACTATCCAATAGATATTTTTTCATTACTTTCTGAGACATTCGAGTTTTTGGGTAAAAAATAAATATGACATAAATTTATAGAATGTACTATGAATTCATAATGACGTCAAAGTTATTTAATAAGTTTCATAAAACTGATCCATGACCACATATATATATTTAAAAACTAAAATAATTTTTTTTGAAAATATTTTATTAATTTTATAAACCCTTAATGAATTCTCCAAAACCTATATTATATTTTTATGTTTTAAAATCAGTTCTTTAAACTTGAATCACTTCTACATCACTGAGGTTATTATTTTAAGGATTTATATTCAATTCCATATACATTATTTAATACCTATATTATTTGGTATAAACCATGTGAAAAATCATGGGAATGTTTTTGGTTTTTATTATTCTATCATATAGATTCCAGAACATATCTTTTGAAATTAAAAATGAATTCCCCCTCTTTTTATATAAATAACAACACATCATACCACTCTTATCCACTCAAAAACCATTGAAAATTAATTTACTCTACCAAACCATATCTATATCCCTCCCACAGTGTTCCAAATCTCTTACAAATCTCCTCTCAAGATTTTCAAGGCATCCTCTCATGGTAAGGGACTCTCTCCTCTTATTTTTATTTCAAGTAAATTATTTATACTAAGCTATTTTTATTTAAAATTGTACAAATTATAATGTGATTTTACACATCTATTTACTACCCTTATGATTTCAATGTAATTGGATACTACCATGTACTCTCACTCACCCCTTCCATAATCCTTTATGTACACCAGTTATCCTGCCAAAATGATCTTGCGGTTTTCCATTATAAACATTTGATCAGTAAATACCCATCCCCATTTCAACTCAATAGAATTATCCTAGATTTACATATCCATTATTTATTGGGTTATTATATATATAACCAAGAAACTATAGTCATGGGATTAAAACTGATGATTTTTTTTGAATATTTTAAGATCTATGTGGAATAAAAATGAATATACATACTATGAATGTGATGGGTGGGCCCAAAATTATATTTCCCTAAAATGTATTCGGTAATATTTTTATCTCGTGAGATTCCATTTATGGTTCATGAGAGGTTATCTTATGAACACTATGTTATTATTTCTCAGTGGTTATCCTTGACTCATGTTTATAATTTTAGGTTTTTTGTTGTTTCTACATTACTATGTTGCCTTGATGTTATCATATTATATTATGATTTAATGATCATGTTTATGATTCTAACCTCCTTTATTTCCGCTATATATTCTAATTTAAAAAATTTTAATACATTCATTACATTATGATATGATAATTCCCTTACTAGTATTTTAATCTCAGCTCTTTCTTATATACATCTTTGGGTTATCCCTGCAGTTTTATAAGTTCAATGGGTATTGATGGCACGTTTTAGACTTTTAAAATAATTATATTTTATCCTTGTTTCAAGATATTATGATATGTTTCTAATTTTATAAAGACACTAGGAATATAGATATTTCATGGTTTTATTATGTTTTTTCTTATATAATAAATCATGAATTAAGGTTTACAAAAGATATGGGTAGTCATAGTTGGTATGAGAAAAAAGTGTTGTTTTTTAGGAATTTAGATTAGAATAAATTGTGAAATCCATTTTCATAGGAATAAACATAAAAAAGATCTCTAATTTGTGGTAAAGTATAATGTAAGTGGGTTCTAATAAACAGTCATTTTCTTTATATTATAAGTGAATGAGGATCTGTAACAGTTGTACCTAGGGGTAATATCCCTAATAATGCAACATTGGTATTTGAATTGATCTTCACCTAGTGAGAAAAAAATATGAATTAATTCACACCTTTTTTTAACACTATCAGGGTATATTATTTGGTAAATTCACTAGGTGTCTATAAAAATAATGATGAGAATATAAAAGACCATAAATATTTATGTTAGTAAATATACAATGGAAAACATATATTGAAACCTAGATATTCATAGGATAAATAATGTATATATTTTATGTTTTATCCCTTATGTGGTTATAGTTTTCATTTTATGTGTTTAGTATTTTCAAAATTATCATCCCTAATTTACCATTTACTTTTAGTCAATATATTGGAATAGGAGGAATCAAGTCTATAATCAATGTAATAAGAAATGTAATGGCATAAAAAAAGAGATGCCCAATATTATGGAAGTAGGAGTTTAGAAATTTATGAAAATACATTCCCAATTAACACATGTTCATGATATATTCTTGAATCATGGGGAAACCCCACACCCCCTTAAGAAATATCATATTTCAATTGATACTATTATATGACAAAGGACTTTGACATTCATCGGATATTCTTATCCATTCCTTAAGAAAAAGTGGACAAAATCCATTGAAAATATCTTATCTATCCTTTAATTATTTAAGAAAGATAATTTACTTCTAGATGTTTGACATATGGAAGGGTAATATTAAAAATGTTTGATGTTGAAAAAAAATATAAATCCTAAAGAAGATATAAAAGTGATGGATTATAAATAATTATAAAAAATCAATAATATTTTCCTCACAATATCCTACTTAAAATGGGTAAAGATTTACTTGGCCTCAATAAAAATGACAATGCATTTATTGGAGGGTTTTAAGGAGAACAACACAATACTTCCCCAATATTCCTCCACATATTTCATTTCTCCCAAAACTAAAGTTGACCATATATTTGACTGGATTAATACAAGCCTATGAAAATATTTGGTGATTTGAGACTTTGAAATGTATGATGAAATTTTAAGATTCACTATTAATTTCGAAATAAGGGGAATCAAATATAAATGGTCTTCTGGGTATAAAGATAGGAATCGGAGACTAGACTTTAATTCTATTAGAACAATTTAAAAATCTCATGGGAGAAAGAAATTCCAGAACTCCACTTGAAAAATATTAGGGATGAAGAATCCTAATGTTTTTTGAAGGGGACATAGAAATTATCTATGTTCAAGAAGGAAGGGTCCAAATATAGTGTATAATGATGGGATAAAACCACCAATGTGATAAAAGAAATTAATGTTCAAGTAAACCCCCAGCCTTTTGTTCAAAGTCCTAACTACAAGGAACAAGGACAATATGAAAATAAATTCACTAAGACAGGGGTTCCTGATGATAACTACCATAAAAAACCTCTATGTAATAGAGATAAAAAGAGATATTATTAAATTTTAGCTATTGAGGTGGATCTTGTCAATTATGTGGTGATAAGAACAACAATTATTCATTCAATAATAGATAAAATATTACTTTTCTCAAATTATATGAATTATCTCATGTTACATAGATTTAGTATAACTATTTAAACACCACTACAAAACATGGAAGTTAAGTTATCTATGAAAACATATAATGGGGAAATTATTCCCTCTTGAGTTTATAACTTCTCCCCTATCTGTATTTGCGGAATGAACATACCAAAAAAACATTTTTATACCTCTTTATTATGAATTTAATGGAATTATTTGTATGGATTGGATTTCTTTATATAGAGCCAACATAAATTTCCAATATAAGGAAACCATATTCCATATTTAAAATCACCATATGATTCTATATAAGTGAAATGTGGAGGATGAATCTCCTTTAGTGTCATCATATTAAGTATGGATATTTTTTCCTTATGAGAAAGTGTATCTAGCTAAAATGGTTGATATCAACGAATGAATCATCTTTGTTGAAAAGGAATTTGATGATGTGTTTCTTGAAGAATTTTATGGTCTTACACTTAGTTGATAGTTTTATTTATTGATAAAAAATATACCCAGATAATTTTAAATATCAAAGAATCTATATAGAGTGTACACGATTGAAATTAAATAGATTAATAAGCAGTTATAGAATATTTTGGATAAATGGTTTAAATTCCCAAGTACATCATCATGTGGTATATAGATCCTTTTTACTATGAAAATGATTTGGTGGATGAAACTCTACATTGATTATTGTGGGATTGACAATATCATGATAATGAAAAAAATATCCTTCACCATATATTGATGACTTGTTTGATCAGCTACGTGGATTACAATAATTCACTGAGGAAAATATTTATGTAGAAAATTATGAAGTAAAATTAAAGGAGTATATCCCAATGACTTCTTTGTGTATATGGTACAAGCACAATGAGTTCATAGGGTTCCATTTGGACTCACTAATGAACCTTAAATGTTCAGGGATTTGATGAGAAATCTATTTATGTATTTACTCAATAAATTTATGGTAGTATTTATAGATGATAATATTATCTACTCTAAAATCATAGAGGAACTTAAGGTGAATTTTAATGATGTACTAAATATATTATGAATATAAAATTTATATTTAAAGTACCGTAAATGTGAGTTATGGATGGGTAAAGTAACATTATTGGGACATTTTATCACAAAAGGATATATATAGATCCTTTAAAAAGAGGAAATTTATAGATTACCCAGACGAACATCTATGATGGAAATCTATATTTTCCTGGTATTAGCTGGGTACAATCGTCGATTTATGAGAAAATTATCACAATTTTTAGTCCCACTGACCAAGATAACTCATATGAGGGGTGTAATTTTCCTATAATGATTAATGTGAAGATATTTTTAAATAGTTAAGAAAGAGGTGAATCACTGCACATGTGATCACATTACCAACCATTGGGGAAGGATTTATGATCTGTAGTGATATTACAAAAAGGGATTTGGTTTTTTACTCATGTAGGATGAAAATTGATATCATATACCTCCCACCAATAATTGATGCATCAGTATAAATACCCAAAACAATATCTATAATTGACTAAAATAATCTTCACATAAATTATTTTACCACATTATCTTTGTGGGGAATAATTTTGACATATATATGAATCATATATTCTTAAAGTATATATTAACATAAGCGAATATCAATATTCACCAATGAAGGTCATTAAAGATGATGAAGGAAAACTATTTCTCACTCCACTACCATCCTAGGAAATTGAATGACGTGTGAGATGCTATGAGTAGAAATAATATTGTAACCATATAAATGAAGAAGATTTAATGTGATCCTTAATTTCTCAAATAACTTCTCAAAAATCATTTCCTAAAAGGATCAAATAGGACTAAAAATTTTATGTGGAGATACAGGAAAAGGAAGGAAATATTATGACGATCAAAATTGATAAAGATGTAGTTATAAGATTTGGAACTTTGATATGTCTCCCATAAAAACCAAAACTGAAGAGGGAACTTTTGGTTGATGTTCATAGATCATCCTGCTCTATTCATCTATGAATCAGTAAATTATATAGATATAAAAATAAAAAACTCTCATGGGTTATCATAAATAGGGAGATAACATAATTCATATCTCAATTCTTGGTATACCAATAAGTCAAGGAGAAATGATAGATGTATAAGAATATGATACATCCATTTCATGTACGAATACAAAAATGGTAAAACATAACCATGAATTTAGTCAAAGGACTCCCCAAGAATACTAAGGGTAGTAATGCCACCTAGGTGGTATTTAATCGCATTTTAAATATCGTGCTTTTCATTTCTATAAAGAAAGAGTTATAACTTGAAATATCACGAATATATACATAAAAATTGAAATACTTCATGGAGTTCCATTCTCTATTATCTTTTATCGACATACATGGTTTACTTTATGGTTCTATAGAATCTTTTACGAAGAGTTGTGTATAAAAATGAGTTTTTGGGCTACTTATCATGCTCAGAAGGACAATATTTCTAAAGTAAAAGTTTAATCTCTAGAAGATATATTGTTATCTCTTTTATAGGATTTTATGGGATTTGTGGATCAACACCATACCCTAATGGATTTCCCATATAACAACATCTTCCATTCTAGTATTCAAATAGAACCTTTTGAGAATTTTTATGGGATGACATGTTAGAATCAAACATGTCGGGATAATTTTTGATATAGGAATACCATGTTAGACGATCTTATAAAGTTGATGATGGAGAATTTTCATGTGATTCAACATCATATGAGATCCATGAAAAGTGAAAAAAAAGATATACATCCAATTTTCTATGATACATAGAGTTTCAGGTTAAAGATAAAGTGATTATTTTTATATTACTGTGGAAGAAATTCATGTGGTTTGAAAAAAGGGAAATATTAGTCCAACATACATCATCCCCTTTTATATTCTTAATTGCATTGATGTTTTTGCCTATTGAATTAAACTCTCACCTAACCTATCTCAAGTATATGATTTCTTCCACATATCCCACTTGAGGAAGTACATACTAAACCCATCACATATACTAAATCCAAAGCTAGTACCTTTAGATAATGATATTTCATATGAGGGGGATATTGTGAAGGTCTTTTATTGGAGAAAAAAAGTAATATGAAACAACACAATAGACTTGGTCAATTTATTTTTGTTAGATAACAAGTTTGACGAAGAAAATTGGGAACTGAAATAGGTGATGAAATTTTATTAACCTCATTCGTTTTACTACATGAAATGAAAATTTCTAGGGTGATGTTTCTAATGGGGGTAATAATGTGATGAATGATTAATTTATAAATGATATTCCATATTTGATTTAGTAAATTTTTTTATTAATTAATGAGGTTATATAAAGAAAACCCACAGATTTTTAAGACCATTATAATTAATATCTTAATAGATTTAAAAACCCAATAAACATCATAACCATTGATAATATATCTATTTTACAATGATATTCATAATTAATATATATTAATGGTTACAAAATAATACAATTTACATTGAAGGATGAAGTTGTGGTCTCGACTGGCAAGACCATACCCTATGAAGCCAAATTATCAAAGCATCCAAGGGAGATGGAATGAATGGGGTTTTACCTTGACCTAAAAAAAGGTGAGATCTAACAAATGAAACTTGAGAGAAATAATTTAAATTGTAATTTAAATCTTGACTGAGTCATGAACTAAACTTTTTTCACTGATCTAGCCCAAGAAAGTGTCAACATCAAACACCTTACCCTAACAGAATACATTGGTGTAATAAGGGGTCATGTGTCTAGATCATAATAATATGAATTTATATATTTTATTTTTAATAAAATATTGATTATATTTATATCTTTTTACCATTAAATTATTAACAATTATATAATTAGTTACATAAAAAATAGATTTTGACACGAAGAACAAAAACCATTTTGTAAAAAATATAGTTTCAAATAAGAAACTATTTTAATAAAATATTTTTTTGAAATAAATTATATTTTAATAAAGTATTATTATTAGATAATAATTATTAAAATATAAATGATAAATTAATTTAATGAAGTCCAATGTAATTTTTATAAAGGCCATAAAGTTGTTAATATCATAAAAAATATTTTTTTTTCTGAAAGTAAGGTTTTTTTATTTAAAAATATTGAATTATAATATTCAAAAAATTAGTTTGATATAATAATTTTTTTTAAAATCATCATGATGTAATTTTATGATGGCGAATTTTATATACTTTATTGAGATAAATTTTTTTTGGGTAAAAAAATAATGTAGTTTAAATATAGTTTGTATTAATACATCATAATAGCCATGAAGTTGTATAATAAATGGAATAAAATAAATCCATTACCAAATGTATATTTATAATTTAAAATAATATTATTTTTAAGTTATTTGACTAATTTTATAAACCCTTAATGAATCCTCCAAAAAAAATACTATATTTTTTGGTTTTAAAATCCATTATTTATAAACTTGACCCACTTAAACATCATGATGGGTATTATTTAAATTATTTTTTATTCTTATCCTTATAAAATATTTAAAACTACTCTTCTTTGGTTGAAACCATGGGAAAAACCATGATAAGGATGGTGGTTTGGATTATTTTATCAAATAGTGTTCAAAACCTAATTATAGAAATTAATAAATAATTTCTCCTTTTTCGATAAATACCTACCCATCCTCGAACTCATATTCACTAAAAATATATTTATCCTTAATTTACTCTCCATTTAAATATCTGAATCCCTAATAAGGTTTTCCCATTCCCATGAGAATACCCTCCCAAGCTTTTAGAAGAGCCCTTTTAAGGTAATTGACTTTCTCCTCTTGTATTTATTTCATGTAATTTTTTTATAGTAAGCCCACCTAATTTCTAATTTTATATATTAAAATGTGTTTTTACACATATATTTACTAACCTTATTACTCTCATATAATGGGATACTACCCTTCAATCTCACTCACCCCTTCCATAAACCTTTATTCACACCCATTATGCTTCATAAATTATCTTGTTATTTTCTGTGACAAACATTTGTTTAGTGAATACACATCCCCATTTCCCCTAAATGGTATTCACCTAGACATATATATCCTTCATTTATTGTGGAATTCCAATTAAATAACCCATAATACTTAATCTTGGGATTCAAATTGATGAACAATGTTCTTATGGTGTATGATCTAATTGGCACACAAATTCTTATACATAATATGAATTTGTGGGTGGTATCAAAATTATATAGCCTTACAATTCATAGGGTTATGTTTTTATCTCATGATATTCCATGTATGATTCACTATATATTATTCTAAGCACATAATATTATTATTTCTTAGCTATTATCATTGAATCTTTCTTATGATTTTGTGCTTTATGCATTTACCACATTCCTATCTTGCCTTGATGTTAATATCTTATATCATTATTTGAGGATCATGTTTAGGATTATCACCCATTTTAGGTCACCTTGATTTGTGTATTCAGTAAAATTTATTACTTTTAGGATTTTGTGTTTTAATTATTCACTTACTAGGATTTATAGCTCACTTGTTTCTTATGTACATCCTTAGGTTATCCCATGCAGTTTTAGAAGATCAATGGATACTAAGGGAATGATGTAGAGTTTTTGAATGATGTAATTTTATCCATGTTTATTGTTATTATGTTATTTATATTATTTCCCCAAGACAGGAGGCCTCTCAATATTTCAGGGATGTATTATGTATGTCCATATGTAATAAATCATTAATTAAGGTGTATTAATGATGTGAGTTTTCATAATATTCCTAAATACAACACATTTTTTTTTCAAATTGTTATTTCTATATATAATTTCTATTTTTTACACTATAATATTATCCATGATAAGGATTTAAACATATATAATATTATTAGACTTTAAAATTATAGATATGGTAATCATAAACTAAGTTAAGACATCATACCTTGATGGAAGGATTGTGTGATTATCCACATTGGAGAAGGTTAAAGAGGTTAAAAGGGATTATTTGGAAATAAATAAGATTGTGAAAGTAGTATGGAAAGGAAAATATTAGAGTTATCAAATGTATAAATAGAGTTGTGAGGTATTGAATAATATTATTAATACCATATGAGCCTCAGATAAATATGGATCCACTGGATTATGTTCATAGCTCAACATTTTCTATCCACCCTAGAAGAATATATATATATACATATAGTGTTATCTAAGAACAATTATTTAAAACAAATATGATGATTTTTTCCAAATATACATATATGTTCTTGGTATTCTAGAATGGAAGGTGGAATTTCATAATTTTTAGAGGATGATTCAACCATTACCAATATCAACATGAAAATCAAAGAATATCACAATATAAATTTTCATGAAAATTTTAAATAAATCGAAGATAAGAAAGGTAATGTGGATTTTGGTGGATATTAATAGAAATACTTTACAATTTATCTCCAGTTAGTAAGACTTATTACATAATAAAATTGTGAAGATATATATCAAATAAGTGATAAAGTTTCATGGAACACCACTATCAATTATATCTAATTAAGATCCAATGTTCTACTCAATGTTTTTGAGGATCACTGGGAATTCACTAAACAATGTATTGAAATATAATATAATATATCATCAAAAAAATTTTATTCAGTATAAAAAAGATCATTTATTCTTGGGAGGATATGCTCAAAAAATTATCTATGGAGTTTAAAGGATTATAGAATTGACACTTTCCTTTGGTAAAGTTCTCATAAAAAAGTAATATCTATTAAATAATTTTAATAGACCCTTTTGAATCCCCATATGGAAAGAAATATAGATCTAAAACTTGTTAGAATAAATATGAAAAGATAAATGTTTTCGAACTAGAACTGGTAGAAGATATGAAAAACAAGGTCCAAACCATTTAGTAACACATCTAAGAGACTCATGTTAGAAAGAATATATATCGAGACAATCATTGGTGCAACATAGAATTTGAGGACAATGATAATGAATTCCTTGGAATATCACCATATAAAAGTGTTATAAGTTTTCAAAATAAGGTAATTATAATTCATGGGTATATATGCCACTTTGAGATCCTAGATCACATTGAAGGTGTGGCCTATTGACTAGCCCTTTCAATTAACTTGTCTCATGTACATGATTTGCTCCATGTATCTATCTTGTGGAAGTGAATACCAGATACCTCACTGGTTCCAAATCTGAAGGTGGTTAAATTGGATCATGATCATTGTCAGTCCGAACTATATTAAATACCTTGATAGGGGGTTGAATCAGGGTATGAAAGATTAAAATAACTGCCCTTAGGATTTTGTTTCATCATTAAACAAATCTCTATTCTATCTATTTCCAACAGAAAAGAATGATAAGAAATTAAATCATATATGAGACACTTAAATTTTGACTTGGTTCACCCTCACTGGGTTACTTCTATGGAGAAAATGATGACAATTTGCTAATTGTACCAAATACAATAAGGCTCACTTCTAAGAATAGTGATTTGGAAAAGATCTTGTCTATACCCAAACTCACTACCTTTAAAAGGTTTAGGGTTTTATCAATACATTACCAAGGGTCTATACCTATGTCTTTTTCTCTTTATCAGTACCAGTGGAAAGGATCATAATATTCCTCCTCCCTTGACCACTTCTCTTGGAAGGTTCCCACACATAGTTTATTGACTTGTAGGTCTCTTCATTATCATGAATTCACACATCCTAAATTGTAGGTATATTCTCTATTGAAGTCCCACTTTCATTATATTTATTAATACCACTTTACCCTAGATTTAATGGGAAATCCCTTTTAAAAAACATTCATTATGCTCATTTCCTTTGCAAAGATCCTCTTTCACAAAGTTCAAATAAAATTTCATGAAGCTCCTATCTTTCCCGAAGATCACTTAGCCTTCATGAAGCACACCTCTTTCATAAATCTCCACTAGAATTCTCTAAGCTCCTTCCTTTCTTAAATCATACATAACCTTCCCAAATTACTTTACTTTCACAATTCTCAGAACATTTAGTTGGCTATCATCGCCTTAACAAACCTCTTCTCATTGAACTTCTTCATGAACTTCCCTTCCTGAACCACCATTGTGATTCTGAAGCCTTAATATTTTCGTTAAGTATCACTACTTTTCTGAAAGGGTAAGAGGCTTATTTTTAAAAATTTCCATCGATTCTAAATCCTTATATCCATATCATCTCTATTTCATGATGCTCCAAATTTTCCTCCATGATGATCCCATTTTCGAAAAGCTCTATGACAATTTCTCGATTGCGATGCTTCTCATAATCACAGAGTTTCCATCAAAACCTTCGTGCTACTTTGTTACTCTAATCATGGTGCTTCTCACCTTTATTATTCGTGATGCTCGTCGTTGTTGCGTAGATCACCATCTGATTTCTTTGATCCTTCACAAAATACAATTCTCAAACCCCATCTTTACAAAACTCATTCCTTTTCCAAATTTTTCATACGCTATTCAATGAAATCCAATTTTTGAAATTCTAGCCAAACACTAAATTTTGGACCCCAAAAATTTGGAAAACACTGAGAAATGGTGTCACTTTATGCACACATTTTTTTTGTATTATTTCCATGGTATTAATTTGTTTATCTTGAATATTTGTGAAAATGCCTTGTCAATAATCTATCTTGATCTACCCAACTGATCAAGGAAACCCAATTTTTTAACAAACACCATCAACTGAAAAAAACATCAATTTTTCCTTGAGGGATTTTCCCCAAAAATCACCCATTCAATGTGAAGTGGGTAAAAATATTGGATCATAGAGATAATGTTCTATGAGATGATACCACTCATCAGTATAATGAAATATAGGTAAATGATAATTTTTAAGAGGGAATATGGGAACCCAATGATGTGGAGAAATAGAAATACCCCTATATATTCATGTATTATAGTTTATGTTAAAATTTTAAAGTTAAAATTTATAAAGGTAGAGAAAGTATATAACTATAATTTTCAGAAATAATAAATTTACCTCTCAAATATACATGTGTTATAAATCAAATACATCAAAAAGATCATGTTATTACATATATATAAAAATATATATAGTAATTATATTTACACTCTATAAAATAAAAAATTGTGATATATCAATAAACAAAAGTACATAATACAACTAAAAAATGATATTTTGTTATGTTATGGTCCTCTAAAATTATCATAGAAAAGAACAAAAATTATAAAGAAAAATAAAAAACTATTAGTAAAAATATTAGAATTATGAAATTAAACTAAACTTTATGAAAAAATGAGTTAATTAATAGTGAAAATAATGATATGTATTTATAGGAATTATTGTGATTATATGGATATAATAATAGTATATAACCATAAGAAATAATAACTGATGGATGAAATGGTAACACGACCCATGAAAATTATAAAATGAAAAAAAATTAATTTCCATAATTTTTAAAAATAAGTAATTATAAATATATAAATTCTATAAAATTATTAATCAAATTATATAAATTAAAATAAAAATATGTTTAAATTTTAATAACGTTTGTTTTAACTAATTGTTTAAAATAATATTTTGGTCAAAACATAATTATCTAATTTGAAAACTTGTTTTATTTAATATATATGTAATAATTAATTATTAATAACATAATAATTATAAAAAAACAACAAATAAGGATTTCACTACTCATTTTAAAAGAAACCTTGAGTTTTTTTTCTAAAAAGGTCTATATTTAATTGAATATTGAAAATATAGGTTTTATGAATTATTTAGGATTTTTTACATCATCATAATATAAATATGACTCAATAAATTCATAAATAATTTTTTAAGAATTAAATTTTTATATAGACTAATAGTTAATTAAAATAAAAAAAATTATTTTTTAAAGTGATATTTGAAATCTAAATCCCAAGTTCTATTTTATTCTAAAAATAACTATTTTCTATTCATTAGTTTAATATAGTATTTCTAAATTAAAATTCAGTGTTTTCATGGTTTAAATGTAAAAGAAAAAAAAAATTTAATAAAAAAATAAAATATATATGAATAAATTTTATTCATATCTTTGTTTAAAAAGATAAAATAATTAACAATTGTTTCTAAAATATCGCTCCCACATAGACAAATAAATCCCCCGTCAACTAATTTTTTCTTACATCCAAAATTTATTTATTAAATATCTACCTAGATCCACCTTTAATCACTAAAAAACAACATATATAATCCCATAAGGTAATAAAAATTCCCTCATATAATGAATTTAGACTCAATTGAATGGTGGAAACTCCAAGATCAAGGTAAGGGTTCTCAAACCCCTTTGTTCACATCTTATTTGAGGTTATTATTATTTAAAATATTTTAGATCTCCTATTATTTTAATTAAATGGTTATATTACTATGGTATTAACATCATTGTAATCAATTTTTATTAATAATTGACTAATTTCTACACATCAAATATTTTTTTCATATGTTATTAAAATGTCAAAAAAATGAGTTCCAAAACACATGTTGTTTTTCATTTTTAATATACTATTAACTATTCTATAGAATAAAGTAATAAATTAAATTATCTTCAAATTAGTGTTTCTTATATAATATAATATTTTTATAAAACTTAAAAATCATCTATTTTACCTCTTAAATTTAAAATGATCTTAAAAATATAGTTTAATTTTTGGTTGTTTTATGCTACCTAAGTGAATGATGTCTTTTGTTCAATTATACCTTTCACGGCTATTCTTAAAAATATATTTCAGGATTTTTTATAACATAAAAATAAAAGAAAATTATTCTTATTATTCTTAATGATAAAATATGTATGATAATATTGACCTTTTTTTCAAATAATGGTAGTCATTTTTTACTATAAAAAGAAAGACTAATGATAAAGATTCTATGAATTTTATCTATCCCATGAAATATTTAACTCAAAAAATTTTATAATTATTTTAAGAATATTCCATGAAAACTATAAATCATATAGAGATAATTTATAATTTTGTTTATTCTTATATATACATTAAATATGTTTTGGAACTATAAACTGAACAACATCAAAATGATCGACATAAATAATTTTAAGTTAATAATTGAGTAATACATGATAAAAATGTAATATGAGGGATTAAATAAATATAAAAAAGGATCATAATGATAATTTTATTAACTAACATGAGCTTACTAATCAAAATTTTTGTAGAGTATGCAATGAAAATCAGGACTTGAGATAAAGGTTAATTTCTTGTTCATTCCCACTCATTCTCATTTTTGAAGATATGTTCAATATCACTCTCTATCTCTATATATTTTTCTTTATACCATCATAATATATGAAATTTATATACTTTATTAGTTATATTTATTAAATTTTCTGATGATATTCATTGTATTATGTTTCCTTTTTCTTACCTCTTTATGTCAAAGCCATCAAAGCATAGTAGAGAATCTTTTCCTCTATTTTTTCTAATGTTAATCATATTCTTTTACACTATTTTAATTATTATTTTCACCCTATGATTCCTAAATATTCCCCGACCCTATTTTAAAATAAAATATTTTTGTTTTTTCTTATTTTATGAATACTCTAAGAACTTAAACATTTTAAAGGATTTTCCCTTTTCTTAAAAGTACAATAAAAGATTTGGATTTTACTACTTATTATTATCATTTTTATGACTTATATTTCACTTTGAGATCTATTTTCATGTATAATGATCCCTTGTTTAATAATTTATGTCTAAGAATAATTAATACCATATTTTTATGGCATCATATTTAATCCCCTATTGTTAAACGATTTATGGACTTATTGTTTTTTTATTTCTTTATCAAGGGATTAATTCCTTTGTGTGATTTATGTATGTTTATTTTCTTATATATCCCCTGAATTTATTGGGTAATTATTTATATATTATGAGATCATTATACATGGTCTATGCATAGTTAGCCTCAACCATAATGTAATGTGTGGGATAGGTTTATTTAACATCGCTCATAATGGTTTCAATGCTCTAGGTTTAGTTAGCCTCATCCATATTGGGATATGTCTTGGAATTTATAAATAACACTAATGTAAAACTGGGTTCTTCCAGCGGTAGGGTTTTAACATATATACCTAAAAGCACTATTAAAACCCCCTTTATCAGTGCTAGAAAAAGTTTTGTTAAGGGGGACCTTTTTTAGTGATTGTAAAAAAGTTCTAATAAACCTCCCTTTTCAGCACTTATGAAAAAGTTCTCATAAAAATGAAATTTATCAATGCTTCTAAAAAATCACCGATAAAGGGTATATTTCAAAAAGAAATCGTTAAAAATAATATATTTATATACTTATATTGATAATATATATATATATATATTAATATGTTTTAGATAAGGATAAATAGGTATTTACACATAATATATAAGATATTTAATGAAAATAGATTATAACTTAATAAATACATACAAACCCAAAAAACCTGATAATAACTCTAGAAACCCTTAAAACCCATAAAAATATTAAGAACCCCTAAAAACCCTAAAATGACCATATCTTTTGATCTGGGATCTATTTCAGCCCCACAACCAGCCAAATTGATGCTTATGAAATGAGATAAAACCACATGAGATTTGAATAATATGATAATCAAAGGAATAAAATATATTACAATTTTGAAAATTTAGAATTGGAACTCAAACTTCAAGTGACCATAAGTTTTGATCCGGGTGCCTATTTGAGATCCACCATATATCAAATTAAAGCCTGTGACAATCTCTATTCTATAGAGGTCTGTAATATTATATATAATCATTTTTCTATTTTTTAAAACCAAAAATGGCCTAGAATGTCTACAAAACTGATTTTTTAGTCAGGGTACCCTAATTTCATAAAATTCAAATTGCTATAACTCATAATCCGGGTGTATTTTCATCCTATAATGCATATAAAATTGATTCTTGAAACGATATATACACCTTGATAACCCACATGATCACTTGATCACCTTTATTGAGGAAAAAACCAAGTTTATAATCATTGTACCCTCCCTTTTTCACATTCGATGTCCCTAAAAAACACCATAAATTCTACTTCGAGTGTCAGTTTGGAATATACGACATATAAAATCGAATATTATGATGATATTTATACCTTGGTGAACCACAAGATCCCCTAGTCACCTCTTTTAAGGCCAAAAAGGCCAATAAGGCCTCCAAAACTGAGTTTCTTGCCTATGTATCCCAATTTGTTAACATTAGATGGATTTTAAGACACATTTAAGGGGGGTAATTTTTCTCTTTTTTAGTGGGGGAATGAATATAATCCTAGATATTACATTCATATTGATATTATGGATTTAAAATTTTATCATTTTTTATAATTTAATTTTATTTATAATCAAATTTATAAAAATATATACATATTTTTTATATATTCACACATAAAAATTTAATTTTAAAAATAAAAAATAAAAAATATTTATATATAAAATATATTTCTCAATATATAAACCTTATCTTACTAAATAATAATATCCATTTAAAAAAAATATATAAATAAATATTTATTCAATATATATATATATGAACATATATATAAAAATATATATAAATATATGGATAAAAAAATATAATGAAATATATATAAATATATAGATATATCATAAAATGTAAAACAAAAAAGTATAAGGTAGTGGAAAAGGCATTGGTTTATAAGATGGAGGTCTCAGGTTTGAAACTCAATTGAGGTAGGGGTGCACACTAGGGGTGGGATTATCTAATTCGCTAATATAGGGGTGGGTGAAGTGCTGGTAAAAGAGAATGGGATGTGAAAAAAAATACCCTTTATTAGCAGAACCGTTATGAGTGTTTTTTAGAGCTGTTAAAGGTGACCTATGACAATGCTAAAAGAAGCACTGATAAATGGGGATGTTATCAATGGTTTTTATGAGTGTTGTTAAAGCTAACCCTTTGACATCACTAACATTATCAGTGATTCTATAACGCTGATAAATCTGTTTTACTAGTGCAGTTAAATGCACAACTTTCTTTAGTGTAACCTGTGTTTATATTTACTTAATTTTTTTTGTTCTAGATTTCATGATTCTCATGTATACATTTCTCCTATGATATTTTGACTATAATTTCACTTTTTATGTGATGATTTAAGATAATTTATTTATTATTGACATGTTATGATTACTGAAATAAACGATATATCACCCTATATATATCTTGTTACATCCTTAATGGGATTTATATCCCAAAACTTATTCTATGTAAGTCTCATGGTTATCCTATATAGTAATAAAATATGGTTAAATCTATGAGAAAGTTATAAAAATATAAATAATAGAATATGTCATTATTTTAGTGAAGTTTAATTACATACTTAATTATTAAAAGTGAAGAACCAAATTTATTAAGATGATGTATGTTATATTTTTTTTCAGTAGGTTTTCAGTAGTTTAGAATAAAGATCCTAATATTTAGTAGTGTGCATAAGTAATAAAATGAATACTAATGATGAATATGTATATGCCTAAAGATATTATAGAATATAATAGTCTATATGTTTACATAGTGACATTTAGGAAGTGATAATACATACTTATATAGAATAAAAACTGAAAGAATTCATATGATATATTCTAGAAGTAATGGAGGTAGTCCTCTAGATGGATTCACTAAGTTGACATAATCCATAAGAATAATATATTTATAGTGACTATAGAGTAGAGCTTAAGATTGAATTCATTCATGACAAGTGTTTAAGATTCTAGAGAGAACGATCAAATAAAATTATATAATGGATGATTATTTTATTGAATTTATAATTTGAGTTGTGAAGATAAGATAAAGTATATCTAAAAGGTGTACTTATGAAAGTTTAACAGATGAAAGACTTGTTAGTCAGAAGATTCATTTTTGGAATTTATATGATTAAATGATAGAAGATGAATCAAACATAAAATCTACTATATATTTAGAAGTTGACGTAAGTGATGGTAGTTGAATAATGTTGAATGATTGAATATTGACAGAGTGTATCAAATCATAGGCCATAAAATGTTAAGAGTTTTTAAAAAATTCTAAAGAACATAAAAGCTAGGAATCATGTTAGATACATTTGATGAATTTTATAATGGATATATAAATATGTAAGATTACTAGAGATTTTATAACGCTCATGATAAAAAATGTAAGAGTCTTCCAGTTTTCCAAATTTGATGAGTAAATTAATCCATAAGTTGTAGTTACAAATGATTATCTATAGATGATGAATTATAATATAATTGAAATATATGGTAGATATGATAAGTATGAAGAATGATTTATTGGGAGGGTTCTAAAGATAATTCATATGATGGTAAGTAATGATTCAGGTAGATATAGTGATTACACTTGAGTTTATAATGGAAAAGGTTAAGGATATATATGTTTGGAAAGAATGAACTAATCATGAGAATTTATCCTAAAAAAAGAGAAATTAAAGGCCTTAAAGGAATTGAGAAATATTGTGAGTTAAGAGACTCATATGAATGATAAAATATTAATTTGAATTATTTTTTAATATTAAATATGATTTATAATTAGATATGTATGAAGTGTCTAAGAACTAAAAATGTAAAATATATCAGAAGGCTAAACATTGACATGTGATGAAGAAGTAACTAGTGGTTCATGGAATGGTTGTTATGGATTCTCTTGGGAATCATTTCCTCAAGGTGAGGCCAATAACTAATGTTTATGATGAGGTACTTACTAATTATGATGAGCTTTGATTTATGGAAATTCAATGTGTCCTAAATCATTAAAGTAAAAGTGATGGATCTCAAGAATAAATTAAAGTAGAATTCATATGTGTCAAAAAATGTAGAAGTTGAAAAAATAACAATCTATAAGAAATTTAATATTATTAATATTAGTTTAATATGATCAAAATATGAGTATATTATAAGTTACAAAGTTGAGATGTTGTTATCCAAAGTTTGAAATATAATGAGTTGAAATTATAGAACTTTTAAAACTGATGTTATTCTTGATAACATGTGTTACATGATATAGCCAAGTTAAATTAACCACAAAAAATTAGAATACAATTTCTAAAAAATATGTAATAAACACTAATATGGTAAATCATAATAAGATATTTCCTTTGGAAGACAAATAATGAATATTAGTTAATATTGAAAAATATTATTTTTAATAATTATCATTTTATTTATTTTATGTAATTTGATATAAAAATTAAATTTAAAAATTCTAGATTTTATATATAATTAAAAAAAATTAGTTCCTCAAATTAAAATTTTATTGGAATATATGTTTTGGTGTTTTCTGAAAAGGTTGATTTTTAGTAAAAAAGTTCATTTTCCTAAAAATTATAATTTTTATGTTTTATCGATATATAAGAATAACCTAGAAGGTTTAAAAACATTATAAGTAATAGAATATTTATTAAAGGAAAAAATTTAATCAGTTAAAAATATTTTTTGACTAATTAAATAAAAAACAATAATATGTTAGGTACTAAAAAAAATTACTACTTTAATAAAAAATATTTTCATTATTTTCATCTAATTAAGTATTTTAATGTTGAAATTTGGTTTTTCATGATTTAAAATCCAGCTAATATATATATTTTTTATGAATTTTTTCATGTCATAAGAATCGGTATCTGTTAAAAAATTATCGAGTATATAATTTTTTAAACATAAAAACACACTTTTCCTAAAAAAATTATTTTATACATTATGTGTATTTATTTTAAAATTATAATTTCAAACCATTTGAAAGTTTATTTGGTAAAATTATTTGATAATCTAAAATTAGATGGTTCAAATTTGATATAAGGTCCAATATTAAATTTCCTATTAATATGAATTACCCATGGTAATAATTAATTATCAAGGTATAAGTAAATTACTATAAAATTTAAAACATTAAAAAAAATCATAAAAACCATCTATTTTTTCTATAAAATTATTTTGTGTAGATAATATAGACCAAAAAATACTTCCCCTATAATTTTTTCCATCTGCAATCCATTTAACTTTTAAAAGTAACATCATATTATTGAAAATGTAGTGGTTACTTCAAAAACAACCCTCCCCTTCACTAATAAATTGGTAACACTTTTAACACTTCAAGTTATTCATATCTATTACATTTATACATGGAAATATAAATAATATATCCTCATATAATCCTCTCCCATTTCCATAAGATTTTAGACACCATTTTTTTCATAATTTTTTTTTCATTTCAAAGGTGTTTTCCAAGGAAGAACTCAGGCTTCCAACATGAGTGTTGCATTCACTAACACTTTCATTTTACTATAATACATCTAAAATCACCTGAAAATAGATTAATATGACAAAATAAGTATCATTAGTATTCTTAAATTTCATTATATTAAATTAAAAACAATTATTCACTATTTTCCATCCACTAAAAGAGACCAAAACATCGATCGTACATTCTTGTAGACTACCGCATCCTCGAAGCAATGTTGTTCATTTTTTATCAATGAATATCAAGGATAGAATTAAGGATGGATTTTATGTATTAATATGTTTTCTATTTCAAAAATAAAATTACAAACTCATCATTTATCATATAACAATATTCCATCCATTCATTGATAAATTGGATCATTAATCTTGCGTACGTGGATAATACAACCTCAATAAAGTGACGTTGTTCGTTTTACATCTCCGCCTATCCGGGATATAGTAAAGGATGTATTTTTTGAATAAATATGTTTTATATTTAAAAAATAAACTTAGTTAATAATAATTTTATATATATCATACTTTATTCCATATATTAATAAATTAAATTGTAAATCTTATATACAGAGGACTACTTCCCCCACGAGTACCAAATTTAATTTATCATCACCACCGATCATTAATGATTAAAAAAATGGATTTAATGAGTATATTTTATGTTTATGAAAATTTTAATCTTCAATATATTTCACATTTTAATTATCTAAATTCATCCCCTTACTCATTAAATCATTATGACACATTTCCAATTAGGTCGATTTAGTTACAAGTGTAAATGATGTTATAATAATAATTTCATAAATTATAATGGGATGTAAAATAATGATAATATCATGTAATAATGATATATTTAATATTTTTTAATTATTCTAGAATGTTTTTGTTAATATTTATTATAGTTATTAATATATCACTTATCAATCATAAACACGTCGAAAACTAGTTTACCACAATTTATAATTTCACAAGGCATATTCATGTCTTACACCTAATGAAAATAAGACATAAGTTATAATTGAAAAAATTATTATTATATATTAATTGATCTATTAATGATAAACTTGAATCCACTTTTTGAGAATGTATCCCATCTTTGTGATGTTTTATACGAAACAATCAACTTAATGTTATAACACCCATTGATGGAAATAAACTATAATCAGTTAATATATCTATAATATATGGTTATAAAATAAATATAAAGTGGTCTTATGTTTATATTAAGATATATATATAAATTATTATGGTATTTATGTTCATTATATATGAGGTTAGATCATGATTGAGTAAGAAGGAATACAAGGCAATGGTTTTCATAAAAAATTCATCTCTTTGAGACATGATTGATATTACACGCATTTTTTCATGCATTTGTTGTATATATTAACTATTTGAGATATTATATAATAAAGTAAATTTAATTTATGGGTTTTTAAGCATAACTTAAATATATCTATCTTTCTATATTTCTTGATGATAATCATGCTGTAAGGGTTATTTGTCTCTCCTTTTAATTCCAAGAGACACATTTGTTATTTTGCACCATGTTTCCATTTTTGATAGTGTAAATAGTTCGCCATTTAATGGTGATATGATATATAATTTTTTATTATTATAAAAATAACTTTCATTAATTATCATCTATACTATTTCTATTGATTGATACTATCCTGAAAATGTTTGAGATTTTGGTAAATCAAATTTCTATTCCATGAGTTACATTTTTTATCATTATTATTTTTCCTATATGATTCAGTTCTTAAACAATAATTTTTTATTTTTTAGTAAATTATATTCGTATTTGAGAAAATTATTTTCTAAAATAATAAAAATTTTATAATTTTTTTAAAAGTGTGATCATAATAAAGGTATTTTTCATAATAAAAGAGGGGTTTTCCTTTAAAATTTATATTTTTCCCTCCTCTTAAAATTTACCTAAGATAAAAAATATTTATTATTGAAGGTATTATTATTGAATTTCATTTTTAAAAGTATTTTTTTGATTGGGTTTTCACTTTACCTTTCGAAAAACTCTTTTATAAGTGACCTATAACATCGTCTTTTACGTTAATGTTACAAATATTTTATAAAATCTCTTTTAAGTCATCATTTACATTTTTATTTTTATATTAAAAATAATTTACCCTATTATTGTTTATGTTTAACTATTTATACCATAATATATATTTATATTTTATGGGAATAAACTCAGGAACCAAAAAATCCAATTACAGATTCCTTGTTGGGTGGTATCGTTCAAGCAGTCTTTTTGAATGATATTTTTAATATAAGAGAACATATTTCTTTGTTTCCCTTATTTCAACAAAGATATTTTATTTTGAAACCATCAAACCTGGTTCTATAGATGGATTATAGTAATGTTATTTTATTATGGAATTATCTATATAATCCTTTTTCTATATGGTGTGAACATAAAATTTAGCATAATTTAGAATAGATTATGTTTACCTAGAAATAATGTTGTTTTATTAACTTGGGGAATGTATTAGATTTTTTTATATTGTTATTCCAATATGAATTATTATTTGAAAGTTTATTATGTATTTTTTCACTATCCACTTTATTTTTGTAGAAGTTTTATTGATATTATTTTCTTTTTATTGACATAGGGAAAAGTATTAGTGTTTCATATGTTGTTATTTCAATACAAATGAATGTTGTTAATTTTTATTTTGTACAATTTATTAACTTTATCATATAATGAATTCATTTTACATAAAACAAGTGGTGGGTGGTTCTTTTCATTATACATCCCCTTGATGTATAAGAAGATCTAAGGGGACCAATATATTTTTGTATTTGGATACATGTCTTCTAAGAATAATATATTTGATTGATGGAAAGATCAAGATGTCTAGGTTTATAAAATGGAATTAACTCTCTGACATTATAAATGTTATCACTAAATAACCATTTAATGATATCCATCCAATCTATTTATTTTCATTATTATCCATTGATACATTATTATTTAAATTTTATTATATTATTACATTATTTATTATTGTATAATCCTTTCATAATATTTATACCATGTTTATTCCATGATTTAATTAGTTTTATGTTTTCAATTACAATGTATATGTGATAAACCCTTCTTATGTTTCCATTTCCCCAGGTTATGAAGAAAAGTATTACACATTAAATTTATGACAAGATAACCTATGTGAAGAATTTTCCAGAGATGATGAAGAATTACAATAGATTAAATAGTTCCTCATATAGTAAAAAAAACATATATCAGTTGAGAAAGATATAGGTATTTTTAGATTATGTTTTTTTCTAAATCTCTAAAGATATAAACCTAAATGTCTTGTGAATTTTTGTAATGAATTTTTTTTCTATATGTCATTTAAATTATATTATAGTTATGTCTAAGAACCTATAGTTGGTATCAAATATTGTATGTAAAGTATGTGTTTATGGAAATGGATTTGTGACTATGTATCCCGTAAGGAACCACAATTGGTATCAGAGAAGGGTTTAGATAACATTGGATATTAAGTTGTTTTTTGATGCTAATTTAAGATTTGATAAGTAATGGTGATTTTTTTAAAAGGTATAAATAACACTTTAGGATATAATATTATTTAATGTTAGGGTAATAATGTACATTCTATTTGAAGAATATGATAATATAACTATAGTGAAAACAGTAAGTATAAGTCTAAGTGGGAATTACAACTATAAGATAACATGTAAAGACCAAGACCCAAGTACCCTAAATTTGGTGGTTACTTTATTAAATTGGCATAAGATACTTGAAATCGAATTACGAAGGACCAAAGAGTTTTATAAAATTTGTTAACTGAATACATATATGAATTCACATTACATTATAAATAATAAAATATACAAAGTATTTTTTTTAGAACTCCATATTTACCCTATACATATCCCTACATATCAAGCACAAAAAACATCTCTGCATCGAGGGTAAATAAAAAATAAGAATGGGGTGAGTTAATATGATCATTAAGTGTAACAATACAGTGGAATTTATAATGAAAGAATAAAACATAATCAATATGTAAAGATAAATAATTTAAACTCATTCTATTTAATCAATAACTTTAACTTGGATAATACTATGTACGGAAGAAATGGTGATCAAATACTTCCATATAAATAATAACATGAGCTTGAAACTAAACCATGGATATTATAACTAATTGAATTATCACATGGAAATTGATAAATAATTACATAATTAGGGAATGAATAATTATAGGCATCTAAAACATAATATCAAGATCTTTTACAAGACAGTTTAAATCTATAGGTAAAAATCCATCTAATTTGGGAAAATTATTTGTCTCATAAGACCTATCAAGGCATTGATGGGATACATAATTTTAGGCCCCACCCATCACATAATAATTCCAATGATTTACTTATGTAAAAGGGTGAAAATTAATCAATATAAATATTAGTATTTAAAAACTAATATAAAAAATTCTAACACATACCCCAATCAATAAACATAATAAAAAACCATCCAGATTAATATGGTAGATAGTAATAAAATTGTGCTACCCTAGTCAAACTGATCATAAACCATATGAGAAAAAATAAGGATGGTATCAGTACAATATATCCCTAGTGTATTATATGAATAATAAATGGTTTATGTTATTGATAAATATAAATACCATAAAATTTTATTAAAATCATTTTTCCGGAAAATAACTTTTTAACCTTGAATATATTTTAAAAACTAAAAGTTTACATAATATTTTGAAAACAACTTTCTTTGAAAATAACCTTTGAAATATATAATGGAATATTTAAAAAATTGATTGGTCATGGTCGTAGGAAATTATGTTCGTGTTGTAAATGTTAAAACAAATATTCCTTTCATATTTTTAATAAAAGAAAAATTGTCCATGTTTTAAATTTACATGAAAATTCCTTTAAAAAATATTTTTAAAATGTAAATATGGGAAAAAAATATTTTATAAATCATTTAGGAAAGATTAAAACTTTTCTGGAAACATTTTTATGAAACATGAATTTTGATGAAAAATTATTTGCGACCAGAGAGAGAAATAAAGATGGATATTCTTCAAGACATTTTTACCTCATTTTAAGTACTAGAGATAGGAAATTGGTACTATTACAAGAAAAAATAACTAATAAAAATAGGATAAGAAAATTAAATTGGTTTATTAGTCATTTATCAAATTAAATTATTTAGTGGAAATTCAAGTATAAACAGTACTGATTAGAATTTGATTGAAGGATAAATCTCTTACCCCTTTGGTAACATTTGAATATTAGGCCCCATGAAATAAACTACATCAAATGAAACATTAAATACCTTTAATAGAAATATATTCATGATATGAAATATCAAAAGGTGAATTATATGCAGAAAAAATGAATAATTGGTGAATATGGAAAATTTCTCTTGAAAGTAAAAGTGAGATTAAAAACTACTACCTTAGGTTTGACTTGATTCCTATGAGTCCAAAATTAATTTTAAATAAATATAGTTTTAATATAAATATACTAAATAAGCATAATAATATATATCATACCACATATGACTTTATTATAGTATATTATCACCCGTTTATTAGTGATTCTTTGTTAAAATCATTATTTCACGTGATAATTTCTTCGTTTTACATGTATTTTTTATCTTGGTAATTTTGGTCCTTTTACATTCATCATGGTTATATCATATAAATTATTTAAAACATTATATTAATATCATATTATTCAATTATATATATATTTATAGTAATCCATATAATTTAATTATATAAAATAAATTACAAAATTCATGATGATTATAAGAATTATGTATGTATACACATTGTTTCAATTTTCTCGATAGATGGAATGAAAAGAAAAATAAATATTAATTTAACTTTATATAATAATTATTATTTTATTTATATCATTTATCTTAATAAAATCCATCATTATTACCATCTATGTAAAAATAAAATGAAAACCATTTCACATCATTACGCGGAGGCGATAGTTCACACGTACGTACGAGCGACATTGTTGTTTTACAATGGATTGAAAGGTAAGATTTTGTATGTTATATAATATTTTCAGAAAAAAATTTTGGTCTTAAAAATAACATTTATTCTTTAATATTATCCTTAGTACCTTCCATTTCAAGAATAATTGAATAATTAATCACATCCCTTCACGAGATGGTAGTCTATCGTACTCATGAGAGACGTTATTGTATCCCCCACAGAATGGAAATTAAGATGGTAAATGTGATTTAATAACTCTATAAGTATAATAATATCATAAATATAATATTAATATGTTAAATTCATCATTATATCCATCCTTTAAATGTGATTATAGAAAATGAATTTCGCCAGTTCGTGATGCAGTAGTCCTCCATACACACGATCAACGATTTTGTTTTACAATTAACAGAAATGGAGATAGATCTAGGTAACTGTATTAAAAAATTGAATTTAAGTATATAGAGGAATTGTTTTATTATATTATGATATTTTATGATGATTTGAAGGAGTTGGGAGAGGAAATAAAACAAATAAGCACATTTATTAATTTTATATTTTTTACAAGGAGGCTCTTTTGTTTTATACAAAAAGCCATAATAAGAGGGATTTATAACAAAAATATGGACTCTGAAATGTTTGGAAGTATTTAATTATGATAATTAATAATGTATTTTATAATAAAAATGGTTTTTAAAGTGCTAATAGGGGAGGACATGGGTGTTCTTTTATAAGTGGGGGAGAGGAAACAAATTGAATTTTTTAAAGAATAAAGTGAAACCCATTTTTTTAAAACAAAAAACCCTCTAAAATGGATCATCATATGACCTTAAATGTTTTCAGGTTTGAATATTTCCATAAATTTGTTTTTTAACCAGTTTTAGGTCATTTTTAACCCCTATCTTTTTAATTTTACCCTCTGAATACTCATCTTTACCTTACCAATGATAATTTTTACTAATAATTAGAGTAAAACCTTTTTTGACCACATTAAATAATATAAATTATTATTATTAAAAATTTAAAATTAATATTTCCAAATTCAATCCACATATGTGGGAGAATTCAATTTAAAATTAAACTGGAAGAAAGATTTAAAAAACGATTCTTCCATAGAAAAACATTCAAAAGTTTAAAATGTTTTTATATAAAAATACAACATGAAACTGATTACAATGGCACAAATTATTTAAATATTAAATTAAATAAATATATTTTACTTTAAATATAATTTAAAATATAATTTAACCTTCAAAATAATTTATACAAAAATGTAATGTCCAATAAAAATTATTATTTTTCACTATATATCTTAAAATTATTTTTTTCTCAAAATTCCAAAACATTTACCCAAATTTTTTTGACTTTTATATTTACAAAATTAATTTTATTTTTCCTAATAAATTTTCTAAATGATTTATAAATTAATTATAAATCATTTAAATAGATCGTGACTGAACCACTTTTGTGAAAAACATAGTTCTTTCAGAAATGATTTTCTTTTCTTTCAAATGGTTCTTATTTTATTTCTAATAAATACATAACCATTTATACATTTTTAAACCATATAATTTTTAAAATTTACTATTCTATTCATTATCAAAAAATTAAGGTCTAGGTTATAATGATCATTTTTAGAAAATATCATTTTAATAGAGTATCATGTTTCGTTTAAACCTAGTGTCATGTGCATCACAAGCTATCAAAGAGATTAAATTTATTTAAAAAGAAATATATCAAAAATTCACGAGATGTTATTTTTTATTCAATTTTCTTTGTTTAATGTCATATATTATATAATCTATGATGTTCAAATTTTTAAATCTTGATTTGTTACATTATACTTCCCTTAAATAAATTGAACCGTCAAAATTTAATCATGACCTCAATACTCAATGGGTTGAAAATTGAAAATACTCTTATTGAAACCCAACACCATAAAAAGGGTTAATAAAACATAATGTTTTTAATATAGGAAGGTAATTATGAATTTCATCTTTAAGAACACATAGATGGTTTCCAAATAATACAACATTATTAAAAAGTGAATATATGGACATAGAAGAAAAGAATAAATAATTATAGGGAGTGATTGATATCATTTATCACAAGAAAGAGAATGATATATAAAATTTAATGACTAAAAATATATAATTATTTTATGAGATAAGGTTCTATTTGATTTATTAGAAATTAAGATTTTAGAGTAACATTTTCATTTCATTATTCTTTTCCTGGAGTTGAGGAATTTCATTACCATACAGACTGAGAAAATAAAAAAATATATACTTGTTTGATATCTTTCTATTTTATAGGAATAATTATATACATTGGTTTTTCTTTAATAAATTAATAATTTATCTCTTACCTCATGAAATTATTATCCAATAGTTTTTTATACTTGAAGCATTAAAATTGACATTTAATATTTCATTATATAAATAAAATAATGAAAAGTGATTCCCCATATATCTAGATATTTTCTAGAAAAAATGGTTAGCACAAGTTATCAAATATAATAAATTAATCCCTAATACCTCAATTGTAACTCCCAAAAATCAGATTAACCCATTTTATAAATTATTATCTTTAAGACTCATTCAATATATGTCTTTCCAAATTCAATGTCCTAAAATTTAGAAGGAATGTCACTAAATCATTAATATATTTCATAGACAATATAAATTGGATCTTAATATAACATTAGAAATATTTTAAAACATTTATCATCATAAAATTTTAATGAAGACATGTGTGCTTCCAAAAAAAAAATCCCAAGTTGTGAAATATATTCCATAAATCCAAACATGCAGTAAACTCCAGGAAAGATGACATAAACCATCAAATCACTAACCAATTTCAAGGTCACTAATAGTATGAAACAATCATCAATTTATCATTGTTATTTAAACATCTATCACATATTAAGGGTTATCTTCACATATTTTTTTTCCCAATAAGTTATACTTTCCACTGAATCACTTTTCGAGGTCATCAATACCATTTAACATATGATCTAAAACCCTTAAATAAAAATAACTACAATAAAACTCATAAACACTCTATAATTATTATAATCAGAATATCACTGATAAAATACTCATATAAAATAATTATTGAACCCGAATGCAAGATTCAATTTAATCATTATACTTTGGATTTATAAATACCGTATGATTGACCTTGATCCCTTTATTCATCTAAGGTATATTCTTTTAATCAAGGGGAATTCGTTTGAGTAGTACCCCATCTCCTTATAGTTGAAACAATAAACATAATAGTTTTATTTTATACCCATTAAATCACAAGAATGGTGTCCTCTTATCTCAACACTTATAAAAAACTCACATTCCATTCAAGAAAGTATCATGGTGTTTATTTCCACAGTTATCACTTGGGGGTAAAATCTTTATATCCCTTTATCTATGTATAATTATTTTTCTCTGAAATCCTATCATTCTCTTACTTCCCTTTGAATCCATAATATTTTTATAATTATTTCTCTATATTTATACCACATGAAACTTTGTCCTCATATTATGAGAATATTTGGGAGGATAATTCCCTTAAAATAATTTTATAATGTCCATTAAAAAAATAGTCAATCATTCCCTTGGGATTATATACATAGTCCATAGAAAGTCTTTCTAAACATATAGATTTGGATTCATAATTATAAACATTTAATCTTTATTTATTGTTATATTTAATAATTGTACCTCCATATCCTCTTGTATCTCATGAAGAAAATATGTTTCAAAGAAGAGTACCGTAAACCCCTTTCATTCCATGTTTTTTCTTCACCATACTTAGTTTTTTTAATTAATGAACAGCATTTATCCATATCTCTTGAGAGGTGATAAACTACCATGACAACATTGTCTCTTTCATTTCTTCCCAAGGTGAGAAATATATTTTCAAAGGAACTTATCTATTACTAAGATAAAAACTTATTTTTAGACCCATTAATTGATATAGTTTTTTATGCATAAATTTATCTAAAATTGTTACACCACATGGTGAATTAGAAGGCTACTCCATATGAAAGAGTTTATAGCTTATATGATGAGTTATTTATCCAAATATGGTTATAATTTGATCTATTATAATTGTTTCACTATCTCCATCTTCATTATATTTATCATGAGGAAAATCCCTTCATGGGGTATATGAATTTATATAGTTTTCATTCCTTTCTTTACGCACCATTTATAGAAAATTGAATAAACTAGATTAGATCATAATATTATAGAACATAATGTACAATTCCAACATTAGTGAAACACTTACCATAAATTAAAAATTTTATTCATGGACAATATCTTAATCATAATATTGGTTTATTTGGGAAAGTTTTAAAATAATAAAAAAATTTCAAATCCTTAAAAATTGGTTTTAAATAAATTTCAAATTATTAACGGAATATCCCTCAAGATTGATAAAATAGGTGTGAAATAAGTCTTATTATCATGTACCATGTAATACTCAAGTCATTCCTGACATGACTTTTTTGGGGTTATTATTCCTAGAAATATCTATAGAAAAAACCATGTTCGCTTATAGAATCTATACAAGGATGTATTTCTATAAAAACCACATAATCTATCCCTTACCAAAACATTATGATGTTATTATATACAGAGACATATCCTTATTATAATTAATAATGTGATACTCCCCAATCTATGTTATCTTAAATCTTGATCCCAGGGTTTCTACTTATCTTACATTAATACCAATTGTAAAGAACCTGACCCCAGTAGCTCAGAGTTTATAGTTACTTTATTACACTAGCATAGGATACAATGAATCTTATCCCTAAGGACTGAATAGTTTAGTTGTTTTAGTAAACTTGATATAAACATGAATTCACATTACATTTTAAAACATAAAATTCACAAAGTTTTTTCTTTGATAATTTCTTATTTCCCATTAGTATATCCTTTCATATAAATCACAAAAACACTTCTTATTATCTTGGTAAAATAATACATAATAGATTAGTGAGTTAATATTCTTAGTAAGGGTAATCGTACCATAGAAGATATCATGAATACATAAAACCTAATCAATATGGAAGGGTAAATAACTAAAAAAATCCATTTAATCAATAACATGAACATGAAGAATAATATGCAATGAATAAATTAAGATTATATAATTAAATATAAATAATCACATGAGTTTGAATCATAATAATGGATATTATAACTAATCAAATAATCACATGGACATCAATAAATGACCTCATAATGAGGGAATTCTTAATGTCAAACCTCAGAAATATACGGTTAATACCTTTCACAAGATATTTTAAATCTACGGGTAAAAACCCATTTAATCTAGAAAACTAATTTTTTTTGAGATACGTAACAATGAATTGATGGGATATAACATTTTGTCCCCCACCAATCACTTAATAATTCAAATAAATTATTTGTATAAAAGGGGTGAAAGATAATTAACACAAAAATTTATATTGAAAAACTAAAATATTATATTCTAACACTTACCCTAATCAATAAACATAACCATAAACCATACAAAGTAATATGCTGAATAGTAATAAAATTATACATCCCTAGTCAAACTGATCAAAAAACCATCCATATAAATAATAATAATGGTATGAATACAAAATATCCCTAGTAGATCATGATCATTAAAAAAGTAAAAAACCATAAAAATGTAATTACAATCAATTCTGATGAAAATATCCTTTTCACATTGATAATATTTTTAAATATAAAAGTTTCGAAATTATATTGAGAAGCCTTTTGTTTTAAAATAAATATTTAATGTTATAAATTATTCTTTACAACATTTATGGGTCATAATATTGGGAAATTCTATTTATACCATAATTTTTAAAACACATTTTTCTTTTATATTTTCAGCAAAAGCCAAATAGGCCTTGTTTTGAAAAAATATTGAATATTCCGTTAATTTTTTTTTTAAAATTAAAAATGGTAAAAGTAAAATTAATAAATAATTTTTAAGTAGTTAAAAACATTTTTGGAAAAAATATAAAACAATGATTTTTAGGAAAAATGATTTTCCACCCAAAAGAGAAATATAGTGGGGTTTTTCATAAAAACATATTCACAATAATTTTATGTGATAAAGGGATGAAACCGATAATATTTCTTGAAAAGATCATGACTAACAAAATTATATTAAAATTAATGGTTTTAATTTGAAAATTATCAAATAATTTTTTTTCAATTTAAATTCATGTATAAATAATTTCGATTAAAATTGGAATGAAACATAAATCTCTTACCCCATTGGTAAATATTGAATCATAATCCCTATGAATGAAATTTTCTAAAATGAAATGTTAAATACCATGAAGAGAAATATATTCAGGGTATAACATATCAAAATGGGAAGTATATACCCCACCAAATGGAATAAGTGGTGAATATAGAATATGTATCATAGATGTAAAAGTGAGATAAGAAACCCTTAACTTAGATTCAATATTATGACTCAACCCACTGAGGTACACCTCCTGACTATCCAAGACCACCTCCAATAGGCTAGGGGATGGTGAACAGTACTGAGTACGCATATCCCATAAATGGGTTGAGTTATCTAAAAGTACTTGCACACACACACACATCTCAAAGCTTAGACAAAACATAAATGTAAAACATTAGAAATAAGGCATGAATACATATAAGATACCACAACATAGTGTGATAGTAAAATTACTGGATGCAGAAAAAGGGGCGAAATAAAATCCCAAAAAAAACTCTAAAAATCCCAAACTTATCCAAGGGTGATGAAAAATTCAAAAGAAAGTTCCTGATAAAACACATTGGTATGTCATGCTCCATCGATTCTATACCAAATCTCTATCCTCCTAGGACACCATTAAAAGGGTCATCATATACTTAAGACAAGAAATAGGTGGGAAAATCCTCTACATTTAGTATAATAATGCTTATTATGACAAACCAACAACACTAAACATGAAGTACCAAGTACCGTTAGCTCAATACAAGATATAACAATCAATATATAATAGAAATACCCATATATACTCTGAAAAGTCACCACACCACCAAGTGGTCATAACCAATTTCCAGCCAAAGGATTATTCTCAAATCATTGATCGTTCCTGGAAAATCCACTACATGATAAATGAAATCATCAAAGACATTGGATTAAGAGGTCTAAATCATTAGTCCCTTATAGGAACTGATCTAAAAATACAATAATTCACATATAGGGGGTCATGCCCCGAACTTCTTGGGGACACCAATAACCCAATCTAGATCAACCTTCTACATAGGGAATCCTATGTCAATGATACTACAAACCCTTCCAATACAGCCTCCTAGATTGAGGATCAACACCCTACTTAGTGAGGTCATTCCAATTCCATAATCTTCACCAATGGAATAAAGGATGATAGAGGATCACATTTTAGTATCATAGAGGGACACCACAACTCTATCTGAGACTCTTCCTCCAGAGTGGATCACAGTCTAGAGATATGGATGTATTGCCACATTGTACACTTGAGGGAAAGAAACAAGGTAAACACACTCAACATATACTTATCCAAACTAAGAAAATAAAGAGCCACAAGAACTCTTGAAAGGGGAACACAACGTGTCTAACTATCCCCATGACCTCTCATGTTTAATATCCTCACATGACATGTAGTCTCTATATACACGGTGTGTAGAAGGAGTACACATAATATAGAGACAGATGGTTTCCTTTGCATGTCTCATAGCCGTGTCTATATACCGAGTCCATGTTTGTGTACGAACCTGTGTATGATAATATTTTTCAATGTAAAAGTACACAATGTGACCTATGGTCATGTACTTTTACCTATGTTTGTGTACTCTCTAATGTACAAATTGATTCACATGGAAGGTGTCACATGTCGTGTGATCTCTATATTTATCAGGAAACCCTACCTGCTATTGAACGATACCTACACGACATGTAACCCTAGTTTACACATTGTGTTTCTTAGGATATTATAGGTTTATAGGTTCCTCCTCTCATCCTCCTCACACGTCCCATACACCATAATTTCCACTGAAATTCACTCCATTGATCTGAAATCTAGGTCGATTGAGCCTCACTGTTTCTCTCTCTCTAGAATCATACATCTAAAAAAATAAAGAAAAAACCACCTATAATATCTATTTTCCACACACCATGCCAGGAAGATGAACATTCCTCAACCTAATCTTGTCCCCTCCAATTTACCCACAGTCACCATTGATCCTGATATGCAACCACTACCATGTTACATACTCATGGTTTTGATCTGTTTTACTAAATAATGGTCATGAAATTATCAGGAATTGGGTATTTATAAAACTATTTTCCAGAAGGATTAACAATGATGATCAAAAAAGGAAATTGGGTATAAATCCATAAGACATAAAATGTTAGGAATGAAACCTTATTGTTGTTTGTTTGGCATCAATTTATTATAATGGAAATAATGAATAAAAATAAATAACCAGTAAAAAAATTCCATCAAATTAAATCTTTCAGTGATGAAAGAATCAATTTTGTTTCTGGAATTGATCCACATTCACCCTATATTAAATAAATGGATGTATAATCCCAAAGAACAACATCCTACCAAGAGTTTTGATCAATAGGTGATGAATAATTATTTCATTTTCATCGTTGATGAGATTCATAGACTCCCATAGTGCAATGATCCACAATCTGGTCATGATCTGTCATCATACGTAAAGAAAATATCTTCAACAGGTTGTAAAAATCTCTAGGGTTTAGGATCTAACCTTGAGAAAATTTACATAGTTGTATAATTAAATGATAAAAATAGGACACTACATCAAAATAAAGAAATAAATTATTTATTTAATTTATTTCATTCAATTACTCTCACAATGAACTTTTCAAAAACATCCCATGTTGATACAGATTATATCACACTTAGGATAAAACATTCATTCTAAACCCTATGGTTCCCTCAGATTTCTAATTCGGACCTCCATTTAGGAATTATTCAACTTTTTTAGAAAAAATTCAAGTGTGTGCTATTTTATATATTTAATATATTTCAAAAAAATTTTCTAGGTACACTGGGCCACAGAATCAGAGGTCATCTTAGTTCCTTGAATCAAAAATAATCTATACAATGTTCAAAAAATAATACATGGAAAATACAAGACATTAAATTCTACCCACCCCAGGGCTTTACAGCTCGAAAATCCAAAATATGTTCCACAAAAGAAATGTGGGTACTGATCAAGAATCTAAGTCTCCTTCTCCTATCTATTTATGATTCATGTTCTACCACAAGACACACAGAAGGGGAATCTATCACCCATGAAGGATCCTCTCCTACCGATCCTCGATCTCCACCAGGCACTCTGTAAAGGTAACTCCATCATTGATTTCCATCTCTCCCTAGTCAATAATGTGCAATGGGTTGTGCACGTACCTCATCAACTATGACATGTTGACGACATTGTATACCCAGTCCAAATGTACTTGTAGAGCTAAGTGGTATGGAACCTCTCCAACATCACACATTATCATGAAGGGAACAATGAATCTCATAGATAAATTACCACAATTTCCAAATCTACTCAATACACATCCATGTGAGACTCTCAATAATACATGACCTCTATCATTGAACTCCAAATTTCTCTATCATCGTTCCTCATAATACATATGATGGCTCTGCAAAGTTCTCCTCTACTCCAAGATGATATGAACCTTCTCTACAGTATCTCGAACCAACTATGGGCCCCTAAGTCCTGAATCACTTGGATCGGCCTATCAAAGTGGTGACCTACAAGGTTTCCCATAAAAAGCCTAAAATGGTGCCATAATATTGGTGAAATGATATCTATTTTTGTATGAAAACTCCAACAAAGTTTAGAGATCCTCCCAAATATGGCCAAATTCCAACATCCAAGACCACAATATATACTCCAAGACCTAGATGGTCTGCTCTATTTGAACATCAGTTTGGGGGTGCAATGTTGTTTTCAAGAACAACTGAGTCTTAAAAGCCTCATGTAATCCCCTCCATAACCTAGATGTAAAGGGAGCATCATAGTCAGAGACGATCATTGACGTAACTCCATTGAGTCATACTATCTCCTTCATGCATAGGTATCCTAATCTTTCTACTAAACACTATTATTAGAAATATAAGAATTGGGTTGACTATGTGAGTCGGTCTATGATCAACCAGATGACATCACATGCACTATATGTACACCATAAGCACATCCCTAAGCCCATGGATATCTCATATAACATCCACTCTGGAACCTCAATGTGTTGAGATAAACCTGGTGGAACTTGGTGCTCAATTGTCATTTACTCATAAGAAAGGCATCAAGAGAGAAACTCTGCAACTCCCTTCTTCATACCTGGACACCAAAACTAACATCGGAGGTCAGATTCAATATTTCTACACCTTAATGTACTTAAAAAGGTGATGTTTGAAAATATCGCAAAATATCCTCCCAAAACCTCAAAGTTACCATTGTCTATCCTCTAAAAAGGATATTGTGCTCCCCACCTTCAGAATATCCATCAAGAGAATATCTTGTGGATATCTGTGTACATAAGGTCTGATAGTTTGTATATTCATGTTGAGCATCCCTAACACGTTGTAAAAGTAGTGATGTAACAACTATCCACTGATGATATTAAGAAGTATCCTAGTCCATGAAGGAGAACTACAATGAGGCTAACTGCTTTGGAACCTCATTAAAAAACTAAGAAAAAGATCTCCTACTAAGAGAATCTACCACCATGTTACCCTTCCCAAGATTATAGAAAATATATAAGTCATAGTACCAAAGGAACTCAAGCCATTTCCTCCATCTCATGTTAAGATCCTTTTGAGAGAAGATATAATAGAGACTCTTATGTTCAGAGTAAATGATAAACCACTCACCAATCAGGCAGTGTCCCAACATCTTCAATGTAAAAAATACTACTACTAACTCAAGATTTTGGTTCACACACTTCCGATCATGTGGTCTCAACTAGCATAAACCAAAAGCAATAACCTTCTGCCTCTACATCATCATAAAACCAAGTATGGTATTTGATTCATTGTAGAACACAATGTACTCGACACCCTCCTCTGGAAATTTGAAGATGGCAGTGCTCTTTGACCTATGTGTCCGCTTCATAATTCACTTTTTGAACCTCTCCATCCATAAAAAAAATTATTCCCCTTTTGATTCAATGTTATGAAGGGTGTTGTGACTCTGGAGAAGTGGGGAACAAACCTTGGATATTACACTACCAGCCCAACAAAACTCCTCACCTCTATAAAACTCTTGGGTGGCTCCCAAGAAAGAACTACCTTAACCTTTATTGGAACCACCAATACTCACGAATATAAGATGATGTGTCCTAGAAAGTGGAACTATCTAATCCAAATGTGAAACTTTGAGATATTCTTGTAATGTTGGTGCTCTCAGAGTGTGTTGAGGACCATTCTCAAGTGTCTCACATGCTTCTCCTCAGACACCAAATAAAATGGTATTTCATTGATGAATACTACCAAAAAATGGTCCAATAAGGGATAAAATATATAGTTCATGAGTCCCATGAAAACTTCAATGGATTTTTTCACATCGAATGAAATTAACAAGTACTCATAGTGACCATACAGACACCAGAATGTCGTCTTTGGTATATCCTCATCCCATACTGACAACTGGTGATAGCCTGACCTGAGGCAAATCTTCAAGAACCATTTTCCCCTCTAAACTGATCAAATAGGTTGTCAATCCTTGATGGTGGATACTTAATCTTCACGGACACCTGATTCAGGCACTGATAATACACACATAACATCAATCTCCCATTAGCCTTCTTGGGAAAAAATGGGGATGCCCATGGGGAAATGCTAGTTCCCATAAAGTCTTTCTCCTGCAAGTCCTGCAAGTACACCCTTATCCCTTGAAGCTCTACAAAGCCATCCGATATTCTAGTGTGGATATCAGTGTCATCCTTTGATGCATTTCTATGAAAAATTCTATATTTATACAGGAAGTTAAACCCAACAAATCCTTCAGGAAGACATCCTCATACTCCTCCACCACCATAGGAAACTCATATCTCAAGTATTCTACTACTCTGAGAGTCATTCTAGCCAACTAGTGAGGGATCAGATGCCCTCTTCTATTCTTGAGCTCATCCTACTCTACCAAGGTATTGTTTACAACCATAATAGAAAAACTCATTCCTTTTATATAGAAAAACAACATGCTCGGTTGAATGTAGTCAATCTAGGCATGAATTAGGGATAACTAGTCCATACCTAAGATAATTTCATAAGGCCTAAATGTTTCAATGAAGAGATCCCATAAAAAACCCTCACCTCCGAGCATCATATCACACTATTGACATAAGTTCTCAATTGTTGAATCACCTCCCGTTGGAGTCTCCAACTGCAACGATCAAGCCAAAGGCTCAAACATAATCTCCAAGTCTCTAACCATCGAAGTAGAAAGGAAGGAATATCTAGAACATGCAACATTCAATAATAAAACTAGTGTAGAAAATACACAAACAATACCTTGTATCATCCATGGATCCTTTGATTCAAGGACCTCCATAGACTAATATTGGCCTCATACCTACCCAACAACTCCCTAAGCCTGGTGTGGACCACCTCAGCGTGGTTTTGGAAATAGGTTGATCCTAAAAAACTTCATGCTATCCTAATGACCCCTATTACCCATCTTCTACCCTACGGACCACCCTGATAATTCCTCTATCTTTTTATCAGTAGTCCCTCAACCATATCATGATTAGTTGTATGACATGTTGTAAACTCTCGAGCTAAATGTCCCCAACCTTAACAGGAGAAATACCACCTATTAACTGGATGATTCAAGCCACCCTAAGATTCTTTCACCGCTATCCTCGAGTCTTGGTATCACTTAAAGAAGTTTTTGAAATGCTTGTAACCCTTTGGCTTCCGTTGGGTACCTCCTTCCAAGTTCTCAACTACTGGGTTACCAAGGCTAGATCCCACTAATGATGTGTAATTTTCTAGAAATCTCTCCACAAAAATAATCACTCAGGCACCCCATCATAGGTGGTAATGTAAAGGGATATTGTTGAAGCCTTGATTTCCATGCACAATATCTACTCAAAGGTCTGAGATCTGATGAACTGGCCTCGCACCATATATAAAGAGTGAGGTGAGAGTTCATTAAACCTCATTTATTACTCTTCCATGGTCATGCTTCCCTACTATAAATGAATAATCTCATATATGTCCACAGATAAAAATGTGACTAGATAGAAATACTCTCAAACGATTCCCTCAATGTCTATTTAGGAGAGAGTTGTCTCATCACGTGAATGAGTAACCAAGATCCACCATGTCCCAGTAGATCCATGAATAAGACTCTACCCGAGGACTTCCATATAATATTTTGGCAACCTCACAAGACATAAAATGTGAGGGACTTCCTCTAGCCAGTCCTTAGCCACCTAGGGGTCTAGATCACCAAGAAACTTAGAAGGTTTATACATATAAAACTCATGAAACACACTCAACCTGTGTGCATACTCAACTAGTGCTACCTGTTGCAGTTGTTACTCAATGGGTGGTGGTATAACTAGTAAACCACCTACAGGTGTTATATTTAGTACATTCCCCTATACAAATTTCTTATCACTTGGTGGATCACCCTTTTGATCACGTAGTGGTGTCCTGATTGGATATCTTGGTGGAGGCATCCTGAAATTAAAAAAATATTTACCACTTTAAAAGGATTATATCAATGTATTTGAATCAAGAATGATATGGAAAACACGACCATTAATATATGATTCATGTACAGAAAATGATCCCTATAATCAATTTCTATATGCACTATGTTGAAAGGAAAGTAATCAGAGTCCACAGGTATGGATACTTTAGTCATTCACCAATGTTAGAGTCCTTGGATTGAAATATAAAATCAAAACTCTAATCATTTCCCCCCAAAATAATCTCACCAACTCTTATCCTATGGTAGAACTAACTCCTCTGATACAACTCTGTGACGACCCAACTATCCGAAGCCCGAAATGTGACTACACCAAGCCCACCACCAATAGTACAAGGAAACTAACCAGTGCCGAGTAGGCATGTCCCACAAATTGGTTGAAATCTCCTCAATTACATGTACACAATCACACACATCTCCATGCCCAAATAATGATGAAATGTAAAAAAACTAAAATAATGCATGAATACATCTAAGATTCTATAATAGAGTATGAAAAAAAGTACTAAAAGCGAAAAAGGGTCCAAATACAAGCCCAACCAAAAAAACATAAAAGTACAACCTACTATAAGGGTGAGGAACGAGTAAAATAAAAGTAACCAAAAAAACTTATTCTATCAAGCTCTATCTACACTCCACTCACTCAATTTTCTCCCAACATACCTTCAAAAGTGTAATCGTATACATAATACACAACTTGTATGGGAAAATCTCATGCATGGGTGAGTATAACAATACTTAGTGGGACACCCTGAAAACATTAAATAGTAAGAACCATGTATATATAGACAAATAAAAATATATAAAAATTAATTTACAACATAAATACCTAGATATAATCAGTAAATACATCACGCCACCAAGTGTTCATAACAAACTGACACCCACATGATTCTGCATGGTGCAAAGATCATTTCAGAAGAATCCACTCAACAAGCCATGCTATCATTAGAGACACTCGATGAAGAGGTATTTATTATTGGGATTCACCGGGGAACTCATCTACGAAGACTCTGATACATATATAAGGGGTCACATCCAAGACAACTAGGGAACACTATAAACCCAATATGGATCAACCTGCTATGTAGGGGGTCATATATCACCAATACCAAAAATAATATCGATATGGACTGATATATGGAAAATCAATGCCCTAATTAGGTTGGTCATACTGATTCCATAAACTCCACCTTGAGAACAAAGGATGATAGTAGGTCTCACTCCGGTCTCACAACGGGACACCACAACTATACTTGAGACTCATCCTCTAGAGGGGATCACAATCTAGTGATATAGATGTAAATTTTCACTATACCCTTGATGAAAAGGACCAAATAAAACACACTCAATCTATACTGGTCCAAACTGAGAAAATTAAGATCCAAAATAACTCTTCAAATGGGTATATGACACGTACCAGGGGGTATAAGAAATGTCCATATATCCCCATGCCTTACCATGTGGAAGAGACTCACAAAATATGTAATATCTATATACATAGCATGTGGAAGGAGTAAATGATATGTAGAGACACACAGTTTCTTGCTTGTGTCACCTATCCATGTCCGTTTATTGAGGCCGTATCTGTGTACCCACTCGTGTACACCAAGTTATTTCCATGTCCAAGTACACAAAATTATATTTGGTCGTTTACTTTTATCCTTGTCCATGTACTCTCTAAAGTAAATGTCGAGTCACACAGAAGGGGTATCGTGTCGTGTGGTAGGTGTTAGATGCCATGTAATCCTGATATATATCCCAAAACTCTTGATTCCACTAAACGGGCCCAAAACAGTGTGTAACACTGGTTTACACACCATGTTACTCTGTATTTTTCATACTTAGATGTTCCTCTTCCGCTCCACGTCATGTGCTACTTCCACCAGGATTTACACTGGAAATAACTCTATAGATATCAGATCACGGTTGATTGAGCCATGCCACCACTCACTCACTGGAATCCATCCCTAAAACGAATTGGGGAAACCCCCCTCTGACATCTATTTTCTATGCACCACCCCAAGAAGATGAATAATCCTCGATTTATTCTTCTTATCCCTAGATCTACCCACCATCACCATTGAACGTTGATATGCAACCAACATCGGGTTTTTTACTCATGGTTTCAATCCATTGCACGGAATAATGGTTTCACAATGATTAGTGAAAAGGTATTTTTTGAACTGTTGGTCCAAAGTATTACCAATGATGATCACACAATGAAATTGGGGAGAAATCCGTAAGAAATACAACACGAGGAACAAACCTCATCCATTATTAATATGGATTCTATTATTTATCATAGAAAGGATGAATGAAGAGTGATAAATCAATGAATAGATAAAAAATTACATTAAATTAAATCTTCCAGCTATGTGTGAATCAATTCTGTTTGTTGAAATGATTTGTGTTCTCCTTTGATTGAAAAATAGAATAGAAAATCACAAATCACAACATCATACATCGAGTTTGGATCAATCAATGAGGAAGAAAAATTGTGTTTTCATCATTGATGAGATCAATGAGCTTCATTAGTGTGAAGATTTGTGTTCTGATCCTAATATGTCATCATCTTCCAAGAAAAACTCTCCAATGGTTTGTTTAAATATTTAGTGTTTAGGGTCCAACCCTGAGAAAAATGGCATCGATATATACTTAAAAAAGAAAAATAGGTCACTGCATCAAATCAAACAAAATAAATTTATTATTAAATTTATTTCAATAAATTATTTATATAATTAATTTTTCACAAATGTCCCAGGCTGACAATAATTATATCATGCCTAGGGTAAAACCAGCATTATGAACTCAATGGTACCCTCAAATTTCTGATTTGAGCCTCTGTTCAGTAGTTATTTTTATTTTTCTAGGAAATAAATATACACATTAAATTTAATATATTTAATATTTCAATAACTTATTCCCATAAGACTGGAACTCAAAATTTCATGTCATCTCAACACCTGGTCTTGAAAACAATCCATATAATATCCAAAAATAATACACAAAAAATATGAGATGTTACATTTTACTTCCTTAATATGTGGATAAACCTATTGTATAATAAATATAGTTTTATAATACATCTACTATGGAACCATAATCATATATATCATTCCAAATATGATTTATTTATATTATTTTTAACTCTTTTATTAACGATTCTTCTTAAAAATCACTATTTTAGGTGATAATTTCCTTGTTTTTCATGTATGATTTTGTTCAGTATTTTCTATCCATTTACTTTGATATTATTTATATCATATATAGAATTTAAAACATGATATAAATATCATATATATTCATTATATATTTATTTATAGTAATCTATATATGTTAATGATAAAAAAATGGACTACATCATTCATGGAGACGGTAAGTCGTACACACGCAAGAATGTTGTTTACATTTTCTAAAAGGGTTGAACAAAAGGAAAAATAAATATTAATTAACCTTTAAAGAATTAGTATTATGTTATTAATATCATGTATATTAATAAAATCAATTCTTATTATCATCCATTTATAAATTAAATGTAAAAAATATCACATCGGTATGTGAAGGTGGTAGTCCACACGTACGCCTGAGCGACATTGTTGATTTTCAACAGATTGGAAGGAAATAAGATATATCTGAATTTATATTTATATAAGTATGATTAGTTCATAAAAATAACATATCCTTTCTAGATTTATCCTTACTACCTTTCATGTAATGCGTAAGTGAATAACGAATCACATCACTACATGAGGCAGTAGTATGTCGTACACAAGACTGACATTATCGTATCCCTCATAGAATAGAAATATAGAAGGTACATGTGAATTAATAATTTAATAAGTATGATAATTTTATAAATTTCATATAAATATGTTAAATTCATCATTATATATTCCGTTTAAAGGTAGTGATGGAAAACAAATTACATCGATTCGCGAGGCGTAGTCTACTATACAAATGATTGATGTTTTTATTTCCCCATTAATGGAAGAGGAGATGGATTTGGGTTCTGAAATAAAATAAAATAAAATATTAGTATATAAAGGAAACCAGTTTTACTATATTATCATAGTTGAATATGATTTTAAATCAGTTGAGTAATAAAAAAACAAATACACACGTTTGATAATTTTACCTTTTCTTCAAAGGCCATCTTTAGGTTTATAACTAAAGCCTCCATAGGATGGATTACTAATCAGAATAATATATCTAGGGTGAAGAGATGGAATTAATTAATATAATTGGGTAGGTATTGAAAAACCAAATGGTTCTGGACATTTCAATAGGGCAGGATAAGGGGTGGCCTTTTCTAAGTTGGGGAGAGGACACAAAGGGAATTTTTGAAAAGATAAAGTGACACCCACATTTTTATCATGAAAAAAGCCTAAAAACATGTAATTTTTGAAAATAAGAGGTTATATGGTAAACATATATCCATAAAATGGGGTGTGTATAAATTTTCAGTCAATTTTTACTGTTATTTTCTTAGTTTAACCCACAGTAAATCCATTTTAACCTTAACCATGGTAATTACTTTTTACTTTTTTCGCTATTAATTACGATAAAAACTAATTTTAAATTATTATATAATATAAATTATAATTATTATAAACATGAAATTATTTTTTCAAACTTAAATACACATAATAATAATAACTCAATTTATAATTTAACCTGCAATCATTTCACAAAAAATGAATTTCCAAAGAAAAACTTTCCAATGATTAAAACGTTTTATATCATAATTCAATATGAAGTTTAATAAAATGATCTATGTTATATAAATTTTAATATAAATGAACTAATATTATTTTAACATTAATTTAAAAGTAATTTTAACAAAATGGCAGTTTTTAATAAAAATCATTATTTTTCACTATTCATCAAAATAACAATATTTTATGAAAATTCTCAAAAATTCACCCAAAGATAATTTTGATGTGTAGATTAGAAAAATATTATTTATTTTTTCAAATAAATTTTGTAAATTTGTTAAAAATTACAATTAAATTATTTGTGTAGAGAACGACAGAACCAATTTTTAGAAAAATATTGTTTTCTTGAAAACATTTCTTCTTATCTATAATATTTATTATTTTATTTGTAATAAATAGATAATAATTTATACATGAGTAATCCATGTAATTTTAAAAAAATTATTTAGTTCTATTAATACCCTCAAACTTAATAACTGTGTTATAATGTCCATGTTTAAATAAAAATATTTAAATATAGTATCATGTTTCATTTAAACCCCATATTGTGTACTTCATAACCTATATACGATATTAAAATTATTTAAAAATAAATCTATTTTAATGTATCTACATGTTATATTATTTAAAAATATTGTTCCTTTATGTCATACACACTATCAAACATGATTTTTTCTTTTTAAATCATAATGTGTAACATTATACCCCTAATTAAATTGCGTCCTCATTATTTAATCTTGGTCTCAATATTCAAGTGTTTAAATTTTGAAATACCCTTATCAAAACCAAACAACATAAAAAGGGTTAATAAAACATCCAGTTTATAATAGAGGAATGGAATTATTAAGGATATCTAGAATAAAACATACAAGGTTTCCAAAGAGTAGAATATTAGTTGTAGCTGAAGATATGGAAATTTAAGAAAATCCAATATTATTATCAAGAGTGTAAGAGAAAATTGATCGTAATAAAGTGAATGTTCAAGAAAATTTAATTAACCTAAATCAATAAATCAAAATTGAGTTAAGGTACCATTTTATTCATCAAAAATTGGGATTCTAGAATATGTTTTTTTTGTTTCTCGATATATTTATGGAGTTGAGTAATTCCTTTAAAATTTAGAACGAGGACATAAGAAAATATAACTCCTTGATACCATTCTATTTTATAAGAACAATTTCATAATTTGGTTGTTCTTCAATAAATTCATACATTATCTCTTACTCTAAGAAATTAATATGAAATAGTAATTTTCATGTGAGAAGAACTAAAATTGACATTTAAGAGACCATTAGATCAATAAAATAACGACAAGTCATTCTTTCTATCTCTATATATTTTAAAAAACCAGAATGGTCAGAAATATTTTTCCAATATAGTACATTAATTTATAATACCTCAATATTAACTCCAAAAATTCAAATTAATCCATTTATTAATTTTTTTATCTTTAAAATTCATCCAAAATATGTATGACCAAATTTAACCTCCTAAAATTTAGAAGGTATGTCACTAAATAAAAATTATATTAACCAGAAAATTTAAAATGGATCTTAAATTCACAATAATAATATGGGAATACCATGATAACCATAAAACCTTAACTAAATAATTTCTGAATCCAAAAATTAAATCTCAAATTTTCAAATATATTCCATAAATACAAACATGTAGTAAACTCTAGGAAAGATGACATAAACCATCAAATCGCCAACTAATTTCAAGGTCACCAAAAAAATCACATAAAATTCACTTTATCATTATTATCTCAGAATTTATAAAATATTTAGTGTTATCAACCTTAAATTATGTTTTTTACAAGAAGTTAAATATTATACTAAATCATGTTTAGTGGTTATTGGTACCATTTAACACGTTCTATGAAGTCCGTAAAAAAAGTACCACAATAAAATTCTCATATATTATATAACTATTGAAACTATAATATTATTGGTAAAATATTCATATAACAAAATATTAGGAGTCCAAATACATAGTAATTTTAATAATTCAACATTGGATGTAATAATAATATAATCCTAACCTCGATCCCTTAGCTTATTTTAAGGTAAATTCCCTTGATGCATGGGAAATCGATTTTTGTAGTGTCCCATTTACTTATAGTTGAAACAAATAAGATAAAATGTTTATTTATTATCCATTAAATCATGATATTATTATCCTTTATATCTATACATATATAAAACTCTCATCCCCTTCAATAAAATACCAGTTTTTTTTCACATTTATCACATGGGGTAAAATCCTTTTATCCCTTCATCTTTTTATTCATATTTTTCTCTGCCATCCCCATATTTTATCTCTTCACTTTGAATCCATAAATCATGAATAACCCTTTATATATCTTTATAAAACATGATACTATATCCTCATATGAGGATAAATTTTGGGAGACTAATACCCATGAAATAATTAGATTAAGCCCATCAGTTAAATTTTGAATATTTCTATTTGGATTGTACATGTTGTCTGTAGAATAAATTTATGACCTTGTAAAGTTTCATTCATACATAGAAAAATTTTAATCTTTATTTTTTCTTATATTGAGGAATATTCTCCCCATATCCAATCATTTATCATGAGGGAATTTTTTCCATGAAGATTACCTTAAAATCATTCTATTCCATGCTTGTTATTTATTTATCATTATTTTTATTTTTATTCAAGGACCACTATTGATATGTATCTCTTGTGAGATGATAAATTTCCATGAAAAATTTATCCCTTTCATTGATTAACAAAATGGGGAATATAATCTCTATGTAACTTATCCATTTCTCCGCTACTAATGTTTTTTTTACCATTAAATGATGGAGGTTTCCAATACATAATGTGATAAGAAACTGATACACCGCATAGTGGATCAGTATTATGATTCATAAAGATAAGTTTATTCTAAAAAACTAGAGTTTGTTTCCCCTATATAGTTATAATATTATCAGTTCTTCATATATGACCAGCTCCAGCTTGATTATCATTCCCATGAGGGAAATCCCTACCCGTGGTATGTGAATTGATATTGTTTTCATTCCTTCCACTAAGAACCACTTCTAAATAATAGGGTACACTATATTATATCATAACATTATGAAATATAATATATAATATCAAACTAGTGAAATGATTAACATAATTTTAAAAAATTATGTATGGTTAAACTGATAATCATAAACTTGATTTCTTTGGTAATGTTTTCATATCATAAAAATATTTTCAATTCTTTAATAATGGTTTGTAAAGAAAATGTGAATTATCCAAAACATATCCCCCAATAGTGTCAGAATAGGCGTGTTGTAAGGACCATTATTATGTATTAGGTAGATGTTGAGTCATGCATGATATACCTTTTTATGAGTTATTACCCTTATGTACATCTATTCTAGATCCACTTTTATATGCATTATATAGATAGGTATGTAGTTATAAGAAACCTACATAATATTTACTATACCAAAACCTTAAGAAGTTATCCTATACATTTAATTATTCTTAAAGTGGTTCATATACTTATATTCCCTAATCTATGTTTTCATAAATATATTTATGAAGTATTATTCTAAAATTCCTCTGATACAAACTCTAAATACCCTCACCCCAGTAGCCCAGAGTTGGTGGTTATGTTATTAAATTGTAATAATATAAAATGAATAGCATCCTGAAGGATTGGATAGTTTAGTAGTCTAGGTAAAATAGATAATAACATAAATTAAAATTACATATTTAAACATAAATTACAAGAATTATTTTCATTGAGAAATCCATACTTCCCCTTACCATATCCCTACATATTAATCAAAAAACACATTGTTGTATCTTAGGGAAATAAAAAATAAGTTAGGGGTGAGATTAGATGATTATTAATGGTAAGTGTATAGTTCAATATATCACCAATACATCAATCATAATAAATATGGAAGGTTAAATAACTAAAAAACATTCCATTTAATAAATAACATGAACATGGTGAATACTATGGGAATAATAAATGATAATCAAATAATTCCATATAATTAATCACAAGATCTTGAAACATAAAATGGATATTCTGAAAAATCCAATAATACCATGAAAATCAATAAATGATATCATAATTAGGAAATTAATAATTCTAGATATCATGAACAGATGTCAAGATCTTTCAAAATATAGTTTAAATCTATGGGTAAAAACCCATTTAATTTGACCAGCTGATTTATCTCATGAGACCTATGGATTCATCGAGGGGCCATGTCAATAAGGGACCCATCTATCACTTAATAAAACTAATAAATTACTTATATTAAATAGGTGAAATATAATACACATAAACCTTCATATTGAATAAGTGTCATATAAAATGTTAATACATACCCCAATCAATAAATAGAATCATAAACCATCCACAATAATATGGTGAATGATAATAAAATTGTACATATCTAGTCAAAATGTTCATTAAACATCCTGAGAAATAATATATATGGTATTAATAAAATATATCCCTAGTGTAACATAAATACAATAAATTTTTTATGCCATTGAAAAATATAAATACCATAAAGATTTAATTAAAAACATTTTTGATAAAAATAACCTTTTCAATTTGAAAATTTGTTAAAGATAAATGTTCAGAGAATAGTATTAAATTTTTTTTCTTTTTATTATATACATTGAATATTATAAATTATTCTTTAAAACATAGAGTAGTCATGATGGTGTAAAATCCCTTTCCAATCATAAACATTAAAATAAATATTCCTTACACAATTTTAGTAAAATCAAAATGAGCCTTGTTTTGAAATGGAAATGAAGATTCCTTTCAAAAAAATTTAAAAATTAAAATTTAGAAAAAATGTATTTAATAAATAATTTTTAAAATTTTAAAAAAATTTATGATAACATTTTTAGAAAAAATTGATTTTGATGAAAATGATTTTTGACCGAAAAGGAAAATAATGTCGAATTTTTTTAAATACATTTACACAATATTTTTAAGTACCAAACAGATAAAATTAGAAATATTACATAAAAATATAATTAATGAATATAGTATAATAAAATTAAAGGTTTTTATTCTTTATTAATAAAATAATTCCCTTTAATCGAAATTTAAGTATAAACAATCCCGGTTAAAATGTTATTGAAACATAAATATCTTACCCCTTTGGTAACTTTTGAATTGTAAGACCAATGAAAGAAATATCATAATATAAAACATTAAATAACATGAAGATAAATTGATTCATTATATATCATATCAAATGTGGATGTACATACACCACATAGGGGAATAAGTGGTGAATATGGGATATGTCTCACATGAGTAAAGGTGAGGTGAGAAACCCTTACACCAGGTTTGAATTACTTTATTTGTATCTGATCCCACTGTATAATAAATATAAGTTTATTCAAAATATATTATGGAATTTAAATAATATATATAATACCATATATGATTTACTTATACTATTTTATCACCTTTTTATTATCAATTCTTTGGTAAAATATTTGTTTTTGGTGATAATTTATTCTTCTTTCATGTATGGTTATTTTAGTAATATCAGTGTTTTTAATTTTATCTTAGTTATACCATATTAATAATGTTAAAAAATATATAAATATCATATTTATTTATTATATTTGAATTTATTGTAATCTATATAAGTTATGATAGAAAATGAATCACACCAGTCATGTAGATGGTAACCCGTACATACGCATTAACGTTATTTCCATTTTATCGATGGATATAAATAAGGAATATAAATATTAATTAAAAATAACATAACAATTATTATGTTATATATTGAATTTATATTAATAAAATACACCCTTATTACCATATATGTAAAATTTATATGAAAAAAATTTCATATCACAGTGTGAAGGCAGTAGTCCACATGTACGCATGCAAAATGTTATTGTTTTCTAGAAGATTGGAATGTAATAATTTAAATGTGATACTATATTTAAAAAATAATTTTTAGTTCATAAAAATAACTTGTATTCATTAAATTTAACCTTAGTACATTCCATGTTAAGAGTTAGTGAATGATGAATAACATCATTTCTTAAGGTGCTAGTCTGCTGTATACACGAGCGACATTATCTTATCCCACATATAAAGGAATGCAAGGAGGTATATGTGATTTTAAAATTACATAAGTATAATAATTTAATAAATATAATATAATTAGGTTATATCGGTCATTATATCTATTGTTGATAGGTGTTGAGGGAAAATTAATTACATCAGTTCGTGATGAGGTAGTCCACCATACAGACGATTGGCTACTTCATTTCCCATTTGATAGAAGTGGAGATGGATATGAATAATTACATTAAAATAATAACCTATTATTATATTTGGTATACTGTTTTTATTCTATTACCATAGTTTAAGATGAATTTAAGGAGTTTTAATAAGAAATAAAACCAAATATGCATGTTTACAAATTTTAACTATTATTTAAAGATCCTCTTTAGGTCTATACATAGAGCTTTATTATGAGGGATTTTTAATCAAAATAAGGCCTATAGGATGTGTTAAGGGACGTAAGCAATATGTCTTGGTAGGTATTTGGAGAAACAAATGTTTTTCAAGTGTGAAAAGGGGAGGAGAGGGGTGTTCTTTTATTATTGAGGGAGAGCACACACATAAAGTTTTTTAAAATATACAGTGATTCTCAAGATTTACTCATGTAAAAAGACACTAAAATGTGTAATTATCTAATAATATATATAATAAGGTCTAAATATTTATATAAAATTAGTTTTCTAGAATTATCAATCCATTTTTACCCTTATCTTTTTAATATAACACCACGGTAAATGAATTTGTTCCTTGACTACGATAACTCATTTTTACTATTTTAACTATTCATTATTATTAAATATTTATTTTACCTAATTTGATAATAAAAATTATTATTATTTAAAATATTAAATACATTTATACAACTTATATCAAATAAATCATCTAAATTTAATTTAAAATTAAACTCATAGATGCATCTAAAAAATAGTTTTTCTAAAGAAAAACATTAAAACTTTTTTAAAGTTTTTATATCATAATTCAATATGAAATTTATTCCAATGACCTTAATTAGTTGAATTATAAAAAAAAATAAAAATATAATTTATCATTGTAAATATTTTAAATGAAACAGCAGATTTCAATTAAAATCATTATTTTTCACTATTCATATTAAAAATACTCTTTTTCAAAAATTCTCCAAAAATATACCAAAGAAAAATTTTATATTTAGATTCAAAAAATTAATATTATCTTATCCAATAAATTATATAATTTTTTAAAAAATAATTTTAAATTATCTGCATAGAGCGTGACAAAACCTCTTTTTAGAAAAAGTCATTTTTTAGAAACAAATTCTTTTTATTTGAAATGGTTCTTATTTTTTTTCTAATAAATATATAACCATTTATACATGTGTAAACCATATATTTTCATAATTTTGTTAGTCATATACATACCCACCAACTAAAATTTTAGGTTATAATGGCTGTTTTTAAATAAAAATATTTTAAGAGTATCGTGTTTCGTTTAAAACCGGTGTTGCGTGCATCGAAAGCTATCAAAGATATTGATTTTTTTAAAAATAAATATACCATAAATTATCATGGTGTTATATTATCTCAAAATATTTTTGTTTCATGTCATAAACTTTATCAAACACGATGTTCATCTTTTAGAATCTCAGGGTATTACATAACATCTCGATGTTTTGGTACAATAGGTATTTTATAGTTCTCTTAAAAATTATATCACTATAATTATACTACAAGTGGATATAGGATCTTGAAAACATTTACCTAGTGGTAATAACATTGAAAATTTAATATTTATTATAAACTTGATTATCACCTGGTTCGTAATAAAGAGACCTAACTACATGCTTATTTTTTCACTCCCGAGGGATATTTTTTGAATAATTACATTATATTTATATACCATTATAATGAATTTATTTATGATATTGATTAATTAAGTAAGATTGAAATACATAAAAATAAAAATTGATAACCATTAATTGAATAAATATATTTATAGGTTGGATTGAAAGTATCATGTGTTAAAAATAGAGTTATTAAATGGGAATAAATATTCTAATTTATATTTTCATATTCTTATTTGGGATATTATCAAAATGATTTTGGATTTAATATTTGGTTTAAACTGGATAAAAAAGATGAAGTTGAGAAAGGTAAATATATATAATCCACTATGTCTTATAACACAATAAGATATCATACTTAAATGGTTATTAATTTTAGTATATTCCAACTATTATGGGAAATGTGAGTTTCCTAGTCATACCCAAGGTTGTGAGATTTATATTTTCTTGAAACTGTTTGCTATTTTATTTAGTCAGTTATATTTAAAAATGTTTTTATATAATATTATAAAATTTATGAGGATTATTTGAAACTTATAAGGACTTTAAATTAGTAGCAATAATTTATGGTCCTGCAAACATAAATTAAATGGTATCAATAAACTTTAAAAATTGATTTTATAAAAAGGTCATATTTTTTATGATAAATATTTGTGAAAAAATGATCAATGTTCTTATAAATATTTGGTTTAAAATATTGTTGATTTTTAGATAATAAAGGGTTGATTCATGTTGCGAAAATTTATTTAGATAGTATTTATAGACTTTTATTTTATTATTTTATAATGAAAAAGTGATTGAAGATATTTTTGTTAGATTTTATCTCATTTTATGGATTATTATAAATATTCACTACTGTGTGAAATTATAAACTAGTGGTTAATATAATTTTAGGATTAATAATAGAGATAATTTCTAGTAGAATATATTATTTTAATGTGGTTTAATGTCTTAGATATTTAGATGGATTTGGTAAACATATATTTATTAGAATTTAGGATTATGGTATATACATACCTAAATAAAAGATTTTTTGAAAGATTAATTTTGACTGAGGAATGATAAGTGACTCAATCCATCATAAGAAAGTATGGTAGATAACATATTAGAAATTGTACCCCAAATTATAAATATGTTCTGAATACCCTCATCTTCTTTCTTCAATGATTAATAATTAAAATTGGGAGGTTGAAATTTATTTAGTAGTAGAGGGGTATAACAACCTCTTATTCTAGAACTTGTAAAACTGATGTTATGTCTGATAAGGTATGTTAGAATCTACACCAAATGTAAATGAACCATAACACATTAGAAAAAAAAAACTTATTAGTAGAGTTATAATAAAAACAACAATAGAAATCCATTAAAAGATATTACCTCCATAAGGTAAATAATTAATATATTTTAATGTTGAAAATGGTTATTATAACACCCTAGTATGGATCACTCTATCCAAGTTAGGGTATGTTCATAAGACCTCATACACACATCACCACACAGAAGAGGTTTCTGACAAGTGGTGAGGGATAAAGAAGCACGGTGGGGAGACTACACCCTCAGTAATAGTGAAACAATCATTATACGGAATCAAAAAAAAATTAGCAGAGTAAATAGTATAAATATAATGTGGAAAAAATAATACATCTCATTCTATAATAGATTCAATGTAATACCCAATACAACCATCAAAAAATATCTCCCAAATGAAACACACACACACACACACGCACACACACACATATATATATATATAATAAACATGGACAGTATAAATAAACGACATATATACTAGGATCATAGAGTTTATCCTTACATAACCTAAAAAACCTACTCCACCTATATAAATACACCAAATAGAGTCCCAATCCTCATCTAAATTATCGACCAACAAATGATTCATATGCAATAAGATATATATAGGGTGTGAGTATAAACATAGTATAACACCATCAGTACATCCTTATCATAAATGTAGTAGGTCAAATAAAATTGTATGAAGTGATAAAAAACTAATACAGAAATAAATATAAACCCTACTGGGTTATTGTGTGATAGCTAGTCCAACACAAACCCTAGATCTACGTACTTTGACTCGTTCTCAGAAGGAACATCTTCTATAACTGAAGTAAATGTAAAAAATATAAATATCAAGTACCAAGACTCATATTAGAGAACTATATGGAGGTAAACCATTCACATTGAACTATCCTTATTGTTTATAGGGAGGCCAATTATGGAATTCCACCTTTTTATTACATAAATTTTCATTACAAAGTATAAATATATGATATTTTAGAGTTTAGTTTCTTGGAAATAAGATGAATAATACATGAACACATAAAACATTATTCTAAAACCACTAGAAATAAATATTAATGAGCTAAATATATGTTATGTTTACAACATCTCATATCCTGGGGATATACATCAAAGTAAAGGGGTTAGCATGAAGCCCCGTAAGAGAATAAACAGGGGAGATATATAACATGTGATTTTAAGACATATCTAAAATAAAATGATGCATAACAATAAGGCATGATAAATAAGAATATAATAATAATAAGGAAATGATTTATAACCTAGAAATGTGGCTATAATATTTAAACGAGACATTCATAAGCATGTTACGAAGTTTTATGAACAAGGTGCTATACAAAAAATTTCAAGGTTATTCACCAAGGTATCATAAAACATGTCATCTCAAGAGATTAAATTACTTAACCAATGCATTGGAGAACTATCATGGGAACCCTTTATTTGTATTAATTTCATGTGATCTATATAGATCACAATAAATCATTTTATTAATAATCTATGGAGAAATAAGAATGGGTTTCTTATGAAAATATCAACATACAAAAGAGCTTAAATATATGATCATTACATAATTTTTTAGCCACAGAAGAAAATGTAAGTTTCATATATATAAATACCTGAATAAAAAAAACATTTATATATATATTTGAATATCCATTATAAATAAAAGAGGGTTGATTATTCAAATAAAATAGAAAAGATAAATTTTCTTATAAAAGAGGGAAATTTGAGAAGTACATTTTTTAGCTCCATTGGTATAAAACATGTTTTTATAAAATAGTAAAATGAGTGGGTAAAAGTGTATCAAATTCATAAAATACTCTCCTTATTATAATGGGATAATATAAAGTGTACAAAATAACTTAATGTTTTTTTATAAGACAGACCACAGAAAATGGAACATGAATGGAAAAGAGAAGTGAAATTTATCCCTTACATTAGGGGCTTGAGGAAACTTTTGGGAGAATCATTGGGTTGAAAAATCACTATAACATTGTTAAGGATTAACTGGGAGTTAATGGAAATAGAGAAATGGGAGGGTATTTATAGGAGAAGTTCAGGATTTGTTTAATAATTTCAAAATATAGTCCTTGGAAATATAGGTTATTGATAATGAAAAACTACTAGATAAATCATTGTTTTAGACATTTGGGATAAAAATTATGTTATTTTAATCCAAAAGAACTGAATTTCATTTTTATTACTTTTTTTGGCATGGAAAAGTAATGTTTCCACAAAGTAATGTTCTTAAAATAAATATTTCACTTTTAAAATATGGAAAGTCACATATATGTTTTCAAAATAAATTTATATCTATTAAAATAAAAAATATTAATAAAATAACATATTTTTGTTGTGTACTGTTTTTAATTAATTATTAATTCATTATGAAAATAATATGGTTTCATAGAATATAATGAAACCCTAAAACTGTATTTTTTACTCATCATGAAAAAATAAAGTATCTTAGAAAATTCTAATAAATTCACCATAACCAAGTCACAATGTTATAATTTAAAAAATGATGTTCATTTTATCATAAAAATCTTCTAAATATTATCATTTTAACTTTTAAATTTAAAAAAATTTATTTATTTCAAAATTGCAGTTTTAAGGCACAGTCAAATTTCTGAAACATATAAATATTTCTTAGGGCATAATAAAATTATTTTATAATTTTTTTAAATAAAAGTGTTGTCAAATAATATTTTGTTAATTCACATACTATTCATAATACCTTATTTTATAATAAAAATATTATATATTTTCTAGAAAAATATAATTATATTTTATTTGCGTCTAAAAATAAAATTATCAAATTCATCTCAATTAAACATATATTTTATTAAGAAAAATTATTATTGAAAGAAAATTAATGGATAAATGTTTTATTTATACAAATAAAATTACACTTTACATAACTATGTTCTAGACTCATAACCCCTTATTACACCTTCATATTCCCTAAGGGTAATGTGTGTGATGGTCATAGTTTCATGGGGTGGCTCAGCTAACATTGACCGAGTGGTAATATCCACTAAATTGAAATTATCCCATAGGTTATTTCATTAAAAAATCACTTATTAAAGCTTTTATTTGTTTTGGTCAAGAAAAAATCCCAGTGACGAAACCTCCCTCCCAATTTCGAACAAATGAGCTTCAAACAACACGACTCCACTAGGCAAGGCCACAATTTCTTCTTTCTGTACCAATTATCCTTTTTTCATCACTACTTATAAAAATTAACTATAAATGTAAAATTATCATCCAAGGGTTTAGTTTTCAATGGTCATGTTAAACAGTGGTCATATTTGACCAATGGTTATATAACGACCGAATCCCAATAGTCACATTTACCTTTATACCCTATAAATACCTCTTTATTCTTTCACTCAAAATTCACTAAAAATTCTCTATAAGGTTATATTTTCATTTCTTAATATTTTGAATGGTTTAATAATATTTTTTTCATTTATATATAATTTTCAGTGGTGGTGATGATTCTAGTAGATTGGGGTGATCCTAATTTTCCCATTTTATCTTTTCAATTTTATATTCTTTGTCTAATTTGATTGTTTGGGATTTTAATTGGTTTCATAGCCAAATCATGTAATCTTCATTATAAATTTTTTGGTTTATCTTTATTTTTTATGTGTATAATATAATTTAATATGTAAAAAACATATATTTAGGAAAAAAATATTATTTAGAAATTCTAGGTCATTACATTCTTCTGGCCATAAGAAATTTCAAATCATTGTATCTGTTGAGAGAAGGGAAAGGTACATCTATCTGATTGAATCTTGTAGTTCACACATCAATTATTCATATTTTTGGTTCCTTCAAAACACTTTGACAAGGTGGGTACTCTTGTTGCATTGAATCATGTCTCTACAGTACAATATCTCCACTGACTACTCCTCATAAGAGAGGTCATGTTCCAGTTTTACCACCTCTAGATTCTAAACATGCGGGGGATCAAATTTCTATTTCCTCAAGAGAGATACATGGAATAAATCATGAATATGAGATATATTTTTTGGATGTTCTAGCTAACAGGCCACTAATTTTATGAAATCAGGGATTTCAAAGGGTCCAATGTACCTTAGGATGCAATTCCCTTTCTTTACAAATCTCAAGACTCTCTTCCATGATGATATATGAAGGAAAACTCTATCCAAACATCAAACTCCAAGTCCCTTCTATAGTTGTCAATATAGATATTCTGCCGACTTTAAGAATACATTGCACGTTTTTGGTTGAAATGAACATTTTATATCATCTCTTTCACAAGATTGATCCCAATAAATTTCCTCTAAAAACTCCATCCCAGCTTGTAGGGGTACTACATAAATTTCCATATAGAGCTTCATATGTTTCCATTTGAATACTCGAGTAGAATATATTATTGTATGAGTACTCAACTAATGGAAGGTATTGATCCCATCTACCTTTAAATTCTATTGAACATGTTCTCATAAAGTCTTCAAGTTTCCAAATAGTCATTTTAGATTGTCCATCAATTTGGTGGTAATAGGTTATACTAAAATTTAATTTTGTACACCGATATTGTTGAATACTACTCAAGAATTTTGACACGAACCTTGGAGTATGATCATAAATGATCGAATGTAGAACCCCATGAAACCTCACCACTTACTTTATGTATATATTGGAATGTTTTTCAAGATATAAATATTCTCGAATAGTGAATAAATGGGTAGTATTTGTGAGTTGATCCACTATAACTCAATTCACATTATTTCAATGGAATGTTCTTGGGATAAAGATGATGAATTAAATAGTTATATTGTGATACATCCATGATTTTATGGGTAGTGGTTGAAATACCAATTTTGGAAGTTTTCACTTTACCTTCACTTTTAGACACACCCGGAACCATTTAGTGTAGTCAGAAATCTCCCTTTTTATATTATCCCACCAATAATGATCTTTTAGGTACCTAATTTTTTTTTATACTTCCACTATATATATAGAATGTAGATCCATGATATTAATCCGAAATATGCTACCTTGTCACTAGGATAGATGGGACACATAGCCTTGAATGAAATTTCAGTATAAATTATTGATCAATATTTAGTTAAAAAATCTTCACATTATTCACAACTTATATATTATTTTTTAATAAAGAATCTTCTCTTTCATAACTCTTGATATTCTCTTAAAATTATGGTGAGAAATCATTTGGAATGGGGTTGATGATCTCATGTCCCTTTTGATTCCCATGTCCAATTTTACTAGGTCCTTAACCAAAGGATATCCTTGAATCCTAATTCTTTCTAGCACAATAGGGTCTTTCCTACTTAATACTTAAATGACTTTATTTTCTCTTATGGGGTGATAATTAATTGAATAACTATAGTCTTTAAGAAGTTTCAAAAATCTCTTTTGTCTCATGTTAAATTACTTTTTATTGAATGTTTAATTCAAACTATGGTTGTCAATGTATATATCACATTTATTTCCATAAATATAGTTCCTCTAAATTTTTAGAGAAAAAATAACCCTAGCTAGGTCAAAGTCATTCATAGGATAATTCTTCGCATGTGGATTTAACTATATTTATTAATAAGAAAAATCATTATAGTTTTTTATGAGGATGAACCTAGGACCTTTCAAGAATTCATTGCTATAAAAAACAAATCCTTCTCTGAAAGAGGGTACAGTTAACAAAGGTGCAATAACCAATCTCTTCTTCAATTCTTAGAAACAATATTTACACTCTTTTTTCTAGATGAACATAGTCCCTTTTTGATCTGACTTGTTTAGTGTATTATAAATTCATGAAAAGTTTTTCACAAAACCTACTATAATATCATAATAAATTAAGGAAACTATTAATCTTAGTTACTATTGTAGGATGAGACCTCTCCTCTACAACCATTTTCTTATATGGGTCAACTAAGATTACTTTATTGTTTACAATGTGCCCAAATAATTCACCATGATGTAACCACAATTAATATTTTATGAATTTTCTAGATAGCTTCATCTTCCTCAGGGATTTCGATATAAACCTTAGATGATTATCATTTCCCTAAAATGTTTTGGAATATATTAGAATATTGTTAATAAATACTACCAAAAATTTATCAAGGTATTCCTTAAAGTATCTATTCATAAAATCCATAAATATAATTGGAGCATTGTTCAATTAAAAGGTAATAACAAAAAATCACAATTCCAATGTATTTTTTTGGAAGTATGTATTTGGAATAACATTTTATTTACCCTAAAATGATGATACCCAGATCAGAGGTCAATATTTGAGAAACATTTATCCCAAAAATGCTAGTGAAATAAATAATATATCCTTGGGAGAAGGTACTTATTCTTCATTGAAATCCCATTATGTTCCCTATAATTAGTCCACAACTGCATTGATCCATCATTATTAATCAAAAAGAGAACAAGTTACCCCCAAGGAGGCACACTTGTTTTTATAAATCTATTCTCTATAAGATCTTTAAGTTGTTCCTATAATTCCTCTAACACTATATTTTCCATTCTATAATGGGTCGTTCAAATTGGCATGGATCCATGTATGATCTCAATAGAGAAATATAGCACTCTCTTTGGGGGAGATACAGGTGACTCTTGAAAATATATGTCAATTTATTATTGAATGATAAGGAAATTCTCTATATTTATACATTAATTTCATTCTATCTCTCCATCGATCATCTCTATAAAGAATGCTATAGTTAGTGATTCTTGAAAAATCTTAGGGTGGGATATCTCTCCTTTGAAAATGATTATAGGTTGTGCATTAAATACCATTAAAATTTCCTTTATTCTGCAGTTGATCTTAGAATTATACTTTGAAAGCCAATGTATCCCTATTATAGTTTAAAATTAAACCATGGGAATGGATAATATATTTGTGATGAGATTTTACTCTCAAAAATCAATACAAGAGTTTCTATACACCGTTGATGCTAGGACAATCCCTATGGGAATATTGAATGATAACTCTAATTATATTAATTTATGTACTTATTCTATATTCTTTGAAAACATGGATGAAATAAATGAATGTGTTGAACTAGAATCAAACAAATTACTTGTTATATTTGAGAGAAAAACGAGTGTACCTTCCCCCACATCATTTGGAGAATCCACTTCATCCATTATGATAAGAAATGATAGACTATTCTTACTTGGCCTATTCTAAGGTGGATGGTGGTTCCCCAATATTATCTTATGATTTGGACATTTATTGGAAAAGTAAAAAAGCTATCCACACTTAAATCATTGAACTTATGGTTGGTCGTATGCCATCTTTCCTTTTTTGTTAGTATTGAAAAGTTAAGGATTCACCACCCCATGATAGTTTCAAGCTATATGCCGGTATATTCCATAATTTTAGCATTTTACACGCCCAAGAAATAAATTCCCTGAATTCTTATTACAACATTTTCTACTTGTGTGGAGTTTCACATCTTTCATAATCTTCCATGATCAAAGTTACTCCCAGAGTTCCCTCTATTGATATCTTATTTTCATTCAATATATATGACCACTCCATCTCTATAAACTCCAATTCAACCTTTATATAACTCTTAACTATCCATTAACACCATTCACAGTATCTCTTTTCAATATTCCTAAATAGATGGGGGTATTAGTCCACTGAATAATCTATTATCCATTCTGTTAGGATCCATAAAAAGTTGTAGGTGTATCGAGCAAGTCTTGTGAAGTTCATCTTACAGCTCCCATCAATTATTTTTCCTTCAAGTTAAGTTTAAGGAATTTATTATCCATTTTAGTTCTCATATAATGTGGTAAATTTTATTTAAAAAGACCCCCCGAACTCTTATCTTTGCATAGAATCAATATCCTTTATTCGATTCAAGTTTTTAAACAGTTCCCACCACTGATCTGCTTCTCCTTCTAAGAAGTAAATTGTGAGGGTTAATTTCCCTTACTCTAAAAAATGGAGTACAAAAAAGATATTTTATATAGAGATTATCCATTGTTCATAAATCAATGGGTTAGTAGATCCACTAAAAGAAGGTGTTCATTGATGCATGAAGAACTCAACATAAAGTTGTTCCCCTCGAATTTAATCTAGTCTCTCAACTTGATTTTAGTTATTTTTCATTACTAAAGTTAGTTGATTCATCATCCTCAGGAAGTTTTCCATTCCATATTCTATTGGAACTCCTTTAGTGAATCACCCATTCTCTCATCATTTATGTATTTCCTCCCATTTCCTAACATTTTTCTAAAAGATGAGAACCTTAGTGAGAAACATGTTATTTTTAAAAATCTTATAATTTAAAGGGATTTTGTGTCTTAAAACATCATGAATAAATATGTTATTAATATCTTATAATTACAATTTAATTTTTTATATACCCTTCATAATGGATCATAAAAATAATGTGATTAACCAAAAATATCCCCCAATAGTGTCAAACTAGGAGTGAAGCAAGGATTATAGTCACACACCAGTTCTTATTCGAGTCTAACACAAAGTGGTGCTTTTGTGTGTTACCCCTAGATACATCTATTCCAGAGACACAACCAAATGTTCATATCCAATAGGGTTTTTTTACTTGGAAACTTCTTACATAATACTTCACCAAAATACCATGATTTTTTCATATATTTTGAATTTTCCATAGGGTTCATGCTGAAGTGTTCAAATCTTAATTTCATAAAACAACTAAACTGTCCATTGATACAAACTATGGAATCCCACCTTTTTATTACATAACATTTCATTACTTGGTACCAAAATATGATCTTTTAAAGTTTATATTCTTATAAATAAGATACATAATACATGAAAACATAAAAAATTCTTCTCAATCCACTTGAAATACATCTTCATGGGTTCATTATAGGTTACTTTTACTACAACTCATATCCTAGGGATATACATCAATGGTAAGGGGTGAGAATGAAGCCCAGTAAAGGAATAAATAGAAGATACATATAACATGTGATATTGAGACATATCAAAAAGAACACGAGGTATAACAATAATGAATTAGATAGAAGAATAACATAATATTAATAACATGAATGATAATATGAAAATTAAGGTAAATCATTTAAATGGTACATTCATAAGATTTTCAACAAGGTTTATCACTAAGGTGTCATAAATAAAAATTACCAAGGTTATTCACCAAGGTATCATAAACCATGTCATATTTAGAGATTAAATTCTTTACCTAATGAATTAGAGTGATATCAGGGAACACCATTCATATGAATTAATTTCATGTTAACCACATATATCATAATAAAAAAATTCTGTAATAACCTATGGAGAAATAAGAATGGGTTTTTATCAAAATCTTGGCATATAAAAAGGTTTAAAGACATGATCATTACATCATTTTTAACCCATGAAAGGAATTGTGAATTTCATAAATGTAAATTACTGAATAAAAAAAAATCCATTTTTAAATATTATTTAATACCTATTAAAAATAAAATATGTTCGGGCATTAAAATAAAAAAGAAAAGAAAATTTATCACGTAAAATAAGGAAATTTGAGAAGTAAATTTGGCAGCACGATGAGTATAAAACATGGTTTTATAAAATTTTAAAATGAGAGGGTAAAAGGGACTATAACTCATAAAAGACTCTTCTTAAAGTAATGAGATAATATAAAGTTTAAAAAAATTAATTTGGTATTTATAAAGCATACCCAAAAAATGGAACATGAATGGAAAAGATAAGTGAAGTTTTTCCCTTACCTAGAAGAGTTGTTCCCCAAACATGAGGATGGAACCATGTGGGATTGAGGATAGCTTGGGGGAACTCCCTTAGATAAAAAATAATCATAAAATTGTGAATGATAAATTTGATGCAAGAGGAAGTGGAGAAATGGGTGGGTATTTATAGGAGAACTGGATGATTTGATTAATAATTTCCAAATATAGGCCTTGGTAATCTAGATTTTGGAAAATAAAAATCCATTGGTATACCCATGTGTTTTTCAATGGGTTTAAAAATTTGGGATCCAAATTATATTATTTTAATCCACGAGATCCAAAAAATGTTTTTTACTAATTTTGGTATGAAAATATATATTTTCCACAAAGTATTTTTTTAAATCAAACGTTTCATTTTAGACTTTTGAAAGTCACTCATATGTTTTGGAAATTGAATAAAATATATTAAAATAAAAAATATTAATAAAATAAAATATTTTAGTTCATGAATTATGATTCAAAAATTATTAAATCATTATGACATAAATATTATTTCCTAAAATATACTAAATCCCTAAAACTATATATTTTTACTATTTACAAAAAATAAATTATTTTATAAAATTCTCATAAATAACCCCAAACAAATTTTGAAATGATGATTTAAAAAATGAAATTTATTTTATGAGAAGAATTTTATAAATATGATAATTTAAATATTAAATATAAAAAACTTATTTATTTAAAAATAAATGTTTTTAAGGCACATTCAAAATTTTTTTGCTTAGAATAATTTCTTAGGCCATTATAAAAATTATTTTATCACTTATTATGTATATAAATGTGTTTGAAAATATTATTTCATTAAAAAAATACTATTCAGAATAATTTGGTTTATTATAAAAATTGTATATATTTTCTAGAAAATTAAAATAATGTCTGATTTTCATCCAAAAATAAATTTATAAAATTCATATCAATTGAAAATATATTTTTTTAAGAAAAACTATTATTAAAATGAAATGATGGAATAAAAATTTTATTTACCCAAATGAAATTACACTTTATGAAACTAAGGTTTGGAAATGTAACCCCTTATTAGACCCGCATACACCCTAATGGTAAGGTGTACGATGATCGTAGTTTTACGGGGTAGCTTAACTAACATCAAATGAGTGGTAATATTCACTAACTAGAACTTATCATGAAGAAAATTTCATTCAAGATTAACACACTAAATCAAAACATGGGATTTATTAAGCGTGAAACCAAATGATGATACCACCCTCCCATGTTTGGACAAATAAGCTTCAAACATCTTGACTATATTGAATGATGCCATAATTTTTTTTATCAATTGTCCTTTTTTGTTACTTATTTTAAAAACTAATTAAAAATATAAAATTATCACCTGATGACAATGTTTTGAATGATCATATTAACCAACTATCATATTTGACAAACAGTCATATAACGATCAAATCTCAATGGTCTCATTTACCCTTATACCCTATAAATACCACTTCATTATTTCACTCAAAAATCACTACAAATTCTCTCTAAGGTTTTATTTTCATTTCTTAAGTTTTTGATTGGTTTAATAATATTTTTTTTCATTTTTATAGAATTTTCAGTGGGGGCGATGTTCTTGTAGATTGGGGTGATTTATATTTTTCCGTTTTAGATTGTTTGATTTTATATTCATTATCTAGTTTTAATGGTTGGAATTTTGATTAGTTTATTAGATTTCTAATGTAATGGTCCTTATAATTTTTTTTGTTTTATCATTATTTTTTATATGTATAATATTTCATAATATAAAAAATAAATCTATTCAGGAAAAAATATCATTTTGAAAGTTTGGTTCATTACACCAATCAACCACTTTATCCCATCTTGAGGGTTATTAAGAGGTCAAAACATCACACAGGACCATTATAAGGGTTCTTGGGGGGCGCAATCATAAAATAAACCATCCCAAGTTTTCTTAGATGATCTAATACACACACTAACCCAAAATGTGGATTCTTGGGAGGTCAGACATTCAAAAAAATTTATCCCCACACACTTAAGGTAGGCCAAAAAAATTTACAAGCACAAGAAAAAAAATTCACAAGAAAGGGGAAACACCACATCATATCCCCAACTCAACATCTCACATAAAAGGGATATCATCACAATCAAACTGAACCATTTTTCTTGTGTTCATCTTTACTTTAAACTTCATACATAGGAAAACATCACCCAATCCCTTAAAACATTCATCCAAGCTATTATACCTCATCCTAAGCCTAAACGGCACTTTCCAAGACTATTTTCCCAAGAAGTCTACCTAACCCATATGCCCCAGAACAAACCTCCCACTCACCAGGTTAAGTCAAACATCTATGTAAAATCACAATTAAAACCCTTAAAATAATTATCCAATCCATCTTGTCCCAATATAGACTAAAACAACACATTCCGGGTTTGTTTACCATAGTCAATGGCCCTAATATTATCATCGATATATAAGCCTCATCTATCATGTATTTAGCACATTAATAATGGGATTAACTCCCTAAAACATCATGTTATCTAACTTGTATTTCCATTCCTCAACTAAGACTAATAAACTTATTCCAATCTCAAACACATATACAAAAAGATTCATGTGCATTATTGGAACAAGGTTTTTTTAAACCATTTTCATGGAATAAATCCCATACTACCCCACTTAAGAGCCTCATGTATTGATAAATTTCTCTCCTAATAATGATGAAATTGAAATAAAATGTCTTATGAGGTTGTGTACACACACACATGCAGTCAATGAATACCATTTTATATAAAATATATAAAATTGTAAATACCTTCTACCTCATCCATGATGATGTAGCATTGTAAAAAATCTCCAATTTAATAGAGCCTCGCACACCATATCTATGATAAAATGCCTAAATTCATAAAATTTGGGTTAAATTAAAGTAAAATATGGTAAATCATGGGTTTACGGAAAGTATGATGTTATAAATACATATAGGAATCAACCATAATTAATGAAACTTGGAACACCAATGGAATAAGATTGGGTGTTCAAAAAATTATAAGACTCCCCCTACATCACCTGGTAAAAATGAGTTTAGAGGAGAATAGAGGATGTGAAATAATGGTTTACTTGAGTTAAATTATTTTCATAAACCAAATAAAAATAATCCAACTGACCCATCATCTAGCCAATTCATCCAACCAGCCTATTGGAAAACTTTTTATCCCACCAGCTAGATGGTGACTGATGCAACAGCCTGCCCATCCTGACTTTCCTCAATTTATTTTTTCAATGAACTGAGTCACCATCCAACCCTTGAGTCATTTTAAAAAACACCACTTATAGAAATTCAAAAATTCAAACCCCCAATGTAAACCTTGGTCCTCAAAATGAATCATCCACCAAATGAAATATCATATTACTTCAGAAATTCTCCAAACTATAATGATGAAATTTATTATAAACTCCACCTATAATAAATTATCACTCTTGAGATGTTCCTACATAATTCTACCTAGTAAAACATAAACCATTTACCTGATGTTAAAATACCATTTCAAGACCACTTTGGGATACTTCCATGCGATAACAAATTTGAATATGAGGCAATACCTTTCCTCATAGCCTTTTGCATACTTTGAGTTCACAACACATATTTGATGCTCCATAAAAAATGAACCTTGATCACGTATAACATATCAATAATGAACTGAAGAATATGTCTAAATAACCTCCTAGATTCACAAAAAAATCACTGACTCTCATCATTGTTCCACCCTACAGTCTATGTCTCCCTCCACTTGTTAGTGCAACCAATTCACATCAATTAGCCACTGTTGATATCTAAACATAGGAATAATTCAATTTTTGGTATAATTTTATCATTTATATGCATGGTTAACTACAACTATCCCCAATACATGGGTAGGGTCTTCCAACATGTCACACCCAACATATACCACCAGATTCCATCACAAGAAGATCGAAATCATAGATCACCTTGATTCCCGCCAAACATAGGTACCAACTTGAACTACTAATGGTTCATGCCTAGGATCAGATCATATAATACCAATAAATGCTTTAAAATTTTATAACCTTTCTAAACATACCACCAAGATAATTAACTTAACAAACCTTCTAAAATCAAACATCCCCCAGACCCACAGGCTGACTCCACCTACATGACCAAACATGAACCCTTGATGCACCAACATGCCTACAAAAACTATAGTTCAATCCTTGAACCACAAAAAAGTCCAAATATTAAATTATTAAAATTTTATCCACCTCACCACATTCATATATACCTAATAGCACTATTTAGTCCTTCTTTGGATGACTTTACTCAAAGGAACTCAACCTCACCCACTGATGTGCTATCACCTGCCAATCATGATGCCTTAAAACTCGAGAAATGTGAAACATTCAATACATATAGAAACCCATAAATTTTCATACATCAATATTACATCATATTAGTTGAATATTTATTAAATAACATTACGATCCATGCCAAAACAATAAAGATTAAAATTCTTTGGAAACTTGGATAAAAAAATGATTGGTTCATAAAATTTTTACATTGTCTCCCACCTATATCTTCATAACTAGATCCCTTAGAAAAATTATACACTAAAAATTTATTCATAGAATAGAGAAAGAAATTCATAAGAAAGGGTGATATTAGATTCTAAGTAATGTTAAACAAGGGAGATATTAATGATTACTTATTCATAACATGATCATAATGGTATTAAAATATGATATTGACATTTGAAACCCATAACTAGCATATCATAGATCATAATACTGACTCATTACATAAATCAAGGTTGTTAATAAGGTGTGAATCAAAAAGTTATATAAGAAGATGATCCAAGATAAAAAACAATTAACATATGTCAATGTTATAAAAATGTTTCATAATAAAAATCATAGGAATATTATGTCAAGGATACCCACCAATATGTTCATAAAATGTTAGGCTTGGGCTAAATGCAAGTGTTCCTACTTCAGGCCTATGATAACCTCTTTTATACTCTCTCTAGGGCTTGGGATATCCTCATATATACCATTTGAGCTCATATAACACTAATATTTACTCAATTCATTTGAGGGATATATTATTCTAGGACAACCCCTAAAATAATCATAAATCCCTTAATGTGTATGCCAAAATATCATAAATACGTTCATCATTACATAACCCATGGAATGGAAAATGGGATTCAGTGATATTTCATCATCATAATCATAAATATTATAGATAAATAATAATGACGGGTTCATTGGATTATATCCATAGTAAAGCATAAATAACATAAAAGGATGTTATCATAGATTAAAAATTACATTAAAGTATTAGTGGAATATTTCATACAATTTTTTTAATTATTAAATAACATATTAAAAAATAAAAAATTCCCAAATATTAAAGAAACCATTTTATTTGAAAAAAACTTTTAAAAAAAGAAAATGAAACAAAAAAATATTGATAAGTCATTATGGTGGGAAATTCCATTCATGATGTAAATGGTAAAACAATGATTCCTTTCATATTTTTTATAAAACCTCAAAAGTACATAATTAAAAAAATAACTAGAATATTCATTTTAAACCATTTTTAAAGAAAAAAACATAGGTAAAAATAAATTTTAAAATTCACAGGTTAATAGTAAAAAAATTATTCCGAATGTTTTCAGTGAACATGAACATAGAAAAAAGGATTTTCAACCGAGGAGAGAAATAAAATCAGTTTTCCAAAAAACAAATATTTTAGCCTCTTGAGTACAAAAAGTGAGAGAAATGAAAGGAAAAAATGTATTAAAAAGAAATAAACACAGGGTATTAAATTTAAATTTATGTATTAGAAATTTACTATGTAGTTTCCTATAATTTAAATACAAGCATAAATAATCCCTATTAAAATGAGATTGAAATATAAATCTATTACCTCGTGTTTTACTTATTTCCAAAGTTCTATAACTTCCCATATAATAAATTTAAATTTTTTATACTTATATGAAATAGGGGTAAATTTCTAAAAATATCTTAGGTGATCCAATTTTTACATTTCAACATCCATTTTTTAATAATTCCTTCTTAAATTTGTCGTTTCCTAGTGTAAACTGTTTCATTTTTCATAATAATTTTAGTTTGTTCATTCTGGTCCTTTAGCTTTGATCATGCTTCCATAATATCAAAAATATTATTTATGATATAAATATCATATATATTTACTATATACATATTTATAATAATAAAAAAGGAAAATATAAAAAAATGAATTCCATCATTCATGGAGACGCTAGGTCGTACGTAGGAATTTAAGCTATTTTATCCTTTCCATAGAAGGAATGTAGGAAAGTTAAATAATAATTAAAAATTATAAAATCCTTATTATATATTATATATCATATATCACTAGTACAAAAACAGTTTTTTACGTCGATTATTTTTTCTTTTTCACATCCGTTTTGAACCGACGTGTTTGCGAGCAACTTTAAAAATATTCTTTTTAAAGTCGGTTTTTTATTAACCGATGTTATAAATAATTTTTTCATGATTTTTCACATCTGTTATTTAAAAACCGATGTGAAAGACCGTCCATTTTTCAAAAAAAATGATGTTGAAACTCTATATTTCATGTCCCTTTTTAAATATCCGATGTGAAAATCATAAAAAACAAACTTTTTGACGTCGGTTATTTAATAAACGATGTGAAAAAAATTATTTTTTTGATTTTTCTCTTCGATTTTTTAAAAACCGACGTGAAAGACCATTCGTTTAAAAAAAATGATGACTGAACTCTATTTTTCACATCGTTTTTTAAACAACCATAGTTAAAAGGAATTTTTAGGTCTTTTATTTAATAACTGATGTGAAAAATGTTAACCCTATTGTAGATAATTTTGAGAGCTTTGATTTGATAGGTCGTAGAGCTAAAACGGAGTTACGGTTCAAAACTTACGACTACCAAAAAATTCAAATTTTTTTTTTCTGAGGAAACATCGAATGAGCCCACGAAAGCTTCGTCTTAAAAGGATTTTTTGAATTCGAAGGAGTATTTTTAGTTTTACCCTAATAAGAAACATTATTATTTATTATAATAAAATAATAATCATTAAATTGTATATGAATTAAGAAAACTAATCATAAAAAACATAAATCATGGGAAAATAATGACTAATGCCTTGATGAGATCGCTGAGTGAAGAACTTCGTCTTAAATGAATTTTCTGAATCCGAAGGATGAATTGTAGTTTTAAATTGATACGAAACAATATTATTAATTATAATAAAATAAGAATCATTAAATGGAATAATAATTAAGAAAACTAATCATAAAAAACATAAATCATGGAAAAATAATAACAAATACCTTAATAAGATCGTAAAAAGAAGAATTAATGGATTCATAATGAAGATCAGATGAGTTGACTCAGTTGGATGGTTATGGTTGAAAGAAATGATTGTAAATAATGTTAACCATATGTGCATAATGAAAACATATAAATGATATGGTAAAAGAAAACGCGATATTAAATGTTTTATGCGGCAATCAAAAATTTAAGTTTCGCGCTGTAAAAAATTGAAATTCCGCATTGGCAGGATAAAAAACTTATCATTCACATAGGTTATAAAAAAACCGATGTGAAAGTTAAAATTTTTAATCAAGCCAATATTGAGATCAATTTTTTTACAACGCGGCATTGAAATTTTCAATTGCCGCCTAATATTTTGTATACTGCACATTTATTTTCAAGCGATTTTCGCTGATTTTTCACGTCGGTTATTATATAACCGACCTGAAAAATAAATTCTTAGAACTTTTTAATGTCGGTTATATAAGAAACGATGTGAAAAATAAATTTTTATAACTTTTTCATGTCAGTTATTAAATAAATGATGTGAAAAATTAATAAAAAATGCAGTTAATTTCTTAATCTTCTAGTTCACTAGTCACAGAGCTCAAATAGAGTTACAGATCATGAGTTATGTAACGACTCGAATCCGGAGCCCTTCCACTGGCGCCCCGTACCCAGTTCACCACATGACCTCAAGCGCGTTTCCCCAAACGCCAGAGGCTGCCGACTAGCAACGAGGTCCTTGTTGAGTCAGTGGGGAAACTATGCCCTCATTTGGTAAAGTATGAAGTGGAAGAATAAACATACAAAATAGCGGAAGCAGTAAATAGAATGCAACAACTGAACTTAAAGTAAAAGAAAGGTCTGATATAACAATGATTTAGGATGGTACATGTGTCTATGGAAAGCAGTAAGCAAAAAAACATATTGAAATACAACTGAAACAAAAGTACTAAAAATAAACAGCAACTCCAACAGCATCGCGGGCCAAGACCCTGTCCCATGCTCTCCATCTTTGACCATCAATCAGGTACCTGAGGTTGAAGGGCCACAATCCCTACCTAAACCTGCAACCATATAATCTGTTTTGGCCGAAAATCAGGACCCAAACAGGGTGTTAGACTAATCCTAGTAGGCAACCACCACAAGATTTGTGCCCTACTGTCAGTGAGTGATATAGAAAAAGTAAAGGTAAACAATGCAGTAAAAAATTCTACCAACTACCATTCACATTCATTTAATTACACAACCATTGAAAACCAGCAAAGTTTTCTATTCCAAGATAAGAAATTAACACAACATGTATCTAAAAAGACTACCTAACACAAGCAGTACAAAACCCAAGTTTGTTCTTTGGCTTGGTGGACTCGTCACAACCAACCATCAAAAATCACACTGACTCTCTGGGTGGCTTAAACTAGCAGACCCCTATAGTCCAGTAATCAAACAAGGCACAAACACTCTGGGAAGCTCTTACGTCAATTCCCCTATGGTCTTGCAATAATAGCTACAGACTCTCTGAGGAAGCAGTTACGTCTAATTCCTCATGTGGTCTCGATGCGTGGGTAAACTAAGAACAATATTGGGAAGAAAAAAGTCTGATTCCTATAGGTTCTGCGTACGAAACTAAAACCAACAGACCCTCTAGGGAATCACTTAATCATCTATTCCCTCTTTGATCTCCCGCACCAGGTTCTCACGACCCTGAGTAGTCCAGTCGTGCGTAATCGACTGTTAGCAGCCCTAAGTAAGTTAAACAACTACTTGGATAATAGCTTCAAAATGAATCCACAATCATATTAATAGTAGGCAATACATGCAATCAAGTCAACAGGCATACTAGCAATGCAATAGGGGTTGCCTTGTAGGTAAACCATGCCAAATGGCAAACAACAACCAAAACAAGGGAAAACACCCATGGGGTGATCCTCAAACATGCTAACAAACAATTATTAATCATCTAATAACCTCAAGCATACAAGCAATCTAAGGAAGATAAATAAACAGTATAAAAACCCTAACCCGGGATACCCGATACATGGGTATCCGGCACTTTTGCAACCAAAACTCAAAGAACTTCAACATAGGGAAACAAACCACCTACCGCGATCCTTAGAGATTGATATACTTGAACCTCGGCCCGTGAATCGTCCTAAAACGGAGTAGATCTGCAAAAACGTCTAAAATGATCAACCTCAGATAACTCACGCGAGAGGAAGAATCAGGAAACGAGGATAAAGAAGAACCAAGAACTCACCGCTGTGATTCTTCTGCAATCGACGGAGTTCGATTCGGAGAACCGGTGACAGATCGGTGGCTCGGAGAAGAATCAGCCTCCTCAGACGCTTTGGACGGAAATAGGCAGAGAAAAAGGTGTTTACGAGCATTAGGCATGACCCCGGTCCGATTAATGAAATAAAAAGAAAGTACACAGCCTGTACTTCAACTTTCCATACCCCGAAATAACCGGCCCCCACCTCAGACTTACACACCATGTGTATAGCCCGAACATGTCCAATCACACAGCTTTGAGTGACAAAGGAGTACACGGCGTGTACTCATAAGGTACACGACGTTTAATCTAAAAATTTCCAGGTACACACCATGTGTGGGGCCCGGTCTCGGCCAAGACATGGCTTAGAGTGGACGAGGAGTACACGGCGTGCTCATAAAGTACATGGAATGTACTCTGAAAATTTTCTAGATTCTCCATTTTTCCTTAAAAATCCCATAAAAGAAATCCGTACCTGAAACCGAAGCTTCGGGTTCTTAAAAACTTCCCCCATTAAATAAATTCGTCCCAGAATTTCCCTAGAAAGGCGTAGAAGAAGAAACATGGAATAACTCTGGCCACTGTGATCGCATATCATCCTCCCCCTCCCAAGTCTCATCCTGTATACGGCCGTGCTGCCATAGCACCCGTACCAGAGGAACAGACCGGCCACATAGCACTTTTGTACTACGATCAACAATCCTGATAGGATGCTCCTCGAAATATGCATCCTGCTCCAACTCAACCTCTTTAGGATGCAAAACATGATACGGGTCTGAGAAATACCGTCGAAGCTGAGAAACATGAAAGACGTCGTGCATCGCCTGGTATCTCTGAGGTAACTGCAACCTGTAAGCAACCAGCCCGACTCTCTCCAGAACCTCAAACGGCCTGACGTATCTTGGTTAAAGCTTACCCTATCTCAGAATCCTCTTGTGTCCCAACCTCGGTGCCACACATAGGAAAACCTGATCCCCAACCTCGAACTCCAGAGGTCGTCTCCGCTGATTAGGATAAGACTTCTGTCGAGACTGCGTTGTATCCATCCTCTTCCGAATCAGCTCTATTTTCTCTGAAGTCTCCTAAACAAGAAGAGGCCCCAACAAAGCCTCCTCTCCTACCTCTAGCCAGCATAAAGTTGATCGACATGACCTACCGTACAAAGCCTCGTAAGGTGCCATCTGAATAGTCCCCTGAAAATTGTTGTTGTAGGCGAACTCCACCAGAGGAATATGCTTCTCCCAAGAACTGCCAAAGTCTAGAAAACAAGCTTGGAACATATCCTCAAGCACCTGTATTGTACGCTCGAACTAGCCATCAGTCTGGGAATGGTATGTTGTACTCAAAAGTACCTATGTACCCAATGCCCTCTATAGCCCCTTCCAGAAGTGTGAAGTAAAACGCGCATCCCTGTCTGAAACAATGGAGTGTGGAACTCCATGTAGATATACAATCTCCCGGATGTACAACCGTCCCAGCTCATCAACACTGAAGGTCTCCTTGATCGGAAATAAGTGTGAAACCTTCGTGAGCCTAACCACTACAAACCAAACCACATCATTTCCTCAAGGAAATCTCGGTAACCCTGTCACGAAGTCCATCGTGAAATCATTCCATTTCCACTCAGGAATGGGTAACTGTTGCAAAAGCCCTGCTGGTCGATGATGCTTTGCCTTCACCTACTGACAGGTGGAACACCACATAACAAAACCAGCCACATCCTTCTTCATACCTATCCACCGATACTGGCGGTGCAAGTCTCGGTACATTTTGGTTACACTAGGATGAACTACCCAAGATGAGGCATGAGACTACCGCATCAGCTCCTCTCGTATGTCTGCTAAAACCCATATGCGGCCATGAAAACATACCACCTCATCATTTCCCACTGTCCAACCTGGAGTAGGGTCTCCATCTGACACACCCTCCCATAAGACTAGGCCTTCAGGGTCTGATAGATGCCTCATTCGAACTCGATCAAAAAGGGTAGAGGTAACAACTATGGAAGAAAGAACCGTCTGACCCTGTCTGTCGTGTACCTCCAGATGCATCTTAGAGAATAGAGCCATGAGCTTCCATTCACTACTGGCTTCCTGAACTTCCTATAACTGAGTCCTCCTGCTCAGTGTGTCCGCCACAGCATTTCCCTTTCCAGGCATATAAGCAAGCTCCAAGTCGAAAGACTGTAGGTACTCGACCCACCTCTGCTGTCTCAGATTCAAGTCACGCTGCATGAAGATATACTTGAGGCTCTTGTGTCTAATATATACCATGAAATTCTCTCCCATGCGATAGTTCCTCCAACAACACAAAGCATGAACAACAGTAGCCAACTCCAAATCGTGTGTAAGGTAGTTCTTCTCAAGTGGCCTCAACTACCGAGATCCGTACACGACATAACGATCTTCTTGCATAAGCACTGCTCCAAGACCTATTCCATATGAATCACAGAAACTGTATAACTCTTGCCCGGCTCTGACAGAACTAAAATCGGTGCTGAAGTCAATCTCCCCTTCAGCTCCTGGAAGGCTGAGTCACAGGATTATAACCAAATAAACTTCACCCCCTTCTTAGTCAAGACCTTCAACGGTGCTGCTAGGCGTGAGAAGTCCTGTATAAACTGCCTTTAGTAACCAGCCAGCCCCAAGAAACTATATACCTCGAAGATGTTCTTCAGCTGCTCCTAGGTGACTACTTCTCTACCCTTCTCTAGGTCTACTGATACTCTTGTCTCTGAGATGACATGACCCAGGAAGTGTATCTCATCCATCCAAAAGTGGCACTTTGAGAGTTTATCATAAAGCTGATGCTCCCTTAGTGTACTCAAAACGATCTCAAGATGGGTTGCATGGTCGTGTCGAGTTTGAGAGTACACCAAGATATTTTCCACGAAGACCATGACGAAGGAATCCATGTAAGGATGGAACACTCGGTTCATCAGTTCCATGAAAACTACTGCTGCGTTCGTAAGGATGAACAACATAACCATATACTCGTAGAGGCCATACCTTCTTCTGAAGGCTGTCAGGGGTATATCTGAAGGCCTAACGCACAACTGATGATAGCCAGATCTCAAGTCGATCTTCGAGAACACCCAAGCTCCTCGAAGCTGATCGAAGAGATCATCAATCCTCGACAAGGGATATCGGTTCTTGGCCGTCAACTAGTTGAACTTCTAATAATCCATGCAAAGCCGTAAGGTACCATCCGCCTTCTTCGCAAACAACATAGGTGAACCCCAAGGGGATGTACTGGGTCGGATGAAACCCTTAGCCTGCAACTCCTCCAACTGCTTCTTGAGCTCTTGCAACTCAGGCATAACCATCCTATATGGAGGTATGGATACCGGTGCGGCTCCTGGCATAAGCTCAATCGAGAAGTCTACCTCATGTTCTGGAGGCAAACCTGAGAAGTCTTCTGGAAATACATCTGGAAAGTGATCAACCACTGGAGGAAAATACATCTGAGAGGTCCCCTGATCATCCAGGTATAAACTGGAAATCTGGGCCGTAACTCTACCCAACTAATGATGCTCTGGTCCAGCTCTGCTTGCCTGGACATACCATTCTCCCTTGTGAAGAAAAGACCTGCCCTTTGGTGAAGTGAAGCTCACCCTCCGACGATAACAGTCGACAAAGGCCTGAAAAGGAACTAGCCAGTCCATTCCGAGTATGAAATCATAACCTGTCAACTCTAGGACATAAAGTTCCCACATGAAGTGACACCCACCAACCCCAAGGGGTCACTCCTTGCACTGACGCACATTAAAGGTTCTATGTCCCAAAGGAGTGTTTAATGCCAAAGTATCCTCATAAGTAAAGACAGTGAGTATAAGGCTCTCCATAGTGTGCCCAGAAATAAAGCTATGAGAAGCTCCGGTATCGAAAAGTGCAGAAGATAAATCTAAGGCTACTAGGATCATACCTCAAACTATGGAAGGTCTAGGATCCTGCTCTGGATGAATCTGATCTACTGCAAACATCTGGCCAGTACCACGGCCCTGTGTAGCAGCCTGATATCCCTGAGCTGATCCTCCTTGAGCCTGACCACCGTGTCCGTGACCTCTACCCTAGCCTGAATGACCTGAATAACTCCAGCCTCCAGTCTACTCTGGGACTGGTAATCCTGCTCCTGAACGAGGGGTAGAAATATATCCTCCTTCACTAGCCGCTGGAAGAAGACCCTTGCAAAAAATGCTCCAGATGACCCATCTTGCCACAAGCTCGGCACACCACTGGATCTCTTGGGCACTAAGTCTTCTTATGACCTCTCTTTCCACACTGATAGCATACCACCAGGTTTCCAGAAGGAAGATCCCGTCCTCCAAAAGATATACCTCACTTCCTCGAGTCACCTCGAGTAGATTCTCGGTGGCGCTTCCTGCTGTCAGTATGAAACGACTCAGCCTTGGGTGCTGAACCGCCCTGGTCAACAACTCCAGTCTCCCTCAAATTTCTTTCAGTAATCAGTGCCTGGTTGAATATTAGAGTAATAGAAGTCAACTGGAAAACTTTCACCTATGATTTGATCTCTGGTTTGAGGTCTTCCTCAAACTTCCTCGCTAAAAACAGCTTGTCATTTCCCAGAACGAGGGCGAAACGCTGCAACTCCATGAAGTGGGAGAAATACTCCATAACAGAAAGAGTACCCTACTGCAGGTTCATGAACTCTCTGGCTCTGTCGGCCCTCATCGTCACCAGATAGAAGTAGTCATAGAACGTATGCTGGAACTCGTCCCAAGCCATAGTCCGCTGGCGCCCTGCCTGTGAGACTACATCCCACCATCTCTTGGAAGAATCTCGCAGCACATAAGTTGTGAGCTTCACCCATCTGTTTGGGGGTGTCTCCAGATGCTCGAAGATGGAAATCATTGTTTCTAGCCACGACTCTGCAACCTGAGGTCCTCCATCCCCTGTGAAAGTGGAAGGATGCTGCTACTGGAAGACTCACGTCAGCTCTTCCATAGACGGGGTAGGATACTAAGCTCCCTGGAAGGTCTTCATGAACCTCATGAAACCCTCTCTGAACTGAGCGTCCACACCAGTGTCCGGAATTACTGCAGGTTCCATATCCGGAATAATCGGTGGAACTATAGGTAGTCCCTGGTCTGCCGTATTAGGCGTACTGCCGCTTCCTGGTTCCTGGCGTGCAACAGGAGGACGTCTTGGTGCCATAACCCTGAAAGCTCAAAATCACACTCCATATTTAGGATCAACAAGGACAGAAAACACAAGAGTACAAAACATGGACATGAGAGAGAAACACTTAAACTTGAAAAAGTTAACTACACGACATGTATTTAAACTACACAGCGTGTTTATTAAAGCCATTTACATGGGCCTGCAATTCTGGCACCATTGGTCTAGAACGTTGCAGACTACACGACGTGTTGTGCCCAAACACGGCGTGTACTTGGACTCCACTCCCCTGCCCAAGTCTCTTTGCACGGCTAACCTACACGATCCTCCAAAAAATAGACTACATGGCGTGTGCACTGAGGACACGATGTGTATAAGCCAAGCTTCGGAGGTCCGTGTAACAGGTTACACAGCCGGCCACATGGCTACCCCCTTACACGACGTGTTCCGAACAAACACGGTGTGTATTGGAGGAGATAACACCGACCCGTGTTGTTCATGACACGGTCTGGTACCTAGAAGAAAACTACATGGCATGTTCTTCTAATACAGGACGTATACCAGACAGGCTTGGCGACCCGTATAGCAGGTTACACGGCCGGCTACATGGCTGATCCCTTACACGGTGTGTTCCGAAAAAACACAACGTGTATAATTATGGATAACACCGACCCGTGTTGTTCGTGACACGACCGGGTACTCAGAAGAAACCTACACGGCGTGTATTTATAACACACGACGTGCACTACACGAGCTTCCCCAACCCGTGTTGTTGGCGACACGGCCGGGTACACGGTTGAATACCACATGTTGTGTACATAAGGTACATGGTGTGTCCCCAAAGATTTTTTGACACCCAAGGTTTGTTTTACACAGATAGTAACACGGTTTAAAAACTACATGGCATGTATGGAGGAAGTACACGCCATGTATTCTGGGTTTTTTCGGGCAGTAGCTCTGAAACTGCTCCAAACGCTAGAAACACTAAAAAAACCAGCTATGTGCCAAATTACGATCCGCGGGGGCCCATACTCCCTGCGAATCAAATCTTGGCATCATCATAATGCATACAACAAGTAAACATCATAACAAACAATGATCCGCCAAATTCCGATCCTCGAGGGACCATAACACCTCCAAGATCGGAGCTTGGTACCCATGCTAAATAGGATGTAAAAGAAGTAATAATCTATCAGCGCAACAAGTATTTCTATCACAGCAACTACCACAATGACATGCATAATTTATCACAGCATCTATCACAACAGCATGCAATTATAATGCACCCTAGATGGCATGGTAAAATGCATGACCAGTGATTTCCTACCCAGTGCCTATATGATGCATGAGATGGCACACCCTCATCTCATCAGGTTGAAACTAAATAGAACTATAATCATATAAACTGTAACAACACAAAAAATGTGCATAACCCAATGGTGAAATATAATAAACCGTAACACTTGAAAAAACTGAAAATTGCAATTACGAGGTAATATAGCTTTTCCCTGTACACGGGTTAATTACTCCCGGGCACAGTTAAGTACTAACTACCCTATTCTTCCTATCCCTGTCTATGGTCGCAAAACAGTAAGGCAATATAAAGAAGGAAAACTCCTCTAATACCACTTTCTAACGACCCGGATCTGGAGCACTTCCACTGGCACCCCGTACCGGTTCGCCACATGACCTAAAGCACATTTCCCCAAAGGCCTGAGGACGCCGACTAGCAGCGGGGGCCTTGGTGAGTCAGTGGGGAAACTATGCCTGCATTTGGTAAAGTATGCAGTGGAAGAATAAACATACACAATAGCGTAAGCAGTAAATAGAATGAAACAACTGAACATAAAGTAAAAGCAATGTCTGATATAACAATGATGCAGGATGGTACATGTGTCTATGGAAATAGGTAAGCAAAACAACATGCTGAAATACAACTGAAACCAAAGTACTAAAAATAAATAGCAACTCCAGCAGCATCGTGGGCCGAGACCCGGTCCCATGCTCTCCAGCTCCGACTAGTAATCAAGTACCTGAGGTGGAAGGGCCACAATCCCTACCTAAACCTGCAACCATATAATCTATTTGGGACGAAAAGCAGGACCCAAACAGGGTGTGAGACTAATCCCAGTAGGAAACCACCACAAGAATTGTGCCCTACTGTCAGTGAGTGATATATAAAAAGTAAAGGTAAAGAATGCAATAAAAAATTCTACCAATTACCATTCACATTCATTTAATTACACAACCAGGAAAAACCAGCAAAGTTTTCTATTCTAAGATAAGAAAGTAACACAATAGGTATCTAAAAATACTACATAACACAAGTAGTACAAAACCCAATCTTGTTCTTTGTATTGGTGGACTCATCACAACCAACCATCAAAAATCACACTGACTCTCTGGGTGGCTTAAACTAGCAGACCCCTATAGTCCAGTAATCAAACAAGGCACAGACACTTTGGGAAGCTCTTACGTCAATTCCCCAATGGTCTTGCAATAATAGCTACAGACTCTCTAAGAAGCACTTACGTCTAATTCCTCCTATGGTATCGATGCATGGGTAAACTAAGAACACTCTTGGGAAGCACAATGTCCGATTCCCATAGGTCCCGCGTATGAAACTAAAACCAACAGTCCCTCTAGGGAAGCACTTAATCTTCTATTCCCTCTTTGATCTTCCGCACCAGGTTCTCACGACCCTGAGCAGTCCAGTCATGCGTAACCGACTTTTAGCAGCCCTAAGTAAGTTAAACAACTACTTGGATAATAGCTAAAAAATGCATCCAAAAGCATATAAACAGCTCGAAATAAATGCAATCAAGTCAACAAGCATACTAGCAATGCAATATGGGTTTCCTCGTAGGCAAACCATGCTAAATGGCAAACAACAACAAAAACATTGGAAAACACCCATGGGGTGATCCTCAAACATGATAACAAGCAATTATTAATCATCTAATAAACTCAAGAATACAAGAAATCTAAGCCAGATAAATAAACAAGATGAAAACCCTAACTCGGGATACCCGATACATGGGTATCCGACACTTTTGCAACCAAAACTCAAAGAACTTCAATGTAGGGAAACAAACCACCTACCTCGATCCTTGGAGATCGATATACTTGAACCTCGGCCCGTGAATCGGACTAGAACGAAGTAGATCTGCAAAAACATCTAAAACTCTCAACCTCAGATAACTCACGCGTGAGGAAGAATCAGGAAATGAGGATAAAGAAGAACCAATAAGTCACCGCTATGATTCTTATGCAATCAATGGAGTTCGATTCGGAAAACCGGTGACGGATCGGTGTCTTAGAGAAGAATCAGCCTCCTCGGACGCTCTGGACGAAAATAAATGGAGAAGAAGGTGTTTACGAGCATTAGGAACGACCCCGGTCTGATTAATGAAATAAAAATAAAGTACACAGCGTGTACTTCTTGAGTACACATCGTGTACTTCAACTTTCTGTACCCTGAAATAACCGACCTCCACCTCAGCCTTACACACTGTGTGTGAGGCCCGGACACAGCCAATCACATGGCTTCGAGTGACAGAGGAGTACATGGTATGTACTCATAAGGTACACAGTATGTACTGTGAAAATTTCCAGGTACACACCGTGTGTGCGGCCCGGTCTCGGCCAAAACACGACTTAGTGTGGCCGAGGAGTACACGGAGTTCTCATAAAGTACATGACGTGTACTCTGAAAATTTTCCATATTCTCCATTTTCCTTAAAAAGCTCGTAATAGAGATCCGTACTTGAAACCGAAGCTCTGGGTTCTTACAAATTAAAAACATTGAAATTTTATCACCTCTAAACGATGTTTTAAAGAATGTCAACTTCTCATGGCCATAACTTTTCATCCGTAACTCCGTTTGAGCTCCACGACCACCCAAAACGAAGTTGGAAAATTATCTACCTGTTTTTAATCATTTTTCTCGTCGGTTATTTAATAACCAATGTGAAAAGTGACTTTTAACGTTGGTTATTTAATAACCGACGTGAAAAAGCAACTTTCATTCGAATTTTCATGTCATTTATTAAATAACTGATGTTAAAAGTCAATTTCCACGTCGGTTATTAAATAAACAACATGAGTTTTTTTAAAAACATGTGGATATTTTTCAAGTTTTGTTTTTACTGGTCGCAGAGCACAAACGGAGTTACAGTATGGCCATTGGAAGTTGACATTATTTAAGACTTTGTTTAGAGGTGATCAAATTTTGATGGCTATAGCTTTTGATCTGTAACTCTGTTTGAGCTCTAAAACCTATCAAATAGAATATTAAGAAATTAACTACATGTTTGTTAGCGATTTTTTACGTTGGTTATTTAATAACCGATGTAAATAAGTCATAAAAGTGTATTTTTCACATCGGTTTGTATATAACCAACGTGAAAAAGTCATAAGAATTTATTTTTCACGTTGGTTATATAATAACTGACGTGAAAAATCAGCAAAAATCGCTTGAAAATAAATTTGTTGTATAAAAAATATTTAGTGGCAATTGAAAATTTCAATGCCATGTTGTAAAAAAATTGATCTCATTATTGGCGCGATTTGAAATATTAACTTTTAAGTCGGTTTTTTTAAAACCGACGTGATAAACTAATTTATTATTTCAGTTATTATATAACTGGCTTAAAAAATTGGCTTTCTCACATCGTTTATTTTATAACCGATGTGATAAAGAAAGATAATGGATTTATCATGTCGGTTATTTTATAACCGATGTGAGAAAGTGATATATTTGATTTATCATGTCGGTTATAAAATAACCGATGTTATAAATCAACATAATGCATCTTTGACGTCGGTTATAATATAACCGATGTTATAAATTAGGTATACATCTTTTCACATCGGTTATAAATAACCGACGTAAAAAAGGATGAAGTAATTTTATTTTGTACTAGTGTATATTAATTAAATTTGTCCGTATTTTCATCCATGTAAATATGAAATAAAAAATGAATCACATCACTTCATGGAGGCAGTAGTCCACACATACGCTTCAACAACACTTTCATTTTATAATAAATTAGAACGTAAGAAGGTAGATAATTTATTATAATTTTAGAACCATAAAAAATTGATTAATATCAAGTATAAAAAATAAATCCATCAGAATAAAAATTCATGAAATATAATCATTAAATTTGAATTATATCATTTTGTTGATGTGGTAGTCCACATATACACACGATCGATACTTTCACTTCCCATGTGCTGGGAAAGAGGGTGGGTAATGGTGTTTTAATGATCATAATAAATTTTTTGTATATTTTATAGACTTAATTTATTATTTTATGGTTAATAACAAATATTTATAGGAGGTATAAGAAGAAATAAATTGGTTATGTTGATTACCTCTTTTTCAAGAGACCTCCTTTAGATCCTTTTCTTATAGACCTTTTAAATGGAAATCAAAGAATACTAGTACCACAAATTTATGGAAAGTGATGTTTGCAATAGAATTTTTTTGGGGTTTTCAAGATATATGGCTCAAAGTTGTGTAAATAAAAGAGAGAAGTGGTTTCCTTTTATAATGGATGTAAATGAAACACATGGAATTAAAAAAATACTAAAAAAAAATTAATCTGTTCTCAACAAAAATGATTAAAAATGACTTATATATATAAGAAAATAATAGTATAAGGTTGAAATATCACTATAAAAGTAATTTTTATAGGTTTTTCGATCATTTTAGTGATTATTTTTTTGTTAAATACTAATGAACACTAGTTTTAATCTTTACCGTGGTAATTGATTTTTAATATTTATGGGCTATAATTTATCTTATAAGGTTCATATTAGCTAATAAATGGTCAATGTATTAAACTTTATACAATTTAACATCCTACATGTCATGTATAATTTTCTTATTCTTTTTAAATAATTTAATAAATTATTATTTAAAATATAGTGTCACTAATGTAATTTTTCACAATATTAATTTAATTTGAATTTAAAGAAAACATCAAAACTAAGGAATTCGAATATATATATTGTAAAAATTACAAATATGTCATATTTATAAATTAAATTCAAGAAACACAATAATTCACTCATTTTTTTAAAATTTTAATAATTTTAAAATCATTTATTTTATTTATATATTAATTGAATAAATATTTTTTCAGTGTTGCGTAAGCATTTAAAGTAATTACTCAATCATTAAAAATTTGAAATAAATTATGATGATAAAAATAATAATTCATATACCAATTAAACATTTAGAACTAAAATTATCCACCTTTTCTCCTTATAGTAAAAATTAAGAGTTATTAAAGTCCATAGAGTGACATTTTGTATATATAATTTTATTAAAATATTATAATGGTCATAATTAAAGAATAATGGTACCAATTGGACATATTTTTGAGAAATGGGTGATAATGGTAAAATCCAACTCATCCAATAGGATAATGGTAAGTGTTAGAAGAATTTTATAGCCTTTACCCAAATTTTATACCATGTTTTACCAACTTTATCCTTACCTCATTGGTAAAAATTTACCAAGGTTAATATTCATAATGGTGAAAGATAAAAGGGACCTATTTACTAAATTTGAATCTCTTAATTATAAATAATGTATAAATTTTTTATTATTCAATTTCTATAATTTTTTTAGGACCTGACTCACCCGGGCATGCGCCGCTGATAATAAGCTGAGTGAGCCACCCCAAGCCTGCCTCAAATAATCTAGGGGATAGAGAAAAGTGATGAGTAGGCATAAAACATATGGAAAGCCATAACTAGAGTACCTATATAAATCCAACCAACCATGTTTCATGAAATAATGAAAAGATATAATAAAACACCAAATATCTCAAGTGTAATCTATACATGCAACAACCTCACGTAAAGCATCCGAGTATAACCGTGTTGTAAAAAAGTAAAAATGGTAAAAATAAATTCCCAAAAAAAAATTTAGTCCTAACCTAACATCAACTAGAAGAATGAAAAAATAGGGCTTGACCCATAATATCAAAGGCCGAAGACCAAACATGTACAACACCAGGAGCCACTATGCACCACTATTACTCAGTCCACTAATATCACCAACAATCCATATATTGTATACATAAATCACAACATGCATGAGAAAATATGGTGTATTTGTGAGTATATAAAAACTCAATAGGCACCCTGGAAACCAATAAGGGAGAATCATAAGGTTAAAACAGTCATCTAAACCCATAATCTTGTAGATACAATAAACTTATCATTTTATATGATCAAAAGAAACACAAATAAGATATAAAGGGGATCTATATTTCTATATCCGAAATAAGAATGATGAGTCCTGCACAAGTTCCAAGGGTTAAATAATTGAATACCAATTCCATGTGAAAACTCACATAAATATAAGTGGAGAGGGACACTCCTTACTATTGTTCTCCACTGTTGAGGGAGAACCAACTCCTATGGAGGACCTACTCTCCACTGGAGCTCCAATGCGGGAGAGTACCACTCCATAGATAGAGGTTTTACACCATGTGATGTATGGAGGAGTACTAACTCTACTGGTGTAAATATAATGGGGGACATATTCTATTTTATGAAAGGGGGTACCAACCCCATCATATCTTTGCTGATCTGAACCGATCCCTATCATCTTTCAACAATAGCTGAAGGAAGAATCTAACTAACATCCCCGCACATTATATCTCTAATCCAAAAATAAGGGCCACCAAAATGTTCTATGAGTAAAACCAATTAGGATATGACACTTTTTGGAAAAAATATGAGTCCCTAATAAAGAGATAATGGGGTAATAATTATTTTAGGGGAGTACATGGAATTTTCCTCTAGGGTGAATGATGTATATATTGAGGTAACATTGGTCATGTCCTCTCATAGTACTCAGTGTGTAAATATAAAGTACACATCATGTAAATAAGGCTACATTACATGTAACCACACCTAGACACCTGGGAGTATCCCATCATGTACATGGATTGGTTGGAAATGTCAATATACATGGTGTGTATATGGAGTACACGATGTGTAACCTCTTTTGGAATCCTAGGAGTGTCCTCTCCTAAACACATCCTTGATGGACATGTGGTCCTACATGGAGTGTACATATAGTACACAACATGCATTGCATATCCAAACCTAAGATAGTGTCCATCAACCTATGTCGGTGTAAACTATCATGTGCCAGTGTACATTGGTCGTGGCCATGTATATCAAGGGTATGGTAATGCAATTCCACAAGACCAAGTCCTCTTAACATGTGGTTTCTTCCCATATAATAAACAACATGGATAATTTCCACTATGTGTAACATAGTATAAGAATATAGTGTTTAGTCCTAAAACATCTATCTCCCCCAATGGTAAGAACACATGATGTGTTCTCCAGAACTACACACTATGTGATATAGATTTATGAACAAGAAATCCTTGTGATCCTCTTGAAACCCCCATTTTTCACTAATTAAACTAAGATAAATCCCTTAGAATTTAAAAAAGTAATAAATAGGCATATAAAACATTTAAAAAATATATATATTTGAATCAAGGATCAAAACAAAAAATTCAACTAACTAATGGCGAAATGTTGAAGATTCGAGTCTAAAATGAGGCTCGAAAGCCATCACACCCTGATCCATTCATGATCTTCTTAAAAGGTGATAACAAATAGTACCTACTCTCTTCCCTTCCTCTAGGTTCAGACATTGAATCAGGTAGAATCCCTCTCCATTTTATTTTTGTGTGGTATGAAAAACAAGAAGTTATATTTGTTTCTTTAATTAACTAAGTAAAACCTTATTATTTATTGCACCCTCCAATGGTCACCTTCCACCAAACTCGCAATGCTGGCCGATATTATGTGATACCTAGGATAAACCCTAGTTTTTGGAAAATATTGTGGTCTCAAATTTCCCTATGAGGTCCCATGAAACAGGGATATCAATTATTCCATGAATTATGTGTGCATTATTTATAATATATTATTATTTGTAATATATAATTTTTGGGTTCCTGTGACACACAAACACAACACTAACTCCAAAGAAAAATCCAATGACATATCTTGAAATATATATAGGACTATACCAGAAAAGTTTATTTGTTAAATCCTAACCTAATTTAAGGATTTTCTCTATGAAAATAAAAAACAAAACAAATAGGTGGTGTGAGATCCGCTATTTGGTTCTCACTTTCCTAAGAGATCTTCTTGAATGCTCCCATGTAGTGAAAGAACTCAAAGCAAAGCGATGGTCCATTCATGCAGGATCTTCTCCCATAAATCATCATTATACACTGATTTATCCATGTAGATGGATCAATCCTCAATTTATATCTCCCCACAACTGATAATGTGATATGGTTCATGCCCATATCTACCAATATATGACACATGGAAGATTTTATGCCCTCGAACCAACTATGAGGGTAATGCCAAGCGGTAATCCATATTGACAACCCTCCAAAGGATCCTTAATGGTTTTATGATCCTCAAAAATACAATCCTAAGTAAAATAATCCATTGACTTCATCATGGGATAACTGTATGGAAAACATATTCTCTTAGATGGAAATCCAATAGTCTACGACATCAATCTGTGTAAAATTTATGTCGGCATTGATCCATCCACATATGATCACGGATCGCTTCAACTTCTCTATTGACACATTCAACATCTTTATCCAAACAAGATATTTTTCACAAATATATTTCCAACACAAGGGTGGACTAAAGGTTCCCCCATATATGGACTCAAATGTCTCCATACATGTAGAATAGTTATTGTTGTGAATCTCTTCTAAGGGTAAGTGATCCTCCCAATTTTTTCTAATGTCCAACACACAAGCTCCCATCATATCCTCCAAAACCTAGATAAAACAATTTTTATTCCTATCTATATTTGGATTAAATGTTTCAATAATATGTTATTGGGTCCCAAAAGAAACATCCAGGCCTATCTAAAACCATGGCATAAACCGAGCATCAAAATATGAGACAATGGTCATGGGTAAATGGTTAATATGGATGATCTACGACACATATGAGTTCCCAAAAAAAGAAATAAAACTATAATCACTAGAAAGAGGAAATGTTTTTGACTTTTTAAGTCATCCAATATTAATATAGATAGAAATTTGGCCACTTACTATCCACATAATCTCCTATCTTGAAAACCATTGGTATACCATCCTATTTTAAATATGGGATCTCAAGAGGCTGACTCAAACCTACTGGAACCTAATGTTAATCCTTTATATATTAATATATGGTGAATATAGGGAAAAATCAACAATATTACCAAAAATACTATACATCCTTCAGAAATAGATGATGCACTCCTCTAATTCTAAAAATACATATTTTATATCCCAAAGGATAACTGTTCACATAAAACCTCAGAGTTAGTGTCTCCCAAATAAGAATCTATCACATACTAAAGATGTAGTGGATAAAACATCACTATCTAATAATAAGTTTCACCCCACTACACTATATATTCATCTACAATGAAGGAAACTACTTAGATTCCTTTTCCACCAAGAGGGAATGAGACTTCCAACAAAGGGAATTTACTACCATGTTACCCTTCCCAGGAGAATAGACTATATAAAATTAATATTCTAGTAGGATATCCAATAAGTTCCTCTATATTAGGTTGCTATATATATTATTAAATATTTACCTGAGACTATTCTAGTCTGAGAAAATAATAAAATTCCCACCCTAATAAATATCTCCACATCTCAAAAGTGAAGACTTCCACAAACCAAACTGAGTCATTCGTGTAAATATTATCATAGGGACTCAACTAAATCTACCCATAATCAAGAAATTCTTATATACACATCATGACACATATTATATGAGATTTATAGGTATCATGAGACACTACTCACTTAACTCACTCCTCGGGTAGTCTCAATACTGGAACACTAGTCAACCTTAGCCTCAACTTCTCCAAGTCTCTCTAACACTACTTGTAAAAACCTGAACTCTTATATAATTCCATTTTTGATTTAATTAAATATCTTATTATGTATAATAGTTATATAAAAAACATTCACTTTATTATTTTTATTATATCCATTTTCATTTAAAAGACTATTATATATCATAACTATTATTTTCAAATGCCAAACATTTCTAAAAAAATGTCAATTATTATTATAAAAGTAAAAATTCAAAAACATATAAAATTATTTAGATAAAATAAATATTATTTTTGGAATAAAAATTCTTAAATTATCCAATGGTGAATATTTCATAATTTTCTAAGACTTCCAAATTTTAGGGTAGAAATGAAGTACAATATAAATATACATTTTGTATTATGACATCATAATGAATAAAAAGTGATGTAATAAATTCTATAAAAGTTACCCCTAACCAAATCTATGTATACCCTTTAATATATTGTTTTAGGTTATTTTGATAATTTCATTAAAGCCATTTCTAATCCCCCCTGACCAATAATATATTTTATGGTTTCTAAATCATTTCTTAAAGAACATGGCTCACTTCCCCATCACCAAGGGTTATATTTTAATAATTTAGGCCCTTGGCCATATAAAATAATTAAAAACACTCCTATTTAATAGAAACCATTGGAAAAAACCATGGGAATGTTTGGGTTTTTATTTCTTTATTATATAGAGTCCAAAACCTATGTTTGAGAAATAATAAAGAACTTCCCTCTCTTTTCCTATATAAACCCACCCATTATACCATTCCTCGTAAATAAAAAACCATGGGTCATGCTATTAATCTCCCCCAACCTCAAAATATTCCTCCCATTTTCCTCCAACCTTTCAATATGCTTCTTCAAATATTTTGGAATCATCCTCTCATGCTATGGGATCTCCCTCTCTTCTTTTTATTCAACAACCTACTTTATTTTTTTGCTTTTTAATCTCCATTTTTAGCTGGAGTATGTTTTTCTACATCCCTCTTACTGTCATTTTGAATAATGAATGATGATATAACCATTTTACTCTAATTAAACTCTCCCATGAACCTTTATGTGAACCCATTATGCTATCATAATTGTCTTACAATCTTCGATACTGAAAATAAGGGACCTCTTTCTAATATCATAAATTTAAGAACCATTATTATATTTATCCTTTTTAATATCAATTGATAATTTTTTCATGAACTTATAAGCATCACTCTACATTAAAATTTATTTTCTAACAATTAGAGATCATTTATCCCCTCTCGTTATAGTGTTTACCTATGCCATTACTATGCTGAAATCATCTCCTTCTCCTATTTGTTCAAGTATCTTCATTATATTATACCTTTTATATCCAATTTCTAATGTTGGTATATGTTCTTAATTATACCCCTTAATGAACTTATGATTTATAAATTTTTAGAAAACCCTTTCACTCTCATTAATCCCTCCAATGAACATTTATGTTCCCCCATTATGCAGTAGAAAGTTTCACTTTGATTTTCCATGCCAAACAATTGTGTAGTGAATACCCATACCCATTTCCTATAAAGGGTGTTTACCCTTATAAAAATATACTTATATGATTGGGTAATTACATTTATATAATCCAAACTCCATTATCATGGGATTAAATTTTATTAAATATGTTCTTATATATATGATCTATATAACACACATATTCATGTACATGAATGATTTTGAAGGTTGTGCCTAGATATTTCCCCAATTCATTGGTAAAATTTTAATCTCATGAGATTCCATTTATGGTTCATGGGAGGATATCCTAAGAACATTATTTTATATTGTCTTTATAGTTAATCACGACTTATGCTTATTATGCCATGATTAATTTTTTTCCACTTTCCCATGTTTCCATTGTGTTATAATGTTATATCATGCCTCATTGTTCTTGTTTATGATTCTCACCCCTTTTATGTCCCATTGTTATTACTATTGTCTAAAATGTAATACCTTCTCCATGTAATTATTTTCTTATTTCATTATTAGCATTAATATCTAACACATTTCTTATGTATTTCTCCATGTTATGATTTTATTATTTCATTATTATGATTTATATCTAACACATTTCTTATGTATTTTCCCATGTTATCCAATATTATTTTATGTATTACGTAATATTGTAATAATTTTAAGGTAGTTTTCATGAATGGTGATGTACCCCTTATTTTAAGTTCTTATGTAATGTAACAAATTTCTGAAGACACTAGAATTATAAATATTCTAGGTTTAATTATGATTTCTATTATGTAATAAATATAGAATTAATATGTAATAAATACAATGGTTTTCATAGTTGGTATCAATGTAAAGTTTAGTTTTTTTCGATAATAATTAGAAAAATCTAGTGAAGGCCTTAGGGATAAGAGTAAACATAAGAAGACAAACCTAAATTTTGGTAATGTATATAGTATGTGTTTTCCAAGAAAACACATCCATTTCTGGATAATATAAGTGGATGTGTCTCTATTATAGATAAACCTAGTTGTAAAACTCTAAAACAAAGCATTGATCATGACTTGATCGATACATGGGGCATGACAACGGGCCTTGATGAACACCTAGTTTGACACTCTCTAGGGATATGCATTGGTAATTTCACAAGCACATTAAAAACCGTTATTAATGGAAAAAAATTCCCATAAAAATATTTGTGATGATATTATATCAATTGACTCAGGTCATGAATAGAAACCTAAAATTAGTAGGACTACCTAAATCCCCCTACGAAAGAATAAGATGAAATTGAGACCTTTATACAATATAAGACTCCAAATTTCAATGGATCATCTAACCCCTTATTCATGGAATAATGGATCAACTCAATTTAGAAGATATACTCCATCATTCAATGTTTGGAGGAAGATAAGGTTATACTATACAATTATCATATGGAAGGAGAAGTTGATCAGTTGTGGACATTGATCAAGAATATGAAGCCCAAGGAAAAGATAAAAGTGATGGGGTGGAAGGAATTATCTAAAATGTTTTTTGAAAATTGTTTTCCTCACACTTTCCATTATAAAATGGAAAGGGATTTCATTTACCTTAGAAAAAATATGATGAATCCATCAGTTCGTATGAGATAAAATCCACAAGATTTGCACGATAAACCTCCATCATTTTCTTTAACACTGAATTCAATGTTGACAGCTTCTTTGGTTAGACAAAACATAGTCTATGAAACTACTTGGAAATAAAATACTTCGATAGCTATGAGGAATTTGAATGGTGTTCTCTAAAATTTTTAATTGATATCCAAGAATATCAAAGGTCTCATGGTGATAAGAATCAGAAAGTGGAGTTTAATTCTAGCGGTGTGATGAAAAAATGTAAAGGTCATAAAAAAATTCAACATCCCACTTGTAAAAAGTGTGGAAAGAAGAACCCCATAAATTTCCAAAGGGGTGAGGAAATGATTTAGGTGTGCAAAGTAAGGGAACCTAGATTGAGAGTGTCAAAGGGAGAAACCCACTAATGTAATGGAACAAAGTAATGCTCTAACCTACCCTCATCCTGTTGTCTAACATTTAAACTAAAATAAAAAAGGGCATTATGCAAACCAATTCCCTAAGAAAGTGGTGGTAAAAGATAGTATCCACCAACAACCACTGAGGGAATAAGGGAGGGATTTTTTCATTATAAACATTGAGTTATATACTGAAAATGAAGTGGTGATAGGTATACTAGTTATTCAATCAATAATCAAGAATTTAATTTTTATATTCTTGTTATATGAATTCCTTCATATAATACATGTTTAGAAGAACTATTCAAGAACCACCACAAATAATGGAAGTATAACAAATGGTGAAAATGGAAAATGGGTAAATTATTTCATCCTATGTATAAAACTCATCCATTATCAAAATTTATGGAAAAAACATCCTAAAAAACTTATAATACTCACTTTATTATAATTTTAAGCAATACCGGGTATAGATGGGATTTTCTTATATAAAGCCAACAAAAATTTCCAAGAGAAAGGAAATGAATCTGTGCATTTCAAATCATCCCCTTATTCTGTACAAGTTAAAAGAGGAGGATGAATCTTATTTACCACCAAAATATCAAGAATTAGTATTATTACCCTATGAGAAAGTGTATCTGGATCACATGATTGAGTATAAGAAAAATATCATCCTTGAAGACATGACCATTTTTAAGGAATATCTTTATGTGTTTCCCAATAAATTTATTGGTCTACAACCTATACGAGAGGCTGAATTTTTAATTGGTATTATACATGGGTTGTTACCATTTTCCAAGACTTAGTATAGAATAGATGTTGTAGAATTTGGGGTGATAAAGAAATAGATATAGGATAATTTGTATAAAGGGTTCATAAGCCTAAGTGCTTCATTTTGGGGTGCACCAGTCCTCTTCATCAAGATGAAGGATGGATCAATATTCCTTTTCATTGATTATCATGAGATAAACAAGACCATGGTAATGAACAAGTATAAACTTCCAAATATTAATGACTTCTTTGATCTGCTATGTGGAGCCCAATAAATCTTGAAGGCAGATCTTCGATCGATGTATTATCATATAACAGTGTATAAGAAGGATATACCCAAGAATACTTTTTGTAAAAGGTATAGGCGCTATATGTTCATAGTAATTTCATTAAATCTCACTAATGCTCCATAAATCATCATGGACTTGATGAATAGAGTCTTTAGAAATTACCTCAATAAATTATTCATTTTCTTTATAGATGATATTATAATATAATTCAAAAGAAAAAAGTACATGAGTAGCATCTGGGAACTATACAAAATACCTTAAAAAATTATAAGATGTATGAAGTGTATGGAAAATGATAGTTCTAGTTGAAAAAAGTCTCATTATGGGGGCATATTATCATAAGTAATGAGATATCTTTGGACACTTCAAAGATAAATGCAATTAAAGGATTTCAAAATCCAACATATTTGAAAGAAATGTGTAGTTTCCTTTGGTTACCTGGGTATTATCATAGATATGTGAGAAATTTCTCATGATTTTAAAACCCTATAAACAAACTAACATGGAAGGGAGTCAAGTTTGTTTGGAATAATAAATGTGAGGAGAGATTAAAGGAGTTTAAAAAGAAGACTATCACCACACATGTACATATGATACCAATAAGGGGGGATATTTTCATGGTATACAATGATTCTAGGAAGAATGCATTAGGGTGTTAGTTAATAAAGAATTAAAAAGTGATAGCCTATGACTCAAGGAAATTAAATGTTCACAAACAGAACTACCCAATGCATGATCTGGAGTTGGCAGTAGTGATCTTCACATTGAAAATATGGTGTAATTATCTCTTTTGGGATAAGTTTTCAATATATATGGATAATAAGATCCTCAAATATATATTCACATAGAAAGAGATGAATATTAATGAGAAAAATATGGTTAGATATGATTAAGTATGGTGAATTCTCAATCCCCGACCATCATGAGAATGAAAATAAAGTGACATGAAATATATGTTAAAGAGACCCATAAACTTTATCATGAAGGATTATTAAGAAGGATCTATTTATATTATACTTTAAAAGGATGAACATCGGAATCCTAAAGGAAGGAACATCATAAATCATTTCTCAAATAATTTCTCAACCATCCCTTCTTATGAAGATAATAAATGCTCAAAGAGATGATATGGTAATTTAGAAAAGGTATAAAATATAAGAAAAGGGAAATCATTAGAGTTCAAAATTACTGAAAAAAGAGTTGTAAGATTTGGGTCAAGAATTTGTGTACCATCAAATCCCAAGTAAAAAATAAGAGATATTGGATTATGCACACATGTCGACCTTCTCCATCTATCCAAGGAGCACAAATAAGTGTCTAGATCTTCGGGAAATCTATTATTTCAATAATATTGAGAATAATATTGTGGAATACACATCAAGATATCTTGTATGTAAATAAGTGAATGTGGAAAAGAAGGAATCCAAGGGAATTATGCAACCACTACCCATACCTACCTGGAAATGGAAAAACATAAACATGTTCCTTTTCTATATTCTTGTGAATTTATCAAGATAATATAATAGTTAATGGGTTGTGGTGGATCATCTTAAAAATACTTATCACATAATTTTAATTTTAGAGGACTTATCACTTGTTCAAATTGTAAGGATATAAAATAGAGAAGTGATTAGGATGAATGGAACACCACTATCAATTATATCTGATCGAGATCCATGATATTCCTCCTTGTTCTGTAAGAGTCTACAACATTTTATAAATATTTAATTGATCTTTATCATATATTACCACCCTAGAACTGATGGTCAATCTAAGAGGACTATCTAGACACTGAAGAAAATGTTGAGATCTTGCACAGATGAATTTAAAGGAGAATGGGATGAATATATTCCTTTACTCATGTTCCCATAAAATAATAGTTTCCATTCATGCATCCAAATGGCCCCTTATAAATCCCTTTATGGGAATAATTTCACAACACCTTCATGATGGTATGATGTTGGGGAACACAAACTACTAGGTTCTAAAATGGTTGATGAAAAGATGGAAAAGGTCAAAACAATTCAGTATCACATCAAGGGTACTTATAGTCAATATAAGATCAATTTTGATAACAATTGAGAAGACCTAGAGTTTGAGGTTAGAGACATGGCATTCCTCATCATTTCTCTATAGAATAAAGTCATGATATTTGGGATGAATGGGACGCTTAGTCCAAGATGCGTTAGTCCATTTGTGATCCTTGATTGCATTAGAGTGGTGGGATATCGAATAGAATTCCCACCTAAATTATCTCAAGTACAAGATGTGTTCCATGTATCCCACTTCAGGAAGTATATACTTGACACATCACAAGTACAAAATCAACAGGTGGTACCATTAAAGAATAATCTCTCATATGAGGAGTAGGCTGTGAAGAGGTTAGACTGTAGAGACAATGTTCTATAAAACTTGACAATACACTTTGACAAAGTTCAATAGAGAAACCACAAGTTTGAATAAATGATGTGGGAACTAGATGATGTTATGAAATATAATCACACTCATATATTTTAGTTTGTGAAATAAAAATTTTAGGGGATAAATTTCTGAAGGGGGGAAGATTATAATGACTAATGTTTTCATAAAATTTCATTTTTGATTAAATTAAATGTCTTATAATGTATTATAGTTATAGAAAACACATGAACTTATTTATTTTTAGTATATACAATAATATTTAAAATTCCATTAATATTAATTTTTATTAATAATATAGTTGTTGGATAATGATCATTTGATTAATATAAAAAAGGGTTATAAAATATACAATTGGTACATAAAAAGTAAGTGATGACCTAAAACAGTAGTATCATACACTATGAATCTAATTTATTAGAGTTTCCAAGGGAGATAACATCACTAGTATTTTACCTTGACCAATCCCATTCTAATATCTAATAACAAAAGCCTATGAAAAACCATTTCTGCTAAACCACCCCATTAAAGTCTCACCGTCACACACCTTACACTAAAGGAATTATATAGTTTAATAAAATTCTATTTATAAAGAACCTAATAATATGAATATTTAAATTGTATTTTCAATATAATAATGGATATATTTATATATTATTATTGTTAATTTATAAATGACTTTGATTTTTATTTAATAAAAAAATTATATATTTGGGAAATATGTAATTTCAATTAAGACATTACTTTTTTTGAATTAATGAATTTTTAAAATATAATATATTTTAATAAATTATTAATATTAAATAATATTTATTTTTTATATTTGATAATAAAATTTTAATAAGTAAAGAATATTTTTTATAAGTGTTCAAAAACTGTTATTGTCCAGAACCCAACATTTCTATATAAAAGTGCATTATTATTTAAAAATTGAAAATTAAAATATTTAGAAAATTATTTGGATAAAATAAATATTATTTTTGGGATTCTAATATCAAAATTATCCAATGTATAATTTTTCAAATTTTTTTAAGAGAGTGGAATTTTCGGGTAAAAATGAAATACAATAAAAAGGTATTGTGTGTATTATGTTATTATAATGACCAAAATAGATGTAATAAATGATATAAAATGTATACAACACCATATATATTTTTCCCATTTAATATAATTTTTCTATTTTCCTTGATTAATATTATAAATCCTTTATGAATCCACTAAATCCTATAATATTTTTTAAGGTTTTAAAATCAATTTTTAAAGATCGTGGCTCACTTCCACGTCACCAAGGGTAATATTTTCATAAGATCACCCCTTAAACTTATATAATAAATAAAAACAATTACCGTTTGTAGAAACTAGGGTAAAAGACATGGTATGGTTTTTGGTTTTTATTACTTTTTTATACAAATTCCAAAGCCTATGTTTGAGAAATAATAAAGAAATGCCCTCTCTTTTCCTGTATAAACCCACCCAAGCTCCCATTTATCTTCACTAAAGAAGATTCTATCATGTATTTTATCTACCCTAACCTTTATAGATACCTCAAAATGTGTCCCAAAGATCTCAGTAAGCTCTTCCCAAACTTTTGTAATCACTCTCTCATGGAAAGGAATTTCACTCTCTTCTTTTTATTCAAGTACGTCTTTTATGTTCTGCCTATAAATTCCAAATTTTTCTTATTTGGGTATGTTTTTATATATCCATATTAATTAAATTTTAATTTATAAATGATTATATATCCTGTTTACTCTCATTAAACCTCCCATGAGCTTTTATGTGCACCCGTTATGCTATCGAAATTGTCCTGTGATTTTCCATACCAAAAGTGATGGACCTCTCCCTCTTATTTTTAATTCAAGAACCTTTATTATATTTAGAATTTTTATTCTCAATTATTAATGTTTTAAATACCTTATATATATCCCTATATTTTCATATTTATTTCCTAAAAATTAAATATCATTTATTCCCTCTCATTTTAGCATTCACCTAAGTCATTACTATGCCAAAATACTCCCCTTCTCTTTATTTAAGTATATTCAGTATCCTATTCCTTTTATCTCCAATTAATAATGTTGGGAGATATTATTATATATCCCCATTACATACCTTATTATTTATAAATGAAGAGACACCCCTTTCACTCCCATTGATCCCTCCCATGAACATTTATGTTCCCATGTTATTATACCGATCTTTCACTATGATTTTCTATACCAATTTTTTATCTGAATACCTATACCCATATCTGTAAAGGGTGTTAAAATTTATGAACTTATAAATTTTTTATTGTGTGATTACATTTATTTAACCAAAAATCCTTCCTTGTGGGATTAAATGTGATAAAATATGTTCTTATATGTATGATCTATGTGGGAAATTCATGCTTATACATTATATGATAATGATGGGTGCACCAGATAGCACTCCAATGAATTGGGTAATATTTTATCCTCATGAGATTCCATGTATAGTGAATAAGAAGTAATACTAAGCATAAAACATTATGTTTTCTTGGTGGTCAACATTAACATATTCTTAATATTTCATGTTTAATATTTTAGTGACATTCCCATGTTGTCATTATGTTATCATGCTATATAATGTCCCATTTTTCATGTTTATGATTATCACCCATTTTATTTCCCATTGTTATTACTATTTTATACCATGTAATACCTTCTCCATGTTATGTTTTTATAATTAACTTACTAGTATTTATATATCATAGCTTTCTTATTTATGACCTCAGGTTATCCCATTTAGTTTTAATTATGAAGAATATTATGAGAATGTTAACGAAGTTTTCAAATATAATGATGTACCCCTATTTTAAGATGTTATGTAATGCACATAATTATAAAATAAATTAGACCAAAAAATCTTATGGACTGTATCATGTGTATTATTATGTAATAAATCATTAATTAATGTGTATAAAAATAGGGGTTTTACACTACCTAGGACAAGAAAATGACCACCCATCCTATATCAAGGCAGAAAAAACTGTTCTTATATCAATGAAAATTCATCTAAAAACCTTTGAAAACACCTTTATAAACTGAAGGAAATCCTTAAATTTACTACACTATTGGGAGGCTCACAATTGAACACTACACCAACCCTTGTTGAGTCCACTATCACTCCCATGAATAAAATGACACATCCCATGCACCAGAACTCCAAAAACTAGAACAAATTATATGAGAGCCTCCCTTAAAGGGTGATTACAAGATGATTTATAGAACCATACACATGGGGATCTCTTATTCCACCTCTAACAATGAGTACAAAATGATTTCATCAATGAAGAATACCTTGAAACAATCCAAGAAGGTTTAAAAGACCTATTTTATAAGTATCACCACTATCATTGGGTCATTCAACACATCGATAGGTATCACTATGAGCTCAAGAAAATCATAAGGACTTTAGAAATACTTCCTTTATATATCTTATTATTGAACTCGTAGTTAGTGGTAACTTGTCCTAAGGTTAAACTCTGAGAAACACTTCACACCAAGCCACTAGTTGAAGAGGACATTGATCCTTAAGGTTGGGTACACATTCCATAAAGTCACCTAGAAAACGTGATGGTATATAATTCCTTACCTTGAGATATAATCATACTTATGGGAAAACATTTGTCTTCCTAGGGAAACACACTATGTATAACCAAGACCCTAGTCTATAGATTCACCAACCACACCATATTCTCTTATAGCTAAATGAAGTTAAATGATATGTTAGCATTGATATCATTTCATCCCTGGGTAAAGGTATATGCATAAAAAGCATCTGGGGGGGGGGGAGGAAATCCTATAACATTTTTCGGGATTATGTACTCATACTCCACCGACATCGTAGGAATTGTAATATCTTAGAATTTTCTTCTCCGATGGCAATTCTATTCAACTGATAAGGAATTAGTTGTATCCTCTAACACATAATCTAATACTACTCATTCCAGGACTACTTCTCATCCAAGAAGGAAATTTTCATCCCCCTATCAAGTACAAACTTCAACCCTCAGTAGTGGAACTAATCAAGGCATGCACAATAAAAAACAAGTTTATAGAATGGAAAGCATTATAGAGCCACATTTACTATATGGAATGCTTCCATGTGAGGCTCTATATCCTCTCAGAGTAGGGCCACACCATCTGTTGAAGTGTGTGATAAATTATCCTTTTCTATATGATACTTAAAGCCCATGTGTTGAGAAAAGATGGATCCACTAGAACCACTAGATCTCGGACATGGGATGCACTCAAGGTCAAATATTATGACTATGTATTAAAACTAAAACTGGGGGAAATAAAGTCACATGCCATACATCAAAACACACATGGATCCTATGGGTCATAAAACCCTACTACCTAATGATATCTTTCTATATTTTTACCTATCCTCCACAAAAAACGTTTTTCTGTGACACCATATCACATCTAAATGACCATGAATATACATTTAAAATTAATGCATCTACCACACCATGACAATATCCACATTGGGTGGAACTGACTATCCCACATGGGTATTAATCATTTCAAAATAAAGTTTCTTAGTGTGAGAAGTTTACATATTCCTAACATATTTTAATCTACCTCAAAAATTACCACCATGAGGCTCCACCAACAACATTCCTCACCATGAGGAATTATCCCTTCCAGGACCACCATCCAGATGGGTCATAAGTTAGTAGTACACTGACACCACTGTCTCAAATAATTCCTCTACTATATAAAAATAGAGGTTTTTACCTACCTAAAACTATGTATATCAATCTTCAAAACCTGTAATGTGCACTCAAAAAAGATGTGTCATCTTCTATCACCACTGGAACCAACCATCAATCCATAAATAATACTAGTGGTGAACGTGACTATCAAATCTATTGGAGGATATAAACTGTAAAACATAAAATATTTCCTTTATTTATCCCTCTACAACTTGAGGGTTTTATGTTCTATGAAAGATTGAGAGTCTCTATTTTTTGGAACTTTTTTCATGTTCCACACCAGATTATTTTTTCATTCCGACCTTCTGGTGATTCTGGTTCCTTACATGTCATCTTTCAACCAAATGTTTCACTAGAAGTGAACCAATATGATGTTAAATAGGTTGTAGCACCTATCTATTCTTACTTAAAGAAAACACCTCATGAATAGGTCCCTAAATTGATGCATTATGTTTCAACTGGTAATCGCCATGACATTGTCATAGAATCCAATCTAGATATCATCATGGAGAAAACTTAAATTTTATAAATACTTTCCAGAGTCAAAGAGAACATATGAGGATATGAGTCATGAAAAACAAGGAAACCACAATCCAATCCTATATCATCCATGTACCAATGTTGTCCAGACAACCATTGTGTACATGTTTTGAGTCAACAAGCATGTTATTAGCGTCCTGGTGAATGGATTTGTTGGAATCCACAACAACACATGGTTCCATATCCTGAAAGATGAATTTGAGAAAAAATAACACCATTTACTTAGTTTCAAAACCAAAAACTCATAGTTTGATAGACCCCAAACTCTGATCCTAAGATAAACTACTCTGGTAGCACTCTTTCATTACATGACCCACTAAGGCCATCCTAATAGAAGGTAAGTTGATTGTGAAACCCCAATCCCATCTCTAATTGGATAAGGGATGGAAGAATGGACTGGACTTGAAAAATGAATATGGGAGGGCTTACCTTATGTACTTGTGTGCATGCACCCAAACATATCAATGTAATATTTCTGAGGTATAATAAAAGACTAGACACATATATTGTAATAAATGGATGAAACAACCACTCGGAAAACATCAGAGTATAAATGTGTGGTGTAAAAGTTTAAAAGGGGAAAATTACATGTCCAACCAGAAATGTGATCCCAACATGAAATAAACTTGGAGAAGGGAAAATAAGAGAGATCTTGACTCACAATATCAATGTCTGACACCAAAAATAGTTTTCAAAAATAGTCACTAAACTCTATAGTAAGTAGTTCCAATGATATCACTGACGATTTACCTATTTTCTACAAAAGACACAACTTGTGTTGGAAAAGACCTTTCATGGGTGAGTATATACCTACCAAGTAGGATCCCTAAAACATTGAAGGGAGTAATTGAAAGGTAAAATAGTTATCTTAACCCATACACATGATTTTAAAGGAAAATCATCCTATGATATGCTCAAAGGAAACCCAATATATAGATAAAGGGGATATCCATATCTATAGCCTAGCTAATAATGATGAGTCCTCCACTTATTATAAGGGTATACGAAACGAAGACCATTTCTATGTGAAAACCCACAAGAATCTAAGAGTAGGGGAGAAATACTCATCAATACACACCATAGAAGAGGGAGAAACAACTTATATGGAGTACCTTATCCATGGAAGAGCTTGAATATAGTGGTGTACCACTCCATAGATAGAGTTCTAGAACCCCATGAATTAACGAAGAGTACTAACTTTACTAGTGTAAAGAGTATGAGGGACTTGTAACTAGGTAAAAAAGGGGAGTACTTACCAAGGAATATATCTGGTGATCAAACCTGATCACATACACTGGATAAGAAAAACTAAAGGGGGTATCCTTATATCATCACCATGAGTCATATATTTGGTTCCAAAATGATAGTTTCTATCAGGATATATGTGAAAACCACTTAGGATAGGCTACTAATGGGCCAAAATCCATGTATTGAAGAAAGTGATACATAAGGAAGAAAACTATGAGGGGAGTAAACAACATGACCTTTGAGGTACATGGCATGTTTCATAAGGGAAAACCCTGGATGTTTCCACTCAAAGTACTAGATATGTAAAACTAATTTACACAATGTGTATGTGTGGATAAATGATGTGTATCCTCGCCTTTATACATGGGAGTGTCCTTTCATGCACATAGCTGGGCTATCCATGTCAATATAAATGACACACATATGGAGTATACAGTGTGTAACCTCTCCAAGACACATGGGTATTTCCTTTCCTATACATGGAAGGGATGATCAAGTGGTCCTACATAGCATGTGTAGGATGTACATGGCATGAACTACCTTACTAACCTGATCCCATGTTCATGATACCATTCCCATATACATTATCATGTTACCCTGTAAGTTGGTCATGCTCATGGACACCATTGTTTTTGAAATTTAACAAATGGGCTGTCTATAAATAGACTAACGCATCTTGGACTAAGCTTCCCATTCTTCTAAACTATATGTTGTGTGATTAGGTTTTCCAAATGGGAAATCAATACAAACCACCTAAAACCCTTGTTTTCCCCTAATTAAACACATATAGATCCCCAAGGCCTCCTTATTAGTCATACAATGGTTAAATTTCCATCAAGGACGATGTATGGTGGTATCCCCACTCTCCCATCCCTATCAATTCATCCATTGCATGAGGTATAATCCCTATCCCATTCCTTTATTCATTGGAAGAAAAATAGAGGTAGGGGTAAATGGGTTTTTTTAGTTAATTTAATACAACCATTATTTAACAATCCCACCAACATTAACCTTCAACCAAATTCCCAATTTAAACCAAATTAATGTCATTCCTTGGATAAACCTCATGTTTTGGAAAGTAACTAGGACTAATATTTCTCTTCTATGGTCCTAAGAAATGGGAAAAACATTTATTCTATAAAAAATGCATGAGTGTGTTTTAACATAATCATATTATTAATATACTATATCTGGGGTCCTGCAACACCCAAACATAGTTCTAACTCTGAGGAAAAATACAAATATATATATGGATATATCCAGGGGACTAGAAAAACAAAATCAGATTCATTATAAAATGTTATAAGTTTATTTTAAAATAAGCATGCCAAACATGATGAAAACTATTATTAAAAAAATAAATTATTAAGCATAAAAATGGATTTATTATTTTCCCATTTCTAGAAAAAATATTATATGATTTTTAAAACATTTTATTTAATATATTATATAAAAATTTTATAAAATCATTCAAAAAATGTTGTTATTTTAATTTATTAAGATAAAAACACAATGTGCGCAAAAAAATAATTTTTAAGAAAAACATATCTTTTAATTTAAAATGATTTTTATTTTAATTGATAATAAATTTATAACCAATGAATGATTTCTATTCAAGTGTAAACTGTACATTTTTCATAATTTATTTAGTTTTATCCATTCCCACTAATTCAGCGGCTAGAGGATTAAATTATAACATTTCAATAACATATCATAGTTTATTTAAACTCAGTGTTTCATGTAAATCAAGATATCAATGAAATAAAATATATTTATAAAAAAATATACTATAAAATCTGGGGGTGTTATATTATACGCCACTTGAAATGATTTTTTAACTCAAAGTTACATCACTCTGATACAAAAAAGAAAGGATATCTCTGTTTTATCACATCCTCTATATCCCAAGTATATTCTTTAAATTTTTGATTCCTCTAATGAACATTAATAGTGTGTGTAGTATTTTCCATAGAAAAGTATCTATATGATCAATTATTTCTACTAGGTTTCATAATTGGAATAATCATTCTCCTGTGGTATAACCACTTATTTCAGTTCATGTGATAGATCATGTGTATAATTTCTTTAGAAAGATAAATTTAACACATAGTGGACTTGAGAATGGTTTTATAGAAGTGAAAAGAGATAAGATACCATCCCTACTTGATAAATAATATTTGAGGATCCAATATACCTAAGGCTCAAGTTTTCTTTTATTATAAAGATCATAGCATTCTTTCATAGAGAAATTTGTAGATATACTTTCTAACCAAATTTGAATTCATTATTTTTACGATGATGGTTATAATAAAATTTATGTCTAATATGAGTTACAATTATATATTATTGAATGGATCAGAATTTATATTTCATTGTTTATTAATATCTGGTCCTAGAAGTGTTATTTCTTTAAATTCATCCCAAAATGTTGGAGTTTTACTCTTTTTTCTATAGGGGAATCATAAGGAGCCTTCTGAATTCTCGAGTAAAATATATTGTTCTATGAAAACTCAAATAGATAAAGGTGTTAATCCAATAAAAATTTAAATATATAGAATATTATCCCAACACATCCTATATAATTGGAATGGTTCTCTCAGAATAGTCATCTATCATAGTATGATAAGTAGTAAAAAAACTCAACTCTGTAGCCAGATATTTCTGAAGACATTTCCAAAACATTGAGTTAAACTGTGGATCCCAATCAGACGTAATAGAATATTGTACTCCCTCAAAACAAACAACTTATTTAATGTATATTATATAAGTCAAACTCAGATATAAATTATATCTAATATTGATGAAGTGTATTAACTTCATTAGGTAACTAAAAACCCAATATAATTATGGAATATAGACATTTTTGGGAGTTCGACGAAAAAATCTATGGTATTGTTTTCCTATTCCCTTTACGGTATTGGTAATTATAATAATATAACCTCCGAAATATGTCTATTAGAAAAAAAGTACTGACATAGAAAGCACCAAGATACATACTCTACAGTATATCAATTCACATTTTCCCATAAAAAATACTCTTTTAGATCTCAATACATCTTCATACATAAAGGATAAATTAGGAATGATGAACTATGGGCCAAATCCAATATCCCTTCTTAAAATATTGTTTAAACAGAACACATGCATGGTTCCAAATATTTATCATTCCACCATATTCATGGATGGACATTGGAGAATTTAGGACCTACTTCTATAGTTCCATATCTTTCTTAGGCGCCTATGTAATCCTCACATGGGTAGATTGTTGTGAACTCATTTGAGAAGGATAATATTTATACCATTAATTTAGTATTTTTTGATACATCCATTTCAAATCTATAAATATTGGTTCTTTTGTGATCCTAATCATAGATAATCTAGCACGATCCTTTGAAATCAAGGCCTTGACCACCTTGTTCTCCTTCCAAGGGTGGTAACGTTTTAGTTGTCATAATATTTAATCAACTCCAACCATCTTATATAGTGCATATTCAAAATGCACATGAGCCTTAGCCCAGTTGGTGAGGTATCCTTAAGTGCATCCACAAGACCCAGGTTCAAAACCAGGTAGAGGCATATTTTTGGGGTTACTGTAACAACACTATAACAGGTACTGTAGAAGGAACTGTAGAAGTACTGTAGTATATTGTACACTATGCAGGTACTCTAGCAGAACTGTACACTATGCGGGGGCACTGTAGTAGGTACTGTAGCAGTTACTATAACATGTACTATTTGGTACTGTGGTAGCTAGAACTATTCACCTTAGGCCACAGGTTTGGGATTGGAGTCCTTAAGGCTTTCAGGCCACCCAGGCCTTCGAGTCAGTAGGGATTTTGGGCTACCTTTAAGGTCTTCAGGACACCTCAAGGCCTTTGGGCCACACACAGTTTCCCCAGACGCACTACAAAAAAGGAACAGCCCCAGAAGAGGATTTAGAGCAGGTGCACTCACCAGAGAAGAGCCAAATGGATTTGTCAGAATGAGAGGGTATGGATATTCCATCAGTACAAGCATGTTCTTGAATGGGAAGCCTTGCTAGACGACCATGCGAAGGTGGAGAGATACTATCATGATGCAGATGCTGGGGAGGGGCAGTTCCTTGTAGATATTCTGGTTGAATTCCCTAAGACCTTCGGGTCATGTAATCTCCTAAGCCTAAGAGCCATGTAATCTCTGAGCCTACGAGCCTTATAAGGGTCCCCCCTCATCCCTTGAAAGGGGGGTTATCAAAAATCAATAAAAATGAATGCCTTCGGGCCATTCGGACTATATTCAAAACATTTTGAGTGAATATATATCTTAATTTTTTTCGATCATTTTATATATCACACCATTCTCTACAAAGATAAGGTATCCATATGATTGATTTTCATTTAAAATTAGATAACTCCAAATCATGATTTAGGTAATTTTTCTATTGAATCATCAATTTTCACGAGGCATAGGCTATCCCTACATATTTTGACATGAGGAAACATTTGAGTCCCTTCTTCAATGAATCACTATAGATAATATACCCTTATCTACAATAGTGTATTGAAAAAATGACTACACTGACTAAACTTCAATTAAATTTCTTGAAATTTTCTTGAAATTCATTAATCCAAATGATATATTCCCCCTTCAAAGTTAGTTTGGGGAGAAGATTAGAGAGTTGTGATAAAATCTTTAAAAATCATTGGTAATATCTAGAAAAAACCAAGAAAAATATAGATATAAGTCACAATGGTTATTCGTGGATAATTTTAAATAAATTCCATCTTTTATGTATCCACCAATATAACCTATCTTGAGATTATATAACCCAATAACGCAACACTTTAGAGCCAAAATTCACACTATAAATTTTACATACATATTCTCCTTCCTTAGGATCTTCAATAAAATCATCAAGTGATATTTATTCTCTTCCTTTATCTTTGAATATTTAATAATATTTTATATCAATACTACAAAAAAATAATCATAGTAAACTTTAAATACTATATTCATTAAATCATTAAAGATATTAGGGGAATTTGTAATAAAACATTGGATATCTACAAATTCATAGTTTCTATACCTTTTATGAAATGTTATCTTGGTTATATCTTCATTATTGGACCTCAATTACGAATATACATAATGAGGGTCAAACATAAAAAATTATTGAGCTCCATAAAGTTGATCAAACAAATCATCAATATGAGGTAGATGATACATTTTATTGAAAATTATATTATTTTGTTCTAAATAATCAATATAGAGTCACACTGATCCATCATTATTTTTGTAAAAAAGAACATGTGAACCCTAATGTGATGCACTTGGTCAAATGGGTACCTTGTTAATATTCTCCCAGAGTTTCATCATTAATTCCTGCAACTCAATTAAGGCTATTCTATATGGTTTTTTGTAATAGGTATAACATCATGTCTGAGTACTATTGAAAACTCAACATCCGAATTAAGTATATTATTAGGAAATTATTCAAGAAATACATCAAAATATGCTCACGCAATAACAATATCATTGATGTGGAGTTTCTATCTAATCATATGAGATAGAAAACACGTTTGAAATGGAATCATAACCCATATAATGTATGTGATTTCCATTGGAAGTTCATATTTATCATCACAAAAATATATGATCATAGTTTTGTTTGAAATATCATGCATTACTTCCCTTCCTCAGAAACTGATTTGGTATTTATAAAAACCAAACAAATATATATGCCTACGATAACTTGAAATTAAAATATATGGAGAATAACAAGATTTTGCAGGAAGAACATTTCAACAAAAATATTTTGGTGAAGAATCCAAGACTTGAGATGTGATCATCATACTATTAGGGGTTTTCAATGATATTAAACTGTATAATCATTAAGGAGGTATAGTGAAACCCTTATAAAATTATTTATTTCTAAAAACTTCTGTAGATCAAGAATCCAATAAGACATTAGCAGTTTCATAGTGAAATTTAAGTCTTCCTTTTGCCATGAAATTATGAAACCCCTCAAAAAATAATGATCACATACAATTTACCTTTATCTCTAGGCATAAGAGGTTGTTGATATATATCCTCATCATTAACCATCATGTTTTAGAACTAGTTAGAATAATTATTATACTCCATTAATTTGAAACACTATATTTTTGGTGGTGTATTCTTTAGTGATTTTCCTCCTTAATTGGAAAACTTCTTCTTATAACTTTGAAATTTGATTTCCTGATGATCTTTCTTTACAAAAATAAATAATTTACTAGTACCATTATGAAAAATTTATCCACGTATCATTTATAACTACATGTATAATATATGTTTCATCTTCTTCACTCTATGGTTTTTTTAAAATAATTGCCTTTGAGTTTCATCTTTATTTTCTTATCAATCCCATGTGATTGATGGGTAACTCAAAACTCTATTTCTAACTTGGTAGAACATATAATTATTTCTTTATAACTACCAATGTAACTTATATATAACACCTTTTAGAGACATGGTTTTAAGGCACTAAAGAATCAATCAATCTTACATTATAGTTTGATGATAATACATGAATCGTTCATCGCAAGTCTTGTAAAATTTGTTCATACACACTAAAGGATTAATCAAGCTTATTCTTTATCTAAAGGAATTACTTTTATATTTTTATATGAAGAAAATATGAAAAGTACTTGTAACACCCAGATATTTTTTAAAATTATTATTTTTGAATATATTTAGTTTATTTGATTTCTTGTGTTACATGAAACATCAAGTTATAACAACCACAATATACTATTTAAATATTATCATTTTAAACTGATCATTATAAAAAAGCCATTAAATTTGGTGGGTATGAATAGTCCAAACTAATTTTTTTAAATTATATTCTTTACACATGTATACAATAAATTCATTCATTATTAATTTATTACAAATGAAAAAATCACTTGAATGTAAAATATTTTTTTTCCAGAAAAAACTGTTTTTATGTGCACAATGTGTTTTTAACTTAATAAATGTAATTAATCAGTATAGAAGTGTTATTTAAATGAATTTTATATAATATATATTCAATAAAAAATTAGCATTCATCTAATAATTTTTTTCTTGTAATGGGATAAGAATAAATCATGTTTTATGCTTAATACAATATTTTTAAAAAATAAACTATTTTGTCTTGTTTTATATAATGATTTTTAATTTAAATTTTCCCACTTAATAAAATATTATTTTAAAAAATTAAATTAATTTTTTAATAAAAAATTTTAAAATTATCAATGATTTTTTTGAATAGATAATGCTTCAGATGAATAGTGAAATTACTATTTTTTTTAAGATTGTTTTTTCCATTAAAGTATTTACGAAGATAAATTTTTCTTTGAAATGGTTTCAAAAGTACAATTAGTTAATTTATATAATTATTAATAAAATTTATTTTATTATAATAATTTCTATTTTTAATTTTTATATAAAAAATTAATACTTAAGAAAAATTTTTCTTTAGAAAAGTTTCTTTTCATTGGGTTTATTATTAAATTAAATTCAATCACTTCTGGGAATAGAAATTTATAAAATGTTTCCATTATTTTGAAATAACATAATTAATATTAGGTAACTAGTCAAAATAACTTTTTTCCACGATGAATTGTAAAAATAGTTAAAATTTATAACCATAGTTGAAGTTAAAATAGTTTTACCAAGGGATTAATATAAAAAAATAACAGTTCAAATAACCTAAAAAAAAGAAGAAAACAAATTTGTTGGCAATATTTTTACACTAACCTTATTAAATTATAATATTAGTTTTTTGGGATACATTTTTTCAAGAAAGTGACGTAACATTATTTTTAAAATTTTGAGAAATTACAAGTTTTTCTCTCACCACAATTATAAAAGGGTACCTCCTCCCATTACTTTTTCAAACCTATAAATCCATTAATATCTACTAAAACCTAAAAAAGTATATCCAAAACATATTTATCCATGTTATAGAGTGAATCTCCAAAATACCAACCCTACATCCCTTAATAATAGATCAAAATGTGGTTTTTATACGAGAAAGTAGTTGTCTTATCCAAGGTACTTGAAATTAATTATTCTTTTACCACCATCAATTATGTATTAATAATTCCAATATAATTTCACTATTATATACCATATACTGAGATTTTATTATTTTAATGGAATAACCTATACCAATCTTCTCATCCATAAAATGGGAAATGATATTGTCGATCATGTTTTTGGTAAAATACATCATTGCAAAATAATGTAATTTGTTTCTAATCAGCACCTCACACTGATTGATATAATGAAGGATTTAATGTGTATATATATATATATAATATTCATGAAATATATATAATTATAGAAAATTAATATATCATATATTTTATCACATTTACATTCAATGAAAAATTATAACGTCGTTCGTATGTACTTGTGGATTATAACCTCTAAGAAGTAATGCGATATATTTTTCATTTATGAATGACATGGATTATATATATAAATTTATTTAAAGAACTAATCTGAGATTTATAATATAATTATTACTCTTGAACAATAATATAATAATTACATTCTTTCTATCATGACCATTGAAAAATGGAAAAGTTACTCTTGTATATGTACGACCAACCTTCACCTAAATTGTATCATAGATAATTTTTTAACCATCATTCATGGGTAGTTTTAAAAGTATAATTATTGCATAAAAATAATAATTATGTCATTGTTATTATTCTTGATTTGATAAAATAATGACCATGTTTAACATAGTCAACCCACCAAATTCATTTTAGACTTATGAGTTGAATATCATAAAAATGTCTAAAAAGAAATTAATTTAAAAAGTAATTGAACATACAATGGTATCAAATAAAATAAAAGGAATGAAAAAATTTAAAAGGTTTTTAATAAATTATTTAACAAACTTAGTTTTATTAATCAATAAGATAAAGAACATATGTGATGAGTTAGACTCAAGGTAATGGTTTTATGTTACAATGTCATTAATTATCAAGATTGATTATGGTTATGTTTTTATAATTAAATATTAAGGTATTTCAATTAATAATCTAATGAAATTTATTCTATAATAGTAATTTCTTTAAATTACATAGTTTTCTTTTCATTTTACTCTATTTAGGTACTCAAGAGTCTAAATGAATAATTTTAAGGGAAAAATTTTATTTCTTTCTTCGATTGAAAATACTTTCACTTCCATGACCATGTTTTCTAAAAATAGTTTACATGATGTCTTTACTATTCTATTATGAAAATTTGATATTATTCTCTAACTATGTTTGACTTTTTAGAAAACATTTTAAAATTAATTTTCATTTATTTTTCTGAATGATGTAGTTTTAATATTTTACAAAATATATAAAAGGAATCATTGTTCTAATATATATGGTAAGAACATAATTTCCCACCATCATGATCATTCTATGATTTTATACTTCCATTATTGGTTTGTTAGGTTATTTTGAAAACAAAATTATTTAATATTTGGGAAATTCATATATTTTAAATAATTTATTTAAAAGAAATAAAATGGTATTTTCTTTAAGAGATGTTCTTAGTGAACTTTTAAATGAATTTTTCTTTCTAATATGAAATCATTTTAAGTTTAATAATATTTATTGGAGATATATTGAAAATATACCATCCTTATTTGTTCCATGGATGGCTTATGATTATGATTACATTATTTTTAAAAAATTCTATACTTTTCCATAGATTATGTTATGATGGATTGATGAAACAATTATGAAAATTTTACCCTTTCCAATGGTTATGATAAGATGAATTGATGAAATTTTCAAGAAACATGTTTTTTTTCCATGGGTTGTTAAATAATGAAATGATTTTGAAACCTGTTTCATTTCAAGAGTTATTATATGTTTAATGTTTTATGATATTTTGGAACACATTTGTATAATTTTTATTATGTGATGGGTGGACCCATAATTATATATCTCCTTAATGAACTAGGTAAATATGGATATATCATGAGATAAACAAGACTGGAATAGGGAGTGAACCTTATTCAGTAAGGGATTATATCTACTATGATTGTATTAGGAGTAAACCCTGAAAACTATGATGGTTTTATGATTTAACCCAATATGCTATGATTGTCTTGAAAATAAGCCTCGACTACTACAAAAATGACTCTCTAGGATTATGTGTATTCCAAAAATCTACATCCTCTATGAATGTTATATTTTCATGGATCATTTGTTTTAATTCATTTGTGATTCATGTCTTATAATTTACCATGATTTATTCCATTACTCATGATTATGAACTATTATATATAGGGTTTTGATGTAAAATGTTTTTTTTCATATTCTCATACCCTAATTATCATGTTATGTTTTAGTGATCATTGATATCCCCATTGTTTACCCTTACCAAGAATCCAAGTAAAATTTTTCTTATGCTTCTTTTCCCAAGGTTATGAAGAATGGTATCATGTATGATATGTCTAATAAGGGTTCTAGATATGGAGAAATTATTGGTAGATTATATAATCCACTTATGAACCAGTTGTTTATGTAACTCTATTTCCAAAGGCAATAGAACAATATGATTATAGCATAGATCAAAACTTAACATATTGAATATTAATTTATTAATATCTACTATCTGTTTATGAAAAATATGGGTCACTATAGTTAGTATCATATAAATTTTTGGTTACCCTTTGGAAACTAGGATGATAAAAATTTAGTGATAACCCTTAGGATAATCCTTAGTATAGGATAAATTCGAATTTTATAGAAAAAAATAGTATGGTTTGCCAAGAAAATAATCCATTTATGTATAACATAAGTTGATGTTGTTTTAGAATAGTTTCATCTGGGAGTAATAACCCCAAAAAGAGTTAGTCAAGTATATATCACCCATCATTCTGCTGCACAATGACTGTGTCCTTTCTACACACTTGGTTAGACACTCCTTGGGGATATGCTTATGTTAATTCTCATTTTCACTACAAATTATCATGTGGAATTGGAATTGATGATTACCATGGAAGGACTATGTTAAGCCTAAATATTCCTAGACTTAAAATAAGGTGTCATTATTTAAAAAACCTATGAATTATTTTTCCTGATTTATCGCTTTGATTAACAATTAAAAATGGTCATAGAAGACTCTTTGGTTTTATTTAGGTACATATAGAAAGATAATGTTTAAGTGGTAATAGGTTTTCTAAAATATTGAAATACCCTATTTTATCTTAGTTATTAGAATTAATTATTATATTGAGAATACAATATGAAAGATAATTCCTATTCTCAATCATTAGACATTAAATTAGTTGTGAAAATCCCTTACGGTATGATGATCACATTTGAATTCTACGATTCTTATCTTATTGTAATTTGTGGTAATGTGATTCCCGAAAATATTGTTATTCTCACTCTAGTTGAATTTGATGTCATCCTGTGAATGAGTTATATTTATCTACATAAAGACCACATAAATTGATAAGGAAGGGATTTCACCTTTGATATTATAAACAAACCTATGATTATATACCATTGCGATGATAAATATGAACTTTCAATGGAATAAAATCCATTTTATATGTGTTTATTCCTATTAAAAAGGGATATTTATCTAAGATGGTTGGCGATAAGCTTAAAATTGATGATATACCCACTTTTGGGGTTTTTTTATGTCTTTCCAATCACGAATTTTAGTTTTAAATAGAACTCATAATAAAGGCAACAACTATTTAGAAGACTCTATATATAATAGACTCAATTTAGTTTTATGAATTAATGAAGTGACTCTACGAGAATCTTGAAAATGGATTTAATTTTCCTGGTGATTCTCCAGGGGATTCAAAAGTTATTTTCATTATAAAGAAATATGAATCAGTGTGAATATTCCTTTTTTATCAAGAATTAAATAAGATCACTCTCTGGAAAAAGTATGATTTACCCTGTATTGATGAATTTTTTGATTAACTTTGTTATTATCAATACATTTACAATATTTATCTTTATTATAGAGATAATAAATTTTGGTTCATAAAGGTGGATATACTGAAGAAAAAAATCCTTAAAAGGTATGGACACTATGAATATATTGTGAGGCCATTTTTTCTTACTAATTCATAGTTTATCTTCATGGATATAATTAATATATTATTTATGTATTACCTTGATCAATTTTTAGAATTCTTTATAGATGATAAAATTGTCTATTCAATGATATGGGAAGATAGAAAAGTTCACTGGGGGATTATAATGAAGACCCTATGGAAGGATAATCTGAATGAAAATTTTACTAAGTAGAAATTTGGGCAACATAATGTTTTATTTTTTGGGTCATGTAATCTCAAGTGAGGGAATATATATGGATCCATTAAAGGTGGATGTTTTTAAAAAATTTCATAAATCAATAACTATGACTAATATGTGATTTTTTCTTGGTTTGGATGTATATTACCATTGCATTGTAAAATTTTATCATGGATTTCCAATCCACTCACCATGTTCACTTGAAAATGAAATAATTTTCTTTAGATAACTAAATGTGAAGAAAACTTCAAGGAACTAAAGAAAATGTTATTTAGTGCACCTATGATTACATTACCCTACAATGGAGAAAGTTTTTGTTAACTATAGTGATTCACCCAAGAAGGTACTAATATTAAGGAGAAATATAATCTTTCTAAAATGAGTGTTCAATAATCTATCTGTGCAAGGATTAAGGAGGAATAGAAGGAAGATGTGGAACTATAGAAGAAAGAAACAATTTACTATGTTTAAACTTGATTATGATGGAATGGTATGTTTCAATAACCATGTATGTATTGTGTCTATAACAATGTTGATGAAGGGTTTATTGGATGAGTTTCGTAGTTCATCATCCTATATTTATCTGAAATTTTGAAGATATATATAGATCTAAAATGGTATTTATAGTAGGAAAAAATGATGATAGATATTGTTGAGTATTTATCTTAGTGCTTTGTATGACTAAATAATAATTCTAAGAGATAGAAGTGTAAGGGTATATTATAACCATTACCCATAATAGAATGGAGATGGAAAAATATATCCATGGATGATGTCATGAGACTCCTCAAATTTATAATGGTCGTAATTCTATTTGGGTAATATTCAATTATCTTATTAATTTTGAACACTACATTAGCAATTGAGAATATTTATCTATTTATCATTTTACTATAATTTATATTAATGAAGTTTTAAGTTTTCATTGAAAACTATATTCTATTATATCTTATCAGGATCTGAGGTTTACCCCTATGTTATGGAGAAATCATTAGTAGGATCTGGTTACAGAGTTAAAATTTAGTACCACATACCATTCTTGAATAGATTGTTGGTCTAAGTAGAGAATTAAGACCCTATAGGATATACCAAGACATTTTTATAGGATTTAAGGTGGTTGGTATTAGAACCTTCCTTGATCCTAATTTTCTTACAACAATAGCTTTCACTTGAGCATTCAGATGGATCCTTATGAATCCCTCTAGAGAAATAATTATAGAACTCATACATGATAGGATGAAGTTAGAGAAATAAAGCTACTTCAACCTGAGCTAGATACATAAATTCCATAGAAGGTCAGATCCATTCAACATCACATTAAGGTAGCTCAGTGTCGATAGAAATGTTATGGTGACAATCAATGGCACAATATGGAATTAAATGTTTTTGAGATGTTTTTTATATGTATTTCTCAATTAAATAAGCTAATGATATTTTGAAATAATGAAATGATAATACCTAGGTATATTGACCAATTTAAGACTCTTGATCTAGTAAGAATGGTAGAAAATTGATTGGTTATTCCACCGATCATCTCTTTAAAGCATACAATGTGTGTTATGTATCTCTCATGAGGAAGTCCATACATGATCCACCACATGTACTGAACTCATAGGTCATACCATTATAGAATGATATAAATAAAAACTAGATGAAATTTATTATTGGATAAATAATGTGCTATGGAAGAAGAGTACTGACCTGTTTAATGTTATCGGGAATAATCAAATATATGGAGACAGTTTTTTGGAACACAAATATTTGATGAAGTGGATATATCTTATTTTTTTTTGTATCTTAGTAATGAAATTTCAAGTGTGAAATTAATTTTAAATAGGGTTTAATGTAACACCCTAAGATTATATAAAATATATTTTTTCCAATAAATTTAATTTCTTTGCTGGTTTGTGTTACACAAAACATCATGTTTTAAGAGACTAAAATTTACTATATAAATAATATTATTCAAAATTTAATGTTATAACTTAGCCATTAAATTTGGAAGGTATTAATGAGAATAACTAAATTTTGAACATTATATGGTTATATTTGTATAAAATAAATCAATTTATTATTAATTTATTATAAATAAATATAAAAAACTATATAAAAGTAAACGAAATGTTTTTTGGTAAAACTTATTTAATGCATGTAATGTGTTTTTATCTTAATAAATTAAATTAATCACTATTTTAAATTTATTTTAATTATTTTTATACATTAAATATTCAATAATTTTTTTTTTATCATTCATCAAATATTTTTTTCACAGAATTAGATAAGAATAAATCTAGTTTTATGCACAAAAATCATTTTTAAACAATTTCATTGTGTTTTATACAGTTATATTAAAATTAGTTTTTTATAATTTAAGAAAATTGATTTAAAAAAGAATATTAATTTTTTAAATAAACATGTCAAAATTATTATAGAGTGAATTTTTAGTAATTTTCTGAAAATATTAATTTTTTGATGAATAGTAAAAATTACTTTTTTTTATGAAACATTTTCTTAATGTTTAAAGAATTTAAAAAGATAAATTTTCTTCAAATAGATTTAAAACTATAAATAATTCAATTATATTATGATTAATCTAATTTATGTGATTGGAATAAATTTTATAATTAAATTTTATAAAAAACTTTTTATTTATTTGAAAAAATTTTAATCGAAAAACAACTTTTTAGCACTGTTACAGGTTTAATTATAAACTAAAAATTTCCATTTATGGAAAGTAAATTTTTTAAAAAATATTAAATATTTATATTACTAATAATTTATATTATTTAATAGGTTCAACTTAATTTTTTATCATAATTTATAGTAAAAACATAAATATATGTTACTGTGGTTAATGTTAAGTCAAGTTTACTAGGGGTTAATCTATAATAATAATGGTTAAAATAAACTAAAAACAATATAAAACCCTATTTGTTGGTTTATTTTAGATATTAGACATACCAACATGTAATATGAGATATTTTTGAGACATTTTTATAAGAATGGTACATGACATTATTTTGATCCTCTGAAATATTTCAACTGTTCCACTCACCACAATTATAAATGGGAACCTCCACCAATCAATTATTTACACTAATTAAGCTATTTATCTGAACCAAAAAATATCTACCAAGAATCCTTATACATGTTATAGAGCTATCCCAATATACCAACCATAGGGTCCTTAATAAGAGATCCAATGGAAGTTTTTCTAAGAAAGTGTAATTACCTTAACCAAGTCTTTCTTTTTTTACTTATTATTTTATCACCATCAATTATTTATTACTAATTACAATATAATTACATTAGTATATATCATATAATTACATGTTATTATGTTTATTTCATAACTAATATCCATCTTATCTTCCGTCAAATAGGAATCAAACCCATCAATTGTGTATACAGAGGACTACCGCCACACAAACCAATTTAATTTGTTTTCCATCAATTCATCTCATAGGTGGATATAATTATTGATTAGATTAATATATATGTTATTAATGAAACATCTATCATTTTCTAAAATTAATATGTCATATATTTTCTATACTTTCCATTCATTGACAATTGAAAATTTCGTTAACGCGTACGTGTGGATTAACACCTCAAAGAAGGGGTTTAATTCATTATTCATTTACACATCACATGGTTGATATATATAATATTATTTAAAATAAAAAAATAAATCTATTTTCTATCATGATCATTGAAAATTTTAAATTTTACTCATAAGTACGTAATGTCTACCATCTATGTGACTCTAACATTGTTTATTTTTCATATCGATCTTTCAAGGTTGGTTTTAAATGTATAATTGAAGTATAAAATTGATAAGTATTTAATGATTATTAATATATAGATGATGAAATAGTTAATTTTTTTAACGTAGTTAGCCTATTGAAGTTATTTTCAACTTATGAGCCAAATATAAACAAATCTTCTGATGTGAACATAATTTATTAAGTAATTGAATATTTAATGTTAAAAAAAGTAATTGAAATTCATATCTATAACGGATGTAAAACAATAAAAAATAATATAAAATATCACTTTATTTGTGATGGATACGATCATCCATAAAAAAATATTAACCACCAATCACTTTTGGTAATGTTATCAAAAAATAATCTTTTAATAATAGATTATCTATTCATTTCATATTTGTATCACAAGAAAATTATCTTCAAATGTTAACAAAAAATATGTTGGGAATAATAGCTCTATATTAACATCCCCTTATATTATCTGTTATAATTGTATAAAACTAATTCATGTCATTATTTTGTTTATTTATATTTATAAAATGATATTAATTATATCATTTCCTCTCTTCTGAGTACAAGATTATCAAAGTTCAAGTTTAGGTTTTTAAAATATTTTGAAGATAATTTTTTAGATTTTTAGTATTATTTACATATTTATTTTTTATTATATTTTTTATTTATTTATAATATTTTTTTGTATAATTGGTTTTTATAAATACTGTTTTTATTTATAATATATTATAATAGTAATATAGATAGTTTTTGAAATGTTATAAATCTTAATTATTAATTTTTTTAAAAAATTATCACATTAATACTTTAACGAGGAGTCTTAGATCAAAGGGATTTATAATAATAAAGGTTGTGTGATCATCATTAGTTTTTGATCGACATCAACCAATTGTTATTTTACTATAGTGATGTCATCACTGACCACCTAAAAAGGAATTCATATGAGTTAATCATCCTTTACTTTGTAGTATGTGGGGAGACTGGGATCTCTAGATTAGATTATTCAAAAGTTAAACAATGATAATAAAGTGTTATAGAATCATCTTTAGCAATTTAATGGACAAATTTTTCATTATATGTGAAAACTAGAATGATTTTTAGTGATATAGTTTATTTTTACATCATTTCCTAATGATGTATCACCTATTTTTACACCCACATCCCCACTGAAAAACATTTATTTTAGTATAATGTTTTTTAAAATAGATTTTATAATAAAAAAATTCATTTGAATTTATCGTTATGGTTATTTTTTAAAATTTATTTTTATTTTTATTTTTATTGATTTTTCATTCTATTTATAATATATTATTTGTGATATATTTTCCTAAAATGCAATTTAAATGTATTTTATTATGATATTATTATTTTTACTATAATTTTAATATCCTTCATATTAATTAATATTATTTTTTTAATATAATTACATAAAAATGCTATACTTGTCTATTATTATTATTATTATTGATTTATAAGTTATTATTTATTAATGATTTGTTTTTTGATGGACCATGGAAAATAATTCTTTATCGAATACTATTTATTATGGGTCATTAAAAACAGTCTCAATTGCAATTAAATTTTATATAATAGGCTATAAATCACATATATTATTCTCAAATAAGTATTAGTTACACATTTATTGGAATATTTCAATCAAAATTACATAAAATTCCTATATTATGAAGTTTTCAAACCAATATAAAATCCTTGATCATTGATAAAGTTTCATCATATTTACTCTTCACAACCTTGTTTACGATTATTCATTTATTATACATGCTTCTTAATGGAAATTCTATTATTTTTCTATTTATTAATGATACTTTTTTTCCATGATGTTTCATCATCGTATTGGAAATCTCCCCTAATTTATCATTGTTAATGGAAATGAATTATTTCATACCTCTTTATTTCACCATAATTTTTAATAGATTCATTCTTAAGAGTGTACTCTTCAAAAAAATTAACTATTTATTCCAATTCATTATCCATATTCTAAATCTTATAGCTATTTTTTTATAAATTTCCTATATTTATTCATTAATTATACTATTAAAAAATTCCTGTCATTTTTAATTTTTTATTATATATTCATTTTATATGAAAATATCATTCATTAAATCCACTTGATCCCTGATCATGGATTTTAACAATTTTATTTATTCATTATCCATAATTATCCCTTCTATATTCTTTAGTTAATATTTTTTATTTCCGTCTAGTGATAATCACATTGAATATTTTTTATTTTAATTTAATTGATATGGATAAATACTTATCATATATATATATACAATCCATGTTCTTTAATCATTCTTCTTTGAACCTGTATTTCTTTAGGTGAAAAATATAACTTCAAGTTAAGATAAAAAATATCATTTTAATCGTTAGTAGATATAAGATTATCTATAGAAGCATACTATGGATCATCAGATAGTCATTTAACATTTTTCAATAGGATTTCAATACATATCATACACAATATTATAGAAACTATATAGAGGTTTTCAAAATAGAAATGGATTAATTTTTTCACCTTTACAACATAACATTATTTACTTATAAAACCACTATCCATACAAGTCTGGACTTCTTTTCTTATTTCTTGTTTGAAGTTATTCTTCTTTGGATATGTTATATGTGAAGTTAAGAGTTTATATAAATCTAATATATGTCTTGAAATAGATGATGAATACAAATAAATAATAACTTCATGGTAAGGCCAAACTATAAAAACGATCAATATATTCATAATATCAATTAGATATACCAATATATTTACTCGATATAGGTTATAGAATATAAATTCAAATATGAGTACAAGTGGAAAACATGGGATCATATTCCACTTTTAATTTAAAATAACAATGAGGAATCCAAAAAGGGGTTGAATCAAGGTGTGGCTGAATTGAAATTATTTCAATCCTTTATTAATTTATTCCCCTTATATATTTTTCATATATTAAACACAATATTAAATAATAACAATGCTTAATCATACTTATTTGAATTAATATAATTTTTTCCACCATAAAACCTATAAGAGTTGGATATAAAATCACTCATAGAGGTAAATATATCAGTTAATTGGTTTAAATAAATGTTATTATAGTCCAAGATGCATGAAAATATCATTTTTATCATACAAAAAGTCAATAATACAAAATAAATGGCACGCTTCCTGAAGGTCACTTATCTTTTTGGAATACTATATTAAAATGTTTCTATTTATGAAATACTAACTCCCAATGTATTATTTTCAAATAAAATTTTCTTCTAGGCCTTTATAAATATTAAAAATAATTCACTAGTGTGTTGCACCATGTTCAAATATGTGATAAAAAAATATACATGTAAAATATTCTATTTCCTTATTTATAGAGTTATATCATCAATTTTTTTCCTCACATAATTTTCTTTATGGTTGTTTAAAAATGTGTAATAGATCCCTCCTACTAATATTTACATGTTTATTGATTTAATATGAGAAATTATTTATTCTTATTATAAAATAATTCTTCTCATATTTTTATAAAATTCTATTATCTTTTTATTCACTCATATATTCCACATAATCAACATCTCTTATTCATTCGTTATTTATATCTTATCCTTTAAAATTATTGAATCCTTATCTTGATTCTATGTCAATCTTCATCAATATCCTCCTCATAAGATCCTGTCTTTTTCTAGGTACACACCTCTTTGAGTTTTTTGTTTGAGCCTTGGTGGCCATGTCTTGTTCATAGATAGTGATCCTTGGTTGGAGAAAATTAATTAAAGTTTTTGAATGTCTGTTTGTTTGAATAAACACAAAATTGGGCTGTGAGGAAACTTGAGAAAACTGAAGAGTATCCACATGGGTGGTAGTTCGAGATTTCTATTTGAATTAATGACGTCTTGGAAAATGGGTAGATAGTTACACTGAGTTCTTATAAATTTCAGAAGGCTTAAAGGGGTTATAGGTTTTTATAAGTGAACTATTATAAAAAACTATTTTTGGAACAATTACACATTTTGTAACTACAATACACTCCATTTAATTATTTCTATACACATGGCATGCATGGTTACATGTCGTGAACTGATTTATGACATGAAGAGAGTACAAATCTGGTAATTATATTTAATGTAATGTAACAAGTGACCAGAATAAATAAAAAATATATAGTGATGAGTTTTTTGGTGTATATTAATAAAAGTAATTTGACGATGTGTAACTATATTACACACTGTGTAATTCTCCAATCTGAAGTTTGTAAGTGTGTCATGTGGTTGATATTTATTTTCAACTCGTGTGTATCATGTTTTTATCAACCTAGGTAAACCTTCTATGAATTTTTGGAATCCTTACCTCCCTTATGGACATTCCGCTCACACATTAGATACATGGTAAGTGGTTTTATTTAATTTTTCCTCTTATCTTTTGTCTTTCTCGATTGTTATAGCGTAACCACTTTACCGTTTCTATTTTTTTGTTTTGATCTCGATCAGTTATGATCTAAGAACATTGTTATGATCATTTCTGCCTTCTTTATTATTATAAATTGATGTTAGAAGCTTTATTTTATCATCAGTTAAAGGTAGGGGTCTAAACCTTAACCGTATGATTTGATAATTGTTGAGTATATGAAATGTTGTTATTGGGACAACATGTGTGTGCCTAAATTGATTAAATGATGAATTTAATTATTCTTTAAAGTCTCTATGGATCCAAATGGTTATTAACCTAGATTGTATCTACCATTCAGGTGAGAGAGCCATTAATTAGATTAATTGTTTAATGGCCTAACGTGTTTTTATTATGACATGGATTTTGATTATTTTTTTGATATAGTTTCACACTGGGTAATATTATTTCTAGAGAAAACTAAAATGTCACTTGTTATGACCAACTGATATGTGAAATATGTAACTGAAAAATAAATTGAAATTTTTAGAATTAACCATTGATCATGAAGATGTGATATTATGATATCCTTCTTGTTATGACATGTGTTTTGATAAATGTTTTAATGATTATATGGGGTCTTAGGCCAATTGATAAATGCTGAAATGCTTATACAGTGGGTTTTTCCTAGTAAAAAATGCTAACATGAATATATATAGAGCTATTCCTAGTGAAACATTTTGAAATGCTTATATACAGAGCCATTTCATGATACATATTTAAATTCTTATATTCCATGTCATGCCCTATGAAAGATGTTGAAATGCTTATATACTGAGCTTGGACTGGATAAATATTGTAATACTTATATACCAATATCGACCTTTAATGATTACTAAAATTCATATATAGAAGGTTTTGAACAAGATTTTATATAATTTATACCTTGGTTATAAGGTTATGGTTGGAATGTTTGTGAGACATGATCAAAGATATTTAGTCATGGTGACAATGCAGGTTGATGTGGAATTAATTTAATTATTTGATTAATTAATACCCTTGTTTATTGGATTATTTCATAAGATTATCATAATATTGGTTAGGTTTTTAAATAGTGTCTTTGACCTAATGATTTATAATAAAACCCTATTCAGGTCGCCGTTTAGCACTTGAGAAGGTTATATTGTTGCAGGTTTGTAGAAAGGAAGTGTTCCTTACTATTGATTGTATTTACTGGATGGGTTGGAATTTTGATATGGGACTGACATGGGGTTCTGAACTATAGAAATTTGAGTATTTTTTTTGATTCTTCTAGTATTTTATTTTATATTACTTATATCATGAAATTTAGTCACATTCAATAAAATTATTATATATTTTCTTTATTATTTATTGGATTATCTGGTTGGATTTGATTGCTGGTATTCAACTATATTATATTTTTTCCATTTTTTCCACACTCTGATATTTATTTATTATTATTGGTATTGGATTGTTATACTATTTTTTAACTATATAACCAGAGGTATAGTCTCCATACTATAATTATCAAGCCTCCGATAGTAGTCATCAGCATTTGGGATATAGGGAGGCATGCTTGACGTCACATAACCAACTCGTTTCGGCCATGTGAGCGAGTCCCAGATCGGGTTATGTTACAAATTAGTTTCAGATATAGGTTTATTTTATTACTATTTGGGAAAGGTAGAAATGATACTAGGATGTTTTGGGACTTGGTAATGAGATTTTTTTAGGGAGTAGTTGACCCATGTATGGGGTGAAATCAGAATACCAAGGGTTGGATTGTTTTTTATACTGTGTTATTGTTATAGTTGATGTTATTTCACCCTATGTGATTCACATGTTGTATGAGGTTATGGTTTTATGATTTTTTTAGTTTTTGATATTTATAATCATGGACTAAAATGGCATGGGATGAGTATTCATGCATTATAATTGGAATATAGGTATATATATTGAAAAGAATTATTTCAGATGGGGACATATTTATTGCATGGGATATGTACTTTCATATTGATCTGTGATATAATATATCTATTATACCTTATAAATGAATTAAATTAACTATTTTTCATGCTAAAACACTTGTAATCCTTGTTTAGAGAGGCCAGGAGTTTGTGTTTCTCTATATTTTTTTAACCTTTTGAGGTTGAACACGTTGGTAAAACCAGTGTTCTAAGGAATGTTTTTTTATTGTACAGAAAATGCCTCTTCATCATATTTGATTTGAGTGTTAAGATAATGGAAATAGGTGCACTCATAACGTAGCTAAACTAGAGCTTCTATATAACCTGAGGATTAGATTGATGATAAGCAACATGAATACTTCTCGAGGGTCATTCTATCCATGGGTAGGGATTATTTTCACACCATGAATTCAATATACAAGTTTATGAGAGAGTTTCAATTTCATAAAACACCTATATTTACTAGGGAGGGAGGCCCCCAAGAGGATTACTTCTTGATCAGGTCAGTCCAGATAATCCTTAATCATCTGGATAACCCACAGAGATAATGGCGATTCTTGCTACATATATTCTTCGTGGACCAACCATGAATTGGTGGTGAATTCTGCAGTAGGGAGGGTGGTAAAAGGGGTTATCTTGTAAGAAAATAAATATGAAGTTCCTGAGCCATTTCTAGTATGGGAAACGTATTTGTCAATGAATTTATCGAAAAGAAGTTGGAAAAGGTAGTACATGAGTCTTGTGATAAGTGGTGGGTGATGACCCACTTTGAAAACATGCACCAAGATGTTTGTGAGTCTCAGTGATGAGTAGCTATGACTTAGACATTTTTTATACCCATGTTTTTGGACCGGATCAAGACTAGGAAGTTATATGATATGGAGGGATTAGTTCTAAGAGATAGCTTATGTAGTGGGGAGACACCATTAGGATGGCCTCTTGGGAGTGAAAATTCTCTTCTTTTCTGTGGTCGAGTAAAAGTTCCTATGGGATTGTCTGAGGATATGATAATAAAGTTTTATGATTCCATATGTGGGGTATATCCTAGTTTGAAAAATATTTATCATGATCTATATATACAGTAATAGTGGTAAGTAATAAGGAATGAAGTTGGAGGCTTTGTGGAGAGATGTTTCACTTAATTGTAGGTGAAAGCTGAGCATCTGAGGATAGCTAGGATTTTACAACCTTTTCCCATTTCTAATTGGAAATGGGATTCTATCAATATAGATTTTATAAAATTATTACCTAAAAAAACCCATAATAATGATGTTTAATGGTTGATCTTGGATCGACTGATGAAGTTATCCCACTTCATGCCTATCATCGAGCCTTCACAATTGATGATTTATGAATTCTTTACTTGCATGAGGTAGTTTGACTGCATGGTGTTTTGAGGAGTATCATTTCAGAAAGAGATCATTATTTCACTTAATGTTTTTGGAAGGGTATTCAAAAGGCTTTGGGATCATTGGTTCTTTTGAGTACATCGTATCACCCTCAGACAGATATTCAATCTGAGAGAACTATTCAGGTTCCAGAGGATTTGATACGAGCCTAAGTACTAAATTCTGGTGGATTGTGGGAGCATCATATAGTAGTCATGGAGATTTTATATAATAATAGCTTTTATGAATCAATCAAAATAGAACCTTTTGAGTATTTTTATGGAAGTTTGTGTAGTTATCCTCTTTGTTGGTTAGAGGTAGGTGAATCAGTTCTTATTGGGCCTAGTCTCATGTAGAAGACATCTGAGCTATTTCTATTGATCTGATTGTGGTTGGTGATCAAGAAGAGTAGGTAGAAATCTAATGATGACCATTAGAGACAACCTCGGGAGTTTGAGGTTGTTCATCATGTTTTCCTTCGGGTGTCACCTAGGCTGGGGCACCATAATATCATGAAATAGGAAAAGCTAGTTCATATGTTTGTTGGGCCATTTGAGATAGTGGATAGGGATTGTTCAATGAATACAAATTATCCCTTCCACAGAGCTAAATTTACATGAATTACATGTTTCATGTGACACAACGTTAGATATATTATTCAGAACCTTCACATGTGATAGACATAGAAGATGTTAATCTTAGTGTTGATGCATCCTTTGAGAAGATTCTGATATGTATTGTGGACCGTAGTGAAAAGTATCAACAGGTAAGGGTGATTACTTTGGTTCAAGTGTGGTGGAATCATGTGAAAGTTCAGGAGGATACATGGGTGAGATAGTCTAATATATGTGTCTAGTGGCTAAGCTTGTTCCTTGAGACCCCATAGTGATGCTTGGAGAAGCTGAGGAACGAGGTGTTATATAGCAGAGAGGTTGTAAGACCCTATCTTTTTCTAGGTACGTCCCTATTTGATTTTTTTCATTTGATACATGGTTTCCATTTCATGTTCAAAGATATAGATCCATTTTTGGGTAAAATGACTTAATGTTCATGGATTTATACTTACTTGAATAAATGAATGTTTGGGTTATGAAGAAACTTGAGAAAACCAGAGTAGATCCATAGAGGGATCCGATCAAGATTTCTAGTTGAATTAATGATGTCTATGGAATTGGGTCAAGTTTTACCATGTGATCTTGGTAAGTTGAGAATCCTTAAAGGGGTTTATGTTTTTATAAAAAAATAGGACTGAAAAATATCTATAGAATACTTAAGCATTGAGTAACTCAAATACACGTCATTTAATAATTTCCAAACACATTTCGTGAATTGTTACATTCGGTAAACTGATTCATGACTTGAATAAAGTTCAAATCATGTAATTATATTACATGGTATGTAATATTTGAGTGGAAGAACTAAAAAATCCCGGATGATGTGGTTTTTAGAGTATCCCACTAAAAAGAATTCATGACGTGTAACTATATTACATGTCATGTAATTCCCCAACCAACAGTTTTAAGTGTGTCGTATGGTTTATCATTATTTCCTACTCACATTATGCTTCTTACTTTAGACCTAGTGTGACCTTATAGGAAATTTTGGAAGCCTTACCCCCCTTTTGGATGTTCTGATCTTGCATATGATCCCTATTAAGTGGTTTTGTTTCATTTTTCCTCTTCTATTCAGTCGTTCACTAATCATTGATGTGTAACCTATTGACCGTATGAATTTTTGGTTTTTTATTTATCAATAATGATCTAGGAACCATCTTGAAATCATTTATTCAATCATTATTATTGTAAAATCCTATTAGAAGCATTGGTTAATCATCAGTTAAAGGCATGGGGTCTAAACCTTTACCCTTCAGATTGATAACTTCTGAGTATATTCAATGTTGAAATTATGCCAACATATGTGCACATAAATTGTTTAAATTATGAATTGGATTATTCCTTAGTTTCCCTTTGGATTTAAATGGTTTTTTTCATGGCTTGTGGATACTATTCAGGTGAGAGAACCTTTGATTAAATGGACTTTTTAATGGACTATAGCGTGTTTTTCATGACATGAATTTTGGGGGATTTATTAATATAGTTTCACCGTGGATGGGATTTTTTATAGAGATAACCAGATTGGTATTGGTAATGGAAAATTTATATTTGAAACATGTAATTGAAAGACAAATTTTAATTTCATAATAAACCATTGAGCTTGAGGATGTGATATTATGATATCCTTGTTTTTATGACATGTGTTGTGGTTAATGTTGTAATGATTATATGGGGTGTTGGCCTAGTTGATAAATGATGAAATTATTATATAGTAGGTTATGCCCACTGACACATGATGAAATGATTTATTGTGGGCTATTCCTAGTGGCACTTGATGAAATTCTCATATATTGGGTTACGGCTTAAGACACATTGGAATGGTTATATAGCTGTTTATTCCCTGCGACATATGCTGAAATGATGATATACTAACATTGAACTAATAAATATTGAAATTCTTATATATTGGGGTCAGACCTTATTGATTTATGAAATGTTTACGATGTGGGGTTTGAACCAGATTTTGTGTAATTTCTACCTTAGTTATATGGTTTTGGTTGGAATTATTATTATATATTCTCATAGGCATTTGGGAATGGTGTCAAATAATGTTTTTGTGGTATTAATTTAACTTTTTAATTAATTTTCATACTTTTTATTAAATTATTACATACACTTATTATCCCGCTGATTATGTTATACATAGTATTATAGACCTTTTGAGTTATTATAACACCCTATTCGGGCCACTGTTTAGTACTTGGGAAGAAAATTTGGATGTAGTTTTGGACCAGGTCAAGGGACCTTACTGTTGATTGTCTTTGATGGATGGTCTGGAGTTTGGAGATAGGGCTGACCTGGGGTTCGGGCATGGGGAATTTGAGTCTTTTGTTGAGCATGGTAGTCTTTTTTTTGGTTTACTTCTATAATGAAATTTAGTTACATTTTAGAACATCGTTAAATATTTCCTTTATTATTTATTGGATTATCCATTTGGATTTAATTTTTGGTATTATGCTATATTGTATTGTCTCCATTGTTTCTAAACTCTGATAATTATTTATTATTACTATTATTGGATTATTCCTCTATGTTATCACTCTATAACCAGGGCGTATAATCTCCCTACAATACTTATCACAACCCTACTACAAGTTGGAAGCCTCTGGCGTATGGGGAGATGAACTTGAGGTCTCATAACTAACCTATTTTGGCTACATGAGAGAGTGTTAGATTTGAGGATATTAAATTCTTAGTCAATGTTCATCAAATTTAACTCCTTTAATTTATATAATTAAATCCAATTTAAATGTTATTCAAAATCATTTTTGAATAAATTACAATGATCAACATAGTTTCTTTATGGAAAATATTTATCCCAGAAAATATTATCGATTAATTTATAAAAAATATAGAAACAAATATCACCATTTAAAATATTAATTATCTAGAATATCCACGACAAATTGTATTTTTTTTGGATCTGGTTCATTTGTGGGTCTCAGTTTTTATCTCTAGAACTGAGTGTGATGGGTCTGAATTTTCAGGGTAATATTTACATTTATCTTTGGTATAGCTTTTTCCTCTTGGGTCTCCTTTGAGTTTTTAGAGAAAAATGGGAATTTTTGGTCATACATCATGAGGCATATGGTTGGCGCACGGTTTTTAGAAACTGGGTTACCCAACCAAGGTAATATTATTGTAGGTTGGAGTTTTCAGATATAAGTTACTACATGGATTGCACATAGCTAGTCAGGCTAGATGGGACAACCGTTCAGTAGGTGTCTCTTAGAGAGAGAGGCGCACAATCATTGCATGGTTTGTTAGACCATGAGAGGTAACCATCCGTGATGCCGATGTAATTTAAAATTTTAAAACGACCAATTTATCCTCTCGGTATTTAAACCTAATCCCACCCCATTCACCCCATTTGAGATTTTCGTCCATGGGAGACTCCTCCAAGCTCTACTAGTCTCCTTGAGAACCTCTCCATGGGTTTTTTTGACCATGATTATTCAACGAATCATCAATTAAGTGGTTATTTCTCTTGTTATTTTTTCTTTTATAGGGGTTCTTTTCTTCTCTTAGGGGTTTCATATAGCCAGCAGGTGAGCTGGTCTCTTTTGAGTGGAATCATAATTATCACGGTTCGATTTTAATGTTTTTGGTCAGATATTTCCTTGCTAGAGTCCAATAGGGGTGAGTTTGAAGTTTTGAACCACTTTACAGAAGTTTATACACTTGAGGTAGTTGGTTCCATGCCATAACATTTATAGAATATTTTAATACAATTGTTTGAATATGTAATCATGTTATATAGTTTAATTGTGTGGTGCGAAATATACTTTTGAAATTTTATGGCATGTGTTCATGATTAAAGTCTATTTTTTTAAATGGAATGTTTAAGATTGTGTATGTTTTATTATTATGTTTCTCAAAAATAGTTTTATGCCTTGTATGGAAGGTGATGAATGGGGTTTTAAAGACACTTATAGTGTAAACATGTTTCATTGTGGATTTTTAAAGGAATTATGGATTACTTTGACATGTTATCTTTTGTTTTTCACCTTTAAATGTGAATTTTAAACTATTTAAATCATGTGAATCATGTTTTAAAGTGAAATAGGTTTATGTTTGTAATTGAAAAAGGGCTTGGCCAATGAATGTTGTTGACTTGAATATGTGAATTTCTTGTGATAATTTAAAAAGGGGTTTCCTGAATTATACAGGTGGTGATAAAGTGTTTTTAAAAGGTTTTGGGGTGTGTAAAATAGAATGTGGTTTGTTTATGGAAAATGTGATTTCCCAGTGTATTTATAATGCTTGGTATTTTTATATAAAAGTGATGATTTGTGTAACATGTGAAATTAAAATTTCAGCACAAAGCGAATCATTGGTATCTAGGTGGGCTGACTAGTTCAAGTACTCTATTTATTAGGAAGTGCCTTGTTTAGATTTTACTTAGCTAGATTAATTATTACAACACTAACTAAACATGTATGATGACTGAACACCATAAGGCCATTGGGGTGCCCCTACTAATGGCTCATGCATGTGAAAGATGATGGTTGTGGTTACTATACCACATTTCACCGAGGTACGAGGTTCTAGTGTCTCACTCAAGCTATATTACACTCAAATATTTACCCATGGTTCTCCCTTGATACTTATGAAATGTGTTACCATCTTTCATCATATGGTGGAACTCGAGTGCCTTTTATCTTAAATTATGTTTATATTAATAAATGATTCATTTTAAAAGTTACCATTAAATGTGTTTTCTTTCAAAGTGTTAAGAAAACTGGTATTTATTTAAAAAAATATTGGAAATACATCAAAGTATTTTACATAAATAGGCATGTTAATTGAATTTTGATTATATAACAAGGGATCTTTCTTTTGGGTGGAATCCTAATGGGATTTATATTACACAATACATACACCATTGGTTCTATATAGACCTTTTTATATGTTTGCCTCAAGTAACGAAATGGGGAGAGGTGATAGTGGATCCGACTATTAGAGATTCTTTTTCTTGTAGGTGTTAGTGGTGGTGGATCTTGGGAGATGTCTCTCTTGTCACATGGAGGTTTTTGGGTTGGTCTCATTTTTCCCTTTTTGTTTGTAGTATTTTTAGTTTTTGGTCAAAGGAGTAAAACAATGAATCTAAATAATTGTTGTACCTTGTTTGGATTTCTTATTAGTCATGGTTTGTTATCTTATTTTGTGTCCTAATTTTATAATTTTCTAAATGGGTGAAATTGTATCCAAGGAAAAATGTTGATACCCAGGCACTAGTTTCCATCCTGTGTGGATCGGGAATGAGTTTTGGGCCATGCCACATACCGTGTTGGGTGTCGGGTTGGATGGAAATTTGGATTGGTTTGTGAAAAAATGGTATCATATGAGATCACTCTCTTTTCAGTTCATGTTTTTAGGGACGATTTTAGGTATACTATATCTAGGATTTCCAGGACTTGAAGTTCTAGTTACAAGTAGGGTGGTCGACCAACACACCTCATGACATGACTCAAGTTACCATAGGAAGTCATGTTTCTATTGCTTTATACTAATTGTTTGTGTATGGAAATGAAAAGAGAGTTGGGATAATAGTCTTCATGAGATCGTAGGTCCTATAAAGCCATATGGAGCTAGGAACATAGTCCTAGAACACACTATGTGATGGTAGTATGATTATAATGTGGATTCCAACCATATATCCATATCACCTAGAAACACTAGTTTCCTCTTGTAAATTGTTCTGTATCTTCTTGGGTTTTGAAAATTGTTTTGAAAAACCTTTTTTGGAATTTTGGAAAACTAGATTTCAAAGTGGAAATGGTTTTTAATGGGGGGGGGGGTGAAAATAGATTTTCAGTAATCTATTGATGAAGGATTTAGGAAAGTGGATTCTTATAAAATGAATTTGAGTAAATGGGGATGAGTTTATCGATATTGAATTTATATAATCGATACTTGTGGTTTATTGAGACTGGGTGATTAGAAAACTTGGACTATTTCAAGATGGGTTATGTAGATATGTTTTTAGTGTGATTTATTGAAATAGTAAAAAATATTTTAAATGGGGTTTTTTGAACTGTTAATAATATTTGAATGGAATGAATTTGTATTTTGAATGGAAAATCATGAGATTAATATTTTGGAAAGAAATAAAATGGAATGGTGTATAGTTTTTTTAAATGATTTCCTTCTTTATTTAGTGTTTAGTAATATTTTGAAATTTCCTATGAAAATTTTAAATCAGATGAGAAATTGAAAGGCTGAAGGTGTGGGTTGAATGTTTTTTTGTAAAGTTGAAAAGTTTTTTTTTGATATTTGGTATTTCCCTGAGTGACCACATGAATGGAAATATATGAAAATGTTTATGGATAATACAATGAGGTGATGGGTTCCTGGTTTGGTATGAGAACATGAAAGTGTGAGACTCTATGGGGTACCCTTAGCGAGTGTGAAACCATCCAAACATGTTTTCCTTTCAAAAATGATGTTAAAAAAATGAAATGTTTTAATCACTAGTGGTTGTGTAGTGTGTCTCCTTGTAATTTGGAAATGAATACTGCAAGGTATATTGAATTTGAAAACTCTTCTGGTTTGAATGGTGTTCTAGGTTTGATTTCTTATCAATCAGTTGGTTTTTAGCGGGTTCTTTTGAGATGTGTTAAGAAATATTTTGACTTGGTTCCTTTGTGATTGGTGTTTGGTTGGGGTGATTTTGGGTTGATAGATCAACATTGTCTGAGTTCATAATCTCATTGTTACAAATTTCACACCCCCATAAAGTTTTTACGGACAACATTATGCAGCTACGAGTGGTTCACCATTAGTGGACCCTCCACTTGATCAAAATGCTGAACTTCTTATCATGTTTCGAAAGTTTCACCCTCCTATATTTTATAATAATGTGAATCGACTTGAAGAGGAAGAATGAGAATAAAAAAATGAATGAATACATGGTTTTATTGAGTGATCTGAGTTGTTAAAGGTGAAGTTTGTCACCTCCATGTTAGAAGGTCTTATTCAGAAGCGGTGAAGGGAATTCCAGTGAGGAGAGAGGAAAGTTTCTTGATGCTGTTCCTGATGGTTGCAGTGTTAAAAGGCCTTTATATCTTCATCTGTTTCTTGCACATAAGGGTTCATGAAGTTCTATCATTGTTCCAAGTCCTATCATGAGAAGCTGTCATGTCGCATTTCAAACATAGTGTACTTTTTGGGAATCGGCTTAAATTCCCTTCCTTTTTAATGATTCTATCGGTCATTATAATTGTGTCTGATGATGTTTTTGTGGGGACTCCTTTTTGGCTCTAAATGTAAGAGTTGGATTGTGAATCTTTATAGAAATTATGTTTTAACCGATGCATGTTCTTCTTTATGGAATTAAGAATCTCTCTGTTCCAAATATAGATGTCTTTTGTGTGTTCTTGTTTCCACTGTTTTTTGTTCTAGGGGAAAAGGGATTATTTGTTTCCACCTATTAAAACCTTATTTTGGAGAAAGTGACATGTTTAGTTGACGTAAGTGCTATGGCATGTCTTACTCATTTAGTTCCTCCTAGAATGGTGTGTGGCCACCCATGAACCCAAAGTTAGTGTTCTGACTGGAGATCTTCAATGCCTGACCATGAAGAAGGAGATGCTTAAAACATCAGATCTCTATCCATAGGTCCCAGAGTAAAGATGGTTCATAGTCAGGAATCCCATGGGGTGTAGGGAACCTTGTTCTGGATTGGTCCTGAGTGATAGAGGGGGAGAGTTTAGGCTTCTCAATTGTAACTCCTTAGTCTTGGAAAGGTCCTATTTTGTGGGCAGGGAATGAAGGCCTCATTCATCATTGCAACCCAGATGGGTGGAAGAGTTCCTCCACAATTATAATGAGGCATGGTCATCTTGTTTTCTTGAACTCCAGTGTTTTTACCTTTTTGGATGCGAATCTCCATGTGGTTTGCCTTATGTGGTAAGCCTAGTAAATCAGTTTCAGTCTTGTTCTACGCGGGAAGTTCCTACGTTGGCCCATGTTGGGTTCCCATGATAGTGTTCACCAGTTGGTTAATATGTTTGATTATTATGGTGGGGAGACCCCCAATGAGTATTGTTAGAATTCCTTCTTGATTAAACTGATTCCAACTCGTTTCAAAGGATGGGGATCCCATTCGAGCCACCCCGTATTGATAATTTGGTTTAGTTTCTAGTGTTGGAATGGAAGTGGGTAGTCTAATTCAGAGCTATCTAATTTCAAATTCCTTCCCTGAGTAAACATTGGGCTATGAGCATGCCTAATTGTTTTTTTAAGTGAGGATATGGACGTATTCATCAATGTGTGGACTAATTTTTTATCGTTTCAGGTAAGCGGTATGATTTTATCTTGGTAATGTTCAAAGGGTTTTGGATTATGAGGTTGGATAGTGAATTTTAAGGATTTATTTTCTCTTGATTGATCAAATAGAGGTGGTGTAGATTTTTGGGGGTAGAAGACGTGTAGTGGGAAGTCCATTCTAGACTCATGAGTTCAGACTTACGAACCTAATTTTTTGTTTTTGTATTCTTGTTTCTTATCTTGTTTGATGTTTATTGGGAATCACATCAATATTTGAAGGATTTTTTGTTTTTTGTTTTTAAATAAGTCCTTATTAGAGATTTTTGGGGGCTGATATCATTATGGTGTGGAGAATTGAAAATCCTGGATTTTTATTTTCATTTTTTGATATGGTTTATTTGTGTGTATCTGTTTTCACTCTAGAACTGAGTGTGACGAGTCTAAATTTTTGAGGTATTATTTCTATTTAACTTTGGTCTAAATTTTCCCTCTTGCATATACTATGATTTTCTAGAGAAAAATGAAAATTTCGGGTTGTACAACATGAGGTGCATGGTTGGCACACAGTTAGTAGAAATCGTGCACCCCGACCCAGTTAACCCAGAAGTAGGTTAGAGTTTTCGGGTAGAAGCTAATGCACGAATTTAACATGGCTAGTCAGACCATACGGGATAACCGTGAAGTAGGCGCCTCTTCAAAAGAGAGGGTCACATAGTTGCTACACAGTTTGATAAACCATGTGGGCTAACTATTCATGATGTCCATTTCATGAAAATTTTAAAAATGGAAAATGATTCCTCTTGGGGTTTAACATTAATTCCACCCCATTCACCCCATTCAGGATTTTCATCCATGTGATCCTACTTAGAGATCTCCTAGGATCCTTGGGAACCAATTTTTGGGTAAACTAGATCCCAATTTAACAAGGAATTGTCTAGTAACACTATGCCGAAATTCGAGTTTAGTGGTTATTTTTCTTCATTTTGCGGCAGTTTAAACCTCTGCTAAATCATTCTACGACTGTTCTGAAAAGATGATGCTAAATCGTGTGTCGATAATCAATTATTGTTGGGTTTTTAAAACTGTCGTAGAATCATTTAGTGACATTTTTTAAATTTTTTAGTTTTTTTAGTTTTGTTAATTTATTTTATTATTTATTATTTTATTGTTTTATTGTTTTATTGTTTTATTGGTATATTGTTTTATTGTTTTATTTTTTTATTTTTTTATTATTTTACTTTTTAATGTTATTATTTATTTCTTATTTTATTTATTAATTATTGTATTAATTAATTTATTATTAATTTATTATTTTATTAATTATTTTATTATTATTATTTATTATAATTTTTACTATTTATTACCGTGCACATAAACTTGCACATTCATGTGCATGTTCCATATATAGAAATTATGCATTGGGTGAGATTTGAACCCCCTACCTCTTGCATATTCCCCAAATACTTGACCACTCTAGTAAGCTCTTCATGTCACGAATAAATAGAATTTGATATACTTATATATATTAATTGAAAAACAGATAATACATAACAAATATATATAAATCAATAAATATTAATCAATAACAATTAACCAATAATGATTAATAAATAATAAATAATAAATAATAAATAATAAATATTTTATTATTAATTATTAATTATTAATATTTAATAATTACTAATTAAAAATTCCTATTTAAAAAATAAAAATTAGTAATTAATAAATAAAAAATAAATTCATAACGAATAAATACATGACATATAAATAAATGGTAAATAGTAAATAATAAATATATAATAATAATAAATAATAATAATAACAAATAATAAGTAGTAAATAATAAATGATAAATATTAAACAATAATAAATAAATAGATAACATCTCAATAAATAACTAATAAATAAATATTACATAAATAATAAATAATAAATAAATAATAAATAATAAATAATAAATAATAAATAATAAATAATAAATAATAAATAATAAATAAATAATAAATAATAAATAATAATAAATTCTATCAAACCAGTGTGAACTATTGGTTAAAACCCACGGTTCATAAATTTATTGAAAGTAAAAGTTTATAAAGTATACAAGAGGATGGGTAATGAACCAAGGGACAAAAAACTTCCCACCAAGAAAAAAAATCATATTTGTGATTGACCACCGCCCCTGCCTCTTGGATAACAACCCCTACTCTATGTTTTTGTCTATTACCATGGTCCATCATCATCCAGTGGGGTTGGGTCTGTCAGACACGCAGACTTTTCTGTTTTATCACCTTCACGTCGATGAGCATGGCTGAATTCCTCAAAGAACACCTCTTTGATCTTGGACCCATTCAAGATTTAAAGAATGCTAAGTGACTGTACGTGATAAATATTAGGAAATTCATCCATGTTTCTTTTATCTGGATCATTGAATAGTTGATATGCAGATGTTTACATTGATAGTACCTTAGTTGGAGGTCGTAAACACATCACATTTAGTATGAGGAAAGTCCAGAGGTCCCTGACTATTGGGATCACCTATTCCTCACTTTGATAAAATATTAGAATCAAATTTTTTATTACCCTTTCAGTCAAAGGATGAAGCCATGCTTCTCTCCTAGCTCAACTCCAGACCAGTTTCAGCCTGCACAACCATCTCTTTTTCAATGTCTTAAAAATCAGAATCAATTTCATCACAGGCAACAAAATCTTCACATGAACCATCGGGTTTTCTATGTAATGGATTATGACACTTGTAAACATCCTCAGAATATTTTCCATGGACACATTCAACATTCCCTACCATAGAAATAACATCTTCCATTCCCTCTTTTCCCATTGGTTCTGGGTGCCTTCCTATATCCTTTGAGGATGGAGATTTTTGAATATACTTTATATTCTTCTTTTTCTTTGGGAGAACCATCTTCTTCACCAATACATTTTGTACATATCTGCAATCCTAAACAGAATGTCTGATTGTCTTATAGAAATCACAAAGAGTAGGGAATTATTTATACTCAAAATCTATCTTAATCATCTCACTATTTGAAACAAGAACATCATTATTCTAGAGGGGTATCATAATATCAGCATCCACCACCACTATCGTATAAAAATCCATATTGAAATCATTGGAGATTTCATATAATTTTAGTGGCAAACTAATTCAGGAAGAAATGTCATTGAGTATTTGAGAATTCCAAAAAACCAGTTAAGGCCATGCATTCTAACCAAAATATGAGTGATAATGTGCTTATGTATAATTGGGTTAATGTTAAGCGCTCACATAGAGATTCAGAAGACACCCAGAGTAAGGTTATTGAAGCTAAAATCCCAACCAGTAAAATACTGGTAATTGGACTAAAAAACAAGATGAAATTAACCCTTTCCAATTTGAATAATTTTCTAGTAGTCAAATCCCTAAATTTTGGATAACATGGATTTCAGATCATCTTTATTCAAGGGTTTGTCACCTTTAGAAAAAATCAGTCATCCAATGAGGGATAACCTACAAGAATCTAACCATTTGTTCAGGGCATCATGATCTGCCTTGATGAAAAATATCCCTCCTTTTCATTTGATTTATACACTTAAAAAATATATATGTAAATTTTTATACATACAAGTGATTTTATAAGTAAATATACGAAATTAGGCATATATTTAATTATAAATAGAATTTCATTATAAAAAATGATAATGTTTGAAAACCATAATATCAATACGAATGTAATACCTGAGAATAAATTTATTCCACACAAAAAAAAACTAAGACCCCCTTATATGAGGCCGAAAATCTATAGAATGTTAAAAAATTAGAGTACCCTTAAAACACATAAAAATGTTAAGAAAAATAAAAACCCTAAAACCCCTAAAAACCATGAAATGACAATAAATTATGATCTATGAGTCTGTTTTAGCTCCAAAACTAGTAAAATTATAGATCATGAAATGATAATTTATATAATATGAGGTATAGGATGAACAAACACCCGGATTATAGGTTATATCCATTTTAATCTTAAGAAACCTAGGTCGATGACAAAAAACGCAGTTTTAGAGGACTTCTAGGCCTTTGTGAAGAATAAAAACTCGATAGATCTCTTTGAACTCAATCTAAGACCATCTTTTTCATAGATCTCATAACAGTATTCAATTTGATATGTGTTAAAGCCCAAACATACACCCAGATTAAAAGTTATGTCCCTTTTAACATAAAGATGGATTTTAAACTTTTTTGAAATTTTAATATATTTTTTCATTTTATTATAACTTAATTTAAATATCATGTGGTTTTTTCTCATTTCATAATCTTCTATTTTACTGGTTTAGAGTTAAAACTGACATTCGAATAAAAATTTATGATCATTTGATACTGAAGACTGATTTTCAACTTGTTGAAGATTTTTTTTTCACTTTACAATTATTATTAATTAATAATTATAAGTATTTATTAATTTACACATTATAAGTAATTGAAATTATAAATAATAAACGATATATTATAATAAATAATAAATAATAAATAATAAATAAATATTTTTACTTTTTTCCTTCTATTTTGTGGCGGTTTTTTAAGAACCCGCCGCTAAAAATAAATTATTTCTCTGAGAAACTTTATAAAAAAAAAAAAAATATTTTTAAAACATTTAGAAGCAGTTTCTAAAAACTCGACTAAAAATAGCCCTTAAATTTTATCCTGAAAAATATTTAGCGGCAGTTTTTATAACCATTGCGAAGAAAACGTAGCTAAATTGTTGTTTTCCTATAGTATAGGTGGTTCTTCCCCTTGTTCTTCCCTCTTTTCCATGGTTTCTTCTCTTCTCCTTTCGGTTTTAATAGGCCAGTGGGAGGGGTGGTCTCTTTGGGATGAATCATAATTATTAGGGTTATATCTTGATGTTTTTGGTCAGATATTTCCTTGCTAGGGTCTTGTGGGGGTGCGATTGTGGTTTTACAACAATTTATGAAATTTTCTACACTTAAGGTAGATGGTTATATGCCTTAATGTTTTTATATTATTTTTATATGCTTGTTTATATATTTAATCATGTTCAATAGTTTAATTTGGTGGTTATAAATATATTTTTGGAGTGTTTTGGAATGCATTCACGATGAAAGTGGATTTTTTATATGGGTAAGGTTATGTTTGTGAATGTTTTATTGTGATGTTTCTAAAAATTTATTTTATGTGTTTTTTGGAAGGTTTGGAATGGGTTTTTAAAGGAACTTATGGTGCGAACATGATTTATAGTGTGGTTTTAATTAAAAATGAATTACTTTGGCATGTTTGATTTTTCTATGCACTTTTAAATGTGAATTGTAAATTATGTAAATGATGTGAAGCATGTTTTAAAGAGAAATTCGTTTATGTGTGGATTTTAAAAATGGATTTTCCAATGAAAGTGGTTGAATTTATTATACGACTTTATTATTGTAATTTTAAAAGGGGTTTGTTGAATTGTACAAGTGGTGATAATGTGTTTTTAAACAGATTTGGTGTGTGTAAAATGGAATGTGCTTTGTTTATGGAAAAGGGTAATTTCCCTGTGTATTTATAATTATTTGAATGTGTATGCAAATGGGATGATTTTTGTAACATGTGAAATGATAATTTTAGTACAAAGGGAATTTTTAGAATCTAGGTGGGATGACTAGTTCAAGTATGCTCGTGATTTAGAAGTGGCTTGTCACAACATCACTTAGTTAGATTGGTGATTACAACTATAACTAAACATGTATGATGATTGGTGACCACTAGTCCATTGGGTTATCCCCTCCTTATGGCTCATGCGTGGGAAAGATGATGGATGTGGTTGCTATATCACATTTCAATGAGGTATGAGGTTCTAGTGTCTCACTCGAGCTAGATTATGCTTAGGGATTTACCCACCAGTCTCTCTTGAGACTTATAAATGTGGTACCATCCATCAAAATATAGTGGACCTTGAGTTCATTTTATCTTTAGGAAGTTTTATTGTATTAAATGTTTACTTTCAAATGTTTCATTTAAAAGTGTTTTCTATTAAAGTGTTGTGATAAAAACAGTATTTATTTAAAAATATTTTCTTGGAAATTATTTAATGGATTTTATATAAAGAATCATGTTTATTGTATTTTAATATTATAGAATGAAATAATTTTTTTGGGTGTCATCCTTCTAGGAATTGGATGACACCCTATATACACCATTGGGTGTATGTATACCTCGTTATATGTTCAACTCATGTAAATTAAAGGGTTTAGGAGATCGTGGATCTGGTTGTTAGAGATTATCCTTCTTGCAAGTGTTAGTGGTGGTGGCTTAAGAGAGATTTCTCTTTGGTCACTTGAGGTTGTTGGGTTGGCCTATTTGTTCCATTTTTTGATTGCAATATGTTTACCATTTTTTTAATGTTGTAAAACAATGAATCTAAAAGAATGAAGTTCCTTATTTGGATTTCTTATTATTCATGGTCATTTATTTATCTTTTAGACTTATTTTTTTCTTTTATAAATGGGTGAAATGGTTCCCATGGAAAAATGTTGATACTCGGCACTAGTTTCCAGCATATGAGTATCGAGAACTCCCTTTGGTCAATGCCACGAACTGAGTTGGGTGTTGGGTTGAATGGAACTTTGGATTATTTCATGAAAATATCATATTAGTCTTCTTTTAAAATATATATTCAAATATTATAAGAGGATTGAGTTTGAAAGATTTAGAAATATTCAAAAAAATTTCAAATTTATGAAAACTCGTGTTTATATTAATTTGTTGGGTGACATTTAAATTCTACTTAGAACATGTTATTTCACTAATTTAAAGGTGTATTTGTTTCTATCTACTCATTGAAAATATATTATTTTTCAAAAAAATTTATCAGTTCATATGATATCTACAAAAGCCAAAAGTTATATGGTCTTAAAAGTAATTTACCCATTAAATGATGATCCAACTTCTTTAGTTATTCTTCACACCTGCATATAATTATTTTTATCATAATAAATAATGATAGTTGTATATTTTCTAGGTTTCTCCACATTTATCATTCTATTCATCCAAACTAACCTTTATTTATAATCATTTAAATTCATATTAAATTTATTATGAAGTAAACCACTAAACAAATACACTATTCAATCTAGTGAAAAAATATTATATAATTTCAAACATAGATAAATATGTATAATATTTAACTAATCTTATAATCATACTTTTTTATCATTGGGAAGTTTTTTTTATAATAGTAGGTTCTATAGTTCCAACAACTATACGTACTTATATTACAATTATTATAATCTAGTTTGATATATATACATGTGTTTATCAAAGAATTATAGAAATTTATCTTTTACATTTACAATATAAAACATAATTTCCATAAATTAGATTTAACATCTCATTACCATATTTTAGATAATTATATTTTCCTAATTCATTTTCCTATTTATTTGGGTATGTCTTGGGACTCCCAATGATAGAGTGAATTTTTTGGGGGAAATTACCCAAATATTAGGGTTATATGTTTGAATTAGTGGAGTTAAAGTATAAATGTATTAATTTAATTGTTAGTTTCTCCCCAACTTCTGAGAACATTTGGGGTGGTTCGGAGTTTTGTACTAAAAAACTATACTTTTCACAGTTTACAGGAGAAATACACACAGTGTAATGGATGTCAGGACGAATCCATGAGTCTGGTACACTGTGTGAAAGTATTATACACCATTTATTTGGTTCAAATCACATGATTGAAGAAATTGGGGTTTTAATAAAAAAGTAAATGTGTATTTTTTGTGTTTTCAATATTCGTGGATTACATGACATGTAATGGGATTACACAACATGTAAATATCTTGGTTTGTAAATTATGGTGTTTTATAAGTTATTTTACTTTTCATTCATCCATAGGATTTTTTTCTCTAGACCTAGGAGCTCTTCTTGATGAATTTGGAGACCTCATATCCTTGCAGATCATTTCGTTTAGTGGTTGATAATCATTGTAGTAGTGGTGCATTATTTGGGTGAGTAATCGTCCCATTTATTAATTTCCTTCAATCATCGTAACATCATTGTGATCCGTTATTGGGTCTACTGATATGTAATGATAATTCTATTTTTTAATTCTAGATATGTAGTTTGATCTTCCTCTAGAGGATAAAAATTATGTTGGTTGTGGTGAAACGTTTGAGTTATTTTATGTATGTTTTTTATTCTTATATGCCAATTGTTATTTTTATAGAATCAATTATACAATGTGAGGATTGATTCTAGGTACTCTATTGTCATCATTGGGATCTTTCTTGTTTCTTTATCACATTATGGGCATGTGATACCTGTGTTTAAGGTAGGTGGTTTCGTCTTTATCCTATATTCGATGAACTGTATTGATATAGTTTTATAAATTATTTATAAATTAATGGAAATTGTTGATTCGTGTTTGTGGAAATGGGTTTCTGATAAAATATGGGTTTCCCCTTTTTTGGAAAAATAATAAGTATTTTCAGAGCATTGTTAGGTGGACTTTTGAAATGGTTCTCAATGCATGGATTTAATGAAAAGGTTTGAGGAATTTATTTGGAAAATAGAGATCATGGGAATCCTTGTGTACTTAGTTGGAAGGATTAGTAAGAGTCCTTGTTCATTGATACTATCTGGGGCATGGGTTCACACATGGGGTATTCTTCTGCTCCCTAGGATTTTTGTTCTATGGACTTATTAGATACTATTTGGGAGGTTCACTTTCTGGGGTGTTCACGTTATGGCTATATTTGATGAAAATTTATAAGTTCATGATGTGGGAATAATTTTATATGATTGGTGTATGAGTTTCCTAAATATCCAAACCTTTAGTGATACTTGGTGTGATGTTACTTATGCTTTATATACTTTTGACTTGTGATCTTTTAGTTGTACTGTCATGAATTTGATATGAGATGTCACATATTCATTTTTTTCATATATGTGGAATTATTTGAAATTATTTTACCTTTTTTATATAGAAATGTGTGAAAAGTATAAATTGAATTCTTTATAATGATTTTGATATAAAACATCTAAGGTTTTTATCATTACTTATTCTCTTTAAAAGTCAAGAATGATATGAATTTTGTGAAAATAGAAGTTATTGAACATCTGGGTGGGATCCTACTGAGCCTATTAGATAACTCACTATCCACCCCTTTATTAGTGCATAGATCTTTGTATTTCTTTCAATACAGGGAATGTTAAGGTGCCACAGTGAGGTGTTGAGGTTTATATCTATTGGGTTAGGGTAGCTAGTGATGAGATGGTGGGTGTTTTCCCATGATATCACATGGAGTAGTCATCTTTCTATTTTAGTTTTCATTTGATGTTGGACTTGTACATTTTGGATATTTTGACTGATTTTCAGTTGTATCAATTTCATTATACTCTTTTCATTAGGAAATATGTTTATCTTTTCTGTTATTTCCAACACACACACACACACACACATATATATATATATGAAATTGTGTTGATTTGATTTGGGTGAAATCATTCTCTCTAGTTTTTTTTGATTCCAAGGTGCATGTCTCCATCCCATGGTGATCGAAAACATACTTCAGGAAAGTCACAGATTAGGTCAAGTACAAGTTTGAGATGGTATCTGGGTCAATTTGTGAAAGTTTTGTATTAGAGGATGTCTATCCACAAGATACCTTATCTTAGGATGTTTGGTAGATAGTAGATTGGCTTGTTGGACTTGAGTGGTTTGTTGTGGTGAGTGGATGGCTATCTCTTTCAGTAATGAGACACAATTTTCCATGGGATGTTGGGTTGTGTGTCTCCTATCTCGATCACTAGATCCTAATCTTAGTTTTTATTATGTTTTTCTACTATCAACTGAGATTCTTCTCTTGTTTTATCATTTATTCTATTCCAATATACAATAGTATGCCTCCAAGATGTCTTTCACAGGTTCTATAGGAGGGTGCATCAGATTCTCTATAAGGTAATCAGCCTCTGGATCAAAATCATATCAAGGATATCATGAAGGTAGTTTTTGATGTCTATAAAAATGTATCCCAAGTCCAAAAAATAGTTTTTTAAGTATATCCAAGAGATAGAGGAGAAAGGGTATAACAACCAAAACTTTACATATAGATATTATTTCAACATTGAACAATATTTATCACATAACATAACAAAACCATGAAGGGACCATATAGGTTTACTGTCTTTAGAAACTAGGAAACATAAACAACTAGTTCATAAAACATCCACATTAACTCCCGCTTATTTATTCATAACTAGACTCCCTTTTGACATATCTTACTTAATACCCTTCTTCATTAACTGATGAAAAGAAACATATGAAAGGGTGAGCTCAAATTCTCAGTAATGGTAAACAAGGAAAATATCAATCATATCATAATCATAAGAACATAACATTTGAAAATGTTATCCTCTATATAAAAGATCATAATATCAAGTCATGGGATAAATCATAAAAGTGTAATGTAATCCCAACAATCATAACATAAGACATGAAATTTTGTGTCATACACACATTACCATATAAAATCATCTCTTATTAGTCAAGGCTCATTTCCAAGACTATCATAGTGGAAAAAGTCCATTACTTAACCGAGTTCACTCCTCATTCGACCTCTGTATTACTGAACTGGATTTACTTGTTGTTCCAGTCATGTATATCCCACGAGATATAAATATTTACCCAATGAATTTGAGGGAGATATAGGTCCCAACCATATCATAATGAGACCATTGTTACGTGTGCCACAAAAACAAAAAACATTCACCATATCATAAACCATGAAATCAAGTGGGTTTCTTAAACACCATTCAATCATAATTGATATAAAGAAAATGGATTTCATAAATAAAATTCCATCATAAACACAATAAATTAATAGTAATAACATGGTTATAAATATAACCTTATTTTAAAGAGTTTCATCTTAAATGGAAAATAATTTTGAGAAAACACTTGAAATTAATTCCGGAGGAAAATATCCCTTCTTCTTCAAAAATGTTTTCCTTCCTCAAAATGCCACACAATTTTCGAAGAAATAATTTTATGTGAAAATGAAAATATAATATTTTAGGGAATATTCATGGAAGTAAGGCATTATGTGTACCATTTCGTGTTTTGAATCGGATGAAAAATTGCAGGAATTTGTTTTTCGTTAGTTGGGAAGATATGTTTTAAAACTGAGTGAATTTTTTTTTATTTCTGATAGTTGAAACTACGATGTGTCTTTTAAATAAATTTTATAAAATTAATTAGATTAAAATTAAAATACAAAAAAATTTAATGAAGGGTAAAAACCTTATCAAAACATTGGAATATATTATGAAATATTTTTAGATTTTGACGTTGTGTCAGTGCGGGATTTTGAGACCCACAGACTCTCAACATTGATAGAATAAAAATATGAAATTTATTTTATTCATACGCATGTGTGTGTTTTTTTAAAATAAAATAATTCTCAAATGGTGCATCATGTGAGAAATATGAGACCACCTTTAGGTCCGAAAATCAAGATTTACCCTAGATAGGGTATAAGATTGATGCACATCAGGTGTTTACCAACCTCACACATGATAATACCATCATTTTTAATTAATTTTTTATTCTATTTTTTTAATAATAAACAATAATTTTCTCAAAAACGGTGCGTTGAATGTGATATCAAAGACCACCGATAGTTCTGGGATGTGGGGTTTACCTTAGGTAGGGTATAACTTTTGCGAGCATCAAACATTTTGTTAGATCGCAGCTGAAGATAATTTAATTGCGTTCTAAATATTTTTTTAGATAGTTAGACATAATAATAATAATTTTATTAGTAATATTATTATTTTCATTGATTAAAAATAATGAAAATGTGCTATCACAATTAATAAATTTTGTTGCGGTGTAAATAATAACTTAGCAATGTAATAAATGTACTAATATTAATTGTTCTAATTAAATACAATTGTACTATCAATATTAATTTAATAGGTGTTATTTGTTTTTAAATGGTTGTTTTTTTAAATTATTAGTGGTGTCATTGATGAGTTATATTAAATAATAATAATTTTTTTTATTTTAACATATCAAATTAAATCAAGGTGCATACCATTTAAGTTTTTACGGTCTAAATTATTAAAGCGGCCCAGGGCACGCACTTGCGCACCCTGTTGCGGGTCTCGAGAAGCTATTAAATTAATTAAATAATTAATCTGGTTTTATGTAAAAATTTTAAATCTCACCCTAGAACATTGTTCGTGCTAAAAAATAATTTAAAAGAGTTTAAAAAGAATAAAATGAATTTAAAAGGAATTAATCAAATTTAAAGAGGGATAAAAATAAATAATAAAATAGATACAATTATAAGGAAATTAAAAATAATTTAAATGGGGTAAACCCATTTTAATTATTTATTTCATTTCTTCTACTATTTTATATTATATATTTTGTTTATTTATCTTCTTTTAATTTATTTTTATTTTTTATTTTTTCCCTTTATTTTTGTTTCTTTCATTTTTTTTCTTCCTCTCCTCCCTCCCTCACATTGCGCCTCCCCTTCTCCCTAGGTGGAACACAACCTTGCTCCCCCTTGGGAAGATCTTCATGACTCCATTCATCATCCATTTTTCTTCATCGTTCTGTTCACTGTGAACCTCTTGGTAAGGCTTATCCCATGCACCAGGAATCGTGTGATCTCATTCCAAATCCTTCGCACGATCTACTGTGGATGGATTTTACCCTATTTTGGGGTTTTTCTAAAATAGTTTGTTTTCTTCTATTTTTTGGTTAAACCAAAGCCTATTTTGGATCATAAAATCTTATGCGACCTTAAGGTAGCGTGTCTACTCACATTCCATCTATTTCTTTGTGATTTATAAAAACACATGGTTGTATCGTTCGTCGGTGCCTACCAACGTTGTGAAAATTCATTCAATCTTTTAAATTTAATTTTTCTGTTTAATTGTTTTATCCCTATTTATCGTAAATTATAATTTTTAAATTGTTGTAACTTGGTCGAACACCCCTTTGGGTGTGCTGACCTGGCCAGTATGAATTCTGTTAGCCTGAGCATTTAATTTAATTAACTATATATGTTGCACATCCCATTTTTGTTGTGCTTAATTTAAATAATTAATTTAGATTAATTATGAACCTTGAATTGTTGGGTATTTGGTAGTTGTTGTGATGAATTATTTATTTATTTAAAAGTGAATTTATCTAATTGTACTGATACGGTAGCTTGCCTCGTTAAGTTTTTATGCTACAATATTAAATTAATACTTTGTGTTTCATGGGTGTATCTACTTAGATTTGAAGACGCAATTAAATATGAATTATATGTAATTTCCACTAATATGAAATTTTAATTAAATTCAGGGTGGATAGAGAAGGTGGGTCTTATATTAAGGGTCATTCTTAGGCCCTCCGTTCCTGACTGGTTACCACTACGTGTCGGCGGGCGGTGTCTTTGGGTTTTCTAGATCGAGACATCCTTGGGATTTTTAAATACTTATGAGTGACACCGGTTCCAAATGGGTCCATAAAGGATGTATCTTTTAGAAATGTGGCTAAGCCATCCTCGGATGATGCTTGACCCCTTTTGTGAGATCAAAATAGACTCATGGTAAAGCGATGCCTCGAGTGATACTTGGTATTTAGAATAATTTCCTTGGACGGGCTCAGTGATATTGGATAATTTAAAGGATGTTCTATAGAGATACCTTCGAGGCAGGCTCATACTGCAACTCCCAACTAGAACATTAATAATAATGCACTGAAGGTTTAGGATAATTCTTCTTTTAATCTCTTGAGAATTGGGATATTTTTCTGGTATTTTGGAAGACACCTAATTGACACTTGATTTCAACCCCAAGTTAAAGCACAAGCTTGGGGGGGTGCACCTGTTACTTGTTTTAAATTGATTTTCCAAGATTAATATCTGCATATGTGCATTATTCTTATTACAGGTACTTCCTTCATACTCCTGGCTTAGGCCGAAGCAAGTGATTAGGGGAGGGCGCCATTGGGAACCTGAGCCGAGTTATTTATTTTTTTGTGCTTAATTAATTATCTTCATTTATTATAAAATGCCAATCTACATTTTATTACTGCATGAAATAGAAAGGTTTAGACACAGCAGGTTCTGACCTACTGGGAATTTATCTGACACCATGCTTGGGTGTCGTTGACACTCGAGTAGATTATATGCTTGCAGGCATTGACAAATAGAAGCGTGCTATTTCTGATTATTGTTTGTTCTTTGCTTTTTAGGATGGAGACTGCGGGTAGAGGACCGAGTCTTTCTCATGATTCAGTTTTCACACTTTGTGTCTTTTCATTTCAGTTGATAGCATGCTTTTATTTCTGTTTTTTAAAACTTTACTTTAGTATAGATAGCATAGAATTACATCATTTTGTATCTAGTTTTATTTATCAGTTTCCGCACTTGATTCTTATTTAGATAGATTATTTATATTGCTTCTTCTGTAGTATATTAATTTATATGCTTCCACAATTTGTTATTAACTCTTTTTTACTTCTTCTATGAATTACCAATTACCTATGAGGGAATAGTCTCCCCCACATACATGTAAAAAAGGCCCTCACTACTAGTTGGCAGCCTTTGGCGTACGAGGAGATTCGCTTGAGGTCATGTGACCCACCAGTCTGACCACCATCTTAGAGGTGAGCTAGGTCGGGACTTTACATTATGAAAGCGTAAAAATCCATTCATGTTGTACAAGTTAAAAAAACATTATTCTCGTACTATTTCCCAAAATATTCAAAAAGTACCTCGTACAAAAAATGACAAAAGATTCCATTCATACCATTTAGTAAAAATTTTCCAATGGGTAAAATTGACTTTTATAAATGATAGTAGGATATAAAGAATATTTCTAAATTCATATTTAGGAAACATGGAAGTGGATGATAATTATACCCCTATAAATACTTACTAATAAACAATCTTGGATAAAAAAAATATTTTCAAAGCTATCCCTTACCTTAGGTATGATATGCTCTGTATGTATTCAAAATTACTATATAATGATTTATTTAATGTTAATGATTTATTCCAGAATCATAATCGGTTTTATGAGAACATTTATGATCATATTTATATCCATTTGTTAGTAACATTTCATTATTACTCAGTATTTGGGTATTAAATGCTTTATATTCTTATGCATATTTTGTCGGATAGGTTCTTATTCATATATTTATGTTATTGTTATATCATTTAAATCATTGAATTAATATAATATATATCATATTTATTCATTAAATAATTTATATAGTCATTCTTTAATAAATATTATATAGAATGAATCACATCACACCGTGGAGACGGTATGCCTAACATACGCACAAGCGACTGTATCATTCCAGTAATTGTTGAATGGTATTGAAGTGGATGGTGAATAGAATCTCAGAATCAAAAAAATTTTATATCATTCATATATTTATTCATTTATTCCAACATTATACGCATCCATGTAATGTGGTGGTGAAAAACGGATTACACCACGGTGTGGAGACGATAAGTTGTATGTAGGCACGCGTGGCGATTTCATTTTTCTTAGGATGGGTAGAAGGTGGAATATGGTTATTTCATATTTTTAATAAAATATTAGTATATTATTGATACATATGTTATTACTTTATAATGAAACAACCAATGAAGAGGAAGTATAAGAAGAAATAATTTTGAAATAATCGGTAAATGGTATTACCTCTTCTTCGGAGTTCCTCCTCTAAATCTCCCCTTAGAGTACTAGAGTTGATCATTGAATATGACCAGAACCTCTAGAATAAAGATATGGAAGTTGATAAGGAAAAAGGGTAGGGGATTTACGAGATTTAAGGTTCAAAATGAAGTAAATAAGTGATGGATTAGGTTCCCTTTTATAATATAGGTGAAGGGCACTTCCGGAAACTCTATAAATAATAATTAATAATAAAATCAATCCCAACCCAAAAACTTCAAAAGTGTCTTAATTTACAAGATTAAATGAGATAGGGTTGTAATAAAATCATCCAATAAATTTTTTGCAACTTATTTTTTCAATTTAAACCATATCTTTTTAGTTGACACTTGGTTATTCTATTAAATTTTAATTGTAGTAATAACATTATAAATATTTAATGGTTTTAAATATTTACTTATATGGTGTAAATTAACAATAAATTGATATTTAATGACATTTTAGATATTATAATTATCAGTTTTTAATTTTCAAATATTTTTATGATTTTTAAATAATTTAATAAAATGTTATTTTTATAAAATATCAATAGTATCAATTTTGACACTATTCATTTATTTGACTTTAAATAAGATCCAAATAGAAGATAAATTCGAACCAAAATATTTAATACACTCCAAAAATTTCATAGTCTCCTAAAAAAATTATGGAGACCATTGATTAGTTTATATGTTATTTATTTTAATATTTTTAAAACCGTTTGTTTTATATATTTATTTATAAAATAATTTTTATATCGCTATTGTGTCATCATTAATGGTAATTATATAATCTATAAAAATTATAAATTAATTTTTATGATTTAGGTAATTAGTTTGGATTTCCATAGAATCTATATAGTCGATATTATCTTCTAGTTATCTCTATATTAAAATTTGTGTACTTATATAAATTGAGATTGTGACATTTTGTAAGATTCATTAGTTTTTTTTACATTCACATCATATTCATAGGTAAGTTGCCATAAAGTGATTCCATTTTAAACAATAGATTATAAGGGTTGAATGTAGTTTTCCAATATGATTTTTAAAAATTTTAAGGTAATTTTATAATATTATTTTTACACTTAGTTACCCGATTTACCATTAACCATGGAAATAAAAATAATCACCAAAGTTACTATTCATAATGACCAAAAATAAAATTAGCCTATTAACATAATTTTAACATATGGATTCGAAATATGGAATCCATTTTTAAAAATTCAAAACACAGAAGTTTAATTAATTAATTTAAAATTAATCCCATTGTTGAAATGAGGATACGAGTTTTAAAAGTTTAAACATTGCCAAAGATTGAAATATTTTTACCTATAAATTCAATGTAAAATTAATGACAATGACATAAATTATATTAAATGATAAAAATTTATCCTATTTATAATTTAAAACTATTTAATATTATAATTTAACCATATAAATTTTCTCGATTAAAAAAGATGTTTTTAATTAAAATTTAGTATATTTTTACTATTCATCAAAACATGAAAGTTATTAGAAAAATATCAAAAATTTATCCAATATAAATTTTTATATCCTAATTCAAAATAAAATTTTTATGTTGTCATATAAAAATTATTAATCTGTCAAATTCTTAATTTGAATGGGTTTTTCCTTTAAAAGGTGTAAAATAAATCTTTTTTAAAAAATAGGTTTTTATACATTAAATAGGGTTTTATTCATACCATATGACTAAAATATCCATTGGATGAATAGTAAAAATATTTTATTTCATTACTAAAAGTAATTCACTCAAAAATTAAAATCTCTAATTGATTTATATTTTTCATAAATAAATTATAGACAAAGAATTCACAGTTCCTTTTCATAAGTGAGTTATAATTATTATTTATAACCTAATGACTATGGTATAATGGTAATTTTATAATAAGGGCATCTTGCGTTTCATTTAAAATCACGATTGATCACAAAAGATGTTTCTAAAGAATAAAAATTATTTAAATAAAATATTTCATAAAAACATCCAGGTGTTATATTCGACCCACTTAAACTGAATTTCGCCCTCGAAGTTCATCACTTGGAAACAAATAGACGAGGATACCTATCCCTCTTCATATCATCATGTTCCCATATAGCTTTGTAAAATTTCGGGTACCACCATAAAACTTTAAACAAGTGAGTTTTATTGTTTTATAGAACATTTTCACTAAGATCTAGACTCTCTATTAGTTTTTCTTTATAAGAATGATCTTGCTCCAGTGGTATGACTTCTGAGCGTAGTACATGTGAAGGATCATGTATGTACTTTCTCGGGAGAGATACAGGGAACAAATCCTAAACAAGAGAGAGATTCTGTGGAAGTTCCAATCGGTATGCTACCTCCTCAACACTATCCAAAATTCAAAATGTAATGATATACCTAGGGCTCAACTTTCCCTTCTTTCCAAATATCATTACTCTCTTATAGGGAGATATTTGTAAAAACACCTTATCACCCACTTCAAACTCTAGGTGTTTTATTCAGTTGTCTGCATATTTTTTTTCAACTCTGAGATTCTCTTATGTGTTGTTTAATAGATCTAACCTTTTCTACAACTTCATCAACAAGATTTTGTCCTAATAGATTTCTTTCCCCAACTTTGTCTGAGAAAGTTGGAGTTCTTCACTTAATTCAATAGAGGTATTTATAAAGATCCATTTGAGTACTAGATTGAAAGATATTATTATAAGAAAATTCCACCAAAGGGAGGTGTTTATCCCAAAAAAATTTTAAAACCAAAGAGAAGGTTCTCAACATGTCTTCTAGAGTTTGAATTGTCCTCTTAGACTGATCATCTGTCTTAGGATGATTAGCAGTGCTAAAACTTAACTCTGTACCCAGAGCATACCGAAGAATTCCCCAAAACTTCTAGGTAAACCTCAGATCCCAATCGGATATAATGGAAAGTGGTACTCCATGAAATATTACAAATTCTTTTACATATATCCTGAAAAAATGTTCATGAGAGAAATCCTATATAATATAAATGAAGTGTGCTGACTTCATAATAAGATCAACTATAACCCAGATAACATTATTGCCTTTGGATTTTTTGGGAAGTCCGATGAAAAATCCCATAGTGATGTCTTCCGATTTCCATTCTTGTATAGGTACTGGTTGTAACATCCCCTTAGACTTATGTATCTTAGCCTTAACTTACTGACAAACCAAGCATCAAGGGACATATTCAGTGACATCTCTTTTTATTCTATCCCACCATAAATACTCTTTCAGGTCCCATTACATATTTGTGCTTGTAGGGTGAACATAGAATGAATAACTATGAGCCTCATCCTATAGCTCCTTCTTTAATTATGGTATGGGGGAATACAAACCCGGTTCTTGAACCTTATTATTTCATCACAATCATGGTTGAATTCCGGAACATTTCTCACCTTCTTTTATAACTCTACATCTTCCTTCTATTCCATTTTAATCATCACTTGTATAGATGGTTGAACATTTATTTGAGAAAGATGATATTTCTCCCCTTCCATTAAAATTTCAAGATCCATCCTTTGAAAATCCATAAATATTGGATATTATGTGATCCGCATCTTGGATAATCTAGTATGGTATTTTCGAATCAAAGCATTTTACACCTTGTTCGCTTTCCCATGGTGTTAATGTATTGAGAAATCATAATCTTTAATCAACTCTAACCATCATGATTGGATCATATTCATCTCATTTTGTGAGAAAATATAATTTAATCTTTTATGATCAGTATAAATATCACAACTTTCACCAAAAAGATAATGCCTCCATATCTTTAATGCAAAAATTACCGCATCTAACTCCAAATAATGAGTTGGGTAATTTTTATCAGGAATTTTCAACTTTCATGAGGCATAAGCTATCACCATATCATTTTTCATAATAAAACATCCAATAACCTTCTTGGATGCATCACTTTATATCACAAACCTTTATCCAGTACAAGGTAGTGTGAGCACATGTGCACTAAATAACCTTCTTTTTAGTTATTTGAAGTTCTCTTCACATTCCTCCATCTAAAAAACTTAACTCATTTCTAGGTCAACTTGGTGAGTGGATTAGATAATCATGAAAAATATTCCACAAAACATCGATAATATCCAAAAAAACCAAGAAAACTTTGAATCTCAATTACTATTGTTGGTATCAACCATCTTTCAATAACCTCTATTTTTTCTAGATCCACAAATATTCCCTATCTTGAGATTATGTGATCCAAAAATAAAACATTTTGAAGCCAAATTTCACACTTGGTAAATCTGGAATAAAGATTATCCTTTTCTATGGCCTCCAATACAATTCTTCAGTAATATTCATTTTCTTCCTTACTCTTTGAATAGATAAGAATATCTTCTATACAGACTATTACAAACTGATCAATATAGTCCCTAGAAAATCTATACATTAGATCCATGAAGATAGTAGGGGCATTAGTAATACCAAAATGCATCACTATAAATTCATAGTGTATTCACCTTGTACGGAATTCCATATTTGGTATATTGTTCTTTGGACCCATAATTGATGATATCCTGAATGAAGATAAATCTTGGAAAAGTATTTAGGTCCATGTAGTTGGTCAAATAAATCCTCAATGTAGGTATGAAGATATTTTTTATTGATAGTGATCTTGTTATGTTCTTAGTAATCAATGTAGAGTCTAATTGATCTAGTTTTATTCTTAAAAAATAGAATAGGTTCTCTCCAAGGTGACACACTAGGATATATTGATATCCTATCAAGATTATCTTGGAGTTTTTTCTTCAATTCATCCAACTTAATTGGGGCCATTATATAAGGTGTCTTTGAAATAGGCATAGCACTCGGTGTGTGTTTTATTGAAAACTCAACTTCACAATTTGGTGGATGACCTAGAAATTCATCTAGAAAGACATCATCAAACTCCCATACAATTGAATTATTCTTAATCATGAGTTTCTCCCCAACTATTTTAGATAAATAAAATTCATTTATTAGAATCAAGACGCATAAGACGGAAGAAATTTCTACTCAAAGGTTATATTCATCCTGCATTGATAGATAATCATAGATTGATCTAGAATATAAAATGTGACTTCCATTCTTGGGAAATTGATATGAGATCCATATAAATAAATCCAATCCATTCCAAGAATGATATAAAATTTCACTATAGGAATTATTACAAGATTTACAAGAAGCACATTCCCACAAACATCAACCAGAGAAGAATTATAAACTTTTGATGTGATTGTTGTGACATTAAGATTTTTCATAGCTAACTCAATGTAACATCCCAGGTAAATAAAGAATAATAAATTTTTATTTTTATTAAAATTTGGGAATTAAATATTAATTTAACTTTAAAGGGTATTTTAGGTTCGATAGTGTACCTGATACATAACAATAGGTTTCTTTGAAGTCTAATGTTACACAAAATGTTGAGTCATACTGAAAAATAATAATATAATATTATTATTTTAAATGGTAGTTAACGCCTAGACATTGTAATGGCAGGAATGAATAGAACTAACTATAATATTATTTATACATGTTTGTTAATTTTTTTTACTTTTATCCAATAAATTTTAGTGGCTTAAAATTTCAATTATTCTAATTTTAAGTATAAATACTCTAATATTTTTAAAAGGTAGATTTAACGCCTTTTAATGTACAACCCTATTTAAATATAGTTTTGGTCACTTTTATATGTTCATTTTGACAAAATAATATTCATTTTTTTAGAATCAGGACATCAATATTTACTTTGGGTAAATTTTTGGTATTTTTCTGATAAAATTCAGTTTTTAATGAATAGTGAAAAATACAGTATTTTAATTCAAAACTGCCTTTTAATATAATTTATTTATATTTTTATATTAACTTTTTAATTGATTTTAAGGTTTAATTAGATTATATTTTTACCATTTAATCCTTTTTTTTCATTGGATGTAATTTCACTTCGAAATTGGACATAAACAAGTGTCAATCTCTTGATAGTTATTATTTCTTAAAAATATGTTTTTTGTTTTGATAACGAGAATTAATTTTAAATTAATTAATCCAAATTATATTTTTTGAATTTGGTAAAATAGACATCATTTTTTAATTCACAATATCAAATATAGCTTAGGATTAATTTTTTGTATTTTTCTGAAAAACTTCAATTTTGATGAATAGTGACTGAGTAATAATTAAAAAAACCGAATTTTTCATTTAAATGAAAATTTACCTCTTTTGTCAATTGAATTTCGAAATTATGGCATACATGGTTGTTACTAGTTAGTAAAATATGGTTCAATAATATGAAAATAGTTTTTGGTGAATAGTAGATTTTGACTTTTATTTACTGCGGTTAAAAGTAAATAATGTAATTCAAGGTAAAAAATATTATAATAATTTAAAATTAACTTAACACTCATACTAAACTTATTGTATGAGTAATGGATGACCAAGAAAATCCTTGGTTGAGACCTTTGGCCTTTGGAAGCCACTTTGTCAAGATAATTATATTAATAACTTTTTATTCAAAGTAAAAATAAAAATATCATAAACATGTATTGTTTTTCTAAAAAAATTTTAATGTGGGGTTATATAATTGATATATATTGACTATAAATATTCACTATAAAGATAAAAATATTTAATACAACATGGTATTTGTTCTAAAATTTTTAGACATGAGATAAATAAAATTATTTATGACACAATAATGATGTAGTGTTTACCACATTAATAAATGATTTAAATAAATAAGATTATTAATATTAAAATAATATACAAAACTGGCCCAATTACTAATGGATAATTTTATTTTGAACATTAGTCATCTTATATTCTACTTTAATAAGTTTTTGACATTTAGAAACCGAAAATCATTATATAATAAAATAATATTTTTAAACATTCCTAAAGAGCCCCTCCCCCCTTAAAAAAAACCCTCACTTCTAACCCATTCTTCACACTTCTCAAGCCCCTTGGCTCATCAAAACTCTACCCAATTAAGCTCCCTATATCCCTCTCTTACTCCTAGAAGAATTACCTTGGGTAGAAGGTACTTCAAGAAAACCTTTTGGTTCAAACCAAAGAGAGTCACCTAATTTAAAGGTAACATATTTTCTTAAGTTCTTTTGTTTTATTTTATTTCTCCAACCGCATAAACTCTTTTTATTCCTTTATTTTATAACAAAACCAGTATCATCAATGTAATATGTTGTATTTATGAGAAGTATTCTAACTACACTTACACACACCTCTATCTAATGGGTAAAGAACATATTGTTTCTGTGGATGGAAAACTAACACCTCACAAAACGATGATTGTTCTGTCTTCTCCTACCACATCTTATGGTGTCCATCATGATGGAACTGTATTTATATATGATATATATTATGTTTATGTTTTCTCTATGATTCCTTAATTTTTATTTACAAACATACCTTTATTATTTTCAATATGTGTATATACGATAATTTCATTTGAGGAAGTGCGGAGTACCGCCCCCTCAAGGTGATATGATTCGTTCATGAAATACATGGAACGTATAAAGGATTAAATTAATGAAATTATATAACATATATATCATATTATATTATACTGTAATTATAATATACCTATGTATCATTATGTTTTCATTCCATTAAATATTAAATAGAAATAGAAGTAGCATTTATGCGTACGTACGACTTACCGTCTCCATGAATAGTGCATTTCATTTATTATCTCCAAAAGTTATGTAATATTATAAATACATAAATATACTGGATATAAATTATATATATGATATATAAATCATTATTATCATTCTGTATATAATGGAATTTTTACCACATGAAAAACTTTTAATTATAAGAAGTTCATTTTTTACTCAAGTACCAAATATTGACCAAACAACTATTTTTAACTTAAATGATTTAATAATGTTTATAAAATGGTAATAAGTGATATAAAAGGAATAATAAACTTTTTAAAGGATCTTAAGAAAGTATAAATTAACTTTAGCTTATTATTCAGGATATTAAACAATGAACAGGTCAGGCCGGACACGAGGTAAGGGGTTTCTTATCTCACTTTTAATTCCACGAGACTTCCATTGTTCGCCACTTTTATTGCATGTGGTGTATTGTGTACATACATTTGATATATATTATCATGGTTATATTTATATTCATTTTATTTTTGATTCATTTGGTGGTTATTAACTTTTGGTCATATGACTCGATTGATTAGAATGTGGTAAGGGGTTTTCATCTCACTTTTTATTCCCATGAGATTCATGCTATGTTTGCAACTATTTCCTTTTATGTAGTGTATTTAATACCCATTATTTTATTATTTATTTAATATACATTAATTTATGGGTATTTAAACTTTCATTGTATGATCCTTCTTTCATTTGGTGTATGTTTTGTAGGTTACCAAATCGGTAAGGGATCTTTTTATCTTAATTTTCATTCCATGGGTTAATCTTCTAATTGTTAATTATGTCAAGATATGATTATGCGTGGAACCACAATTTATTTATTTATGTTTTAATTTCCACTCCCCTTTGTGTGGATATAATTTTGATACACATAATCACTCCATTGATAAATTCTCAATTCATCGATATGTACATGATAAGAGTAATTTTAACTCAATTTCCATTCATTGAGTTAAACATCCAAGTCATTGGTGTTGTTTTTACAAATATTTGTGTGAATGTTCTCTGATTGATTTAAAATGAATATCCAATCATATTGAGTGCATTTATATTTTTCACACATTATTATGTTATTGATTTATCCTTAAACTAAGGATACAATTTTTATAAGGGATTTCGTCTTAATTTATATTCCATTGAGACTTTATTGTTGTTATACACCAATTCACTATTATATGGTGTATATACTATCCTTTGACATATTATATCATGAATCCCTTTATTCTCATGATATTATAAAGTTATGATTAAATGTTATTCCTCAATTATTTGTATTCAAGTGTCTCTCATTTTGATAAAAAATCTTTAACTAAAATATCATTTTAAATGTTTTAAAGATTTATTCTTCAAATTATTTGTCATTAATGTCCATGTTCTAAAAATGGTTTTCAGGATTTTTTATATAGAAATTAATGTTTTTAAATGATAATTCATTTAAAAGTTTTAATGTTTTATGGGACACTTTGATTCAAAAATATCTTTATTAAATGTTTTAAATTGTTTTTGAAAATGGTTTGATAAAGAATTTATTATGTCAATATCTTGAAATAATATACTGTGATAGTAATGTGGAAATGTTATATTTCCATTATTTTTTTTATGAGTTATGACTAAGTTATGGTTCTTTGATATTGTTTACGAATATGGGTGGTTCCATGATAAACCTAGGGTAGGTGAGCCCGAGATAGCTCTATAATGTTTTGGGTAACTTAATAGAGGTAAACATTAAGGTTTCTCCTAATAGATTTTAGAAGTATATTATGATGGGTATTCTAAACGTAACTCCCTACATAGTTGTGATAGCTACAATGTAAGTATGATATGTATCCTACAAGTTACCTTTATGATTTATGATTTATATGTGTTATTCATAAATCTTATGATTTCATGAGGTATGTTATGATTGAAAAGTATGGTTTCATTGATTTTTATTTTTTGATGGGTTAATGTTTCTTTTCCTTATTTTGTAACCCTTATTGAGATATTTATGATAATCCCATGTTTTTCAAATGTTTTCCACATGAATTAAAGATGAATATGGTCAAGGAAAATTTATTCTGTCTAAAACATGGAACTAGACATGTTTCTTTTTAAGAGTTTTTATTTTTTGAAAAAATGGAAACTGAGTAGAAGTGTCTACCTTGAAATTTTTGAGATGTAATGTAATAGTTATGGCCTAATTCTCTAAAACTCTAAATCTAAAATGATCCTTAATGTGAATTATTCATTTAATTAAAGATTTTGTAATTTTTAAGGTTGGGTCCTTATAGGAGGTATCAGAGGTTGGTTTAGATAACTTTAGAGGTTAGGGTGTTATTTAAGCATAAGTGACATAATCATAATGGTTAGCATATTAGAAAAATCCATAGTTATTTTAGATAATTTGAATGAGTTTAAGATAACATGAATAATTCTATATTATTATTTACCCTCCTCATAAGATATTATATGATGAATTTACTGATATAATCACACTGACATTTTTATTTTAGTAAATTTTTGGATATAGAAAGAACTAATGTAATAGTGGATGTGAAGAAAACTGTGATGGATTTCTGAATGAGAAACTGAATGAAATGGGATCGGAAATGAAAACTCTTGTGGTTATTCTCTATCAACTATCTAGAGTCATTATTGACCACCTGAACCTTGGTGATTTTTATAAGGTATCATATATGCAAGAAAAACATCCTTATGGAAGTTCAGGTAATAATCATAAAGGTAAGTATGTTCAAAAACCTATGTGCCCAGGATGTGGAAAGAAACACCTAGGAAAATGATTCAAAGGGACATGCAGATTCTATAGATGTAGGAATGAAGGTCATAAATCAAGAACCTTCCATGGAAAAAGGAAGCATCTAGTTGACTCTAATAAGGGGAAAGAAGTTCTTTCTAAGGGATCAATTGAATGTTTTAAATTAGGTGTGCAATGTCATTGTACAAATAGATATCCTACGAAGATGTTTCGAGAATGGGATCACCAAGATCGTTCAAATATATGTTTACCAATACCTAATTTCATTCCGATTAAGGATGAAGAAAACAACAATGACCAATGAAAGGTATGAATTATTTCTTAACATATGTTTTGATATTATTTAATCTTAGGATATGATTCATGATTTTGTTTGTAAGAAATATCTTTTTCAGAATAAGTTGGTAAAGAATGGTTAATGGGTCATGAAGAACATTAAATGATTAAGAAGTAAACATATAAGGGATTCAAGAGTTATGGTAGATTTTAAGATGATGAAATGCTTCAAATTATTATGGCACTTTTTATGATGAGATTACATTTTAAGACTTTTTATAGTATGTGTAAACCTAAAGTTTGATATATGAAAATTGTATTCAATGAATAATTATCATTTGTTTAAAGATTAATGTTGGAATTTTATTTTAGAAGAATTCATGTTTTTATTATGGACATATGGTGATTTTGGTTATTTATGGAAATGATTAACCTATCATATAGAATATGTGATTTGGTTAATTTCACTTCAGTATGAGACTTTAAGAGTAGGCGATTTTATTTGGAGATAAATGTTAAGATTTCATGTGGAAGACTATGTGATTAAATCCTCCTAAGTTTAGGGTTAAAATCTTAGTTTGGGTTTCTTTGAGTAATTTTAAGCACATTTTTTTATTGAATGGTCTTTTCCAATCTTTGGGTATTGTTTGTCGAATTTTGGGGATTAAGAGTAGTATTTTGTTTATAAATTACTATCCCTTTTTTGGGATTATCTAGTCTTGTACTAAATGTTTTAGTTTTGGTTGATGTCTAAAGATAGGGGAAATATATAGTTCCTCTTTTTTGGATTATATTATAATATATAATTTGTTTCAATCACTTTTAATGTGACTAAGTCAGTTTGAATACTCATCGTTTGGAGAAAAGATGAGTTTGTGGTATAAATTTTGTAAAGTATGAAACTCTACATGACAAGTCAGTATGTTTACTTATGTTTTTAGCTAAGCTCATAAATAATTACTCAAATTTATGAAATGTAACTTAAAATAAAAACATTTTCCATTAAATTTTCATATTGGGGAATCAAAGACCATTTTACCCATCATATGTTTGTGATTTTCTGGTGGTTAACTTTATCTTAATCATGTTTTCTACCACTCTCCATCAAACCTTGATGATTTGTTTTTCTACCATATCCATGTTTTCCTATATGGAATCCTAGTATCGGATATCTCAGGTGACCTTTGTATTTATATTTTTCTTTATTTTAATGTGATATTTTTATAGACTCTTTTTCCGATGTGGGAATTTTAGGGAAGTTTCCATGCCCTATTTTAAAATTGTGAGGACGCAATTCCCAAAAGGGGGAAAGGATGTAACATCCCAAGTAAATAAAGAATAATAAATCTTCATATATATTAAAATTTATGAATTAAATATTAATTTAACTTTAAAAGGGATTGTATATTCGATGGCATACCCGATATGAAACAATGAGTTTCTTTGATGTCTAATGTTACACCCAATGTTGAGTCATACTGAAAAATAATAAAATAATATTATTATTTTAAATTTTAATTAATTCCTAGACATTTTAATTAAGGGAATGAATAGATTTAACTACAATATGATTATATATGTTTGTTAAATGTTTTTACATTTATCCAATAAATGTTAGAGGCTTAAAATGTGAATCAATCTAATTTTAAGCATAAATACTATAATATTCTTTAAAAGGTCAATTTACCACCTTTTAATGGAGAACCCTATTTAAATCTAGTTTTGGTCACATTTTTATGGTATTTTTTACAAAATAAAATTCTTTTTTAGAATCGGGACATAAAAATTTACTTTGGGTTATTTTTTTGGTATTTTTCTGATAAAATTCATTTTTTAATGAATAATGAAAAATACTTTATTTGAAGTTAAAACAAACTTTGAATCTAATTTGCTGATATGGTTATATTATAATTTTAATTGATTTTAAGGTGTAATTAGATTATATTTTTACCATTTAATCCAGTTTTTTTCATTGGAAGTAATTTCACTTTGAAATTTGACATAAACAAATGTCAATCTTTTGATAGTTATTATTTCTTAAAAACACCTTTTTCGTTTTGACAAAGGGAATTAATTTTAAATTAATTACTCTAACTTCTATGTTTTGAATTTGGTAAAATAGACATAGTTTTTTAATTCATAATATCAAATATATCTTAGGTTGAATTTTTGGTATTTTTTTGAAAAACATCAATTTTTGATGAATAGTGAAAACACTGAGTAATAGTTAAAAAAACTGACTGTTTCATTTAAATGAAATATTACCTATTTTTTAAATTATATTTTGAAAATAAAACATACATGATTATTATTAGTAAGTAAAATTTGGTTCAATAAGATGAAAATAATTTTCGGTGAATAGTAACTTTTGACTTTTATTTACTGCATTTTAAGGTAAATAGGGAAATTCAAGGTAAAAAAAATATTATAATAATATAAAATTACCTAAACACTTGTACTAACCTTATTTTGTTAGAAATGGATGACCACTAAAATCCTTGGGTGAGACGTTTTCCCTTTGAAAGCCACTTGGGTAAGATAATGATATTAATAACTTTTTGTTTAAAGTAAAAATAAAAATATCATAAACATGTATTATTTTGATAAAAAAGATTAATGTGGGGTTATATAATTGATATATTTTACTATAAATATTCCTTAGAAATCTAAAACGATTTCCTACATCATGGTATTTTTTTCATAATTTTTAGACATAAAATAAAATAAATTATTTATGACACAATAATGATGCAATATTTACCTCACTAATAAATACTTTAAATAAATTAGATTTTAAAGATTAAAATAATATCCAAAACCTGACCAATTCTTATTGGATTATTTTATTTAGAACACGAGTCATCTTATATTAACCTTTAATAAGTTTTGGACGTTTAGAAACTGAAAATCATTATATAATAAATTACTATTTTTAAACATTCCTAAATAGCCCCTCCTCCCCCTTATAAAAAGTCCTCACTTATAACCCATTATTTAGACTTCTCAAGCCCCTTTTCTCATCCAAACACTGCCCAATTAATCTCTATACATCCATCTATTCCTCCTCAAAGCCTTAACTTAGGCATAAGACACTTCAAGAAACCCTTCTAGTTCAAACCAAAATAAGTTACCCGATTTAAAGGTAACGTCTTTTCTTAAGTTCTTTTGTTTTATTTTACTTCTACAACTAACTAAACTCTTTTTATTACTTTATTTTATAAAAACAAAAGTATCCTAAATATACTAGGTTGTTTTGTTGTTATGGATTCGAAATACACTTACACACACCTCCCTCTAATGGGAAAAGAATGTACTGTTTCTATGGACGACAAACTAACGCCTCACGAAACGATGATTGTTCAATCTTCTCCAACCACCTCTTATAGTGGCCATTGTGATGGAACTGTATTTATATATTATATAAATTATGTTTTTGTTTTCTCTATGCTTCTATAATTTTTATTTAGAAAAATACCTTTATTCTTTCCAATATGTGTATATACGATAATTTCATTTGAGGAAACGTGGACTACCACCCCCTCAAGGTGATATGATTCGTTCATGACATACATGGAATGTATAAAGGATAGAATTAATAAAATTATGTAACATATATATCATATTATATTATACTATAATTATAATATACTTATGTATCATTATGTTTTCATTCTATTAAATATGAAATAGAAATGAAATTAGCGTTCATGCGTGCGTACGGTTTACCGTCTCAATGAACGGTGCATTTCATATCTTTTCTCCAAATGTTATTTAATATTATAAAAATATATATATACTGAATATATATGATATATATTCTATATATGATATCTAAATCAGGAATATAATTCTGGAGATAATGGAATTTTGACCACATGAACAACTTGTAATTATAAGATGTTCATTTTGGACTCAAGTACCAAATATCGAAAAAATAACCATTATTAACTTAAATGATTGCATAATGTTTATAAAATTGTAATAAGTAATGAATAATAAACTTTAAAAGGTTTCTTAATCAGGTAGAAATTAACTTTATTTTATTATTCAGGAGATTAAAGAATGAACGGGTCATGTCCGACACGACGTAAAGGGTTTCTTATCTCACTTTTAATTCAATGAGATTTCCATTGTTCACCACTTATTTATTGAATGTGGTGTATTTTTTACTTCCATTTGATATATATAATCATTCTTATCTTTATATTCATGGTATTTTGTGATTTATTTGGTGGTTATTAACTTTTCTTTATAAGACACGATTGATTACAACGTGGTAAGGTGTTTTCATCTCACTTTTTATTCCCGTGAGATTCATGATATGTTTTCCACTATTTCCTTTTATGTGGTGTATGTAATGCCCATGATTTTATTATTTATTTAATATAATTTAATTTATGGGTATTTACATCATCATTTTATGATCCTTCTTTCATGTGTAGTATTTTTCGTAAGTTACCAAATCGGTAAGGGAGGTTTTTAACCCAATTTCCATTCCTTGGGTTAATCTTTTAATTATAAATTATGTCATGATATGATTATGTGTGGAATCAGGGTTTATTTATTTATGTTGTAATTTACACTTTCCTTTATGCAGATATACTTTTGATACACATAATCACTCCATTGATAAATTCTTAAGTCATCAATATGAACTTGATATGAGTAATTTTAACTCAATTTCCATTCATTGAGTTAAACATCCAAGTCATTGGTGTTGTTTTTACCAAAATATTTGTTAATTTTCTATGATTTATTTACATTGAATATTCAATCATATTGAATGTATTTATATTTGTCACACATTATTATGTAATTGATTTATCTTTAATCTAAGGATACAATTTTTATAAGGGATTTCATCTCAATTTACATTCCATTGAGAAATCATTGTTGTTATGCATCAATTTACTCTTATATGGTGTATATACTGTCCTTTGACATATTATATCATGAATCCATTTATTCTCATGATATTATAAAATTCTAATTAAATTTTATTCCTCAATTATTTGTATTCAAGCGTCTCCCATTTTGTTAAAAACTCTTTAACTAAAATATCATTTTAAATGTTTTAAAGATTTATACTTCTAAATATTTGTCATTAATGTCCATGTTTCAAAAATGGATTTTAGTATTTATTTATATGGAAATTAATGTTTTTAAATGATAATTCATTTAAAATTTTCAGAGTGGTATGAGACACTTTGATTAAAAAATATCTTTATTAAATGTTTTAAATGGTTTTCGAAAATAGTTTGATAAAGAATTTATTATGTAAATGTCTTGAAATAATATATTGTGATAGAAATATGGAAATTTTATCTTTCCATTATGCTTGTTTTATGTGTTATGACTACGTTATGGTTCTTCATCACTATTTACGAATACGTGTGGTTTCGTGATAAACCTAGGGTGAGTGAGCTCGAGATAGCTCTCAAAGGCATTAGGTAACATGATGGAGGTAAACATTAATGTTTCTCCTAAGATATTTAGGGAATATACTATGATGGGTATTCCAAACGTTACGCCCTATGTAGCTATGATAGCTACAATGTAAGGATGATATGGATGCCACAAGTTACCTTTATGATTTATGATTTCTACGTGTTATTCATAAATCTTATAATTTCATGAGGTATGTTATTATTAAAAAGTATGGTTTCATTGATTTGTATTTATTGATGGGTTAAGGTTTTCTTTCCTTATTTTGTAACCCTTACTGAGCTTTTTATGCTCATCCCATGTTTTTAAAATGTTTTCCATATGACTTAAAGATAAACAGGGTAAACGATGAGATCAAGGAAAAGTCATGTTGTATAAAACATAGAACTAGAAATGTTTCTTTTTAAGAGTTTTTATTTTATTAAAAAAATGGAAACTGAGTAGAAGTGTCTACCTTGTAATTTTTTAGATGTAATATAATAGCTATATCCTAATTCTATAAAACTATAAACCTAAAAATATTCTCTATGTGAATTATTCATTTAATTAAAGACTATGTAATGTTTAAGGCTGGGTCCTTATACTAAAGATCTAATTGTTGAGTTGATATGGAAATAAACTTAGAAAATTATTCAAAAATAAAAGAGTGCATGGATATAGAATCAAATAAAACATTTTCTACTTTTGTGTGGATTATAAGTGTACTGTTCATGACTTCATTGTCATACTCCACATCACCGATAGTGATTGCATGGGACTTTCCTTTTCCTTTGTCCTTATTAGTTTTTTTACATTGATCATCATCAATAACCCTTGGATTAGGGTATTTATTGTCATAATTCCACATTTACTTGCACTTGTAACATTGAAGTGTGTGAGGTTAATTCTGTGTATCATTTTCTTTGATCACATCATTAGAGATCTTCTTCCCATCACTTCAACATTAAAATTAATGATGACCTTCTTTTCCATACATAAATAATTTATTAGTCCCTTTAATACAATTACCTCCATGTTGGTTTCCACACTTTGAGAATAAGGGAAGACTCATACACTTTTCAGCATGGTCTTCAGATTTTCCATTGAATTCCATGTTTATCTTATTATCAAACTCATATGACTGATGGGTTACTTCAATCTCCATCTCAACCTTGAGAGTACATCTAACAATTTCCTCATAGCTATTGACATCCATTATGGCTAATTCCCTTCAATGATTTGGTTTTAAGCCACTAAATAATCCATCAATTTTAATCTCAGTTTGGAAAATAATTCCAAAAGTGTACCTTTCAAGTATTGTAATTTTTTTATAGGTAGCAATAGATTCATCATCCTTTTTCTTAAGTTCAAGGAAATCCTTCACCATATTTGTTCAGAGAATATGAGGAAAGTACTTATTGAAAAATAAGTTGTTGAACTCGTCCCATTCCATGGACTCATTTCCATCTCTTTTTCTCCTAATCTTGATAAGATTCCACCATTGATCAGATTATACTTCCAAAAAATAGGCTATTAAGATGAATATCTCATGTTTAGAACATTTTATATCTGAAAAAAAAATTTGTGGTTCGGATCCATGTTTATCCACTAAAGGATCAGAAGACCCGCTGTTTGAAGGCGAACACTGTCTTATGAAGGACTTAACAGAATGTTTCTCCCTCATTTTCTAATTTGGAAGTACTTCATAATTCATATCTTGATAATGTTTTGTGATAATGGCTACAATGTTTTGAATTCCAGGTCTCATAACATTTTTTTGCTCAAGGGGACAATCATTACATTGCCCGTCACATTCAGCATTAACACGGTTCCTTTGGGTTCCACCCACTAACTAAAACAAAGAAGCATAGTTTGGGAAATACTAATAAAAATGAAAAAACCACATAATTAGAGAATAAAATTTCAATTTTTGACACATTAGGTTTTATCCTAGGTTATTCATGAACAACTATAAAACACTAGGATAGGATTGTAACCTATACTTAGACATATCCTTATGGTTATTACTAAGTTTCTCTCATCCTAGTTTCCAAAGGTGAACTATACCTTTTCTTTGATTCCAACTATAACAACCCATACATTACATATAGATATTATTTCAACATTAATGGATATTTGTTACATAACATAAAAAAACCATTACAGGACTGTATATGTATAGTGTCTTTAGAAACTGGGAAACATAAACAACTAGTTCATAAAATATCCACATTATATCAAGATTATTTCTTCATAACTAGACTCCCTATTGACATATCTTACTTAATACCCTTATTCATGACCTAGGGAAAATAAACATATGAAAGGGTGATCTCAAATGCTCCGTAAGGATAAACAATGGAAATCTCAATCATATCATAATCATAAGAGCATAACATTTGAAAATATTATCCAACATATAAAAGATCATAGTATCATGTCATGGGATAAATTATAAAAGTGTAATGTAATCCAAATAGTCATAAAATTAGAAATGAAATTTTATGGAATACAAAAATAATCGTATAAAATAATTTCATATTATTCAAGGCTCATTGCTGAGACCGTCATAGCGGACAAAGTGAATTACTGAACCGAGTTCAATCCTCATTCTAGCCCTGTATTATTGAACCAGATTTACTTGTCGTTCCAGTCAAGTCTATCTCATGAGATATAAATATTTACCTAATTCATTGGAGGGAGATATAGGTCCCACCCATCTCATAATGAAACCATTATTATGTGTGCCACAAAAACATAAAAGCAACCACTATAACATTACCCACGAAATCAAATGGGTTTTTTAAACATCATTCAATAATAATTGATATAAATAAATTTTATTTCTTAAATAAAATTCCACTATAAACACATTAAAATCATAGTAATAATAGTTTTATAAATAAAACCCTATTCAATGAGTGTCATATTATATGGAAAATAATTTTGAGAAAACACTTGTAATTAATTCATGAGGAAAATATCCTTTCTTCTTCAAATACATTTTCCTTCTCCAAAATGACACGCAATTTTAGAAGAAATAATTTTATGTGAAAATAACCTTATACGATTGTAGGGGAATATTCAAGGAAATATGGAATTATGAAAGTTTAAAAGAAATTCATGTCGTACAAGTTAAAAAACATTCTTCTCGTACTTTTGCTAGAAAAGTCAACAAGAGCTCGTTCTGAAAATGACAAAAGATTCAATTCATACCATTTAGTAAAAATTTACCAATGGGTAAAATTGACTTTTAACAAAGATATAAGGATATAAAGAATATTTTGAAATATATATTTAGGAAACACAGATGTGGATGATAATTATACGCCAGTAAATACTGACTAAAAAACAATCTTAGATAAAAATTATATTTGCAAAGTTATCTCTTAAATTAAGTCTGATATGCTTCATATGTATCATAACATCCTGTATAATGATTTAAATAATGTAACTGATTTATTACATAATCATAATAATTTTTATGATAACATTTATGATCATATTTTTTTTCTATTTGTTAGTAATATTTCATTGTTACTCGTTATCTAGGTATTAATTGGTTTATGTTATTAGGCATGTTTTGTTGTATAAGTTATTATTACTATTTTTAGGTTATAGTTATATAATTTACAGCATGGTATTGGTATAATATATGTAATATTTATTAATTAAATTCATTTATATAATCACGATTTAATGAATATTTGGTAGAACGAATCACATCACACCATAGAGATGGTAAGCCATACGTATGCACAAGCGACGATATCATTTCCATAATTGTTGAATGGTATTGAATTGGATGGTGTATAGTATCTCCGAATCAAAATAATTTTTTATAAATCATATATATATTTATTAATTCTATCATTATTCCCATCCATTTAAGGTGGTGGTGAAAAATGGATTACACCACGGTGTGGAGATGGTAAGCCGTATGTACACATGCATGGTGATTTCATTTTTCATAAGATGGGTAGAAGGTGGAATATGGTTGTTTCATATTTATAAGAACATATAAGTATAATAGTGATACTGATGTTATTTATTTATAAAGAAAAACTAATGAAGAGGAAGTATAAGAAGAAATATGTTCGAAAGAATATGAAAATTATATTACCTATTATTCGATGTGCCTCCTCTAAATCACTAATTAGAGCACTAAAGTTGGTATTTGAAGATGAACATATCCTATAAAATGAAAATATGAAAGTTTATAAGGAAACATGGTAGGTTGTGGAAGATATTTTATGATTAAAATTAAGTTTAGATGTGGGGGAGAAGGTGCCCTTTTATAATTGAGGTGCGGGGCAATGTTGGAAACTCCATAAATAATAATTTATTATAAAAGAAAACGCTATCAAAAAACGTCAAAAGTGTCAAAATTTCGAATATTATATGATATAGATATATAATATCATCAACCAATAAATTTTGGACAACTTATTTCTTCAATTTAAACAATATATTTTTAATTGACACTTAGTTATTCTATAAAATTTTAATTGTGGTAATAACATTCTAAATATTTAATGATTCTAAATATTTACTTATATGGTGTTAATTGACCATAAATAGATATTTTATGAAATTTCAGACTTTATAATTATCACTATATAATTTTTAAATATATTTATGATTTTTAAATAATTTAATAAAATATCATTTTTATAAATATCAGGTGTTAATTTTGACACTATTCATTTATTTGAATTTAAATAAAATCCACACAGAAGATAAATTCACACAAAAAATATTTAATACACTTATAACATGTTATAGTAACCTAGAAAATTCTTGTATCACATTAATTAGTTCATGTTATATTTATTTTAATATTTTTAGAACCATTTATTTAATATTTCTATTAATAAAATATTTTTTACATTACTATTGTGTCATCATTAATGGTAGATATATAATCTCTAAAAATTATAAAGAAATTTATATGGTGTGGGTAATAAGATAATATTTCATGATACTATATATAGTCGATATTATCTCCAAGTTATCTATATATTAAAATTAATATAATTATATAAAATGTGATTCCAACATTTTGTCACATTCATTAGTTTTTATTACATTCATGTAATATCCAAATAAAAGTGGCCATATAGTGATACCATTTTGAAACATAGATGATAAGGGTATAATTTAGTCAAATAATAGTATTTTTACAAGTGTTAAGGTAATTTTATAATATTATTTTTTCCCGTAATTACCCGATTTACCATGAACCATGGTAATAAAATTAATTACCAAAGTTACTATTCAAAATTCCCAAAAATAGAAGTATCCTATTATATAATTTCGACCAAATGATTCCAAATATTTAAAACTTTTTTAAAAATTAAAAACACATAAGTTTCAGTAATTAATTTAAAATTAATCACATTTTTTGAAATGAGGAAATGGGTTTTAAAAGTTAAAACATTACAAAAGATTGAAATGTTTTTATCTTTGAATTCAATGTAAAATTAATTATGATGACATAAATAACATTAAATAATAAAAATAAATTCTATTTACACTTTATAACCATTCAATATTATAATTTACCCATTTAAATTATCTTGATGAAAAATTTTGTTTTTAATTAAAATTTAGCGTATTTTTACTGTTCATCAAAACATGAATGTTATCAGAAAAATATAAAAAATTTATCCAAAGTAAATTTTTATATCCTACTTAAAAATAAAAGTTTTATGTCTTCATATAAAAATTATAAATGTGTCAAATTCTTAATTTAAAATGGGTTCTCCATTCAAATATGTAAAATTAATTTTTTAAAAAAAATTGGATTTTATACATTAAATAGGGATTTATTCATTCCCTATGACTAAAATATACATTAAGAGAACATGAAAAATATTTTATTTCATTATATAAAGTAATTCAGTCAAAAATAAAAATATATAACTTATTTATATTTTTCATAAATAATTGATAGCCAAAGAATTCACAATACATTTTCCTAAGATAGTTATAATTATTCCCACTAACCTAATAGCTAGGACGTAACAATAATTTTATAATAAGGGCATATCAAAGTTCATTTAAACTCATGATTTCATGAAAATAATGATACTAAATAATAAAAATTATTTAAAGAAAATATTTCATAAAAAAATCTGGGTGTTACAATGGGATTGATCATATGAGTTTGTGTTTGAGAAGACACCATTATTTAAGAGTAGAAGTGAACCTTAAGAGGTGAAGGAATGGATGGATAACATTTTTTTGTATTTAAATTCGTAGATATACTTGAGAGTATCAAGTTGAAGTGTGTGGAATTTTAACTTTAGGGTCTTATCAAGCGATGATGGGATTCCATGGTACAGGTAGGTCAACACTTGGTCTTCGATTTAAAGTGTTTCAAGACTCTTGAATTTCAGTATTTTTTTCTAAAGTCATTAATTTCAGAAATATATCTGGAGTTAATCTCTTTGTAGTAGGGAGATCATTCAGTGTTAGCATACCCCAATCATTTTGAGAAGATGGTTTTTCCCTAGGATTAGTTAATAATGATAAGATTTAATATTAGAAGTATCTGTAAGGTTTACAACAGGATATCATATCATAGTTATTTATACTGAATCTTTCAACGTAAGAGGGGAAGATAAAAAGTCATATGACAAATGAGATAGATATTATAGTAATGTATGGTTATTATTCCCCTTCTCTTCCACCAAATAGAAGATTTATTTTCTTAGGAGGGAAAAAGACGAAGTTTCTAGATCATTGCAAGAGTGGTGGAGGTGTTCTCAATGACCAGGTATTAAGCGCAACATTGTAAATTATGTGTCCCACTATTACACCTACCAATAAATAAAGTAAAAAAATATAAATCCTCATTGTTTTATAATAAATCTTCCTATTATACCTTAAAAATGGGTTGAGGTGTCCATAGACATTTTTCAGATTACCACATACTCACATATGAAGAATACAAGTTGTGTATTGATTTATCAGATGAAAAAGTTAGATCATTTAGTTATGATCAAGGACACCCCTAAAGTTAAATATATTGGTATGTTATATGTGTAATATATTACAAGGTTACATGGGGTTCCTTCTTCCACTATTTAAGAAAGGATTATATGTTTACTTCTATGTTTTGGAGGAGTCTCCATGAGGAGATGGGGACTCATGATAGATTGAGCACATTTTACCATCCACAAACATATAGACAGATGAAGTGTCTTATTTAGACCCTTGAGGATATGATCCACTCATGCATCTTATATTTTGGGGGATCAAGGGATAAACATATGAAACAGATTGATTTTTCTTATAATAATAGTTATTAGTCAACGATTTGATAGGATACTTTTGAGGATTTCTATGGTCACCCATGTAGATCACCTATTTATTGTAAGGAGGTGGGTGAGGCCTCTTTGTTGGGACTAAGTATTGTTCAAGAGGCATCATTGGAGATTTTGGATATAAGTTGGTGTCTCATTACAACAAAATTCAACAGAAAACATATATAGATCAACAACATCACCAGTTGTAGTATTCTATTGGTGACCCATTTTTTTAAATTTCTCCTCGAATAGGTCGTTGTTGGCATAAAAAATTGGGAATATTAGCTCTAACATATGTTGGACCATTTGAGGCCACTGAGTGGATTGGGAAATTTTTTTATCAGTTGACATTCCTAGATGATTTTATAGGTTTTCATTACATTTTCCATATATTACATCTTAATAAATACAATATTGATAACTCTCACATTCTACGTTTGGAAGAGATCAATTTAGAGTCACAAATTTCTATTATGGAGCATCTAGTGGTGATCATTGACAATCAGGTGAATGTCTTGTGTGGGATTTCGATTCCATTGTTTATACTATAATGGAGACATGTATCAAATTCCAAAAATTACTTAGTAGCATGATTCTTTTATGAGATACTAGTGGCCATACCTCTTTACTAGGCATCATTCTTCCAAATGACTTCTTGGAGAAGAAAAGTCTTATGGTGGGGATTTTGAATCATACAGTTACCGTCATTCAGGTATTTACCCTATCTTAATTCATTTATCTCTTTATTTGGGTTCATCTTTGAACTCCCAATGATGGGTAGAAATTTCTAGGGAAAATAATGAATTATTTAGGTATGTATATTTTTTTGAATTATAGTAGTCCTAGTATAAATGTGTTAATGTATTTTATGGGTTCTCCGCATTTTTGGAGAACAACCATGGTGGTTTGGAGTTTTTTTTTCAAAAAACTAGTCTTTTCATAGTATTTTGTATAAATATAATCCATGTATTGGGATTACATGATATTTACTGGATGCTAGGAAGAATAAATGTGTTTGGTACGCAATTCGAATGGATTACACACTTTGTATTGTTTTCATGTCGTTTGATGGAAATTTTTTTATTTTTAATAAAAATATGATGCGCTTTTGTGTTTTTAGCATCATGGATTACATAATGTTTAATAGGATTACACGCATTTTAAATCTCACAGATTTTACTTTTATGGTGTTTTACAAGTGGTTTTAGATTTTATTAATCTATAGGCTTCAATTCACTTAAGATTTCTCCCATGTGATTTTGGAGATCTCCGCTCCTTCCGTATCGCTTCTTTCAAAAATTGATAGTTACTGTAGATGCGGTGAGTTTCCCCATGTGATTAATCATCCTATTTCATCACAACCTTTGTTCATAGTAGTGTCATTTCAGTGAGTTATTGGATCTATTTATCTATGGAAATAATTATATTCTTTCCTTTTATATCTATAGTGTGATCTTCCTCTAAAGGTTAACCCTTGTGTTGGATGTAGTTTGGCATGAAAGTTTCTTTAGGTATGAGTCTTTCCTCTTCTTCAATGAATATTATTTTGTACAGTCTATTATAAATATGAGGATTTATTGTAGGTAATTAGTTTTCATTCTTGTGTTCTTTCATTTTGGTATATCCCATTGCGGGTGAGTGCGACCCGATTTTGAGGTAGCTTGATTCGTCTCTAGACTATACAGGATAAAATTTATTTCCCTAGTTTTTGAAGAAAATTATAAATAAATTATGTTGATTGATTTTTTTAAAATGGATATTTGATAAAATATGTTCTCCCCCATTTTTGGTAAAAGAAAATTTATTTTCAAAGCATTAAAAAATGGATTTGTGAAATGGTTTTCAAGTTGTGTATTGAATGAAATAGTTTGACGAATTGATTTAGAAAATAGAGCACTTGTAATGCCTTGGGTACATAAGAGTAAGGTTATTTAATAGTCCTCATTTGTTGATACTATCAGTGGTTTCAACCATGGGATGTTCCTCTACTCACTAGGCTTGTTTTTCTAGGAACTTGATTGATGCTATTTCAGAGGTTCAATTTATAGGTAGTTCGTATTCTACCTAGATTTGATTAATATCTATAAGGGTTTGATATATGTATGATTATATATGATTGGTGGTATGAGTGTCTTATATATCCTAATTTTTAGTGATCATTGATGTATTGTTACATGTTCTTTCCCTACTTTTGGATTGTACTATTTTATTTGTACTTCTATGGATTTGATATGAGATGTGATTCTTCATTTTCATTTATATATATGAAATGATTTTAATTTTTTTACATTTTTTATATAAAAATGTGGAAAAGATGATATTAAATGTTTTACCATGATTTTGATGTGAAACTGCCAAACTATTTACTATGAATTTTTTTATTTAAAAGTTGAGAATATCCAGATTATTGTAAAAAGAATTGTTAGGAATAATTGGGTGGGATCCTACAGGCACTATCAGCTCACACCCTGTTCACCCACTCGGTGGTGCGTAGACCCTTTTATGTCTTTTGATGTTGGGAGGGGCATGACACCATTGTGAGGTTTATAGGCTTCTATCAGATGGGTTTAGGTAGCTTGGGGTGAGATAGTGTGAGTTTTCCCATTCTATCACTTGGAATGGTAATATTTTGGTTCTATTTATCCTTTGATATTGGACTTGTACTTTGGTATATTTTGACTTCTTTTGAGTTTTATAATTTCCAATGTCCTTTTTTTTAAATGGAATATGTTTATCTCTTCCACTATTTACCTCTTATATATATATATATATGAAATGTTGTTACTTCAGGTTAGAAAAATAATTACCTATGGTTGTTGTTCGATTCATGGGTACGTTTCGCCATCCCATGGGGATCGAGAACGCCCTTAGGGTCTGTAAAAGATTTGGATGGGTACCAGTTTGAGAGGGTATCCAAGTTAGTTCGTGATATTAAATGTCATAAAAAATGATATATAAGTTCACAAATATAATATGAACCTTTAAATATTATGATAATATTTATAAACATGAGTATTATGGTCAGGATACATCATACTAACATGACATAGATGATGTTTAATTATCAAGTGTTGAGGGATCATAAGGATTGATGCTTTCTCTCATGAAGTTTTCACTAGGTGGTCTTGAGTAGATGTGATCATAATAACTAAACCACTATTTAAAACACCACATGTTACATGGTACATTTGTTGTTATTATTTATGAAAATGAGTATTTTCTCTTAACATGAGATAATTATGAATATGTACTATTTTATTACACACATTGATAAAAAATGAAAACTATAAAATTAATATTTGTGGGAACGTAGTTCATGTCATGTATTTTATTAGTGGTATGGAATTGGTGGAATGATAAAGACAATATTTTAAGATTCTAATTATAGGAAGATATATATCATGCCTTTTTGACATTGATCTTAATACATTTACATAATCCATGTCATCAGTTGAAGAACAAATATACATCTTGTAATTTCTTTGAAATAATAAATTAATCATGTATGAAAGGTTGTATATGTTCTGCATCCTTATTTATGAAATATTATTTGACAAAGAGATTATATTACAAATCATGTTTTCACAAGAAGGTTATGAGTGTTATGAATGTAACTTATCTCTTTAAGGGTTTTGTTGTGCTACTAAATAACACTCTTTGTTTGTGTGTAAAACACACTTCTATTGAGATAATGGTTTATAGAGTCATACATTAACTGTATTTAAAATTCATTTTAATTACAATGAATTGAATTTTATGAAATGGTGGTCCACGTGATGGGGGTTAGGTAATGTTCATGCATGAATGAATACAAGAAATAAATAATTCAATATTAATTGGGTATATAATAATATTTATTGAATTTGTTAACTCACTAAATTCATATGTTATTCCATGAATATAGGGTAAATATTTTATGATTAAATATTTTTTTATTCAAGGTTTGTTTAATATTTTTTTGAGAGATGACTCAGGTTAATTATACGCATTTTATAAAAATGCATAATTTCTATGTCACAAGTCCATAATAGAATACTTATGAAATTGGCGACACATTCACAAGGTCATAAGTATTTTCTAATTCTTTTAATATGGTTAGATTTATTTTGGGGAAAATGAGAATTTTTGTGTGTTTATACCTATTTATATAAGCCATGATAACCCTAAATTGTAGGGTAATATTCTAATCATGGATTAGGGAGGTTGTATCATATCTATCTCAACTCCTTGAGTTATAAAGAGGTAATACAAGAACTTTTATCGAAGAAAAACTTCATGGATCAATATTTAGCAATAATTGATATATATATATATATATATATATATATAAGGCCCCTTTAATTATATGATTTCACTTAAATATTATCTACTGATGCATCAACATAATTGTTATGTGTGTGGAAATGATCTAGAGGATTTTGTCCATAGTTCCATAATTATTGATCACTGACGATGAGAATAACATGCATGCATATTCAATTAAATGAGGTTTCACTTTGAATTTTTTATTAGGGATAATTTATTTTACACAAGATCTACATGTTGATAACAAGGTGTTTTATAAGGAATACAATTTTATGAAATAAATTTGGAGTTAAAATTTTAATTTTACCAACTTACACACTTCTACTATGAACCTAGAACCAAAAAGTGGTATTATTATGATCTTTTGATTAATTAATTCAATATTTCAAGTAGATTTTGAATAACTCAGTTAGATGGAATTGATATTGTTCAAACTCCCCTAAATACTCATTGATAAGAGGTTTAACATATGAGATAAGTCCATCTAATGATCAAAAAAATTATTGTTAAAAAAATAGAATTAAACACATAAACATGCTTATATATATATATATATTGGAAAAGGGGAGGCACTACCAAGGCCATAATGCTACCACCAACAATATTAGTTGATGATATAATAGATTGGGGTAATCCACATGTTTATGCACAATATAAATTTTTTTTCCATGGGATAAAAAGCTGGCCATGTTATCTTGGGGAAATAAGTGGGTTTAAAATAACAATATCAATTTGTTTAAAAACCGATAGTGGCCTTCAGAATCACCTATATATCCCTAGTAATCCTATTTAGGTTGTATTTCTATAAAAACTTGGTGTCCAAAAATGGGATAGTTTAACCTAGGTCGGGCTATGTCATCCCCTACCCAACCTTCCCAAAAATCTTTTGTGGGGTATTTTAAGGCCTAGGGATCCCAAAAAAATATCAAAATTACTATATTATTTAAAAAATATTTATAATTTACTAATATTGTTTTTGGTACTGTGAAATAATAAAATTCTAAATTAGAATTACATTAATTTATTTTAACATATAATGAATTATCCCGAGAAGAATAATTTTTTAATTTTAATTTTATTTTGAATGTTTAATTTATGTCGACTAATAATTAGTTATACCAAAAAAATTATGTTTTTTGTTTATTTATTTCAATATGAGACGTTTTAATGATTATTTAATAAATTCTTATTCATGTATCATCTAATTTACGCATTATATGTATAAGGTTTTATGTTTCCATTAGAAATAATTTGTTATATGTATATTATGTTCCTAACAACCCCTCACTTGAATGTGAGTAATTATTTATAATGATAAGGATGAAAGGTAATTGAATCCAAAATAAGAATTTATAATGAACCATATGGGAGTCAGATACATTGGAAGAGTTGGGTGATGCAACTGAAGTAAGACATTACTAAAAGAGTTACCCCTATAGTCTAGGTTGATACAATATCCACTAAATGCATAAACCATTTAAAAATATCATTATCACATTGTTTTTTACTTATATATGGTTTGTTTATATTTTTATGTGTATTTAATATTAAATCACATTAAATAATAAACAATTAGGCATATATAAAATCAAATTAATGTTCAGTGGTTTATTTATACCTTTGAATTTCTATGTTATGATTTTGGAATCTTAGTAACAAGAAAGAATAATAAAAATGGGTTTTGTAAGAATAACTAAAAAACCATAAATAAATATGAACTCAACCACCTTTTATTATATTAATTTAAACAAAAAAGAACAGTTTAGGTGCTCATCATTCATAATTGAGCTGGCCTCTTACTATTACGGTGTTATTTTGAAAGTGATTGGACAACGTAACTAAATTTTTCTTCAATGAATTACCCGTATCTACATTGTTTTATCTGTAGAGGAAAAGAATTGAGGAAATCATGGTAAAAATTTTCATAAGTTGTGAATTAACTCAACAGATCAAGGATTCATGAGTCAATGTGGTTGGATAGACAAAATATATCCTTGAAACTCCCTAATTAGTGTTGTAGAAATATCTTAGACAATATGTTCGGGTTTTAAGGATATTTTATACTATAATATTCATGTGAACTAATATTTTGAATCCAGTATTTTTGGGAGAATAGGATTTGATAAAATAGTGGGTGACATTTAAGAATTAATAAAATGAAAATATCTTTCTGTAATCATGATAAAAGTACTAATATGTAAAATTCAATTATTGAAGATAAATTGACTATCACCACCACTAACTTTATTTTACTTTAATCTATATTGGAAAAAGAAAATATATTTTCCAACCAAAACATCCAGTAACTAAATAGGGGACTATATGTACTATTATCCCAATAAAAGAAGCTTTATAAATTAGGGTTCCAACTTCCTATTGACCCCTCTCTGGGAGCATGAAAATAGGATAAAAAAAATATAATAAGAATATTTTTTATGAATTGGTTGTCCCATGAATCATGTTGTTTTCTAAGTCTAATGAGATGCATAAAATTAATTTGGTTGATGATTCCTATAATATGATACCTTATCTCCAAAATTTATACCCAAAGTGAGTATGAAAAATGATTTGTGAGATACCTAGTCAATTGTATAAGTTAATAATAGTATAGGGTAACCAAGAATAACTTTATAAACTCAAAATAATTGATTACATTGAGCGACTGGAGTCACTAGGGTTTAAATTGAATCGAGAACTATAAACTAACCTTATTATTTTATATTTACCACCTATTTTTTATAATTTTAATATAAATTATAATTTAAATAACATGAATAAGTCACTACTATACCAATTTGATTTAGTTTTACAAGATTATGAGGATATAAAGATCACTCACTGTTTATTATTAATAGTAAAAAAGAGGAAGAAGGTAAAATATAAATAGTTGATGGGTAAAACTAATCTATAGACACTAAAACTTAGAGAAGCTAATGATACAGTGGGATATAAATTTTTTGGAAGAACCATTCTCAACATCTGGAAAGAAAATCTATTAGAAGAATATTTTCATAAATCAGAATAGAAAGAAAGGAGATTATTCTTCTTTAGGTATATATTTCATTGAATGAAAAATTTTCTATTTTGAAAAGATAGGTATTTGATACAGAAAATTTCTAAAAAAGTTTTATTTAAATTTTGGAATAAATTTGATTCATGATGATTATAATTATTTATATGGATCTATGAGTAGAAAGTAGTGAAATGAGATTAGTATTGGTAATAATATATTATCATCTTACTTTGCAAATTTGTTGCGTTATTATACTAAAATTGTTTTTATAAACATTCTATTAAAAATAAGTGTTGATTCTAGTAACTATGGGAATTTATTTCATGTTTTAAATTTTTTTTTCACTTTTATAAGGATAAAATATGTTATAGTATTGAACATCAAAACAACGGATTGATTATACATGACATGAAAAGGCCTGTTTTTTTCAATCGAGGAAAAATCCAACAAGAAAGACTCATATCATATCCACCTATGGAACGTAGATCTTGTTATTGTATTTGGAATGTATTTAAGAAGAAGACATCAAGAAGGGTATTTAGACTCTATTTAGTCAAAACCCTTGGCTGTATTCCATGCTTATTTAAAATGAAAATTGAACAAATCACCATTAAATGGGAAAGTAGAAATGAAAATAAAACTACAAGAGAAGATTCATGAATATATATGTGTTCAATTTATTATTAAAGAAATGGGTGAATTTTATTACTTCATTTATTTTATCAGTGACTGTATAAGGTATGGTTATACAAATATTCCTCTTATATATTTAAGGAATATCTAAATAATGTAAAGCTTCATATTTTTAAGTAGATTACATTCGTTTTCCTAGACTCTTCGATATAATATCTAAAACAAACATTCACCAATAACATAAAGGAGTCTGGGATATTATCCGAACTCACCCCTCCTTGTACACCATAGTGTAATGGAGTAACTAAAATTAGGAATCATACCTTTCATAAAATGGTTATATCAATGACGATTCATGCGACTCTTCCATTATTTTTTGGGGATATTCACTATAAATAGTGGCATATACACTAAACTAAGTACTAATAATATTTGTATATTAGATTCTATATGAGTTATGGTATGAAATGAATCCTTTTATAAAATACATACTTCTATGAGCATGTGAGGATTTTGTCATGGAAATAACTAATGAAAATCTAGCATCCCAAATACTAGAGTGCATCTTTATAGGGTTTCTTAAAGAAAATAATTGATATTAGCCATATAAACCTTCAAATAGAAAATTTATTATGGAAATACATGATAAATTCATATAATTGGAACACATTTTTAACTAAAATTGTGGGAGAAATATTGAATTCATTGAATTGATTCTACATATGTACAAGAGTTGGTATGGAAAAAATGTCTATAAGAGATAAAGGGAGAATAATAATTTCCAAAGATACAAGTACCATGTAGGTCTACAATAGATATTCAAAAAACACCGAGATATGGATTTCTTATTATGGAGTCAAGTAAAATATTGTTCTTTGATGATAATAAAACTCTAACCTACAAGGTTGTAGTAGATGAAAATTATACTAAAAAATGGAAACAATCGAAAATTTATGGGGTGGAATCCATGAATCAAAATCATTTTTGGGTTTTGGTTGGCCCAACAAGTGGTGTTTAACAAATTGGGTGTAAATGGGAATTCAATAAAAAAGATGGAAATGTATTGTAATGTAAATACCTATAAAGACTGACTTGTTGTGAAGGGTTTCAAGAAATTTCAAGGCATTTATTATGATTAAACCTTTTCACTGGTCATAATGTTAAAATCCATTAGAACATTACTGTATATAGTACCCATATATGATTATGATATATGTTAAATGGATGTAATAACTGAATTTATAAATGGGATGTTGGATGAATTTGTCTATATGATAAATCCTAAAGGTCTTATAATGTCAAATATTTCTAATAGAATATGAATGATTTGGAGAACCATTTATGGACTGAAGCAAGCATCATGATCATGAAATTTTCATTTTAATGTGGTTATATAAATTTTTTGTTTCATTAAGAATAAATGTGAATCATGTGTCTATAATATAGTTAGTGGTAATGTCATCGTTTTCATAGTTTTATCGGTAGATGATGTATTGATAATGGGAAACTATGTGAAAGTCATGTAGTTATTGAATAATTGGTTAAATGAGTGATTCTTGATTAATGAATTAGGAGAATAATACATTCTAAGGATAATAAACTTTTTCTAAATAAACATAAAATTAAGTGAATTATCTCAGAGTAACCTGTATTTGTTTCTTATATAGTATATTCCAAGTATATAGTGGCATCAAAATCATCTAAGGAAGTAGTTTGGATAAGAAACATTTCTTGAATCTTGAAATTTTACCCAGTTGTGAAGACCATGTCTAGGTATATTGTGATAATACTACAATAGTGGTACTTTCCATGGAGCCTATATAACACTAAATGATGAAGCATATACTTTCGAAATTTTACCTCATTATGTATTTTAGTCAAAGTTTTAAATATGAAATTATAAAAATAGGCATAAGTTATAAAAGGGAAAAACCTATAACTAAATACATATCTCAAAAAATGTAAGATTATCATTTTAGAGATAGTGGATTGAGAGTTATTAGTGGTTGGAACATATAAAAGTGGAAGTGTAGTAAGTGTGGATTAACTTGAACTAATTCCTATGTGTGTGTTAATTAAAATTACATTTATGTAGTTTTATAAAAATATATATGTTTATCATTCCATGGAAATAAAAAAACATTTACTATATATGTGGTAATTTCATTAGATTATATGTCATGTCAAAAGGTTATAGTAGTTATGGAATATAATTAGGACCTCAAGATACTGTGAAAGTAAAATTAAGAATGATTCATATTATCTAGATATATCATACTAATAAGGTGCATATGATATTTAATTATGAGGCGTCGAAGGCTCAAAATCATTCAGACTTCTTCTTGTAAAGTTCTCAAGTGGTGATCTTGAGTTGATGGGCCAATAAGTACACCATATATTATAAGTCCATTGGTATTTAAATTGATGTACATGTGTATTTTTCTTAGTAATTGAGACCATTATCAATGTGTATTATTTCATGAAAAAAATTATACAAGACAAAAATAATTACCTTTATGTTTGTGTTGAGGTAGATTTTTTTGAGTATGTTCATTGGTGGTATGGAATTTGTGGAATGATTAAGACATGATTTGTCCCTTATGAGTAGAGAAATTGATTTCTTGGTTATGGATGATGAGGATGATAATACCATCCATAAATCCATGTCCATGGTAGAAGAAGACATGCTACACAAGTAAGGATATTAAAAGATTAAATAAATAATTTAATGATTATTACACAAGTCATGCATCTTTCATAATGTGATATCAAGAGACAAAGAGATTATATTATACAGTGCATGTTCATAGGGAGGTTTTCATTGCTATAACATAACCTTATCTCGTTAGGGGAATTGATGTGTTTCTATACACCACTCCTGGTATCTAATAAGAACTTTCTTTTATTGACATAATGGAATTGAGGGTTACACACTAAGTGATTTCAAAATTCTATTTAATTCTAATGAATTAGAGTTTAGGACATGGTAGGAACCCTAATGAAGTTCTTGTAATGTTCAAATCTGAACGATCATAACAAATAACCCAATTCAATATTATTCACATTTAGAATATTTTTTTAAACTTATTAACTCATTATACTCATAAGTTTTTTAGAGAAAAAAATTTAAATATTTTATGAATTAATATATATTTTTTCATGTTTTATTGAATATTAATGGAATAGATAATCCAAGTTACTAACTATTATTTTATCATGAGAAATAATTTTTACATTACAAGTAACTGATAGAATACTTATAAATTTTTTTAAAAATTTACACAGTGATAAGTATTTATTAGTTCTTATTTATAATGGTAATCTTATTTGAGGGAAAATGTGAAATTCCTATGAGTTTAAACCTGTGGAGACTAGAGAAAAACATACATATATATTATATCTTTTTAGATTAATATTAAATACATATCATTATTCTACATTCCCTAGAACCATAAGGTTTTAGTGTCTTTAGATAATTGATACATAAAATATTTCTTTCATTAAATATCATTACAACTCCATAATGGTTCTTCTATAATTATACCCTTCATAGACAAACCCTACTTAAACCATTTATACATAACCTAGGGAACATGGAAATATAAAGAAGGGTGAATTTAGATGCTTAGTATGGGTAGACATGAGAGATATTTATCAATGATCATATGCAAACATAAGATGATAATAATGGTGTCAGATTGTGATCATGACTTAAAAAGATGATACTAAATATTTAATTGATCATTAATTATGAGTCATGGTGAAAATATTTAACCTTTTATAATAGATAAGTAACATGAGTGAGAAATAATCATCAACCATTGATGATCCGTGAGGGTATATCATAGACATGAGAATATATCTTATGAATTTACTAGAATAAGCACATAAAATCAAAATAATATCTTTGAGAATCATACATTCATCATAGAATCACCTATAAAAGATAATTCCAACATTCCCTTAAGAGTTAATCATATCAAGTCAATTCAATAATATCTTAATTTTTTTTAATATTACATTCTTTTAACAGTTTCTTAACTCTATCACCATTACCCAAGGAATTTGTGGGATATAATGAACTTACACATATGTGTTTTATAACAAAACCACCCATAGTTGGTTTATAACATAACCATCAATCAATGGTTTATAATGTAACCACCAAGTAAATAATAACAATAATATATATGTGTTTAATGACATCATAAAATATTCATCATGTCACTATAACATAACACATTGAGGTTAAACATGTTTCATAAAAATCTCATCATCATAAAAATAAACCATCTTGAGAAGGAATTGGGATAATATTATTGGATAATATCCCCAATAAGTCTTAAATAACATCAAAGGATATTACCATAGATGAAAAATTTATTTAAAAAATCATTAGAATATTTCTTGACGAAAATACCCATTTCATTTTTAATCATTTATTTAAATTAAAAAGTAAAAAATATTAGAGAAATAAATTTATCTAAAAATAATAATATAAACTTGAAAAGAAAGCTTCAAATTAGTGAGTGGTCGTGAAAGTGGGAAATTATATTCATGCCGTGAACATTTGAAACAAACATTTTGTTCCCAAATTCCGGAAAAGTGCCACATTCATAAAATGATATGAATATAAATTTTAATAATTTTTATAAAAATTAGAACTTAGGTAAAAGTAAAATTTAAAAATAATTTTTTTTATTAAAAAAATTGTTGAAATCATTTTGGAGAACATGGATATAGAGGGGAATGATTCCCAACAAAAAGAGGAGAAGTAAGTTCAGCTTTTATTTTAAACATTTTTTGACTATATTGAGTACCGAAGAGAGGAAAACGATAATAAAACAAAAAAAATTAAGAAATAATAGGAGGAGAATAAATTATATGGGCTTTAGGATCATAAAATTTCCATAAATATAAATTAAATCACAAACAATCTCAATAAAATTGAAATTAAAAAATAAATCTCTTACCTCAAGTCTCATCTTACATTATACAATTTCAAACCTCCTATGTAATAAAAATAGATTTATTATAAATATATTAAAAACCCATATTCATATATATCATACTATTTATCACACATTTATAATTTCTATTTATCTAATTATTAATAATTTCTTCATTAAAGGGAATTTTTGGGGTGAAAACAAGTCCATTTTCCTTACATGTTTTGGTTCAGTGGTTCAGGTATTTTCACCATAGACATAGTTTGATCATATCTAGATTCATAATAAAAAAATTATTATTATATTTACTCATTATCTACTCTTGTATAACCATTCATATAAATATATTATGAAACTTTAATTACATCACTTAATGGAGATGGAAGTCCATATATACCCACGAGTGATGTTTTCATATTTCAATGGATAGAATGCTAGAAATTTATATAATAATTCACAATTTAAAAATAAAAATTACATAATAAATATCATATATATTCATTAAATCTATCCTTATTTTTAGAACCATAATTCTAGTAACCTAGAGATGGTGTTTTCTTTATTACATTGGTATAAGATATAAAGGATCTCACTGTGCGGGATTGATTAGTTTACCACTCTTGGAAATATAGATACATACATAATTATCATATTACATCGGAAATATAAAAATATTGAATAATAGAAATTATATTATCCTTTAAATCATTAATAATATCATTATTCATATAATGGGGAATGGATAACAAACAAAGCATAACCTCAGTTTTCCATTAAGGGTTACATACATCGAAAGCTATCCTGAGTAAATAATACATAATAAATATTCTAGAGTGGATAGTCACAAAAATTTCCATTCAATAAACAAATCATGTTCAATGAACATCGATGGCTAAAATCAATGTTGCAATCATATGGATTAAGAAAACTGAATTCTTAATAAAGAAAATGAAAAAATTCAGATATGAATGATCATTCTATCAAGGCTTGGATGAATTAATCCCAAATATTACTATCAATAAATCTCCACCAAGGAAAAATTCTTAATAAATTGGTTGGTGTAAAGAAAATAACAATTTAGTATAGAATGTATAATGTTTTATCTCATGAGACATCTCAATTCATTGAGGGGTTATCTAAAACTGAGCCTTACCCATCACTTTAAAATCCCATCCATTCCTCATATTTTTAATGATCAATAAAATTAAATCTAAAAATTAATTTTAGGTCACCAATTTTCTATATTGAATCACGAATAAATAAATCAATATTTCCATAGAAAATGAAATAAATAACATAATAAATTCATTAAATTGATACAATATATAGAAATAATATAATGTTAAAATATCATCAATGTAATACAAATGATTTTGAATTCATCTATGATATTAAAAATATGGACATAAAAGAAAAAATAATGTTCAGTGAATAATGGAGATAGATAGAGATCATGATTTGAAGAAAGTTAAGGATATCAAAATAAGGTATAATCAATTATCTATAAAGGATGGAATTAGACCATTGAGTCATCTAATATTAATGTTTTATAGTAAAAAAATGTCATTTGAAATTAATATGATTGAAAAAAATTAAAAAAATAACTTCATTGTAACTTTGTGAAGCAATGGAGTTATAAATCTCTTTTAAAAAACCCTTTAATTTAATTAAGAACGAAATACATTTTTATTTTGATATAAATTTAAATAAAAATTCCAAAAATATTGAGAAAAAAATTTCTTTTAAATTGACCATGGAAATGTGTAAATAAATCTTCCTATAAAATAATGGTCTTGAAAGTGGTTAAATATATCTATACCATATAATTTAAAAGAGAAAACAATTTTCACATTTTCCATTATAATTAAAAAGTATCTTTTCTGTATAGAAACATGATTATTCCATTAAAAACATTTAAAATAAATTTATAATGTGCTTGAAAATTACTTTAAATAATCATTGTAGTTTAAATAATTAAAATCTTAAAACACTTAAAAGAATTATGACATGAAATAAAATGATTTGGAAGGAAAACATTAAAAAAATATTCTTTTAAAATAAAGTCACTTACAAGTACTTAAATATATATTATTGATTAAATAAGAGAATAAATTAAATATAAACATGAAAACCCAAAAATAATTAGTGGATATGAACATATATGGTGTATAATAAATTAGGATCATATAATTTTACCAAAGCAAATCCGAATATAAATAAAACTAAATTAAAATGAGTTTGTAACATCAATCCCTTACCTTCGATCTCTTTTAAGTTTTATATGTTTTATTATATTTTATTTCTAATTTAAATCTTATAAATTACTAGTTAATAACATTTTCCATCTATAAACAATTTTTTATGTTCCTTTTATAATTATTTTAAATCCACTCATTGAATAGTTCTGGCTTACATAGAACATTTAAGGTTCTTCGGTTAATTTGTCCAAAATTAAATTGGTATATTTTTCATGGATAAATGAGTAATTAAATTATTTCCTAATACGACAAAAAATAATAATTTCATTGATATAAGCTTTATTCATTAAATTAAATTTTATAATCCTCCATGTATAATTGTAACAGAAAAATGAATCACATTGCTTCGTGAAGGTGGCAGTCTATATGTACGCATAAGCAACAATATCATTTCCCAGTGGATGGATGGGTAAAAAGATCCGTTATATATTATATTACAATAATCATAATTATTTTATAAATATCATAAATAATAATTAATTACACCATTATATACATCCAAGAAAAATGGTGATGAAAAACTATTTACACCAGTGTGTGGAGACGGTAGGTCTTACGTATGTACGAGCGATGTTTTCATTTTCTATATGATGGAAATATGGAAAAAATTGTTTTATCAAAATAATAATAACATATTAGTATATTGGTGATATTTTATTCATTATTTTATAATGTATGTAATATATTTAGTGGAATTAGAAGAAGTAATGAACTTTGAAAGAGTGAGATATGAACAATTTCCTCTTCTTTCATAGATCTCCTTTATCTTAAACCTTAATCCTTCCTAAGATGGTGTTATTACAATAAAAAAATCTCAATAATTAATGGAATGAAGATATAATTATTTTTGGAGGTCATTAACTAAGCTATAGGGCTTAATTACTATGAATAATGGAGCATAAATGGTTCCCCTTTATTAGTGAGGGGTAGGGACACAAATGGAATTATTTAAAATATTTAGTAATATAAAGCTATTATCTTGTGAAAGTGTATTAAAATTATCATATATTATAATATTATAATATTATTTCTGAAATAACATCTCTCAATTATGTTTACTAAAGTGATTTTTTTTATCTTGAAGCCCTATCCCTATATTTTTAAACCATCTAGCCCATTTTACCCTTAATCGAGGTGATAAATAATTTCCATTATTACTATTAATTATGAACAAAAAATATTTTGGTATTATTACCTAATATTAATTATGATGATTAAAAATATATAATCCATTTTACATGATTAAACACTGAGAATTTGTAGAAATTAATTTTAATATATTTTTGAAAATGAAAATAATTTGTTTTGTAAAAAATTTTTTGTTTTAAGAATAAAAATGAATTTACATCCAAATCAAGTATAATGTTAATTTTAATGGTATTAATGGTATTATATTATATATAAAGATACTTATTTTACTTTAAAAACAATCCAAAACTAAATTAGACCTTTTGAATATTTTATTATGTGAAAATAAGTTAAAACAATTTTTATTTATACCCAAACGTAACTTTGATTTTGAAAATGTTAAGCCTAAATTTCTAAGTTCAACATTATATATTTCATTAATTTAAATTAATTATTTATATATATTTTTATTGTAAAAATGTTTTAATAAAATTTTTTGTTATTATTACGTCAATATAATGTAATAAATATGATTGTTTTTATAAAATCATTATTTTTCTCTATCCATACAAAATCAAACAATTTATGAAAAATATAAAAAATAATCGGATGATAATTTTGATATGGTGAATTAAAAAAATTAAATAATTTTTTTAATTAATATTATAATATTGTGGAATTTAGTTTTAAATCATATTCTTTAATTATGATATTTTTGATATTTTATTATTCCTTTAGAAAGAAAATCTTACTTACTATAATTTAACCACATGTGTTACATTCATTACACCTTCAAAATTTTCATCCTAAATTTTTATAAAAATTGACCTCATGAAGATATGTGGGAAGTTATTCATCATAATTATTCATTTTCCCATGTTGCATATTCTATTTTATGATTTATCAAAATTACCTTCACAAATCGAGTCATTTGATTATACGAAACTTGTTCTTGAGTATCATGAAGCTGGATAAGCCCTTAATAAAAAGATAAATCTTTTTCTAAATATATTTCCTTAGAGGTGAGATCATGTGACTTCTCTGGTATGTTCTTCCTCAATAAATAAATATATAACTAACCATAAAATCTAGACAAGTGTGCTAGCATTTTCAAATAGCATGCCACATTTAAAATTATTTATATAATTTAAGAAGGCCAGATACACCCAAGACATAGTTTCCCTTTTTCATGAACCTTATAACAGCCTTCTATGCAGATATCTCCAAGAAAACATTAAATCCCTATTAAATTTATAAATTAATATTTTGGTTATTTATATATCTTGTTTTCCAACATTTATCTACCTTGATAGGAACCAAAATAGTTTTCCCTTTCACCATTGTCTCCTAGACTTGTTTTTCTCCTAAAAATTTAATTTCAACCACTCCATCATAAAACTTTTTTCTACGATATATTTTATCATACAATAATTCATACAGTTTCATTTAAATTATTTAATAGTGAAATTATTATATTAAAATGTTAAAAAAGTTAAATATTTATCTCACATACCTTGAAATTCAAGTTGGAATTACCTTAACATGTATTCTAAAATTTTAAAAGTCCTTTCCAACTATAATTATATACAAGGATGATAATTAGTTACCAAATATATCTCAATGGTAAGGGAATTCTAAAGATGCATCTAAAATTTATATGTAAATATAGGGTAATGATAAGATTCAATTGAAATAGGTTGATCATTAAGTCTAAGAAATTCATCAACATGGGGACTTGCAAGGTGATCATGTGGAAAATAATCCATTATGGTGAGAAATATGTAGACATGGTAAGATAATCAAAAATAGCCCATACTTAATCATTAATACTCAAATCCTTTGTAAATCCAGTTAAAAATACAATAGTAATATCATCTCATTTTTATATCGAGATATATATAGGTTTGATGAATATATTATAATATTTTCATATAGAATTTATTTGTTGAGAAACCAAGAATCTTAAAACATAGTATAAAATTTACCATTTCATATTAACACATAAAAATGGTTCTTTCACATCCTAATACATGTTGGTGATACCATGGTTTGTGGTGAAATTTTAGCTATGATATTATTTAAATAATTATATTTTTTGGTTAACCTCAAATAGAACACATATCCTCTTTCAAGATTTAAATATACCATCTTTATAATTTATGTCTACCAAATTATCATCATTCAGGGATTTGATTTTTTTGAAATGTCTTATCATCACATTGGGGACTTTTTAGTCTCTATAATAGAGATGGATTAGAAATAAATTTGAATGTATGTGTTGTTTCCCATTATTTATAGATACCTATATCCAAATTATTTAAATACATTAATATAGGATATCTTACAATCTTTATTTTAGTGAAAACTCCAAGATCATTCCAACTCGAAGCATCATCCTTCATAGTTTCCTTCCCAAGGTATTAGTGTATTGAGAAGTAATTATACTTTACTAATTATAATGATTTCATTTTCCTCATGTTGAAATTTTTCTATGAGAAAATGTATTTTAATTCGTTGTTATCTTTGTATATTTTACATTTTTCACGTAAAGATAATTTGATTATATCTACAACAAAAATATTATTGTTGCAAAATCTAGATCATGAGTCAGATAATTCTATTCATGGATATTTGACATCCTTGATAAATAGTAAATAAATCTATCATTCTATATAAGGACACATCCATGTCGAATCATTCTTACATCACTACACATCAAGAATTCATTTCTTCCTTGGTTTAATGTTAATACTGGTTCACTGAAAAACAACATATTCAATTCTTATAAACATTATTTACATTATCATTACCATATACAGTTGACCACTTCGTGTGTAAAATTGGTCAATGATTTAGCTGATCGAGTGAAATTTTAAATTTTTTTGATAATATTTTTCTAATTTAATGAAATTACATACCTTGTTTATTTTTTTTGAAATGGTCATTTCATCAATACATTTTTCTTTTAAGTATAAACCAATATTCCATCCTAATAGATAACATGATAAATAAAATAGGCTTATTTAAGCTAGATTTATCATATGTTAAATTTGATATATAACTACATTTCTATAAGAGTCTTAATAATGATTCACAAATGACTCTTATGCTTATTATAAATTCCCGAGTACATCAAGATATCATCAATAAATAACATAATTAATTTATCAAGAATATCCTTAAAAACAATGTTCATTAGACCCATAAAAACAAAGGATATATTAGCTAATAAAAAGGGAAATACTATAAATTCATAATTTTTATACCTTGTTCAAAATATCATGTTTAGAATGTACTCCTTTACTCGTATTTGATGATACCCAAAATGAATATCAATCATTAAAAAATGTTTATCTCTTTTAAGGATATCATGAAATTGATGAATATGTTGAATATGATGCTTTATCATTATATTAATGGAATTTATTTCTCTATAATAAATTCACAACCTAATAGACCAAAATTTCTTCTTAATAAGAATAATAGGGGTCCCCTTTGGTGAAAAACAAGGGAAACTAAGTCCCCTATCACAAAAATCCAATATTTGTTTCTTTAATTCCACTAATTAAAGTATTTCCATCCTATTTGGAGTAACATATATAGGATTCCCATTAGGGATGAGGTCAATAGGTAAAAAAGCTTCATTATCAGGTGGATTTACAACTAATTCATTAGAAAAAACATAAAGGTAATATTTAAAAATAAAAACATTTTCTATTATAAAGAAACATTTCCAATTAATAGGTTTTGTATGTTATTATTCCTCAATAATTTTATAATGGAGAGATACTAGAGGTCCCTCTAAACATGATTCAAATTATGTAGTCTCCCCTATAATGACATGTTATTTCACATCTTTATTTTGACTCATAATCTATTTATCTTGGAAAAAATTATTGACTTTTAATTTGAAATAAAATACATACTGAGGATTATATAAAAGTACAATCCATGTATAATAATCATTTTTATAAATAGGGTATATCATGTATCGTAATGGTAACTTACTAAAACATCCTTTTTGAAATAACATTTCAACTCTGATTCTTGATTGATAACTCCTTTCATAGGGTTCTAAAGAAATATCTTATTTTCTTAGAAAACATATAGATATAGAATTATGAAAAGATCTAGAATAATATAAACCATTACATAAATTTGAGTTTAATATCAAATTACCTTCCAATATATCATTATGAATATCAACCTCAACTATATTAATATCATAAAATTGGTCTTCAGCAGTTAGACTCTTTTGTAGGAGGATCCCTTAAACCTTGGGAAATTTACTTGAGTAATGAACTATCACTTTATAGCAAAGGAACTTGATATTTTTGGTTTAATTCATTCCACTAAATTTATGATCCTTATGAACCCTTTCTATGTACTTAAAACAATCTCATGTTTTTATTAACGAATTACCCGGGGGTCTCTTTCTATAGTTATAACATGTTATAAATATCATGTTTTCTTTATTCTTAATTAATATATTTATTTTTCTTTGGTTCTTAGATGGCCTATAATTTCTTTGATTTACCTTAAAGATAAAAATTCTAGAGAATTAAAATCTTTATAATTCATTCTCTTTATTGATGAATCTTTATACTATATCATTATTTGTTTTAAATTTTGAGAAACTAACACCCTTTATAGACTTAGGTTAATCTTATCAAACATATGATCATTTTGTATAGGTTACATATGTTTTATTTCTCATTTTGGGAAAATATTGTAATGTTACCATCATACATTATAAAACTTTCCTCTTTATTTTTCTTTAAGGTGATGAAATTCCTCTCTATTTCTAATCCCTTATCTTGAGTAAAGTATTACTCAAATTATATCACTTTAAAACTACCCCATTACTTGTTTTTTATTTCATCAACCTCTTTATTATTTTTGATTAATAACCACCATTGATAAAAATTACCCTTTATAAAATAAACTATCATAATCACCTTTTAACTTTAATTACTTCCCATGTCCATCAATACCTTTTTTAGGGACATAATCTATTGTTCAACAACCAATGTATTATTAGTCATGTTAAATTATAGAGGCATATATCTCATGAATAAATCCAAATAAAGGGTGATCCCATATATGATTTATTATTTTAGAAATCTAGGAAAACTAGATATATACATGATTCATATATCACATTATAAATATAAAAACATAGTATAATAAATATATTTCTATCCATAAAATAAATCACAATTTCCTTCTTCATATCATGTGAAAAAAATAACAAATAAAGGGTTTTCCAGTATACTTGGTAAGGGTTGTGTATAATAAAAGGCGTCATGCATAAATAATGAATAATCACTAAGTAAGAGTCGATAGTAAAAAAAATTCCATTTCATCAACAACTTGAGTTTAGAGAACATGCAAGGTTAATATCAACATATAAATCATAAAGAGAATTGTTAGGTCCACTAGGTTGAATACCCTGAGAGGGGGGATGAATCAGGGAATGGTAGATTAAAACATTCTCCCTTTTGGATATTGTTTATTTTTTAGACAAAACTCAATTCTATCTTCATCCCATAGTAATATATAGTCAAATATAAAATCATGCACAAGACACAAAATTTTTTACTTGGTTCACCCTCATTGGGCTACATTCAAGGATTATCCAATGACAATGTGCCAATGTTCGAAATTCACTAAGGATAATGACCAATAATGAGTAAAATGTTCGTGCTAGATCTTCTATGCCCATGATCACTGCCTTTACAAGGTTTAAGGTCTTCTCAATGCATTCCCAAGGTTTACTCCCTATACCTCCTTTTCTGGATCACTGCCGGTGGAAATGGTCATCGTCTTCTTATTCTTTTGCTCACTACTCTTAGAAAAGAATCCACTCACAATTTATGGGAATGTAGGTAAAAAACAGTTTATGGACATGCAGGTCCCTTCACTTTCATGAATTCATGCATCCTCAATTATTGGTAGATGCTCTGTTGAAGTCTCATTTTCACCCACAGATGAATTCAAACTTCTCGATTACTGTTAGGTACTAGAAAATATTTTTACAAACTGAATTGATGATTTTGAAAGGTTGCTGTGAAAATTGCAAACCACCTTGTCTCTTCTGCGTACTGAGTACCGGGTTTGGTACGTGAACCACCTTCTCTATATACTACTACCTCTTCAAATAACTTCCTCTGTTCGAAGACTACCTCTTCTGCAAACCTCCTCTATTCACGGAATGCCTCTTCTGCGAACCTCCTCTGTCCGCGGACTACCTCTTTTGCTAACCTCTTATGTCCACGAACTGCCTCTTTTGTGAAACTCCTCTATCTGTGGACTGCCTTTTCCTTTTCTATCATGTTCAACTACCACATACCGACTTCACGGACCTCCTCTACAAAACCCCTCTTGTTTGCAGACTTTTCTTTGTTTGCAGACAACCTTCACTTCCATGTACTAGAGTCCCCCCTCCACGTACTACTCGCGAAACTTTCCTCTTGCGTACTGGAGATTCCTTCTCCACATACCAAGTCAATTCCTTCCATATACCGGGCTTCCTATTTCACATACCAAACTACCTTTACGGGTTGAGAAACCCTGCAAACACCATCGGTGGAATTACTTTCATGCGAACCACTTCAACCTTCATGATCCTCCCTTTTTAAACTACCTTCGGTATTTTTCGAATTCCTAGAGCAAAATATGATTTCTAAAAATGTTCCATCTCCATAGTCATCGGTGGGATTAACATTTCTTATATAGGAAAAGATATGTACTCAATCTTCTAAATTAGGATTAATAGAAACTTGATTAGATACAGCCCCCACTGCGTACCGAATGTTCTTCCACCATGAAACGAAAGACATCCGCAAACCATTTTCTTACACGCTCCACGTACCAAGTTTGCTCTTACGCATCCGACTTCCTCTTCCAACTTCAGCCCATCCGCATACCGCATTGCCGCTCAGCCATGAACAGTTTTTGGTTCTACGAACCTCACCTATGAACCACTCCTACCGCTCTGTGTACTGTTCCTGTTGCCTATTACGCGACCGCATACCCTTCCTGGACATGGTATGTGATCCATGTCTCAGGATCCTCATTCCTCTTCCTTTGCCGATTTCATTCACTATTATTCACACAAATTTCCAATTTTGAGTCTCAAAAATTTGGCAAACATTGGGAAACTATGCCACCCTAAAAACCAGATGTCGGAAAACACCAACCATACTCACTTGTGGTTATCTGGCTTTGTAAACAAACACAACCACACTCAAAACATACTGAGAGGATGTATTGGGGGATTTTTTTCCAACAAGAATTTAAATTTAATTATTAATAAAGGAAATCAATAAATATTGACATTCAAAAACTTTTCATTAAGTCCTCAACCAAGTAAGCATTAATCTTAACCATAATGCCTCTAAACGAAAAATAAATTATTAATAATTGTGTCTGTTCAAATTAAATACCCATAAAATATGAAATGCCTATTTTTTATCTAATGATACCTATTTATGAATCAAGGAGATATCTATAATAAGGACCCACCCATAACTTTTACTCCATTTATATTGCACATATTTTGAGTAACCAATAATATTCATTCTAAAACATTCTTATAAGACATTAATTATCAATATTGGATCACGAATATAGAACATCAATAGTTCCCTAGTAAATAAATTAGCACACTTAATAAGTTTCAATCAATTGATACCATATATAGAAATAGTAGAAGGGTGAAACATCATAAAAGTAATATAAATGATGATTAATTCACTCATTATATTAAAAATATGAAGATGAAGGAGAAAAAAATGTCCATTTTATAATAGATAGATATAGACAAAATGATCACAAGAAAGTGATTGATCTCAAAATAAGGTAAAGTCCATTTTTAGTAAAGGATGATAGAAATCCATATATTCAACATAAATGATGTTATATTTGGTTAAACGATTCATTTAGAAAACAATATATATAAAATATATTTAAAATAACATTATTTTAACTTAATTTAAGAACATAGTTATAGATAACTTTTCAAAATTATTTTCATTCCTTTTAGAAGATAATACCTTTTTATTTTGATATGATCTTAAATAATAATAAAAAAACTAATGGGAATAATATTTTCTTTTAAAATAACCCATGTAAATTGAAGTGGATGATTTAATGAAAATAATTTTTATAATGGTAGGAGAATCTTTTCATACCCTATATATCAAATGGGAACATTTTTATAGAATTTTCAATAAAAATAAAAAATTACCACAGTTGGAAAAGAGAAAGAAAAATCACTTTAAAAAATTATAAAAAAAGTAAAATATGGTTAAAAATAAATTTATATAATCATTGTATTATTAATTAAAACATTCTTGAAATATTTTAAATAACCTTAACATGGAATAAAAATAGTTAGAAGGAAAACCATAAAATAATTTTTAAAAAGATTAAGTCACATACATGTAAATTACATGTTGATTGTTGACAAAATAGGATAAAAAATGGAATATAAACATTTCAAACCCATAATAAACATATTTGATTAAAATATACATGTTTTAAGATATTTTTATCATATAATTTTACCAAATTAAATATGAATATAAACAATCCTGAAATAAAATGAGGTGGTAACAGAAATCCCTTACCTAGGATCTTTTCATAGATATATGTGTTCTATCCTCCTATATAATGAATAAAAATTTGATAATTAATTTATTAATAAACTATATATATATATATTAAAATTTTATGTTCCTTTTGTAATCATTTTAAATATATTCATTGAATAGTTCTTGCTTACATTTTCTATTTAAGGTTGTTCAGTTAATTTCTAGGAATTAACCTCATTATATTGTTAAGGGAAAATATTTTATGAAATGGTTCCACCATATACAAAATTTTAACAAGTTAAATAATATAATTTTTATTCATATCATAGAATTTTTTAATCACCCATGCGTAGTGCTAATAGAAAAAATAAATCACATCATTTCAGGGAGGTGGTAGTCTGGACGTACACACAAGTGACATAATGTTTTCCAAATAGATGGAAGGGTAAGAATTTATATGATGTATTATATTTATAGAGTCACAATTATTTCATATATATAATTTGAATTCATTAATTTACATATTATAACCATCCATGTAAAAAGCTGATGAAAAACTAATTACACTACTACGTGGAGATGGTATGTTATATATGTGCACAAGAAATGTTTTAATTTTCCATTAGATAGAAAAGAGGTTTAAAATGGTTTTACCATTATCAAAAAAATATAATAGTATATTTTTTATACAAGAGTAATTATTTTAGGATGGATTAAAAATATATAGGTAGTAGAAGAAGAAATAATCTTTGAATGAGTTGGGTAAGAAAATTACCTCTTCCTTGAGAGACCTCCTTTGGATTACACCTTAATCCTTTGTAAAATGATATTAAGGTAATACCATGGGATTAATAATTAAGGGTAGGGTGATATTAAGTCTTTTTGATATTAATTTTCCAAAATAAAGTGCTCAATTTTTGGGAATAAGGCTGGATAAGAGGTTTGCATTTATAAGTGAGGGGATGGACACACATGGAATTTCTTTAAAGGTTTTAACAATATAAAGTAATTTTATTGTAAAACAAGATAAAAATTGTAATATATTATAATATGATAAGTTTAAGCTGAAAATATAAAAACTAAATAATGTTTAATCACATTTTTTATATTAATGCACTATCCCTATATTTTTAACCCTATTAACCTATTTTTCCCTTAGCTGATTTGATAAATTTTTTCCATTGTTACTAATCATAGTGGAATTTAATTAAGTTGATAATATTAAATAATATAATTATTTTTAGTCAAAATATGGTGTAAAATTCACATGATTCAACTCCCAAAAGTCATAGTAATTAATTTTAATATAATTTTGTAAATCCTAACAAAAATCATTTTTAGAGAAATGCTTCTTTTAAGCCTAAAAATAATTTTATAGAAAAAAGTATAAATTTTATTACAACTGGATTAATTAGATTATTTTAAATCATAGGAGACTTAATTATTTTTAAAAAATTAAATTAATATTTTAAATAATGGATTAAGATCAAACATCAAAAACAATTTCTAGTTGAACAAAAACATTACATAGATTTCCAAACTTTTAAGCATATATTTCTAAGTCAATCATTTAATTTGTTGATAAATTATATAACGTATTAATTATATATTGGTTATATTAATTTTTTTCATAAATATTAAATTTATTCTTACATAATTATGATGAAATAAAATTGACACTTTTGTAAATTTTATATTTTTCACTATTCACCAAAAAATCAACTATTTCTGAAAAATGTCAAAAAATAATCTTAAGATAAATTTTATATACTCAATTAAATAATTCAATTCCTTTATTAAAATTAAATTTAGAAATTTTTATAATTTAGGTTTAAATAAAATTCTTAAATAAAGTTATATGTATTTTGTACCTGTTAATTTTGAAAGAAAATCCCACTTAATATAATTTAATATTGGGTGTTACATTATTACCAGACATGTAAAATAGAAATAAAAATTAGTCACATTACATTTTTTATATGGTAGTCCAATCATACGCACGATTAACATAATAATTTTTAAATGGATTAAAAGGTAAAGAGATTGATAAGAAATTATAATTATAGAAGATGATTTACTTTATAAATATCATATATAAATATTAAATCGATCCTAACTACCGAACATGAAATTTGGTGATGGAAAATGAATCAAACCTCTAAATGGAGGCATTAGTCTACACATATACATGATTGAAACTTTAATTTACCATTTTATGGAAAATAGGTGAAAAATTGTTGTCTGATAATTATAATAACAAATCAATATATTCACAATACTAGAGTCATATAGTTTGGATATATTTAACAAAATTATATGAAGTATAGTGATAAATAAAATTCGAATGAGTGAAGAAATTTGATAACTTCTTCTTTGAGAGACCTCATTTTGATTAACTCTTAAGCCTTATTAGGATGATCTTAGGGGAAGACCCAAATCTCTCAAAAGAATTAGAGGATTATAGGAAGGTATTACGGAAGGTATTGGTGGATCTAGAGTTCTAAAACTTGGTGAAAAAAGTAAAAGAGGAGGTTTTATTTTATAAGTGAAGAAAATGACACACTTGAAATGACTAAAAATATTTAAATATAATACATATCATGATCATGAAATGTGGAACTAAGGTGAAAAAATTTATAATATAATAGGTGAAAGTGTCAAAAGAAACTCAACAAATGAAACCTATAATTTGTTTTGATATATTTTAAGCTTTATCTCCAAGTTAACCAACTTTTAACCCATTTTAACTTTAATAGTGTTAACATAAATTTTTACTATGACAACTTAATTGTGTGAAAAAAAAATAATATTGGAAATTTCAAATAATTTGTAAATGTTGATTTTAAATTTTCAATCTATTTGATAATATTAAATCTATATTAGTGTGTGATATTACTTTAAATATAAGAACACAAATTGCATGAATGTAGTTTTTAGGAAAATACTTGATTTTTGTGTAAATATAATTTTACAATGAATAAAAAAATTGTTTAATTAATTTTTAATGTTATTAAATCAAAGAATATGGTTTTCATATTTTTTATCAAGCCAAAAAATTGAACCATCCATTTATACCATTAAATTTAATGAACCAAAAATAGTTTTTAATTTGAATAAAATATAACTTATGTTCACAAAAGTCATGATTGAGATCCCAAACTCAAGAATAGTGTTTTAAAATAATTATTTCACACTATAAATATATTTTTGGAGTAAAATGTATTAATATTTTATTAATTCATTCTTACATCATAACAACATCATAAAAGTGATAGTATTCAAAAATTAGTATTTTTCACTATTCAACTAAAAATAAATCTTCTCATATAATTCTAAAAAATTAAAACTAAACATATGATGAAATAATAATTAATTAAATAATATACATTTATTAAAATTCTATTTACAAAAGAGATGAAAATGACTATAATATTCAATCATAAAATACAACAAAAAACTGTTATGATGAAAATGTATTTTTGTAGTATAAATGACTTTATTCGCATTCCGTGCCTAAAAAAATAATAAAAATAATTTTAATATATTTTATTGAATATTTTATCTAAAAATTTCATTAAAAAAATTCATTCTTAATGATTAATTAAATTGATTAAGATAAATTCACATTGTGTTCATATATGTAGTTTTTCAGAAAAATAAATCTTTTAACCTTCAAATGCTTTATTTTAATTTTATTACCAATTAATAACAAATGAATTCATTTTATACCTGTGTAAATATATAATTTACGTTTTCCTATTCATACCCACCAATCCCATGGCTAGAATATTAGAGTCACATTAAATAATATTAATTAAATATTATATCATGGTTCATTTAAACTCAGGGTTCCTTGTAAAGATATGTATCAATGAAATTAGACATATCTAAATATAAATCTATCATAAAATATAGGGGTTTTACATAACATCCCAATATAATCAACAAGAATATGATGTTAAATTGTTATATTACTCTCAAGAATTGGTGTGCTTCTCTAACCACTCTCAGAATTCCTAGAGTGAGAAAGACATGATCAAAGAACCCTAATTCAAGGAATTACTCTTACCTAGATGAAAAAAACACTATAATTCCTTGATACATAGAACTGACATTGATTATTCATACTAGAACCCAATACTTGATGACTGATACATCAGTAGAATGTTAATGCACATGTGGGTGATCTAGAGGGTTTTTTCTTTGGTTCCTTCAGGCATAGATAATTAGTGATGAGAGGAATGTTCCAACATTTTACAATAAAATGAGGTACCATTTATATTTTTTCATTTATCTTACATGAGAAACGTAGGTTGAAAATTGGGAGATTCATCAACAAATATTTCATTATGATGTTGATCCAACACTGATTGTTTAATATTACATAATAATACATTTTATCTCTGCACCAAATACCAACACTAGGAATATAATACTCGGGAAGATATTATAAAAAAAATTATTTAATATTATTATAAATTATTTTGATCTATAATTCATATTATCTTCATAGTATTATCATAATTTAGAATATTTTATGATTCCAACATGTGATAAATATTTTAAAGAGATAATAATTTGGTTTAAATCAGAGACCAACCGCATCTAGATTGGGTGAGGAGGTGGTTATGTCATGTTTTGTGATTCGTTAAGAACTAGAAATTGTCATGTAATGATGTAGGGAAATCATGTGGTGGTTTGTATATTTCTATAGTTGAGAAGAATTGAAATAAAAAACCAATCAAATGACCTTGTTCTAGTCATGGTTATACATAAATAAAATACATGGTGTCATTACATGTTTGGAGGTAATTTTATGGTGTATATAGATAACAATATTCTAAATTATTTATTCTAAATAGATGATCATAATGTATGAAAACAATGATAGATGAAGTATTTTAAAACATTTGACCCAAAAACAATATATAAAACAATGAAAGGGAATATGGTAGTTGATGTATTCAACTATAAATTGCATGGGGATATAGTTCATGGTTCTAATTATGGGTATCAAATCACAATATTTTTATAAGTATATTGTAATATTTTATGAATATGGTTGGCTATATGATGTTATAAAGTATCATTATTACACACAACTTACTTGATGAGGCGAGGGAAATGTTATTGTCAATTTAGAATGTGTATATACGAGGGATAATTTAAATGGTTAGGAGACATCATATGGATAGTTTAAAGTATCCTATTTCATATTTTACTTCTATAATATTTAATATATTCATTCATCAATGATATTATATGTTTTAAAAATGTGTAATCATAATACCTGAGTGGTCTACAATGAAACAAAAAACCTCTATAAGGATATAAAACTAATTTTTTTGGTTGATTGAGAAGATGGAGATCATTAGTTATATTATTAAATTCATCACTTGTTAAAAAGTGAATTAAAAACATAAGTTATCAGTGATAATGTTATAACCATTTCATATTATAGAATAGAGGTATGTTTAAATCTATGTATAATTTATTATGTATTTTTTAGGACCTTAAGGAAACATAATTCCATTTGGGTTGTTTTGGATAGACTAACCAAATAGATGCATTTAAGGACAATTCAAGAGATGAATATGATGAAGGAATTGGAAAATCTATAAAATTATTAAGCGGTTATATTTTATTAACATACCATCATTGATCATTTTTTATTTAGATTCCATGATTATATCTAATTATTTTAGAGATTTAATATAATTAGTAGGTATGTGGTTATAGTTTAGAACATAATACCATTCATAGATGGGTAATCAATCTAATCAGACTATATAGTTTAAAGAATACATTATTTCAGAATGTGTGATTCATTTTAATTCTAAATGGGAATACCATCTCCCATTAGAGGATATTTCTTGTAAAAATAGTCATCAAATCATTTTTTATATGGTTCCCTTTTATGAATTTTCACGAGTCCATGTCATTCTCCCCATTACTAGATAAAATTGTTTGAAGCATCTTTTTTGGGACTGAGTATTGATTATGAGATTAAAAAAATATTCAATTAATTAATAAGTGTCTATATATGGTACAAAGTAGGATAAATTCATACGGTGATATTAATGTTTGTTATTTAGAATTAACTATCACCAATCATTTATTTTTGATAGTGACTCCATGGTCAGAACATTAAAGGATAAGAAATAAAGGAAAGTTACCGAATAGATTTAGGGGGTTGTTAGAGATGGAAAAACATACTGAGGACATAGAATACTAGTTGGACCTAACTACCATTTATAATTATACACATGATGTGTTTCACATATCACAATTGAATAAATTTTATTGGATCCATTTCACATTATCGATTTATATTAAGTAAATATATATTGGTTCTATGATTTGTGGAATAGTGGAGAGTATTTTAGGGGCCTATTCTAGGTATATAATTTTTATATATTTTATATATTGACTTTTTATAGATTTTTGTGAAATTTTGGTGTTTTTAGATTCATTGGGAGGGTTCTGCAGGTAGGTTTGTTACCAAGAGATCATGCCTTATACCCAAGAAATCCTACTAGGTATTTTGGGATAGATAAAAATAAATACATGATTATACACATGGTATTTTTTTTCTTATAATGATGAAAATTATTATTTAAAGAATCAACCAGGTATGAAGTTCATGACTTATCACACTATCATAGGGAACATTCTATGAACCCACACATTCATGTAGAAGTTCCCCACAATATCTATTTTAACTATATTTTGTTAGTTTTTGGACTATTTTTCTACTATCATATTGATCCCATTAACACGGGTCGATGTTTTGGTAAATGTTTTTGTGATTTTCTCCTCTATAATTGTTCTACCTTTAGATCGTTTGGAATTTGGTTATCATATTAAAGGTATGTCGCTACAAAACAATTCCCTATGCTATTAATAGGATTTACCCTTTGTTAGAACCCTAATATGAGAGGGTTTGGAGATATTAATAATTCTAGGAAATATTATATGGGTATTTAATTAATATGTTTTTAGTTGAGTAAATAGATCCTAGATCTTGAGTTTAGTGGTGAAAATAGGTTCTTTCACCTATTTAAGGAAGGTTTCTTCTCCTATACTCTATTTTGTGTGAAATACATTGAGTGTTGAATTGGGGTTTCAATTAAATTATTGTTAAGATTCATATTAATTTAATAATCATGTATTTTTATCATTAAAAATTAGATTTTGTAAGAGATGTTTTATAGAAAAGGGAAAAAATGAAAGATTCTTGAGTGTATTAAAAATTTAAGAAAAAAATAGAGAAATTGTAAAGTGTGGTTTTTTTAAATATATATAAATATATATATATTTATATATATATTTGTATGTAAATAAATATATATATTAAATAATTAATATTTATAAACATATATATATAACATATATAAATAGTTATAATAATAATATTATTAATGAATATTATTATATCTATATTTATATTTACATTTAATTTTTATTTATAAATATATTATTTTTTTTCACAATTATATTTATATTAATAATTAATTTATATTCTTGTATTCATATGTATGTGTATATATATATATTATAAAAAACATATATATGTTGTGGTCTAGTTGTATGGATTACTAGTTTGTGCTTTGGCTTATCACCTGGAGGATGGATGTTTAAATCACACCCCTGATTGTTTACTATATATTTTTAATGTAATTTTATATTTTGTATCATGGTTTAGGACTAGATTGGGATAAATAGGCGTGGGATAGAAATGGTAGGGTTAGGTTGTATGGGCCAACAAAGGTGGGCCTGGTTAGGAAAGCAAGGGTGCGATAGGCTGGTCTAGCAAGGTTGGGTCATGTAGGACTAAGAAGGAAAAGTCTAGTATATCTAAATAAATTGATAAAATAAAAACTATTTAGAAACTATTTAAATATAAACCATCATTAAATGTTTAGTGGTGGTTTAAACCATCACAATATAAAACAACTATCTTAAAAGGAAACCACAAAACTACATCTGACACATAAATCCATGAAGGTTTCTAGTAACCACCATGAATCCTTTTATTGTTGTTTAAACCATCGATAGACACACAATAAATAGTTTCTAAGTTATATTTTTATTATTGTATCTGTATTTCGTGGTGTTATTACATTTTATTTTCAATGTTATACACTTTTTATATATTATTGGATTTGGTTTTGTTGTGTTTCTTATTTTAAAAATATTTTATCATTTATTGTATTGTGGCTCTTCTCTTACAATGATGTTTATTTTCTCCAAAAATTTCTATGTATGATATTTGAATACCTAATATAAAAATTTCAACAAAATCATAGAATTATGAGTGTGGTTTATTTAAAGGAAAATAATCACTCAATATTATTTTCTAATTCATCATTATTTATTTCTTGACTTTAGTGATCACGGGGGTACACCTAAGGCTATATAACATTTCATCTTGACTTGGGTTTGATTAATGGGTTATGGGTCATATCAGGGTGCTCCATCAGGTTTTATAAGAAGTTAGAGACTCCCAATAAAACCTCAATGATAACCTCCTAATATTTCTATGGGTTAGGAAGTGGGAAAATCCCACTGCCCTTTCCACCAGGACCATAGTGGACCACCAAACTATTATTATGGATCTACCAAAATTATGGTGGTGATACCCTGTCCCTACTATAAGTGGGGTCCTTTTGATAATTTTTAGGGGTGGGGGTTTTAACCCCCTAGGATTCTGCTTCTCATGTTTATATAAATATATTAGTGGGTTTTCACATCTCCACTCATTATTCAGCCTTCCATTTTTTCTAATCTAGGTGATTGAGTCTTTTTTATTCATGATTACTAGATCTAATATTATTTCAATTCTTCTTTCTTTAATATTATTCCATTCCACTAATTATTTACAATAAATTCGATAGGTATTTGGGTAGTGAATTCATTGAGGAATGATAGAATCATGTTGTAATGATGGAGATTTTGTGTGTGTTATCTAGAGAAAGTTAAACATGGATGATTATGTTTCATGGATTGTAATTTTATTAAATTATGGCACTCAATTAGTTTTTTAGTGAATTACATAAATTGAGGTAAAACCAATAATGTAATGGGTGATGAAATTTGGTTGTTTTTTATAAAGTATGGTTAGGGTTCCATTATATCTTATATATAGATTTTTATATAGGATTCTAGCATTAGTACATCATGTAGTATTTTTATAGCTTTAAGAAAATTATTTAATTTTATGGTAAATTGTTCAGTACATAATAAATGAATTATTTTAATGAGACAATGAAATACTAGAATGGATGATTGATGATATAAGAATGGATTTACAAATAGATATGTAATTGAGTTAGCTGACCTTCACTTATTAGTATAGTGATATTTTGATTTTTGATGAATTTATAGAAGGTTATTTTATGCTCATATATTTTTTTAATTATAATAATCATCAGTGTATCACATTATATAATTATATAATAAGGTCATGATATTGTATTATATTAATGGTCACTGAATAATTTTATAACCATGGATGAATAATCTGCTTAATTGTAAGTTATATAAACAATAGAGAGTGGTCCATTATATGGATTTCATGGAAATGAGAGTTAATGATTAATCTTGTTTTTTTTAGAAATTACAAGTATTAACTTAAAAAATTATATTTAAATGTATAAAAAATTCTAATGGGATTTTAATGGGTTAAGGTATTTAATTGAATGGTTTTAGATTAAGGTCTTGATACAAGTTAATTTATTTTAATATTTTCAAGGGTTTCTCCAATGGGGCTTATGGGGGTAAATGCTTAAATAGGATGTGTTTTTATTAGTTTCTAAAAGAGTTATTTGAATTTTATTACAAATAAAGTAAATGAGGTCAGTTTTTTATAAATATATTGTTTTGAATGATCTTTTGAGTGTAGATCCCAATTTCAAAATCATGTCTTATGTTTTCTCTATTTAAATTTATGGTTTTATTTTTATAGTTTATATTATTACATGATAGTACATACTAATGTATGAAACCCATATAGAACCATAAATTTTTAATGGTTTAGTTATCTAGATCATGGTTATATAGTGGGTATCCCTATAACTGTATGCTTATGTGGCCGTCAGATATTGCCTAGTTATTGATATTTTTATGACCGTTTTATACATAAATTACATAAATCTTATATGTGGGAGTGTTGTGAGACTTCTATATATGATTTTATTTTTTAAAGGTGCAGTATATCCCTTGGGATGGCATGTGGCACCTTATATTAACCAATTTTGGAGTGTAATAATTCCCCAAAAACGTATAATAAATTATTGGAATATTATTGGCATGGATTTTTACTCCTTAGTTACTTATAGGGGATCCCTAATAATTAACTTCAATGGTTGAGGTGTGAGATTGTACAAACATCATTTTGAATGATTCATAAGGTTGGGATATTGGAGATAGTCATAGTTTTATAATGACCCATGATAGCGACTATGATCATTGGTGATAGAATATGGTTTTTTATGATCTATGGTGAAGACCAAGATCATGGTAGATATTTATAGAGTTCTAAAAATCATTGTCCAGGGACAAGATCATTGCATAGAAGGAGACTTGGATCTATATTTATTATTATTTATTTATCTAGTGTGATACTGAGTGGCTATATATGTATTGTGTGACATAGAGGTTCATGTATGACTGGCTTATTTGACTAGGATATGATCTTTATAGAGAGTTAAAATTCAGGATGACCTTCGTATTGGATTTAATCTCATGTAGTTTATTTTTCATTTTTCTTGTATTGATAAGTGTGCTTATTTATGTTTTCAATTATGATTTATAATAATGGTTTTTCTTATCATTCAGGTGGATGTATAAAAACTAAGTGATGTTCGGTGAGTCTTTATGAATGTTTTTGAAATATTTATATAAGAGTTCCCTAGCTTATTGTAGTCATTTAGACTTCATTTCTCTAGTTATCAACCTATATTTATAGTATTCCAATGGAATAAACATGGGATGTTGATACACATAAATGATATAAGGGTTATAGGTTTAGTCATATTATTAGATAGTTTTATAGTAGGGTCCAACCCTTTTGATGATGCGTGATATATGGGATAGAGCTATAATTACTCTTTAGGTATTTTTTAAAACAATTTCATAAAGGATCAGTGAGATAAGATTGGTCAAGGCATAAACAATAAGAACTTTGTTATTTGATATAGTTGGGGGCCATTATTTTTTTAAGATATATTTTTAAGGAATAATTTTTTATTTTACTCATTTTATGACCTTATATTTTTTATCATTTGATATTTTTAAATAATTCTTGATCTCTCTTTGATTTCCCATTATTATATTTCTTATTATAATCATTACTGCCTATGATATTTCATGTTAGGATATTTACAGGATATAAGATAATCACAAGGTCATGTGCAACTATTTTTAATGTGATAACATGGATAAGTAAAGTGATAAATCATTATAACAGTGTCTCATGAGAAAGGTGTGGATTTGAGGTATACCACATAGGACATGATAGTACACCTATAACCAATCAAGGGATAGTAGATACTTGATTCTGGTAGTATTGTAGTTTTCCTTGTAGGATCGAAATATAATATGAGATGCTCAATATACAAGAGGGGGGGTGAATTGTATACTTTAAAAATTCCTTTGGAACCTTTAAAGTTAGTTATGAACAACTAGAGTTTCCTTAAGAAAAGGAAAGGGCTAAGTTTAACAAAGTTAAACTAAGTAAATTCACAATACCTCTAACACCAAACTAAACTTGGAAAGAGATTCCAAAAGTAGGTTCCGGAAATATGGTTCCGGAAAGTGAAACTTAACAAAAGTTACAATATGAGATTCTACCTTAAAGCGTATAGAATCTAAACTAATCAGAGTAAGTAAGGAAGTATAATAAAATTATACTTTCCTTAAGATACAAATTTACAGCGGAATAAAGACAAGTAGTAAAACTACTAGTAACAAGATAATAGTCTTTTAACCCAAAGAGAAGGGTATCCAACAACCTTGGATAAAGGTCCCTTGATTTATACTTTCAAGCAAGTCTGTCTTACCCACACCAGGGTAAGCCCTAGATACGAAGATCGGTGTCTCTGTCTTGCTATCCCCGCAAGCCCTCAATGTAACGCCCCGACCCCAGCTGCCCAGAGTCGGTGCATTACTTCGTAACATTGGCATGATCACAAGAAAGATCAAATCTCGAAAGACCGATTGGTTTAGTAGCCTTGGAAACACTAGATATATTCATAAGTTTTACATTACATCATAAAATGAAAAACTACTACAACAACATAATGTTTCCACAGTCCACACTATAATCCCCTCATAATATCCCTGCAGGTCATTCATAACTTACATCTTCACATCCTGGGAAAAATAAAACATAGAAAAGGGGTGAGCTCAAATGCCCAATAAGGATAACAATATAGCGGAAACTTTCATAAATAAGAATAAACTTTTAAGGCAATGTATAACTAAAACAAAAGCCTTTCAAACAGGAACTTTCAACATGGTATGGCATAAATAAAATGAAATAATGCCATTTACTTATTCACATTGATATTCTACTAATTGAATAATCACATGCAAAAATCAATAACCACTTTCATAATGTTGGAATGCATAATGTCAAATGTTAATTTCATTGTCTAGGCCTCATCCCAAGACCTAGGGGTTACTTCTAACCGGAACCCAACCCGGAGTGCCTCTAATAACCGGACACCAACCCGGAGTGCCTCTAATAACCGGACACCAACCCGGAGTGCCTCTAATAACCGGACACCAACCCGGAGGGCATACTTTTACCAGTCCCTAACCTGGAGGGCTTACTTTAACCAGTCCCCAACCTGGAGGGCTTACTTTTACCGGTCCCCAACCCGGAACATACTTGTTTAGCACATTCATCTGAAGAAATGTTTGAAATATAATATAAACATTCGGATTAAAACTAGCATATGAAATGTAAATAGTTTCACCATAAACTATGAATGGTATAAAATAGCACATCCACATTCAAACATATCACAAAACCTTCAATACAATATAGAAGTTTTGTATTATAATAAATCAACTTCAAATAATATTAAAATCCATCAAAGTATGTTGACATAGATGAAATAAAAATTCTTTTAAAAGAAGTATCTCCTTTTATTTTGAAATCATTTAAGATCCATATAAAATAAAACATTTTCTTTGAAAATATTCTTATAAGCTTGTAAGGAAAGCTTCGACGATTTTATAACGGCGGAAAATAACCGCACCCGCCGTATAAGTTAAAAAAACATTCTTACCTCAATTCTATCGAAAAGGTTAAAAAGGACCTTGTTTTGAAAACGATGGAAAGATTCCTTTATAAACCTCTTATAAAAAGTCAAACAAGGGTATAAATGACTTTAACCCATATTCTTGTAAATAGTAAAAATGTTTTGAAATACATTTCGAAGAAACATGGATGTGGATGATAAAGAGATCCCAGTAGATTATTACGTATAATACAACCTCGGATAATGAAGAGATTGTGAAATAACCCTTACCTAGTACTTTTCCTTGGTTGGGGTAGGTTAACCTCCTGTATAATAGTGAAATAATTGTTACTAAATTATACAAGAATCATATACATTAATATGATATCATATATGATCTTTTAATATTGATTTGATAATAATATCTTAGTATTATCGCCGTTTCGGGTGTTAACTTACTCATTTTCTTTATATGTTTTGTTGTATCTTATTCATATCCAGAATGATATCAAGTCCTTAAACATAATTTTTAAATCATTAAATGATAATTATACTTGAATGGATACGATGGAGAATGAATCTCATCGCGTTCGTGGAGACGGTAGTCCGTACGTACGCACGAACGCTACTTCCATTTAATTTTTATTTTAAAAGAATCGAATCCAAATGATACATAGGTATATTACTATTCCAGTATAATATAATATTTTATATGTGTTACTTAAGTTCATTAACACCATCCTTTATACGTTCCATGTGTGGTATGAACGAGTCATATCATTTTAAGGGGGCGGTAGTCCGCACTTCCTCAAATGAAATTATCGTATGTATATACAACATGAAACGAATAATGGTATGAAATAAAATGGAATTACAGAAGCTTATATATAAAATATATATCATTAATATCATATTTAATTATAGTTCCATCATAATGGCCACCATGAGAGGCGGTAAGATGTATTTGAACAATCATCGTTTCGTGAGGCGTTAGTTTGCCATCCACAGAAACATTATGTTCATCATCCATTAGATGGAGTTGTGTGTATGTGTAGTTTGAATACTTCTTATAACAACATCCTAGTATATTGAGGATACAGGTGTTGTTACAAAAGAAAGGAAATAAAAAGAGTTTGGGGGTTGAAGAAGCAAAATAAATGAAAATAATTTAAGAGAAATCGTTACCTTTAATTTAGGTAACTCACTTTGGTTGGAACCAAAGGACTTGTTGAAATGCTTTCTGCCTAAGGGGAAGCTTCAAGGAGGAGGAGAGGGATTTGGGGAGCTTAGTTGGGCAGATTTTGGACGAGCCATGTGGCTTGAGAGGTGTGAGGAAAAGAGAAGGAGGAGTGCCCTTTTATAAGAGGGGTGAGGGGCACTTTTGGAAAAGCTAGAAATATTAATTTATAATAAATTCATATTCGGTTTCCAAAGGCTACAAAGTTGACTATTCAAAGGACGCGGTGGGGATAGGTCTAAAACAACTCATCCAATAGAATTTAGACAGGTTTGGGTACTTATATTAACCTTATCTTTAAGTATTAACTCTAAGTTAATTAGTTTCACTTTTACAATGTCTCTTTGTATTTTTATATAATATGGTTAATAAACTTACTATATACATCCAAGAGACCCCCAAGTGGTACATTAATGATTAACCTATCATGATATAAGTCTCTTGGCCGAACCTTAGATTTTTAGGAATTTAATATCAATTAATAATATAATATTTGTTTTAAGAACTCTTTTATGTCAATTTTGACACTATTCAATAGTTGATTTTTGTGAAACTCATAACAGATTGATTACTTCGAACAAAGTCAATTAAATCAATCCTAATATATCATATTATCCTAGAAAATTAGTTTAATTCATTAAAAGTTTCATATTATATTTTTTTTGGGTATTTATAATATCAATTAGTTTAATTTTTCACTATTATAGTAATTACTGCATCATCATTGTGTCATAAATAAAATAAATTATTTAATGTCTAAAAATTATAAATAAACTATCATTATGTAGTAAATCGTTTTATCTTTCTAATGAATATTTATAATCTAACATCCAACTTATATAACCCAATGTAACAATTGTTTTGCTAAAAGATATATGCTTGTGTCATTTTTGTATTCATTTTGACTTAATTAAAATAAAGTGTCATTATCACTTACAAGTGGATCCATGGGGTCCCAAAATTGACACAAAGATGCCCATGGTCTACCATGTATCAACCAATAGGGTTAAGACACGTTTTAGGGTAATTTAGTATTATTATAATATTATTTTTTTAACCCTTATTTACCGGATTTACCCTTAACCATGGTAAATAAAATATTTACCACAGTAATTATTCAAAATGTCTAAAAATAAAAGTTACCAATTTACACAATTTGAACATCCTGATTCCAAATATGGAATCTATTTTCCTAAATTCATAACACAGAAGTGGCAGAAATTAATTTAAAATTAATTCCCGCTGTCAAAACAAAAAGCATGTTTTTAAGAGATAATAACTATCAAAAGATTGACACTCGTTTATGTTCGGTTTAATTGTAAAATTATGTCCAATGACCAAAATTATATTAAATGGTAAAAATATATTATAAATATACTTTAAAACCACTCAAATTCATAATTTATCACTATTAATTATTTTGATTAAAAAAGTTGTTTTTAATTAAAATTTAGTAATTTTCACTATTCATCAAAATATGAAAGTTATCCGAAATGTACCAAAATTTCACCTTAGGATAAATTCGATATTCCGAATCCAAAAATGAAGTCCATTTTCAAATATAAAATATATATAATTTCAAAAAGTAGGTATTACTATTCATAACGGCTAGTTTGATCGGTTGTGGTGTGTGTTAAAACTCGACGTGGCGTACAACACACGTTACTGTTTTGTTCAAAGGAAAGCGTACCGTGGAAGCTTGGGATGTTTCATTTTAAATTTTTTGATGTCTCCATTTAGTCAAAAAGTTTAAAATATTGTAGTTAAAAAGGTTTCACTATTAGAAGTTGATAAAAGTGAAATACTGAAAATGAATCTATTCTTGCAATATGACTAAGAAACTCATAATAGGGATTATAAAATTATAAGGATTATATAAAGTTCAAAATGTAGTTAATACTATTCATGACCTCTTTTAATGGTGTGATTGAACTCGGTGTTGCGTGTAGTGCAAGTTATTGAATTATTTTTAAGAAATAACACACTCTGAAATCCTGGGGTGTTACATTCTCCCCTCCTTCAATAAATTGTGTCCTCGCAATTTGAAATTGTTCTTCGAAAATAAAAGGTTGAAAGTAGAAAATATATTTGTGGGAAAACCCACATCAGAAATTGGGTTACTAAAATTTAGTCTTAATATGAGGAAAAGAGAAATGAAAGGGTCACCACCAAATTATGATCTTGATTAGGAGAACATTGGTGGCAATTAGAGACATATAATCGGAGGAAAAACGTAAATATTTATAGGTAGTGATTCAGGTCATCAATCACAAACAAGTATAAAATTGAGGTCCTTAAACTCATCAATCTATGATGATTTGAAGTACCATCGGTTCAACAAAATATAGGGTATTGGGACAACACATTTTTGACATTTCAAAATATCTTAGTTGAAATCCCACATCGAAAAATGAATTAATGAGGCCTCTATTTAAAATAAAGAGTGGAAAGTATGAAGATTACCGAAAATAACACATACTAGGGTTCCATGTAGGAAAATATGGATATGGAGGAGAAATCTAACCATCAATTATCTGATGGAGAGTGGTAGAGACCATGGCTATGAAAAGGCCAACAATCCCAAATCCATAAATTAGTGATGATTTAAGGTACCATCTAGGAAAACATTTTTGTTCTATGTTCCTTTTATTAATGTTGAGGAATTTATTTATGAGATTGGCTACGATCATAAGGAGATATACTTACTTTATAGTTTTATCCTTTAATAAATTTCTACCACAAACTCATCTTTCACTCTAAAAGATAATAGAATGTAAAAATTTCTATTTACACTATTCGTATAGGGTTCCAAAATAAATGAATTTATAATTCATCTATCAGATCTTTTAAAAAAACTACATTATTTAATCCAGGACATCTCTTGGGCCAGTGGTAGGTGATACACCCTTGTCGCCCATCGGTTGCGGGTTCAAGTCTCGCAGCCTTGCCGGACGCGACGGGTTGCCGCCCGACCTCTGGGTTTTCCTTTTATGGCAATCCAAAATAATCCAAACTAGAACAATCCAAAATACTTCTGTCCAAACTCATATTCCAACATTTATAAGTAAGGTAAACATAATGTAGAACCTTTTTACCCCGTAATAGCATATGAATACCTTCATCGTGTATTCTTTTAATACACCGAAACATCCTGAATTACCATATTCCTTATTGATTACATTCATGCTCCCTTATTCTATATAGAAAGCTGGATATACTTCATTAATCCAAAAATGTTTTAAACCCCAACAATGATGGAATATACAAATCATTAATCAGTTCCAAGGTAGTCAAGAATATCCAATATAATTTATCCAAAACAATCACATATTATTCCTAAATCACTACCTCAGTATCAGAACTATATTATGATTTATCATTCTCTCAACCATATATTTTCCAAAAATTTATCCTGCTATTGAGTCACTTTTCTTTGTTCCACACAATCTCAAGTCCTTAATGAAATAGTACTGCAGTACAATCCTTATATACTCCATAATTATTATAACAAGTACATTGTTGATACAACACTCAATTGACATAATCAACATAAGAACTCTAATAATTCCTCTTCATCTGTGGTAGTATCATAACTTGATTATTATCCAATAGCATCATTTGCGTCATAGACTGATGACTGGGACATAGGTTCGCGTAGTGTCCAAACTCCTTGCAAATAAAGCATTGTACATTTGAAACCATTTTCTTACCCTTGCAGTCACGTACTTTGTGCCCTTTTCCACCACACTTATAACAAACTCCCATTCCTTTCAGGCAAGTTCCAGGGTGTTTCTTTCCACAGTTACCACATATGGGAAAATTCTTCTTTTCCCTCTTCCCTTTATCCATCTTTCTCTCTTCCATCCTTTTCTTCTCTTGCTTCCCTTCAAATCCATATGACTCAGTAAACTCTTTACTTATCTTATCAACACATGATATTATTTCTTCACATGATGATAATACATGGGAGACTATTCCTCTTATAAATTCTAGCTTAAGACCATGAAAGATATGATCCTTCCTTCTCTTTGGATCATGTGCATTTCTGGAGTTCTCATTCCTTCTACTGGGCGCCATTTCTAAACAATGGCATAAACTAGATCAGTTTATGAATCAAAATACATAATCCCATACTTATAAAACACTTAACATAAATTGAACTATTTATGGATATAATCCATAATCATAAGAATGTTTTCTTTAAGGAAGTATATACTCATAAACCCTTCAAAATGATTTGTAAAGAAAATGAGAGTTATCCTAAGCATATCCCCCGGGAGTGTCGTAACCAAGAGTGCAGCAAGGCCCGTTGTCGTGCACCAGTTCCCGTTCGAGTCTAGCTCAAAGCGGTGTTTTCGGGTTTTACCCCTAGGTACATCTGTGCCAGAGCCGCCTCTACCTGCTCGTATCCAGACAGGGATGTATTGCTCGGAAAACTCACAAAATCTCTACAATACCAAAATTCTAGGAAGTTCTTCTATACTAATCCTCAAAGTTCATCTTAGATCTACGTGCTCTAATCAGAGTTTATCTAAATCTAGCTTCCAAGGTTTGTACTAAACTTCCTCTGATACCAACTGTAACGCCCCGACCCCAGCTGCCCAGAGTCGGTGCATTACTTCATAACATTGGCATGATCACAAGAAAGATCAAATCTCGAAAGACCGATTGGTTTAGTAGCCTTGGAAACACTAGATATATTCATAAGTTTTACATTACATCATAAAATGAAAAACTACTACAACAACATAATGTTTCCACAGTCCACACTATAATCCCCTCATAATATCCCTGCAGGTCATTCATAACTTACATCTTCACATCCTGGGAAAAATAAAACATAGAAAAGGGGTGAGCTCAAATGCCCAATAAGGATAACAATATAGCGGAAACTTTCATAAATAAGAATAAACTTTTAAGGCAATGTATAACTAAAACAAAAGCCTTTCAAACAGGAACTTTCAACATGGTATGGCATAAATAAAACGAAATAATGCCATTTACTTATTCACATGGATATTCTACTAATTGAATAATCACATGCAAAAATCAATAACCACTTTCATAATGTTGGAATGCATAATGTCAAATGTTAATTTCATTGTCTAGGCCTCATCCCAAGACCTAGGGGTTACTTCTAACCGGAACCCAACCCGGAGTGCCTCTAATAACCGGACACCAACCCGGAGTGCCTCTAATAACCGGACACCAACCCGGAGTGCCTCTAATAACCGGACACCAACCCGGAGGGCATACTTTTACCAGTCCCTAACCTGGAGGGCTTACTTTAACCAGTCCCCAACCTGGAGGGCTTACTTTTACCGGTCCCCAACCCGGAACATACTTGTTTAGCACATTCATCTGAAGAAAAGTTTGAAATATAATATAAACATTCGGATTAAAACTAGCATACGAAATGTAAATAGTTTCACCATAAACTATGAATGGTATAAAATAGCACATCCACATTCAAACATATCACAAAACCTTCAATACAATATAGAAGTTTTGTATTATAATAAATCAACTTCAAATAATATTAAAATCCATCAAAGTATGTTGACATAGATGAAATCAAAATTCTTTTAAAAGAAGTATCTCCTTTTATTTTGAAATCATTTAAGATCCATATAAAATAAAACATTTTCTTTGAAAATATTCTTATAAGCTTGTAAGTAAAGCTTCGACGATTTTATAACGGCGGAAAATAACCGCACCCGCCGTATAAGTTAAAAAAACATTCTTACCTCAATTCTATCGAAAAGGTTAAAAAGGACCTTGTTTTGAAAACGACAGAAAGATTCCTTTATAAACCTCTTATAAAAAGTCAAACAAGGGTATAAATGACTTTAACCCATATTCTTGTAAATAGTAAAAATGTTTTGAAATACATTTCGAAGAAACATGGATGTGGATGATAAAGAGATCCCAGTAGATTATTACGTATAATACAACCTCGGATAATGAAGAGATTGTGAAATAACCCTTACCTAGTACTTTTCCTTGGTTGGGGTAGGTTAACCTCCTGTATAATAGTGAAATAATTGTTACTAAATTATACAAGAATCATATACATTAATATGATATCATATATGATCTTTTAATATTGATTTGATAATAATATCTTAGTATTATCGCCGTTTCGGGTGTTAACTTACTCGTTTTCTTTATATGTTTTGTTACATAAGTCATGTTTGTTGTATCTTATTCATATCCAGAATGATATCAAGTCCTTAAACATCATTTTTAAATCATTAAATGATAATTATACTTGAATGGATACGATGGATAATGAATCTCATCGCGTTCGTGGAGACGGTAGTCCGTACGTACGCACGGACGCTACTTCCATTTAATTTTTATTTTAAAAGAATCGAATCCAAATGATACATAGGTATATTACTATTCCAGTATAATATAATATTTTATATGTGTTACTTAAGTTCATTAACACCATCCTTTATACGTTCCATGTGTGGTATGAACGAGTCATATCATTTTAAGGGGGCGGTAGTCCGCACTTCCTCAAATGAAATTATCGTATGTATATACAACATGAAACGAATAATGGTATGAAATAAAATGGAATTACAGAAGCTTATATATAAAATATATATCATTAATATCATATTTAATTATAGTGCCATCATAATGGCCACCATGAGAGGCGGTAAGATGTATTTGAACAATCATCGTTTCGTGAGGCGTTAGTTTGCCATCCACAGAAACATTATGTTCATCATCCATTAGATGGAGTTGTGTGTATGTGTAGTTTGAATACTTCTTATAACAACATCCTAGTATATTGAGGATACTGGTTTTGTTACAAAAGAAAGGAAATAAAAAGAGTTTGGGGGTTGAAGAAGCAAAATAAATGAAAATAATTTAAGAGAAATCGTTACCTTTAATTTAGGTAACTCACTTTGGTTGGAACCAAAGGACTTATTGAAATGCTTTCTGCCTAAGGGGAAGCTTCAAGGAGGAGGAGAGGGATTTGGGGAGCTTAGTTGGGCAGATTTTGGACGAGCCATGTGGCTTGAGAGGTGTGAGGAAAAGAGAAGGAGGAGTGCCCTTTTATAAGAGGGGTGAGGGGCACTTTTGGAAAAGCTAGAAATATTAATTTATAATAAATTCATATTCGGTTTCCAAAGGCTACAAAGTTGACTATTCAAAGGACGCGGTGGGGATAGGTCTAAAACAACTCATCCAATAGAATTTAGACAGGTTTGGGTACTTATATTAACCTTATCTTTAAGTATTAACTCTAAGTTAATTAGTTTCACTTTTACAATGTCTCTTTGTATTTTTATATAATATGGTTAATAAACTTACTATATACATCCAAGCGACCCCCAAGTGGTACATTAATGATTAACCTATCATGATATAAGTCTCTTGGCAGAACCTTAGATTTTTAGGAATTTAATATCAATTAATAATATAATATTTGTTTTAAGAACTCTTTTATGTCAATTTTGACACTATTCAATAGTTGATTTTTGTGAAACTCATAACAGATTGATTACTTCGAACAAAGTCAATTAAATCAATCCTAATATATCATATTATCCTAGAAAATTAGTTTAATTCATTAAAAGTTTCATATTATATTTTTTTGGGTATTTATAATATCAATTAGTTTAATTTTTCACTATTATAGTAATTACTGCATCATCATTGTGTCATAAATAAAATAAATTATTTAATGTCTAAAAATTATAAATAAACTATCATTATGTAGTAAATCGTTTTATCTTTCTAATGAATATTTATAATCTAACATCCAACTTATATAACCCTATGTAACAATTGTTTTGCTAAAAGATATATGCTTGTGTCATTTTTGTATTCATTTTGACTTAATTAAAATAAAGTGTCATTATCACTTACAAGTGGATCCATGGGGTCCCAAAATTGACACAAAGATGCCCATAGTCTACCATGTATCAACCAATAGGGTTAAGACACGTTTTAGGGTAATTTAGTATTATTATAATATTATTTTTTTAACCCTTATTTACCGGATTTACCCTTAACCATGGTAAATAAAATATTTACCACAGTAATTATTCAAAATGTCTAAAAATAAAAGTTACCAATTTACACAATTTGAACATCCTGATTCCAAATATGGAATCTATATTCCTAAATTCATAACACAGAAGTGGCAGAAATTAATTTAAAATTAATTCCCGCTGTCAAAACAAAAAGCATGTTTTTAAGAGATAATAACTATCAAAAGATTGACACTCGTTTATGTTCGGTTTAATTGTAAAATTATGTCCAATGACCAAAATTATATTAAATGGTAAAAATATATTATAAATATACTTTAAAACCACTCAAATTCATAATTTATCACTATTAATTATTTTGATTAAAAAAGTTGTTTTTAATTAAAATTTAGTAATTTTCACTATTCATCAAAATATGAAAGTTATCCGAAATGTACCAAAATTTCACCTTAGGATAAATTCGATATTCCGAATCCAAAAATGAAGTCCATTTTCAAATATAAAATATATATAATTTCAAAAAGTAGGTATTACTATTCATAACGACTAGTTTGATCGGTTGTGGTGTGTGTTAAAACTCGACGTGGCGTACAACACACGTTACAGTTTTGTTCAAAGGAAAGCGTACCGTGGAAGCTTGGGATGTTTCATTTTAAATTTTTTGATGTCTCCATTTAGTCAAAAAGTTTAAAATATTGTATTTAAAAAGGTTTCACTATTAGAAGTTGATAAAAGTGAAATACTGAAAATGAATCTATTCTTGCAATATGACTAAGAAACTCATAATAGGGATTATAAAATTATAAGGATTATATAAAGTTCAAAATGTAGTTAATACTATTCATGACCTCTTTTAATGGTGTGATTGAACTCGGTGTTGCGTGTAGTGCAAGTTATTGAATTATTTTTAAGAAATAACACACTCTGAAATCCTGGGGTGTTACACTCAACTTCAAGGTAGTTGGCAGCCTCTGTCTTTCTCAGCAAGAAAGCCCTCGATCTTTAAGGTAGTCGGCACCTCTGTCTTTCTCAACAAGAAAGCCCTCGATCTTTAAGGTAGTCGGCACCTCTGTCTTCCTATCCCCGGAAGCCCTCGAATGTAATCACCAACATTCGGAGTCGCACGAAGCTTTGAGAGTTAATAAGAGACTCTCTCTCTAGAAATCACTTCAACAGCCTGTAGGCACAAAACTCAGTTGTTTTTCCAACAGCACCGAGCTCTTTCAAATGAGCTCCTATTTATAGGTAAGGTCGGCTCCTTCTCCAACGGTCATATTTTCCTTAAAGTTCGGAGGGACCTGTACACGTGTCACTTAGACAATGGTTAGTTTATAACAAAATGGACGACATCGTTTTATAACAAAGTAAGTGTAACAGAATGCACGACATCGTTTTAAACTCTAACAAAAAAAAAAGGTTCGGAATAGAAACTTCGGAGTGAAAGTTCGGAGTGAGTAAATTCAGAGTGTATAAAACAATGATAATCAGATTCTGTTTAATAGGAGAATTCGGAATGAGAATTCGGAGTAGGAATTCAGAATAGGAATTCGTCATCAGAAATCATAATGAGAATTCGTCATTAGAATTCGTAATGAGAATTCATCATCAGAATTCGTAATGAGATTTCATCATCAGAATTCGTAATGAGAAATCGTCATCAGAATTCGTAATGAGAATTCGGAATGGGATTTCTTCATTAGAATTCGTAATGAGAATTCGGAATGGGATTTCTTCATTAGAATTTGTAATGAGAATTCGGAATGGGATTTCTTCATTAGAATTCGTAATGAGAATTCTTCTTCAGAATTCGTATCCTGAATCTGGAATAGAACTAAGTCAGAATTCATATCCGGAATTCGGAATGAAACTTCCTTATAGTTCTTGTCTAGAATCGAATCCTAAAAACAGAATACTTTTATATCAAAGTTTTTATGATTCCGAGAAAGTGAATCCGAATTTCATACTTAAGAAAAATATTAATGAAAATATGATAAGGATAAATTTTTCTTATAAAAGCGTTTTTCCTTAAGAAAGCATTTTTCCTTATAAAAGCAATTTTCCTTAAGAAAGCATTTTTCCTTACAAAAGCGATTTTCCTTAAAGATAAGGTGTTTGTGATTTTCAAAACAAGAAGGAATGGAAAAGTCATAAGGAAAACCTTATTGACTCAACAATCTCCCCCTTTTTGGAAAGCACAAACATCCTTACGAAAAAGCTATTCTAAGAAGAAAGAAACACATTAAAGCTTATCTCCCTTGGTTTAAGAATATAGATGAATACGACTAACTTCCCCTTAGGCTTTGAAACTCTAAGGATCATATTCATATTTCCGGAGTGATGTTTCTTTAAGAAAAACTCCCCCTTAAACAAACTCTTATTAGAGTTCTTTTTCCTTGGGTATTTTCCTTTCTCCCCCTTTGAAAAACTCTTATTAGATTTCCTCTTTTTCTTAAGGATATTTTCCTTCTCCCCCTTTGTGATTTTCAAAAAGAATTTGGAGGTAATGGAAAAAATAACAAAGTACCTGAAAAGATTAGTAACGACAGCAATACAAACAACAAGCACAATTTTCATTATAATTGAAATGTCAGCAACAAAAAAAAACAGATTACAACAAAAAGATCGGATTGGTCATTTTGGATCTTTCTCCTTCGACATGAGCCCCTTGAGAATTGTCTTGATCTTCTTGAGGTCTTTGTGATCTTCCTCTGCTTGCTTTTCCAGGGCAACTATTCTTGCTGACTGAGCTTCAATTATTTCTTCCTGAGCCTTCAACTTTTCTTCCTGAGCTTCCATTTTCTCTTCCTGAGCTTCCATTTTCTCTTCCTGAGACTTTATCCTTTCTAGAAAGTTGATCCGATGATCTCTTTCAAATTTCCAACTTTGATTAACAGAGTTGAGCTTTCCATTCAGATCTCTTACTTCCTGACTCCGAATGTTCTTTTCCTCTGTCAATTTCTCATCGAATGAGGCAGTCATCTCATGAAACTTCTTGTCCTCGGTTTGAAATGCATCCTTAACATTCTCCTGAAACTCATCCAGAAACCTCATCTCTTCCACATTCTTCTTCGACCAGCTAGTCATCCTTTTGCAAGATCTTTTATGGGCTTCGTAACCAATAAATAAATTTTTGAACTGGGCTTCTATCTCAACACATTTATCCATAACCATGGATACGGAATCAGTTTTCTGATTTAGCGTATGTTGGAGCATCTGGCACCGAGAGTCAATACTGGAGAAGGTCGGAATGGTTCCCACCAACTTCTTCAAGGATTGAACAACAAAATCGTGCCCCAATGATGATGATTCCGAATCTGACAACTTGCTCGGAGAGTTTTCTTCTTCAATAAGCTCCAACTTCCTCTTAGAAGAGCTACCAGCTTCCTTCCTCATACTCTTTTCAGAACTCGGGGTATCAGCAAGAATTTGCTTTCCCTTTTGTTTTTCCGGAATTGAAACCTGTTCCGGAGATCTGTTCTCACTATCGGAGACTTGAACAATTTTATCTTCCTCATCAGCAACTTCTTGAACATTGGCTTCCACGTTTCCCATCTGAGCAGCATCAAGTAAAATATGTTCTTGACAAGTAACTTCTTCTTCTCCCTTTTCTTCTTCCATTGCAGGAGTAGCAAGCTTTGAAGATTGAGCTTCAGATGTTCGGAGCGAGAGGTGTTCCGAAGGAGTTCCCTTATATTCATCTACTTGTTTGAGCACATCTCCTGTCTCACCACTTCCTTCAGCCGCTTCTTCAACCTCTTCCACTTGCTCTACTTCCTCAGTAGCAACAGCCTCTTCCGGAGTAACAAGATTTCTTCCTGGAGTCTCAGGTAGAGATTCCAGAGAAAAAGATATCGGAACGGGAATGGTTGCTGAAACCATTTCATTAAACTTCAACAAAGCTTGCACAGCCTCAGCTTCTGACAACTTCTTCTTCAGCTTCTTTTCCTTAGCTTGCTTCTCAAGCTCATCAGCAGCCTTTTCTTTCAGAGCCTTAGCCTCTGCAGGATCCAATCCGAACTGCGGATCTCCTTCCTTCATCTTCTCCTTGTCAGCTCTCCACTTTGCTGCAACCTCATCAGTATAGGTTTTCTTCTTTTTGGACTTAGGAGGTGCGGGATGGACTTCCTTAGACTTAGGTTCCTCAGCATCGCCTACCACTTCTTTCTGCTTCCTCTTCCTTGCCGGCTTGGATGATTCCGGATCAGCCACTTTCGGAGTCACTTCTACTTGAGGAGGTAGATCAATGAACTTCCCTGACTCCTTGTTAAAAGCTATATTCATCCTTTTAAGAGTTGCATCACTGAGCAACATGATCTTGCAAACTTTCGGCTTAGAACTGCAGGCAACCTTGAAGGATTTTAGGCACCGAACTATCAGCTTCGACAATATTGCCGGGTACATTACTATCTGAGCTCTCAGATTTCCCTTCTTCAAGTTCTCAATATTAAGAAGGATATGCTTCATCAGGTTGAACTTCCTTAGATTTAATAGGAAATCCAAGATGTATATCTCACTCTTCTTCAAGTTGTCCTTATCTCCTTTTCTCGGTACGATAAGCCCTTGCACCCATAACTCCAAAATCCTGAAGTTTGTAGAAAGACTTGCTATCTTCGGAGCCTTGTCATCATCCAATCCGAGAATTTCTAAGGCTTTCTCCTTGTTGAAACTACCCAAGGAGTCTGGCAGAACGTGCGAGATAAACTCAGCTTCACCTTCATAACTCAACCCTACCAAGCTTGCAGCCTTGGTGTAAGATAGCTTATATGTCTTGCCATATGATTTGAAGGAGAACTTCTCTCTATTATCTTCCATGAAGAAAGAAACTAACTCATAAAACTCGACAAGCAAGTCAGAGTAAACTTCATCTTGGTTGCCGGTTTTTGATACCGCAACATCTTCCCAGCCATTCAGCTTGATATTCTTTGATATAATAGAATCATAGTTGCTGAAGAAATTCGGATGCACTAACCGTTCTCTGTAGACTAACCACTGTGAAATGGGCTTAGTTGAAGACATTTCTTGAGAAGCTAACTCTGCAGACATTCGGATTAGAAGTCTCTGAGAAGTTCGGAACAGAGAAGGCTGAAGTTCGGAATAGCCTTAAATCAGAGAGTCAGAGCTTCAGCACGCAAAAGCTTGAAATCGATGTGGGACTCAAAAAATAGGGTCCCCTTTATATAGGCAATGGGATGACGGTTCAACTTCCTCGGTTGATCTAACGGTTTAGAATGATCTGAGATCTGATCTAACGGTTGAAAGCTTGAATCCGATCTTTTTGAGGTTTTATTAAAACAATGATTTAAGAAAACTATAATCCGAAAACAAACTATAAGAAATTGCCAGCAAGTAAAATATGATTACGAAAACTTCAGTAAGGAAATCATACCTTTCGGATTAGCTTAGGAAAGTTATTCGTAATGGGAAATATAAAGACGACTACGAAAAAGTTAATACAAAAAACTAAATACGAAAAAGTAAATACGAAAAACTCAATACGAAAAACTCAATACGAAAAACTCAGTACGAAAAACTCAGTACGAAAGTTCCGTTATGAAAATACCAGTACGAAAGTTTTCCATTCCGGAAATTTTCAATACGAATACTTCCATTCCAGAAGTATTCTGTGCGAAAATATCCTTTCTGGAAAATTGTTGTTCCGGAAGTTCCATTCCGGAAATTTTCGTTCCGAAAAATTCGAAAACAAATTTTGAAAAAACTTTGTTAAATAAACAAACAAATGTACTCCCCATATGAAAAGGAGTTTATTACTGTAAGGAGATTTTTCAACAGAAAGTTAATTAAGGAAGATTACCTTACGGTTATCATTCCTAACTTCTGTTTAATATATTCAAATCTATCAGAAGGCAAGGATTTTGTGAAAATATCAGCAAGTTGATCTTGCGTTCCGATAAACTGAAGAATAATATCTCCTTTAAGTGTGTGATCCCTAAGAAAGTGATGCCTAATATCTATGTGTTTTGCACGAGAGTGATGTGCAGGGTTTTTACTTAGGGCAATGGCACTTGTGTTATCACACAAAATTTGAGTTTTAGAAAAACTCAGGCCATAGTCTGTGAGTGTGTGTTGCATCCACAACACTTGTGCACAACAACTTCCAGCTGCTACATATTCAGCTTCAGTAGTGGAGAGTGCAACAGAATGTTGCTTCTTGCATGACCAAGAAACTAATGAATCTCCTAAGAAATGACAAGTTCCGGATGTACTTTTCCTATCCATTCTACATCCACCAAAGTCAGCATCAGAAAAGCTTTTTAGAACAAAATCATTTCCAGAAGTATAAAATAATCCTAGATCCATGGTTCCCTTAAGGTAGCGAAAAATTCTTTTTACTGCCTTTAAGTGAGATTCCTTAGGATTAGATTGATATCTTGCACATAAGCATACTGAAAACATTAAGTCTGGTCGACTAGCTGTTAAGTAAAGTAGACTTCCAATCATACCTCTAAAATATGTTTGATCTACTGGTTTCCCAGCTTCATCAAGATCTAAAGAGTTTGAGGTACCAATGGGAGTACTTATACTCTTAGTGTTGTCATAACCATAATTTTTAAGAAGATCTTTAATATACTTATGTTGAGATATGTAGGTTCCTTCTGGTTTTTGAGAAATTTGAAAACCAAGGAAAAATGTTAACTCACCCATCATACTCATTTCAAACTCAGATTTCATTAGACTAGCAAAGGAGTCAGTCAAAGATTACTGAGTTGAACCAAATATAATGTCATCAACATAAATTTGAACAATCAAAACATTTTTCTTATCTTTCTTTATAAAAAGGGTTGGATCTGCATTTCCCTTAACATAGTTATTTTGAAGCAAAAATCCAGTGAGTCTATCATACCATGCTCGTGGGGCTTGTTTAAGGCCATACAAAGCTTTGGTAAGTCTAAAAACATGATCAGGATGTTTTGTATCTTCAAATCCAGGAGGTTGTTCAACAAAAACTTCCTCTTGAACATAACCGTTAAGAAAAGCACATTTCACATCCATTTGAAATAGTTTGAAATTAAAGAATGCTGCAAAGGCAAGTAGAATACGGATAGATTCAAGTCTAGCTACTGGAGCATAGGTTTCTTCATAGTCTATTCCTTCTTGCTGATTATAGCCTTTAGCAACAAGTCTAGACTTATTTCTAACAATGACTCCATTTTCATCACATTTATTTCTGAAGACCCACTTTACTCCAATAACAGAAGTTTCCTTAGGTCTCTCAACCAAGGTCCAGACTTTATTCCTTTCGAATTCATTTAGTTCATCTTGCATTGCTTTGATCCAATCATCATCACCTAAAGCTTCATCAGTGCTTTTAGGTTCTAATTGGGAAAGAAATGCTAGATGTTCTACTTCATTTCTTAAGGAACTTCTGGTCCTTACAGGTTGATTTACATCACCAATGATACTATCACTGGGATGATTCTTAAGAAACATCTGATTTGGGTTTTGTAAAACCTGTTCATCAACATAGGGTAGAAAGTCTTCTGGGGTAAATGTTTCAGAAGTATCTTCTTGAACAATTTCCTTATCAGAAGGTTCTTCTATCAAAGGTTGATAATCAGTTTTTGAAAACACATCCGAAGATGTAGGTTGGGAGGTTTTAAAAAAAAAGGGTCTGATTCATCAAATTTTACATGTACTGTTTCCTCAACAGTGCAAGTATTTTTATTAAAAACTCTATAAGCCTTAGAGGTTGTGGAATATCCTAAGAAAATTCCTTCATCTGATTTTGGTGCGAATTTATGTAAGTTATCTTTAGTATTCAAGATGAATACTTTTCAGCCAAAAACCTTGAAGTAGGAAAGTCTAGGTTTTCTACCATTCCATAACTCATAAGGAGTTTTATTAAGAAAAGGTCTAATCAAAACTCGATTTATAGTATAACAAGCAGTACTTACAGCTTCAGCCCAGAAATGTCTAGCAATAGAATATTCACTCAACATGGTTCTAGTTATTTCTTGAAGAATTCTATTTCTTCTTTCAACTACACCATTCTGTTGAGGAGTTCTAGGTGCTGAAAAGTTGTGAGTAATACCTTTCTTACTACAAAAAGTTTCAAAATCTGAATTTTGAAATTCTCCTCCATGATCACTATGAATAGTTTTCAATGAAAGGTTTTTCTCATTTTTAACTTGAGCTCTAAAACTTTTGAAATAGGAAAAAGCTTCAGATTTCCTTGCTAGAAAATAGACCCAAGTAAATCTAGTGTAATCATCAACTAGAACAAACACATAGTATTTGCCTCCAATGCTTCGAGTTTGTGTTGGACCAAAAAGATCCATATGCACCAACTGTAATGCATCGGTTGTTGAGACTTCACCGATTGACTTAAAACTAGATTTATGTTGCTTGCCATACTGACAAGGATCACAAACTTTAGAAGAATCAAATCTATGCTCTGGTAGATCCTTAACAAGTTTCTTCTTAGAGAGTTTACATAGGTTTCTAAGATTACAGTGTCCTAATCTTCTATGCCATAACCAAGAGTGATCTTCCATTGCACTTAGGCAAGGTAAATCTTGGCTTCTTAGGTCTTCTAAGTTTAAGGTGTAAACATTCTCTTGCCTATTGGCTGAGAGAATAAATTCTTCCTTGGAATTGTGAACTAAGCATTTATCATTCCTAAAATTCACAAGGTAACCTTCATCACATAACTGACTTATGCTAATGAGGTTGTGCTTAAGACCTTTAACAAAAAGAACATTTGAAATCAAAGTTTTACCTAAAAGAACAATATTACCAATACCAACAATCTCTCCCTTAGCATTGTCTCCGAAAGTTACCTTTCCTCCTTTCGTTTTGATAATCTTTTCAAAAAAGCTTTTGTTACCAGTCATATGCCGGGAACATCCACTATCCATGTACCAAATATTGTTGCTGGAACTTTCTTTATTTTCCTGAAATTAAGAACAAAGTTAGACTTTCGGAATCCAAACTTGTTTGGATCCGAGACTTCCAGACAATAAAATTTTTGGTACCCACATTTTCTTAGAAAAATAAGCTTTATGAAAACCTAAGGATTTGGTTTTGTTTAAGGAACAATTTCTTGCCCAGTGACCACCACATTGACACTTAGTACAAAATAGGGCACTTTGAGGAACAAAATAATTGTTGCTGAAAACAGGTTTTGCATGGGTATAACCAAATCCGGATTTATTTCTTAAAGGTCGTATTTGAGAATACATCTTATCAAAATTTTCCTTACCATGGGTAAAGTTTGATAAACACTTCTTTAAGGAAAAAATTTCGGACTTGAGTTTTACAACCAAGTTTTTATCCTCAAAATCATTAGTTTTAGAACTAGAGTTAAGCTCGAAAACACTTTTATTAGAAATTACTTTTTCTAACTCTTTAGAAAGTTTATTCTTCTCAGAACTTACTTCCTCAAGATTTTTTGAAATATTTTCAAAATCAGCATTTTTCTTATCAAGATCTTTAGAAAGATCTGATATCTCTTTATTAAGAATAGAATTCCTAGAATTTGCCTTATCAAGTTTCTTGTTGAGTTTGGAATTCTCAATCTCAAGAAGTTCAACAAACCTAGAGACTTCTTCATAAGTAGGTAATGTATTTTCCTCATCAGAAGATGATTCTTCATCAGAAGAGTTATAATACTTACTATCATTAGAATTTAAGGAAACATTAGTCAATGATTCAGTATTTCGTACCTTAGCCATAAGACAATGATTTTCAATAGGTAATCTGGCTATAAGACCAAGATTCTTCTGTCCTGAAGATTCATATTCAGAAGATTCATCTGAAGAGTCACCACCACTGGCACTCCAGGTATCATTAGCTTTCAAAACTTTCTTAGCTTTATCTTTGTAATACTTCTTCCTGTTTCTGTCTGAATGCCTTTCCTTCCTTTCTTTCTTTCTGAGCATAGGGCAATCTGGTCTAATATGTCCAGCTCTTTTACATTCATAACAAGTAACTTCTCCATCTTTCTTATCTTTCCTATCCTTCTTCTTATACTTGGATTGAAAGTTTCTCTGTCCAGCTATCTTGTTCATCCTTCGAGCAAGATTGGCTAATTCATTTTCTGAAACTTCACTCTCACTAGATTCGGATTGGAAAATAACTTTCTTCGATTTGGATCTGGTTACTCTCTCAGGAGTCTTAGCTTTCATCTGATTTGAAGTTGTAGTAAAAGCAACAGTACCATTTCCATTCTTCTTCTTGATGTTGTCAGCATCTCTCTTCATTCTGGTCTCATGTTGTAGAAGAGTTCCAAATAATTCATCAAGAGTAATTTGAGTAACCTTCCTGTTCTCATCTATAGCTGTTCTCTTGGATTCCCACTCATTGGGCATAATATCGATTATCTTGTCCACAAGAGCTTCATCATCTAAACCTTTCTCTCCCATAGATTGTAGACTGTTGACGATAGTCATAAACCTCTGTTGAACTTTACAGATAGGATCTCCATAAGGAAAATTGAAGCCATGATATTCAGCTCTAAGCATAGCTCTTCTTGTCTCAATCACCTTAGAAGTCCCAAAGTGTGTAACCTCTAACTTCTTCCATATACAGTTAGCTGCTTCACAAGAAGAAATTTGGCTATATATATTTCTAGTCATTGAACATAATAAAGTATTGCGTACCTTGTAGTTGAGTTGATATTCTTGCTTCTCCTGGTTAGTAAAGGTTCTGACTTCCTTGTCAAGAATTTTATAATCACCAGTAAGCATGACAAAGTTATCTACCCCAGTATTGATAACAAAAGTCTTCATACGATCTCTCCAGTATTCATAATCATTACCATCAAAGATAGGTGGCCTTGTAGGATTCAGATTGTCAATAGATCCAACATTAATTCCTGCCATACTTGAAAATAACTTGGATACAAACTTGTTAGTAGCTTAGAATCGCAATCACAAAGTTCGGAATGGGAAAAGTTCGGAATGGAAAATCCGGAAAGACAAAGTTCGGAATAGAAAATTGAGCAAGAAAAACTTGTATGTGAGTACAAGTATTTCAGTAACCAAGGCTCTGATACCAAATGTAAGAATGGTATAGAGTAAGAGGTTTCCAACCTCTGATACCAATTGTAGGATCGAAATATAATATGAGATGCTCAATATACAAGAGGGGGGGTGAATTGTATACTTTAAAAATTCCTTTGGAACCTTTAAAGTTAGTTATGAACAACTAGAGTTTCCTTAAGAAAAGGAAAGGGCTAAGTTTAACAAAGTTAAACTAAGTAAATTCACAATACCTCTAACACCAAACTAAACTTGGAAAGAGATTCCAAAAGTAGGTTCCGGAAATATGGTTCCGGAAAGTGAAACTTAACAAAAGTTACAATATGAGATTCTACCTTAAAGCGTATAGAATATAAACTAATCAGAGTAAGTAAGGAAGTATAAGAAAATTATACTTTCCTTAAGATACAAATTTACAGCGGAATAAAGACAAGTAGTAAAACTACTAGTAACAAGATAATAGTCTTTTAACCCAAAGAGAAGGGTATCCAACAACCTTGGATAAAGGTCCCTTGATTTATACTTTCAAGCAAGTCTGTCTTACCCACACCAGGGTAAGCCCTCGATACGAAGATCGGTGTCTCTGTCTTGCTATCCCCGCAAGCCCTCAACTTCAAGGTAGTTGGCAACCTATGTCTTTCTCAGCAAGAAAGCCCTCGATCTTTAAGGTAGTCGGCACCTCTGTCTTTCTCAGCAAGAAAGCCCTCGATCTTTAAGGTAGTCGGCACCTCTGTCTTCCTATCCCCGGAAGCCCTCGAATGTAATCACCAACATTCGGAGTCGCACGAAGCTTTGAGAGTTAATAAGAGACTCTCTCTCTAGAAATCACTTCAACAGCATGTAGGCACAAAACTCAGTTGTTTTTCCAACAGCACCGAGCTCTTTCAAATGAGCTCCTATTTATAGGTAAGGTCGGCTCCTTCTCCAACGGTCATATTTTCCTTAAAGTTCGGAGGGACCTGTACACGTGTCACTTAGACAATGGTTAGTTTATAACAAAATGGACGACATCATTTTATAACAAAGTAAGTGTAACAGAATGCACGACATCGTTTTAAACTCTAACAAAAAAAAAAGGTTCGGAATAGAAACTTCGGAGTGAAAGTTCGGAGTGAGTAAATTCAGAGTGTATAAAACAATGATAATCAGATTCTGTTTAATAGGAGAATTCGGAATGAGAATTCGGAGTAGGAATTCGGAATAGGAATTCGTCATCAGAAATCGTAATGAGAATTCGTCATTAGAATTCGTAATGAGAATTCATCATCAGAATTCGTAATGAGATTTCATCATCAGAATTCGTAATGAGAAATCGTCATCAGAATTCGTAATGAGAATTCGGAATGGGATTTCTTCATTAGAATTCGTAATGAGAATTCGGAATGGGATTTCTTCATTAGAATTCGTAATGAGAATTCGGAATGGGATTTCTTCATTAGAATTCGTAATGAGAATTCTTCTTCAGAATTCGTATCCTGAATTTGGAATAGAACTAAGTCAGAATTCATATCCGGAATTCGGAATGAAACTTCCTTATAGTTCTTGTCCAGAACCGAATCCTAAAAACAGAATACTTTTATATCAAAGTTTTTATGATTCCGAGAAAGTGAATCCGAATTTCATACTTAAGAAAAATATTAATGAAAATATGATAAGGGTAAATTTTTCTTATAAAAGCGTTTTTCCTTAAGAAAGCATTTTTCCTTATAAAAGCAATTTTCCTTAAGAAAGCATTTTTCCTTACAAAAGCGATTTTCCTTAAAGATAAGGTGTTTGTGATTTTCAAAACAAGAAGGAATGGAAAAGTCATAAGGAAAACCTTATTGACTCAACATTCCTCAGGGTTATTGTTTATTATATTTCACAATGGTATATTGGTATGATACTATAAAATAATAATTCATGGTTTATGATTTTAATAGGTTTGAGTGACACTCACCAAATAATTTTTCATGCATCTACTTAATCATCGGTACTCAAAGAATCGAAGTGAGTATGGGAATCCCACTTTGTTGTTGGAATTAATTCTAACTTTTTTACATGGAAGGGGTTACAATGTACATGGATAAACAATTTGTTTTATTATAGGTATAGATATTAACATGGGGATGGAGTTATGTATCTTAATGAGAAATGTGTTGGAGGTCTAGTATTTTTTAAGAGACTATAGTGAGTTATGTCGGTGTTTAATTTTTTTTTCATTATTTGAAAAAAAATTATTAAACAAGGGGATAAATTATATATTTATTTGTGATTTCTATTATGTATATTTATGGATTATTATGTTTAATATCATTTTTCATTTATAATATTACACTACTTTTATATATTGGAGTGTGGGAAGCCACTTTTGGATTCTGATTTACCATTAATGGGTTTTAGGTAAATTCAATGTATGGAAGGGTCATATAAATGTTTATATAGAATAAAGAATAACCATTATTGGAATATTTGATGGAATAATCTCCCAATGATATAATTTAGGCCCTCCTGAGTAATCAACAGTCTCTAAAATATGGGGATTGTTTTTAAGGCCATGTAAGGCTCTAGTTCAGGCATCATTTGAGTGGCTTGGTATTGGGATATTACAAATTACAATATGGAAAGGCCAAAAAAGTAGATAAATTGCTATAATAAAAACACTATTTAGCTGAAGTTTCTTTCAAAATGTGACAATTTGAACCGTCGCCTATTAATAAGCTGTGGTTATTAAAACCGCAACAATTTCCTTATTGAATAATTAACTAGTGGCTGTTATTTAGCATTTTTGGTGGTATAGTGAAACTACATCCCATACATATTTGGTGGCAGGTTTTAAACCACCACTAAAACCAACATGGTATTTTTTACATTGAAAATATATAGTCAACAATGTAGTGGTTAAAAAACCACAACTAATTTATAAGAATATTTTATTTTCTAAAAAAAATTATCTTATCTGGAGGTGGCTATGACCATTGGTAAAAACATCTCGATAGTATAGAATTATTTTATGATGGTTTTTAGTGAATCGTAATGGTTTTATCCATCACAAACAATTTAGCGGTAGTTGAATACACGATTAATTAAAAATAATATATTTTTGCTTCTTTAATTATGACATCACCCCCAATATAAAAATATACCTATATCTACACTATAAAAAATTCAAAAATTAAAATACTCGAATGAGAAATGAAAACTAAAAAATTTAAAAATATTAAAATATCATATAAATATACATTTTTTTCAATAAAATTTAGCACAAGTAGCATATATAAGTTTCAGTTACAAATACAACTAATACAAAGATGAATCCAATATCGATGCTTCTCTTAAATGTAATGATGGACACCTACAAACATCACATTCTCTTAATTTTCATGTCATTAGTAGCTTATACTACATATCATGCCTATATTAAATAAAAAAAAATTAGTTTTAATAACATAGTATATAAAATAAATTTACCAACAATATTATAATAATAAAAATATATTAAAATAAACATAGAAAATTTAGCACCACTCTATTCAAAAAAAAGGAATAACCCCGGTCATTCCTTAAAATAACATACATAATGAACTACCCATCATTGTGAACAACTCATATCAAGCAATCGATTGTGTATTTCAATCCTGTATTCTATTCTCTAGAATAAAAATTTTCCTTTTTGATTCTAATAGATTATGACAAATAACATTACTCAAATATATAGGAGGAGGAATCACAGTGAATGAAGAAGAGATCCTCTCAAGGAATCATGAGGGGGGGTGGTCTATAACCCAACTCTTAAACATGACCAACATCAATGTTTCCTAAAACATGGGAAATAGAATCACAATGGGATACCAAAAACAATTGTAAGGTATTTTAATCTAATTAAAATGAAATTTTATACTTTAAATAAATTTTTTAACAAAATATTATTCTTTAAGAAAAATAAACTATGATTTATATATTTTACCCCAATGATTATAGTTAGATCATTTAAAAAATTTCTATCAACATTATTGTTCACATCAAACCATAACTCAGTTTTCCTGACCTCATGACCAACTTTCTCACCTATATCAGCAAAAGAAAAAAAATTAAATCTATAAAAAATATTGTTATTAAAATTAAAAAAAAATATTTTTAATAAATATTTAAAAAATTACCTACTTTTAATTTTATATTGGAAAACATTCAAAACCAACTGTGTTTATTATGACTTATTTCTCTCAATTTGTTGAGTTTTATTAAGAAGATTCCTAATAAAAATATAATTTTAATAAAAAAATGCATTAAAAGAAATAAATATCAATTTAGTAAGAAGATGTAAACTAAATTATGGTAATTATAAAAATTCATGTACACAATGGAATTCCACTAATCATGTGGAATCCTTTTTGGTACCTTTTCATACATTTCATAGACACTCAAGAAGGTGTCATTGAAATCACACCACAAACTATACATAAATTCCTTCCACTTTTCCTAAAGCTTTTCAATTTCCATTGATGAAACATTATGTGATGCCCAACAAAATGGAAAATCATCTACATATTATATAGAAAAATTTAATCAAAGAGACATTTCAAAAAAAAATATTTGATAAAAATTATAAATATTCATTTTTACTTACATTTAGTTGTTTATAAAAAGTACCATTCTTTCAAATTGCTGAAATATGACTCTTGTAATTATATGTGAAGGGAAGGTATGTTATCTCACATACTATTTAGACTAAGATCTTTCTATATAGGCCTTCAAAATCATATGTAGGCACCCAAAACGTGCCAAATAGAACAAAAAATACAAATTTTATTAACCAGTTAACATCTACTATATACATGTTCATTCCAGTCATGTTACTATCAAAAGATAATAATTAATTATATATAATAATTCGTATAAATATATACTATAATATTTTTTCACATTAATAATTACATACTAATAATGGTGACCCTCTAGCACCGTCATGATGGTAAACATGTCACCGTATACACAGTCGATGAATGCTCCTTGGCTACTCCATTTGATCCCTATGGTATCCTTAGAGAAGAAGGAAATAGAATTTAATCTGGGAGAATACCTCATGAATATTGGATCATGTTAGATGAAGTAAAATAATGGAAATGTGTGGAAATCATAAATAAGGAGCATACTTGATGTGTGCAGAAGCATATTAGATGGATTATCTAAGATTGTAGGAGATGCGGAGTATTAAAATGTATCTTTAAATCATTTTTTCTCAACATTCATAAATATAACAAGAATATAAAATAGTTTATAACATTATATAAAAAATAAAACAAGAAAATGATTTTAAAATGTTGAACATAGGCTGGTTAAATTCATGAATTCTAAATAAAAAAATAAAATATAATTTAAATGACATAACATACAATCAATTACTTCATAATTAAAAATTTTATTTTTATCATCCACTATTAAATTGATTTCATTATCTTCACACTCCCTTATAAGAACAACTATTTAAATATCATCATGGAAAGATTGTTCGATCTCTTTTTGTTTATAAGGTTTGATTTTACAAAATAACTCATCAACATCATCACCCATATCATATAATTATATTGGATTGATATAGAATATGAAACTCAATCCTTCATTGACTCCATCATATAAATAATATATCATTTAAGCTTGTGTGGCCAAAATATATGGTCATTTTATCCAGGATAACTAGTATCCATCATCTGATTTAAGTTAAACAAATTATAATGAATCTTTCTTTATGACCTTATAGATATAAAACCACATGAATTTTAATAACAAAACTAAAAATTTTCCATGAAAAATAAATTTGATAATGTTAATAAACATCCCATAGTATCCCATGTCGGAGAATTTTGTAAATATTCTACTATTATATATTTTCAGACCTTTCTGATGTAAAATTGTATAAAACATAAATCCATTGATATTATAATCATCGAATCTCATACAATCCTTCAAATATCCTTAAAAAATATATTTTAAATCATCTATCAATCTATCTAGATTATCAACATTTGGGATATAATTTTATAAATATAAAATTTTATTAGTTATAAAAGATAATTATATAAATATTTTATGAATATGAAGTTGATTATGATCTAACATGATCTGAAAGCCAATCAATAATATATTTTTTGAATGAATTTATTGTACCTTTCTAATTTTTCACTCAACCTTGAATTCATATCTTTGTTTTCACCTTCAATAATTAATTAAAAGAATATGCAACATAATTATTGAGTAACACATATCTTTTCCCTTAATAAACCATATTTGTGAAAATGAAACTAATGATATTTTCCCAACTTGATGACCCACCATTGGAATATTTTTATATTTACTAAAGGATTTCATTGGATTATTTTTATCATAAATACATCCAACATGATTTAATTATGTGTAAATATTGTCTAAATACATCAAACAAAATCTTACACACACTTACATTATATAACCCTCAGTAATAGAGCCTTCTGGTTGATCTTTTTTTCAAATGACATTAAATGACATAGATACCAAATGAAATAATGTAACATATTATAACTAACCACATATGTAAGGAGTTTTAATATTTTAATGGAGTAATCATAAATAATTATTATTAAAATACGTCTATGTGGGATTCATCCATTGATAATATATAAGTCATCATATTTAACCACTTAGATCAAATGAAAAATTATAGGATTCATCATAATAAAAACATTATGGGGGAAATATCATTTATAAATGACCATGTTTCATTAAAATTATTTCCTAATGTTTTTCAAGATAAATGGGGGTAATGTTTCATCATAAATATTTTTCAAAAATATAAATAACTATATAAAAATTATTATTATTTTATCCAGTAAGAAATTATTCAATTGCAAGGGTATACATTTCTCAAAAAATGTGTGATTCATGAATATTAGGTCCATGTAACCTATGAATTTTCAAGTCAATACATCATGAAGTTTTAATTTACTGTCCATCAGGTACTTTCAAATTTTCCAAACATGAATGAAAACATATTTTCTCGAATTTTTAATTAAAAACTATCACATGATAATTTATATTATAATTTTCCCATTTTATATTCTTTATATTAATTTCATCCAATAACTTATGAGAATTAAGATAAAATTTTGGTTTTCTATTCTCGTTATATACTATAAAAAAAAAATTATCACATACATTTTTAATGTACGTAACATAAATATTATGATAGAAAAATTTAAATTCCAAATAAAGTAGTTTGAAAAACATATTTTATTTCCTACATTGTTGGATACCAACTATATCTGATGAGTTTTGATCTCCTTTCCTAGAAACCTCAAACTGATACTATTTAAAAATTTTATCATCAATAATTGATAATTGTGACATGATTTGTATCTCTGATAAAAATTTCAGGGATGAACTAAACTTATTTTTTCAATCAAATCATGAATTTTTATATTAATATTTAATATATGCATCCAAGAATTAATGATGACACTTGAGACACCACTTTCAACTATATGGTAATATCCTCACACTGAATTCAAAGATACAAATTGTAAATTCATTCCCATTATAAGTGTTCTAACCAAACAAGCATCCTAAACTTGTAAAATTAATAATCATTTAAATTATAGAAACAAAGATTTTGAAAATTTTGGTTATTGATGAAACATATGTATCTACACCATTGTACCATAACACTTTCAATTAATATATATGAAATATATAAATCAATTTCATTTAAATTCATTTTCAACCCCGTAATTATCATCATAATAATTAATGAATTTATTTTCATAAAAATTCATAGAGGTAGACTTCAAGGGATCAATATAACTGGACATATACTATTTGTTTTATACAGTATTTCAAATGGATTAAATATGTTAGTAGCTAATCCTAAACACATTTTCCTTAGATCAAAAGTGAAATTTTGATATAAATAATCAAAGGATGTCTATGATTTTGAATATCTATAAACATAGAAAAACCCATCATTTTAATTTTTCATAATATTCCACTTCATTTCTCAATTTTTAAAGAAATTAAAAATCTATTCAATCCTAGTTTTAATAGAAATTAACATAAATAATTTTTATATTTTTATTTCCCTTTTTCATTGGAGTTTGTTCATTCAATCTTTTATCATGTTTCACTTATATTCATCTAGAAGTATAAAATATTTTACTCTCTTATATATCTTAATCTTCTCTTTAATATAACATTCAATCATTGTGACATTAATATATCATTATATTGTTAAGGTTGACTTCAGTGAAGACATTATTTATCTTAAAAAATTATTGAGGGATTTAGCTTGAAAAAATTCATCATGTAATAATTGTTGTATCATTAACATTAATTTATTTTTAATTCCATTTAAGCACTTTATATGAAACAACTTTATAAATTTGTTTTTATATTTGATACATCATTCATAAAACACCTGATTTTCCCTTCTAGCAGTTCATAAACCTTATTTAGTTTATTATTTACCTTATCTCTTATATTAACCTCTAGAAAATAGAAATTAGGATCTTATTATATTTCATAATCTTATTCATTATACGAAATATAGAAAACATTGTTAGTAAGGTTTTGACTCTGATTTCCCTATTTTAGGGTAGTATGTTATCTATTTTGATGATGATACCCGATTTTTCTTTTCAAATTTTCTAGGACAAATCCATCTCACAAATCCAGTAGAAAATTATTTCAATATCAGGTGATCATAAACATTATTTTTTTTCCTAAATCATCTAAAATTACAATAACGCGATAGATATTTAATTATTCCATATAAAGATCTATTTTTAATTATAAAATATCAAAAAATACTTAAACCACGTAATATATTCACTTATATTTAGGGGTAAATTAATCCAAATTTTAACCATTGGTATTATATTGATAAATATCTATATAAAAAACATAACAATAATTAATTAACTAATAAAATAGTAATAATAATACAAGATTTTTAAGTAATAAAAATAAATTAATGTCAAAAAATTATAATTTTTAATATTTTATAGTGAACCAATCACTATATACAATTATGATATAAAATAATTATAATTAATTTTTGTAAGAAAAAAATTAACTAGTTTTTAATATCAAATAACTACTATAATTATATTTTTATGAAATTAAGTTGATGGAAAGATATAATTTGTGATGTCTAGGGTTGGTAAATTAGGAAGAATATTTAAATTTTTTTCCACTATCAACACATCATGTTTATTCATGAATTAATATATATTTTTCATATAGAGGACATAATTTAGAATAAATGATATTTAAGTGATTTAAATCAAATATTTATTTTTTAATTCTTTATGTTTGTGTCTAGTAGAGAGAATGATAGACATAAAATGTAGAAATATTTGTATCAATGTATTAAAGATATCAGTAAAGAAAAAAACTCTATTTTTTTACATGTTAATATAGATTTATATTTTTATAATGAATTGTATTTATGTGGTATCCCTATATGAGTGAAGATAACCAAACTTTGTCCATAAACAGACACATAAAACAAGAGTACATATAAGAAAAATTTAATTTTTTACCTCAATTAAATAGATATAAAATTCTGATTCATTTGTATCAGGTGACATTACTATAGTCATGTTATTCCCCGAAACATTAATTGTTTATATAATATTTAAAATTATAGATTAATTTGGTATTTCATATCATAAATTTGGTAAAAATATATATGTTTAATTTCATATATTTTTAAAAGTCTAATAAATGTAATTAATTTGTTGAAAATAGATCTATAGTGTAATATTTGTTACAATTTATAAAGAATTATATTCCCCCATAAATTATAGAAAATATTTAACATAATTTTGGATTGAGGTAAAATTCCAATTAAAATTTCAACAAAAAAGTATTTTTTATAGGAAAAATTTTGGTTTTCATTTTATAATGTTGGTTTTCAAAAAACAAAAGGTAGAAATCCTTTTATATCCAAAATAACATTAAAACTTGATTCATATTATATCCATCATAACATTTATTATGAGTATATGATTGGTTAGACCCACCTTATGTAGTAATTAGGATGAAAATATCTGTTTATACAATAATTGCATGTTTAAATAAATGCTTATCCAAAATAGACAACTAATTACGAAACACTTCTAATAAATAATTTTTATTTCATACAAAAATTAAAAATTAAATAAAGGATATAATAATATTTTCATCCATGAATATAAATAGAAAATAATTTTTATGCCTAAATTGTATTGCATAAAAAGACTGAAAATTAAAATATATTGGGTTTACATATATATTACTATCGATGAGAAGATATTTATTCATTTTAGGTTCATTATAAGTTGATGATTTTGAGGATGAGAGGGGTATATTGAGACTCCCTAGGAAAATTTCTTACATAGATGATTCACTGGAGTGTCACAAGTTGATGATTTTAAGATGGGGAGACATGGGATTCTCTATATAATTACTCGATGTAAGAATGAGTCGCTAGAGGGATGATGTGTTGGAGGGAAGGAGTTGATAGATGTGATGTATCATCATGATAAAGGGTTAATGAATCATGTGAGAGAGGAGTAACAAACAGGGGGACCAACTATGATATGTGGTGTCTATTAGCGGTTGTTTAAAAAAAATAAAAACTAATAATTAATTTTTGGTCTTAAAATTTAACCCACCCATAATAAATCGACATATATTCACCTTTTACTAATTAGAGGCGGTTTAATGAAACTAATGCTAATAAATAGTTAGAAATATTTAAATTTGTTATAGTGAATACAATATAAAATTAGTGTTATATATCCCATGATTTTATCTATATGTAGGATAAAAATTTTATCAATAAAGAACTCACATGTTTATTAGCATTTATATCAAAGGTTCGCTTGTTTTGATATAAGTAGTATTCAAATTTCAGTCCCTATAATGGTTTAACCAAATGTTTCAAAATATTCTATGAATAGATCCTACCACTCATAAATACTATATATTTAATCCCAAACATGCATGAAATGCTTAGGTATTTGGAAATAATAAATGAACGAGTATTTATGGAATGATAAAGAGCTATTTAAGTAATATTATGAACTCGTGAAAGAATTTAAATAAATGTTTTTTGCCAAAAATCATGAATTTTACTTAAAAAAATAGCACTATACAAGATATTGTGCAAAATATAAGTAGGAAAATAAAATTGAAAGAGTTTTTTATAAAAACCTAATCATGATAGAAAAAAGGGAAAGGGAGGAAACTCATACCTTTCATTAATATATTCAAGAACATTATAGTGAAATTTTAAATATTAACAACCGTTTCAATGATAAGTTGGAGATATTAAATGGGAGAATAATCAAGATATAAATAATTGGAGATAGGAAAAATGGGTGGGGATAGTATGATATATAGAGAACGTTGAATATTTCATTAACAATTGTTGGATGGAAACATTGATAATAGTAAAAAATATTTAATAAAAATTCAAAAACGGTTTCATAATTTCTTTTACTAAAACATTAGGACATATCATTTAGAAACTATGTTTTATATACTTATACATTATAAAAAGTGATATTCTTATTAAATAAGAAGAAATATATAAAAAATATTCAAAATAAGTTTATTAATCAAATAAAATATGTTTAATGTTTTTAAAAATTACTTAATTATTTATTCGTTGTGTAAAATATTTGATAATAATTTATTTAAATAATATATATATATATAGTCCTTAAAATGATAATATGAATTAATTAAATCTTTTTTGAATAGAAATACACACATAAAAAATAGTATATATGTATATTTTATTATATTTAGCCTAAATTCCATCTATATACAAAAATTACAAAACCTTTATGTTGTTTAATTTTTATGTTTTAACACAATATTTTTTATTCATTTCATTAAAATCCCTCTAAATATATGATAAATTCAAATATTGAATAAATAATTTAAAAAATGATTTTTGTATGGTGGACATTATTCACAATATTAATATTATAAATATAATAGCCACATTACATTATAAGGGTTACCTAATATATATTTAGATGATATTTATAGAAATATACCAATTTAAATTCTTATAAATTATATTCATTCATAATAAATTTATATCAATTAGATTCATTGTAAAAATATATATATTCCCTTAATTATTTTATTTTTCCATTATATTATTATTATTTTAGTTATAATATTTGTTAAGGAATCTTAAATTGGAGGTATTGTTTTTATAGTAAGAAAATTTAACATTATTTAATATCCATTCTTACCCCTATAATGTTTTTTTAATATTTTCCTTTGATTTAAACCTTTTTATGTAATAAAAAAAAATCATTTTTATATCCCCATGTTAATTTATTTACTTATTCATTAATATATTATGTATTTTTAAATCCCAAAATAATATTTATTTTATCATAATACATATATTAATGGAATATGGATATATAAACTCTCAATTATTATACACCACCCTCTCTTTAAATAGATATATCCTTTGAAAATATTACTATTTTCATTTGGTAAATAACTCTAGGTACTTCTTCATATATTCTTCTAGTTATCAAATCAATTCATATAACATTTTATTTTTCCATATCACAGTTACCAATTGATTTATTTACTCACATAACACTTCGTCTCTCTAATCCCTAATTACAATTATCCTTTCTTTGTAAGTGGGATCATGCTCTATTTGAACACCTTCACTGTTGAGTAAATATGACATGTTTGAAGAATCATGAAAAGAATTATAACCTTATTGAAGGATGGGTAGACGATCAAACCAATTTTTAAAATATTTAATTCACTCCATTATATAAAAGGGACCCATGTATCATTGAATATACATTATATTCATAACTAATCACTTGAAAAAATTCTAAGGATTTATCATTTAAAATACGAAATCATTGATTTCAAATTCCAAATTTTGTAACCTATTATATAAATATTTTTCCTATATAATATGATCTAATTACATATTTAGATGAATTTTTTTCATCATACTTATTTTATATTGAATCCAACCTTGACAAAATACCTTCTTCTTATAAACTTTAACAAAAAAAGGTGGAGTTTAATGTGTCTTTACATACAGAGCCTCATATGGTTTCATTAAATAATTAAATGCTAGCTATTATTAAATGATAATTATACTCGAGTAACTTATTGGTACCAATTTACAAGTAGAACAATCTATAAATACCTATGTAAAACCTATAAATTTTTCTATTCTTTTAAATTTATCTATAAGTCTTGGGTGATATTTAGTGTTGAGATCTTACATTATTCTTAAATCCCATTACAGTATCCACCAAATATTTTTTGTGAAACCTGAATCATTATTAGATATAATTATAAATTCTTCTCCATAATTTATCACTAATCCTCTTATATTTTGATTTTAAATACAATCAATGGATTAATGTGACACATAAACTTCAATTATAGTAACTAAATTTTTATTTTTAAAGAAACTATAACCTAATGCACATAAATATATTCAAGAATGTGATTAAAACGTAAATTCAAAAAAACTATAAGTTTAAATTTGTGAAATGAAATTAATTTATTAATTAATCAGGTCAAAATTATCAAAGTATTAATTTATCGAAAATTTTCAAAATAGTTTATTTTTTTGTTGAATAGTGAAAAACATTGATTTTACAAAAAAATATCACTTTTTTGGAAATTATAATGATATAATAATAACATGAAATATTAAAAAACATTTTACATAAAAAAATATGTTTTAGATGAAATATAATTCATATAAAAATATAATATTTAACAAATAAATATATTCTTATCATTTTATAAATGTAATTGATGTTTTTTTAAATCAAATTGTTTCTATTTAATTTCCTTTATTCGAGTATTTAAAAAGTTAATTTTAGTTTTGTTTTAGTCTTAAACAAAATCAAATATCTATTTATTTAATATAATCAAATTAATTCAATTTTAATCAACACTATACTTTATTTTTCTATAAAATCATTTTTATGTCTACAAAAACATTTTTTTAACAATGGTTTTCATTGCATTTTTTGAATAAACATTAAAATTATTTTTATCAATTCTAGAAATTGATTTTTTAAAAAATTATTCCATACTTTTAATAATAAAAATTAATAGTATTTAATAATTTCATCTTAAATTTTGGTAATATTGAATAATAATAAAGGTGAATATTTATCACTACGTTCAAGGGTAGAATGAGTTAAAAGGGTTAAAATAAAGGGATAATTCTGCTTAAAAAATAGAATCCACTTACAAAAATTTCATTAGTTGGTTATATATAAACCAAAATATTAAAATAGTATAATATTTAATATGTTTTAACCAATTTACAAGATTAAAACGGATATTATATAATAGATCATAAAGTATTTATATGTTTTTCACCCACATCACTTATAAAGGGGAACCCCTCTCCACTCTTCTCCACAGTACATTAGCCATTTAGATAAAATAATAAATACACAAAAATAGTACAAAATCAATACATATATCTAATATTTATTGGTATCACAAAAATTCCACTTCAAAAATGATTAAGGAGTAAGCCGAAGGAGGTTACATAAAGGAGAGATAAATGTTCTTACTATGATTTTTCAGGTTTATTTCTTCTTAAACATCCTATAAAAATTCAGTAATCATATTAACATAATTAAATAATTATATTAACCATAATGAGATGTTTTTATGTTAATGGTACACCCATTTAATATCTCATTCCCATCCTATGTAAATTGAAAACATCACTCATGCTTACATAGATCATACTATATCCAGGCAGTGGTGTAATTCATTTTCTTCCACCACTTTACATGGATGGTTATAAATATTGAATTAATGAATATATATAATATTTATGAAATAATTATTATTCTATAAATATAATATATAATATATTATCTCACTCTTCTATCCATTGTAATGTGATAATGTTGTTCAAGAATACGTGTGGACTAGCACATCCATGAAGCGATGTGATTCATTTTTCTAATTCAACCCTATGTGGATGATAAAAATATTGTATGTAATAATGAAAACTTATTTTCATGGAATTAATAAAATTATAAATATTATGAAATTATTTAATAACACCGTTAACCATGCTCAATATATATAATAATTTTTTTAGAAATTGACTAAAAACCCATAAATTGCTGACATAAGGAAGAAATATTCGATGAATTGATTTCAAATGATTATAAATGGACCAGAAAAAATAATACAGATGAAAATTTTTATTGATAACTTATTTAATAAATTTAAATCCATTTTACTATAGTATCAAATAATTATGACTATGATGAGACCCAACATAAGGGATTTCTCTTCAAATCACAATTTATTTTTTGATTGTTTATATTTATATTTACTTTGGGAAAATTAATAGTTATTAATATATTAAGACACAAATATTATCTTATCCTCATATTATATTTTGGTTTTACATGTTTATTTCTCATTTATTATATTTTTAGTCAATAATAAACAATTATATTACATATAAGGGATTTTCATTCAAAAAATTCATCATAAAATTTGTTCACTTCAAAATATTTTCCTTCCATGTCAAGGTTATTTTAAATGTTTCAAGAAAATTATTCCTTAAACTCAAATTATTATTTGACTAAATTTTCAAACATATATTACTTTTTTAACAATGATTTAAAAATATTTTTTTTATCCAAATGAGGTAATTTTTGAGTTTTTATCAAAAGTGTTAAAGGATCTTCTTTTAATGTTTACTACATGAACAAAATGTCAATCCATCGTAACCATTCTTTATGTTAAAGATAAAATTAAAATTTTATATTGTTATTTTCAAGTAAAATAATTTTTCTAATTATTTGGAGAACTATTATTTATTTTTTTCAAAACAAAAGGGTATTATTTTTATAATGAAATGGAAAAAACTTTAAAAGTGATTTATAAAATTATTTTTACACAAAGTTATTAGTATTTTATTTTTAATATTTTGATTAAATTTTTTTTTCTGGAAATCTTAGTTTTACTAAAAAACCTTCAATTATGATGAATTAATGGAATTATTTCATATTTTACTAATTCATGGTTTAGTGGTCATTAACTCTCTCATGATCATGATCTCTATAAATCTCCATAATTTCACAAGACATTTTTATCTCCCACATGTCTATATTGTAATTATAATTGAATTACTCATTATTTCATCCACTACATTGACATTTCTCAATCGTATTTCATTTATATGTACAATATATATTTTAAGAAGTTTATTATGAATTATATTTCATTGGTTGTGGAAATTTATATATTCATCATTCATTGTGGATAAATATTGACTTATTAAGAATTTTATAATGAATTGTATTGATCATTCAATTCATGATGAATAACTGAACCATGAAAGTAATGGGTGGGTTCTATTATAGATATCCCCTTGATGCATCAACATGTATTATGAAATAATACTGTAGGAATTATGTATTATTTGGTTATTTATTTTACACCTTCCCATTTTTTACGAATGTCTTCTCCAAGGCTTTGATAGTAAAATATAGGTTATCTTGGTAAAGGAAATGATAGTAAGATCCTAAATGTACATATTTATACATTTCATTAATTGATAATTCAATTTATATTATCCTTTTGATTCCTACATTGATACAAGATATAGATGTACATTGAGCTAATTTTTTTTCTTTAATGTCATGTGTTTTGATTATCCACCCTATCATATTTATTATTCCTAATTTACTTATGACAGCTTCAATTGTATCTTACCCATACTGAGAATCTGAGTTCACCCTTTATTTATTTTCCTTTACTAATGATATTAAGAATGATTTTTGAATTATTTCAAGGATTAAAGAATGTTTATTATGCTCATTTTTTATAGCCAATGTAATATAGTATTTATATATGTATTTAGTTTTCCAAAATTGTTAAACTATTCTATCATTCATGATTAGATCCATTTTTATAGTAAAAAGTAAATGAATTAAATATTGACACATGTTTACTAGATTTTGAATCATTATAGTTGGTATCTGGGTATGCTGAGTGGGAAACTTCATAACTTGACTTCAAATGAACATAGATATCATGAGAATTATGATAATACCTTTTGTATTTGAGAAATTTTACCATCATAGGGATTTTTTATGGCTCAATATCCATGATTATTATTATTTAACACATTGTGTGAAAATGATTAATTATTGAAGGTGTAGAAAATAATGTAATTAGAACCCATAGTTAGTATAGGTATTTCTTTATTGAGAACACCAATACAACTAGTGTTAGATCTGACTATATCATGGACATATTAGGGCATATGACTCCAATTATGATTAATAACCTTTCCCATATGAAGAAACCTATTGTTCTATAATATGATTCACCTACACTAGATCACTCCATGTAACAAAAGCCTCATATTTTAATGTACATAATAATATATGGGCATATAATAAATAAATTACGTTCCTATAAAATATAATTATAGAGATGGGAAATAATGAAAGGGAATGTTTATTCTATCAGTTTATTTTCTAATGGGAGATGATGATCAATGGTGGTTATTGATCCCAAAATGTAATGTGGTTTATGAAATAAAAATTATTGAATGTAGAACATTTTAAGTGATAATATTTGAGAAATACTTTCCTCTATATAAGTGTGTTAAAATGGAGATTAATTTTTTCAAATTATAGTAGAAGGAAAATTAAAAGTGTTGTAGAGTATGAGGGTAAAATTATAGGATTTTTATTGATTTTTTTTACTACAAAAATAATCTAGAAAGTAATATTATCTATTTAATTTATGGACATAAAATGATTATCTAAAGGGAACTATTCTCTCAAACGTTTAGAATAAATGTTGATATAGTACCATGTTATATCATGATTTATAAATAATTTTCTATGTCTTATATCATCAATGGAAATCAAAAAAATAAGAGGTTGGTTGAGAACTAAGGAAAAATAAATGTGTCCAATAAAAATAAAGGGAATATGGTATTTATTATATGTTATAATTGTGGAAATAAACACTAAGGAATTTATTAATGGGAACAAAATTTTGTTTCAAGTGACAAGAAAGGAGTCATATGTATTAGCAATGAAATGGAATCAAAGGAACCAGTATTATCTAGTTATTAAACTATAATGATTTGGGTCATTACTCAAACCAATGTCCCACAAATCAAGGGAATGTATTGTAGAATATTCCAAGTGGAGAAGGATAATCTTATATGATTACTAAAGAATAAGATGAAGTTCCTTAACATGTGGTGGTTGTTACTTTTTTTGTAACCATAAATTTATAAAATTACTTATTAGATTATAGATCTTTACACTCCTTTATATCATTCATGTTTTCCAGTGAAATTATACATTTCCCTATAATCAGGGATATATAAATAGAGAGACCTTGTGGTAATATTATTCTATTAAGGATATATTATTAAGTTCCGATTATGACACATAGACATACCCTATTTGAAAAAATGTTATTATCCATTTGTTTGAATTTTTATAATATAATTTTTAGGGATTGTATTTAAAATTATAATGTGAGAATTTATTTCCAAGATAAATATATTATGATTTGTGATGGAGATACATAATCTATTTTCAATAGCTCGAAGACTATGTCATCTAAATTGTGTTTATGTCTAGCAATATAATATCAACTTAAATTAAATATTAGAGAAGAAGATGACCTAAAAAACATTATTGGTAAATTTATCCTTGCAATGGAGGATATATATATTATGATGGAATACATTTATTTGTTTCCAGATAAACTTTATACAAACCCACTTTAGTGTGTGGTTGAATTTTCCATTGATATTAACCCTGATGAAGAACCTATATCAAATAATCCTTATAGGATTTACATAATAGAATTAGTGGAACTGAAGAAACAACCACAATAGTTTTGTAATAAGGGATTACTATTCCCCAGTGCTTCACTATGTGGAGCCTCTATTATTTTTTTAAGATGAAATATGGGTCACGTGGGTGTAAATATATTATAGAGAAATCAGTTCCATTATTATAAGGAATGAGTATTACCTGCACCAAATTTATACATGATTGATTAACTTCATGGAGGTCAATATTTTTTAATGATTTTTCTTCATTTTGGGTATCATAAAATATGAGTAAATAATGAATATAATCCAGATATAACATCTTATATGATGTATAGACATTAAACATTTACCATAATTATCTTTGGATTAAGTAATGAACACTCTGTTTTTATGGATATGATTAATAGACTATTAAATGATCATCTCGAAAAAAATTCATATCTTTATTGATTATATATTACTATGATTAAATTTAAGGATGAGAATAAGAGTTACTTTACAAACATTCATAAGACTCATAGAGAAAATTAGTAATATTAAAAATTTATAAAATGTGATTTCAAGAATCAAGAATTTTATTTTCTTAGCCATATTCTCACTAAGGATGAAATATTAATTAATCCTATATAGGAAAAGGTAGTGATGTAATAGGAAAAACCAATGAATATAACTAATCTATATAACTTCCTTGGATTAAATTTTATTATTATATATTTTATCAAAATGTTTCTCGATTTTCTAACCCATTAAACTTGTCGACAAAAAGAGGAGTTAAGTTTGTATGGTTGGAAAAATATAAATAACTATGTTTGAAAAATTTAAAAGGATATTATTCAATACACTAATATTGAAATTACCATCTGGAAGGGATATTTTTTTGATATATTGTGATAAATCAAAGAGGGTATTTTTATGTGTTATCGATAAAATAATAATGTTTTATCATATGAATCAAGGTGATAAAATATTCATGAATATAATTATTTAACATATGATCCTGAGTTTACCGCCATAATATTTTTATAGAATATATGGAGGCATTATCTTTATGGAAAATGTGAAAAATAAATATATCATAATTGATTAAAATACATATTCTCATATGATGATCACAACATGAGGAAATGGGGGTGGATATAATTACTTACTGATTATAATTTCTCTATGTAGTACCACATGGGAAGGAAAATAAGGTGGAATATGCTTTGACTAGGAAAAATATTATGGTTTTTTATTAAAATAAGGACTTTCAATAATTCTATATTCATGGATTTAGTAAATTTTTACATAGGAATCATTAAGCAAAGGGAAATATCACATCAATTCAAAAGTATTTCTTATCCATCCTTATGATAGAAAGCTTTTACTGGCCTGATGATAGGGATATAAAAAAAAATCAAATACATGAATCTTGGTTACATGGTAGAATTAAAATATAAACACAGAATATTAAAATTTAGAAAGAGGCTATGTGTTTCATTCATTCATGAGCTACAAATAAAATTACTAGATTAAAATCGTAGCTAAAATTTCAATATACATTCCTATATAGGAAAAATGTATTAATATTTTAAAGAAAATATTTTTTGGGATAATATGAAATAAGAAAATTTAAAATATGTAACAAGATACATCGTTTTTCAATAGGTAAATGATACAAGGAAACACTCTAAGCGGTTTATGAAACCTCAACCTACATTTATGTATAAATGGGATGATAATATTATGTACTTTGTCACTGGATTTCCCAAAAAAATGCAATAAAAATTGATTCCATATGGGTTATTATTTATTGAATCAAAAATTTCTCCCATTTATTCACTTTTAGGAAGGATATTAGTCTTTAACATATTTAGAGGCTCTATATTAATGATTTTTTTAGACTATATAGTGAACTAAAATTGATTTTATCTAATTATGATGTCATGATTAACTTCAAAATTTTCTAAGAGTATTCATAATGCTCTTGACATCAAGCTATATTTTCACGAAATTTATCTTCCTTGGGAAGATGGTGAGTCTTAAAAGAAAATATGTCCATTATAATACATGTTGAGGTCAATCTCACTTAACAACAAATGTGTGTGCAATACGTATTTATATTTTGAAGAATTCACATATAATTAAATATTACATTCAAGAATTCAAGTGAAAAAATATGAATTTTTTTGTGTGAAAATATTTTATACACCAACTTGTTTTTATGGATTTGGTTAAATAAATATTTTTATCTCATAACTTATTAAGGATAAAAAAATAAAGTGAGAATTAATCTGATTCAAACTAATGTAGCTAAATGCATAAAAAAATTAATTTTTGATAACTTATGATAGGAATTATAATTTCACGTGGTAGATTATTTTTTCTTAAAGGTACCTATATAGAATGGTGTTATAAGTTTTTTTCAATAAATAGAAACTAATTCCTTGGTATATCGAGAGTTTTGAATTTTTGGATAAGATTATAGCTGTGCATCACCATTTAGAAATTACACTTAGCCTCTCCAAAGCTCTTAATATGTTTCATATATTATTATTTTATAATTTAATGCCACGCCAAATATATGTGATTATATATGAGGAAATATATTTGGAACCTAATTTATCATATTGTAAACATCCTATCATGATTATTTTCAATTTTAAAAATGTGTTTTAGAATCAAAAGACACAAATGGTTAAGGTACATTAGATATCTCATAAAATAAAAGGGGAAATATGGGAACATAAATAATATATGATGAAATACTGAAATATATTTATGAGGTGAAATTATAGAAATTTCAATGATAAAATTTTATACGGATAGAGAAATTTAACACCGTAGCTTTAATTATAGTATGTTTTTCTTTCTAAAGAAAACAATAACATAATAAACATATCTTTATTCGAGAATGTAATTAAAAAAAATTAAAATATTTATAAATTTAATTTGATGAAATTAATTTCATTATTTAAGTCATCAGGTCAAAATTATATTATAGTTAATTCTTTAGATTTATCATAAAAGGTTTTTTGTGAATAGTGAAAAAATAGACATTTTGCAAAAACTACCACTTTTATGAAAAAATAATGATATAGTAATAACCTAAATGTTTATGAAAAACTTTTTAGAGGACAAATATATATTAAATAATTATTATAATTCATATAAAAATGTATTTTTTAACTAATAAATATACACTAAATACTATGAAAATCTACGTAATTGTTTTGTTCAAAAAAAATTATTTTTAGTTTTCCCTCATAATAAAGTATTTTAAAGCTTCCCATTTGTTTTGGTTTGGTTTTAATGGAGATAAAGACCAATTTTATTTAAAATAATACAATTAATTCCATTTTAATCCACATTTTAATTTCTTTTTCTATATAATATTCTTTTTTTCTAAAACCAAACTTTTTTATAAAAACCGTTTTGGTTATGTTTTATAACGATATATTAATGATAATTTTTAACAATTATTGAAATTTAATATTTTAATATGTATTAAATATTTAGAATTATAATAATTAATATTTAAAAATATGTTTAACTTAATTTTTTCATAATAAATAGTAACCATGATAAATATTTATTTCTTTGGTTAAGGGTAAGATTAGTTAGAAGAATTAAAATAAAGGGTTAAGGATTAAATATAATAAATAAATAATTATTAAACCTCATTTAATAGTTTTATATTGTTCTTAACCTTAAAAAGTCTCAGTTATGAATATTTTTAGAATCATAACTTGATTAGTACATATATTATATAATAATATTTCATATAATTATATGTTTTCTACCCACCTAAATTATAAAAGGGAACCAACTCCCCTATTTTCTTCATTCTACATAAGATAATTAGATCAAAATATCACTACATAAAACCTTCCTAACATATATCCCCACATCCTAGAGGTCTTGGTATCACAATAATACCACATCAAGAATACTTAAGGTGTAATCTGAATGAGGTTACCAACAAAAAGGTATATGTTCTTAATGGGATTTTTGAAGTTCTATTCTTCTTAAATATGCATCCAAATATTAGATAACCATCATAAAAAAGTAAATCAATAAATTATCTAAAATAATATTTTATTATGTTAATGGTACATCCCTTTTATATCTCTTTTATATCTTATGAAAAAATATCATCACTCCATCATGAAAACGACCTATAGTCTCTATGTAGTGTAGTAGTTTTTTAAATCACCCATTTAAACAGTTGATTATAAATATATAAATAATAAATAATATAATATTTTTGATATAATAATTATTCTATAAATATAATAAATCATATAACATCACTCCCATTTATATGTCATAAAAATGATAACCTCGCTTGGGCATATATATGGATGACCACCTCCACGAAGCGATGTTATTAATTTTTATACTACCACCATGCATGAATGGATTATAAAATTTATAAAAAGAATTAAATTTATATTCATGATGTTTTTAAAATTTTATAGAATATGGAACAGTTTAAAAACACCTTTAATCATGAAAAATATCCCAAATTGATTTTAGAGAAACTGACTGAACAACATTAAATGGATGATGCAAGAAATAACTATTTAATGAATGGATTTGAAATGATTATAAAAGACCATAAAAATGGTAATATAGAAAAAAAGGATATTAATAAATTATTTAATAAATTTAAATTCATAATAATGGATGATCAAACATATATGACTAAGCAGAAACCCAAGGTAAGGGATTTATGTAACCATCTCATTTTATTTAGATATTGTTTATGTTCACATTTCCTTTGGGAAAATTATATGATACTAATCCATTACACCCAATAAATTTGGTTCTAATGCAGTTATTTTTTTACATGTTTATTTTTCATTTATTCTCAAAATCAATAAATAATTAATAATAGAGTTATATGTAAGTGGATTTATTTTTAAAAAATCACGATTTAATGTTTTCATTCTAAATCATTTTCATTTTTGTCAAAATTTTAAAATGTTTCAAGAATATTATTCTTTAAACACTAACAATTATATGAAATAATATTCAACAATATTTTATTTTATTAAAAAAATCATCAAATAAATCCTCTTATTATTTTCCAAATGAGGTAATTTTGGTCTTTTTAATATAAGTGTGAAAGGAATATTTATTTTAACATTTATCGCAAAAAAGGAATTTCCCACCATCATAACGGTTCATTACCTTGAAACCTTAAATAAAAATTTATGTTATTGTTGTCACATCCATGAATTCATTTAAAGGTAATTTTCATTTATTTTCCATTATTTCTTTATTGTGGGGGTTTCCCATATATTTTTGGAGGAAAGGGTGAGTTTTCATGATTTGGGCCAAACCGTGAGCTCATTTCTAGATTTAAAAACCAATTTTGTTTCTTTTACAACTCTTTTATTTTTCAACATATTACACCCATTACACTTCCAAATTGGAATCCCATATTATATTGAAACCACCATATCAATTAGGACCTCATAAGAATCCATAATCATAATGGATTTGGGTTTTTATTAAGGTATTGGGATAACTAGAAAGCCCATTTCCAACTTTATTTTTTTTAATTCTTTAATATATCATTAAATTTTCACATTTTTAGTGATTACAAGTCTCACTTAAGCCTAATTACCCAAGTCACACCCCCATTCTCTCCTCCCCCACTTTGGATAACATTTTTATTCGGAATTTGGGTGAAACTTCTTTAGATTTATCAAATCTCCCAGATTTGAGGAGTTAATTTGTTCCATTCATAAATACTTAAATTTTTACTCTTTTATCTCATTTTTGTTCCTAAATTTCCTCCTCAGTCTTTTTGGAACCTCACTTTCATTTTTGGCTATTTGGAAATTCAGCTACTGGTGTATTTGGGTTGTTTTATTCAATATTTCTTCAAGTAAGTGTTTCTCTCTTCATTTTGTTCCTTCTCCTTTGGGTTTCTTCCCTATTTCATGAATTTATAAAATTTCGCGAAGTTAGGGTTCGTACCTAGGGTTTGATTTGGTGTCCTTTGGGACAAATCATAGGGATTTAGGTAACTTTTTTCTTCCTTGTGGTGTGACGGTGGTGTGGCTAATGTTTTACACCAAGACTTGAGTGATTTTTCACGACTCGTCCCTCAGGGCCCATGTTGTGACTAACCCAATCCCACCTTCCATATGCAAGGGCCTAGTGACTAGCACTAGAAAGGTGTATCCCTAAAACGGGAAGACATTTCTTTTTTAACCTGTATAAACACACAAATCCAAGATCACAACAAGAGGCAACCACGAAGTAAAATACTATAGTAAAAAGTGTTTTGAATGTAAAGGCATGGGAATATAAGCCCAACTATAAAGTACCAGTACAACTGAAAAGAGAAAAACAACTCTTGGATCATCCACCAAGGTTCCTACCTAAAGGGTAGGTACAACTCACAATCAGTAGTCCAGTGTCACGCCACGTCAAATGGTCCTCCTCTGAGCACCGTCAAGTCCTAGCTCCCTCAGCCTCGATCAATGCGGTCCATCATCTACACAAGACACAATAAGGTGCGGGTGAAGCTCGTACAAGGATGAGCATAAAAATACCTAGTAGGGACCCCGAGAACCCCAAAGGTCTCCTAGAGTTCCAGAAAGGAAAAACCACTAAGAAAGACCTCAATCACAATGAATGAATCATGAATCAACTCTACTTAGGTATATTCCTATACATATACCTACGTCATCAAGATATACTCATCTCATACATGAGGGAGTAATGTAACCAAGGGTAACACCATGAGGTAACACCACAAAGGTAAAAGTACCAAACAGGTAACATCTTGAAGATAACACCACAAAGGTAAAATTACCACATAAGTAACACCATGAAGATGTCACCACAAAGATAAAGGTACCACATAGTTATCACCATGAAGATATCACCACAAAAGTAAAAGTACCATATAGGTATCACCACAAATGTAAAAGAATTAGCTCACACCAGGTATTAGTTAAGTATAGAAGTACATATGATTAGTCGCAAAGCCAGATCATCTTATTCTGTCAAGAGGAACTACTGGTGACCATACAGAGTCTGACCCACATAGAATAGATAGGTACTAACCCCCGCAATGACCCACACAGTATCCGACCCACTTAGAGTCGATAGGTACTATCCCCTGCAAAGACCCACAAAGGATCTAACCCACATAGGATTAGTATGAACAGACCCACACATGATCATTGAGCGCTGACCAACACAGGATCTGAACAACATAAGATAGGTATACGCTAACCCACATAGGATCTGACCGAAACAGGATCAGTGCGGACCCACATAGGATCGCTCGGTACTAACCTCCGTATGATCTGTCTCCAACCTCCGCCTCACTTCAAACCACTGGATTCCTGCTTCTAGCACGCTTGATTCTGGGAGAACCACTGCTCCAGCCATCGGTCGTACTTAAACCACCACAAATCTCCACAAAGAAGTATTTTAAAGGCCCACCATATCGTAGGGGTTCCAATGCGACATACGGCCTGTCAATCAGATGCCGTGTCTGTGGTTTATAAGCATTTTAGTTCTGAGGGCCCGGTTGGATTCAGATTTGATCCAACCCGACCTTACTCCAATCTTTATCCAAAACTCAAGTAGAGTATAACAAAAAAACCGCTTCCCAAAAGGAATCCCAATGCCACTAACGGCGTGTCGTACATAAACTCGATTCCTCAGTTTAAAGAGTTTCTTTATTCGGGGACCGGTTGGGTCAGGATCTGTTCTGACTCGGTCAAGTCGGCCTGATGCAATAGGTCCCAGTATCTACCTGACCCCACTCAGGTCTAGCTCGCTAAGGTTCGGCCCAGTTCATTGTGTCCGACCAATCAGGGTCGTCCTAGTTCGGTTCGTGGGCCCGGGATGTGGTTGGCCCGACCCGTCAGGTGGGGCTCGGCCCACCCGCATTATCCCACATGGCCATGGGTCGAGCCTGGCATGATGGGTGGGTCCAGTTAGCTTGGAGGGTTTGGCCTGGTCCGCCAGGAGGCAGACCGATCTTTCCAGCTAGCCCTACGGGTGCGGGGCCATTTCGGCCAGTTGGTGGGGAACTGCCCCACCGTATATAGTGGTCTGCCGTTTTGGCTGACCGAGGGGTCCGCTAACCTGATGCGGCATGAGGGTCATGCCATTCTCCACTTGTCATGGATTCAAGCTATAGCCTCCCCCATTAGTGCGTGATGGCATGCCCCTCCGCCTTTTTCTGCGGCCAGCCGGTGCTGGCCGTTGCTACCCACCGCAGCTACATGTCGCAACCCCCATGTCCGACGATGCACGACGGTGCGCTGCCACCTCCTTCACGACCTGTCGATCCGGCCGCCGTCTCCACCCTCCAAGACTATAGCTGCGACCTTCTTTGCCTGTGGTGTGCCACTATCTCCTCCGAAACCGGTCATTGTCGGCTGTTGTCGTCACCCGCTGTCTCGGGTTTCTTCCACCACAAACATTTCTTTCAAAGGACGCATCAACTTCCAACAAAAATGGTGGAGGGTCCAGGCCTTGTTAGTTTGGCCCACTCCCTTCACGTTAGTTTGATAGCAAGAGGGTGGTAAAATATTTATCAACTCATGAAATTAATCAAGAAATAAACCCTACCTCATGTACGTTGGAAAACACCTGCGATTGAGGAAGATTCGGTATTCATCATCCCCGAAACAAGCCACCAACGGTGCTGCTTGAACATCATCCTACAGTTCGGGATTTGGTGTCTCTTGTCACCGCTCACTGGAACTGGCTCCGTCCTCCATGTTTTGGGCCTCATAGCACTTTACCAGAGATTTTTCACTTGGTGAAGCTGTGCCAATACCACCCCTCAAGCTCCATATAAATAGGAGATGGGGAGGGTAAGTAACGATCATTGAATTCATGGTGGTTCATTTAATAGGAAACATCCTAAATTCCAATGGAAGTGTTACTTAAAATTTGATGGGTCAAACCATTTAATGGCTTGGCAGGTCATTGTTCTTACACTACTGCTTGTACGTTGGAGGAAAAGAAAGATAGAAATAAAATAAAAAAGTTATTTTATTACTCTTTTAATAAGTCCCAAAATCTATCTTTTTCTCAAGACTAACTATAGAATAAGTGAAGCCTCCATTAATCAAATTCTAGCCCTGTGGATTCAATGGTGCTCTCATATTTTTAATCTGATCACTGGTTTAAAAGATAGAAAACTCCACCCGTGTGTTTACTGAACATACCTTAAAAATAGTTAAGAAACTCATTCCGACAACACTGGGCCTCAGAATCATGCATTGTCAATTTTTGCAGACTCATAATAATTCCATATAATTAAAAAAATACATGGAAAATATGGTTCTTTACATTCTCCCTAAATTATGGCTTTTCGTCCCCGAAATCCACAATAAAGACTAAAGAAACAAATGGGGGTACTGAGCATGAATCTGAGCCTCCCACTCCCATGTTCTCTCCTGGAGTTTCCCATGCTGCCAATGAACACGCACCAGAGGTATAGATCATCCATGAAGGACCTACTCCAGTTGATCATCAATCTCCCCTGGAATCTCCATAAACGTCGCCCCATCATCAAAGTCTAGCTCGCCATGGTCGATGATGTGATAAGGGTCATGCATGTATCTCCTCTGTTTGGATACATTGAAGATTCCATGCACCCTTTCCAACTACAGTGGAAGTGCCAAGCATTATGCCACCTCACCTATCCTCCAAAGTATCAGAAAAGGTCTGATAAACCTCGGGGATAGTTTGCCTCCTTGGCCAAATCTCCGCAAACCTCGTCGACTTGAGACCCGTTGGAAGATGTGGTCTCCCTCCTAGAACTCCAAGGGCCTCCATCTTCTATCATCATAAGACTTCTGCCAACTCTGTGTAGTCTTCATCCACTCTTGGATGATTTTCACCTTCTTAGTGGTAGCCCGTACAAACTTCAGACACATACGTGATGATTCCCCTGGGACTTTCCAGCATAGAGGTGAGCTGCAAGGTCGACCCTAAAAAACCTCGAATGGTGCCATACCGATGGTGGAGTGATAGTTGTTTTTTTATGCGAACTACACAGTGGGAAATTTATCCTATCAAATGCGGCCAAAATCTAGGATGTAAGTACGAAGAATGTCCTCAAGTGTCTGAATGATCCGCTCCATCTGACTATCCGTATGAGGATGAAAGATGGTGCTGAAATGCAGCTGAGTCCCAAATGCCTCCTATAATCTCTTCCACAACCTGGATGTAAAACATGTGTCATGGTCGAAGATGATCGTCGATGGAATCCCCTAAATTCATGAAATCTCATCTATGTAGAGTCTTCCCAATCCCTCTATAGATCCCTGTGATTGGATGGGTAGGAAGTGGGCTGACTTGGTGAGTCAGTCTATGATCACCAAGATTGAATCACGTCCCCTGAATATATGTGGAAGCCCTGTCATAAAGTCTATGTAGATACCATCCCACTTCCACTTCGGCACCTCTATTGGATAAAGTAAACTTGATGGAACCTAATGCTTGGCCTTCACTTGCTGACAAGTGAGGCATTGTGAAACAAACTTTTCCACTTCCTTCTTTATCCCTAGCCACAAGTGCTGATGCTGGAGGTCTTGGCACATATTCACCACACCAGGATGTACTGCCATAGGGGATGTATGGAACTACCTCAAAACCTCCTCCCATAGTGCCAATAGTACAATGGTGCATCCTATAAAGAGGATGAAGTGCTCTCCACACCCAGAAAATCCATCAGGTTCCTGTCATGTGGATATTTGAGCACGCCGTGCCTCACAGTCAATGTCCCTAAGCTGTGACTCCTGAACTCGCTGAAGAAGTGGGCGAGTGACAGTCATAGACTGGAAGTAAGATGCTCCATCTCTATCCAAAAAGACTATCTGAAATGCGGCTATCTGCCCTGTTACCTCACACAGAAATTGTAGACCAGGCCTCCTACTTAGTGCGTCTGCCACTATGTTCCCCTTTCCAGAAGTGTAGACTATCTCAAAATCATAGTCTTGGAGAAACTCCAGCCAACACCATTGTCTCTTGTTTAGGTCCTTCTGTGAGAAGATATACCTGAGACTATTGTGAACAGATTAGACTGTAAAACATTCTCTCATCATGTAATGACTCCAAATATTCAAGGTGAAGAACAATACTACTAACTCTAGGTCATGGGTAGCATATTTCTGCTGATGTGATCTCAGCTGCTGAGAGCCATATGTGATCACTCCTTTCTATTGCATCAGGACACATCTATATATGGACCCTGATGCGTCAGAGTAAACAATATACCCAACACCCTCTTTTGGTAGTCTCAAGATAGGGGCACTCTTCAGTCTATGCCTCAACTCTTGAAAACGTGGCTGACGTCTCTCCATCCACATGAAGTGTTGACCCTTCTTCATCAACGCTGACAAGGGTGCCACAACTATGGAAATGTTGGGTATGAATCTCCGATAGTACCCAACCAACACCAGGAAACTCTGCACCTCAGTCACACTCCTTGGTAGCTCCCAAGATAGCACAACCTCTATCTACTCCAGATCTACTGCAACTTCGGGCTCTGAGATAACGTGTCCTAGAAAGTGAACCTCTCATATCTAGAACTGGAAATTCGAGAGCTTACCATAAATCTGGTGCTCTCAAAGTGTATCCAGAACTATTTTCATATGATAGGCATGCTCCTCTATCGCTGAATACACCAAGATGTCGTTAATGAAGACCACCACGAAGTAATCAAGGTATGGCTAGAAGATACTGTTCATGAGTCCCATGAACACTATAGGGGAATTGGTTACACCGAAAGGAAAAACCAAGAACTCATAGTAGACATACCGACATCTAATGTTCTTCTTCTGCATATCATTGTCTCATACCCTAAGCTAATGACAGCCTGATCTGAGTTATATCTTCGAAAACCATCGAGCATACTTCAACTGATCCAAGAGATCATCAATCATTGGGAGCCAATAAGTTTTCTTCACGGTCACCTAGTTCCGGCACCGACAGTCCACACAGAGTCTCAAACACCCATATGCCTTCTTGGGGAACAAAATTAGGGCTTCCCATAGAGACACACTTGGCCTTATGAACCCCTTTCTCTGTAAGTACTCCATCTATAACCGTAACTCACAAAGCTACATGGGGGCCATCCAATATGTTGGTGTATATATTGGTGTTTTAGCGAGGTACATGTTCATGTAAAAGTCTACCTCTCTGCGAGGAGGTAGTCCTGGAACATCATCTAAGAATACATCAACATAATGGTCCACCACTATAAGATAACTCGGAATCTCAACATCAACTACTCCAAGGGTAAGGCTAGAAATCTTTTTGGAATCATCATTTGTTAATCATGTTTTAATGATCATAAATCCTATACATTTTGTAAAGCATGTTAATCCTATTTAATCTATCTAAAATCATGTGTATAGATGATTAGTTTGTTTATGCCTTAAATAATTATTGTAAACTATTTTGTTTATAATGGAATTTTCTTATGAATGATTAAGTTTAATTCATTCTAGGAATATCACTCTTTATGTCTATGTACATATATTTGGATATGTCTGAGAAACCGTGAGTCTGCCACTTGTTGTGTTTTTCTGGCAAAGGACCCAGACATCGTGAACATCCAGACATCGTGACTATCCAAAAACAGTGACCATCTAGACACCATGACCATCCAGACACCATCATTATCCATTAACTGTGACCATTCAGACATCGTGACCATCCAAACACCGTGGCCATCTGGAAATCATGACCAAACACCGTGACCCAAAAACCAAATTTGTGCTACCAGTTCTTGATCTCTATTCATCTATGCCATCTAGATGTCTCACATCTAAAAGACAAAGAAGGAGACACCATTTCAAGGAGACACCATTTCATAGAGACACTGTTTATAGATAGACTGTGACACAGTTTCTTAATTTGTTTTTTCATTTTTCAATTTAATTTTTAACAGTCATATTTGAAGTTTTTAGATGCACTAAAAAATTAATGTTTCTTGTAGACATGTCACCTAACAGTACGAGGTATGAGGTAAAAAATACATTCATATTTTCAGCTACAACACATGCATTATAAGAATAAAAGGAACAGTGTGGCCAGAGGAAAACTACATAACATGCAACAGTAGTGATAACAAAATAACAAGTGTGTGTGTGATAATGAAGTAGTACGAGCATTAATTCAACCCAAAACTTCTGAATAAAACACGAAGAAAGATATAATCCTGGGGTCGAGAACATTACTATACTATCTACTCTGTGAAGAACATGAGGCAGATCTAGATGACTTACGATACTTTTTTTCTACGAGAGAACTTGATTTCAGCATACTTTATCCCAGAAGTCCAGAGCTACATAGACTAACACTTATAGAACTTATAACCTTATCTCATCATTGCTTCTCTTTTGTGTATTATTTCTTTATATTTTGAGAAGTGTGTGTGTATGTATAAAAACACACAATTTCTCCCACATCAAACTGAAGGATACAAGATATCCTTTCTCTTACATATTTTTACACTTGTGTAGTCCCATAGATAAGAACAGAAGAGGTCCCTGTGTGACCTATTAGTTTATACCCATGAAGAACTGTGGAAGAGGTCATGTGACCTGGACAGTCTTGTGTACTATCATTGACCCCGATCTAGGGTGTTTATCATGTTTATTTATATAAACATCTTGGTGGTAGGTGATCACCAATTAGATTGGATTAGGTCTCATCTTGAGACTGAACCACTTTTTTTTATCCGCTATGCTGTTTATTTTAGTTTTCTATATTTTACAATTTAATTCAAAAATTGATAAATCTACTTTGATAAATAATTTTTTAAAGAAGTAATACTTGTTTTGCCTTATTATAATATATTCAAAATTTATGTTAATAACTGATAGAAATATTACTGAGAATTAATCAATCTTTTAAGAAGTTATTTAAACAATCAAACTTTCATAATTGTATAACTTTGATTGACTGGGGTGTATTTAAATTTACCGAGGAACCTTTTTAAGAATAATTTTTAAATAGAAAATTTTAATATATACTCAATTCAACCCCCTCTTATATACTCTACTCCGACCAACATTTGGTATCAAATTATTTTTTATTAAGTCTCTTTTTTTGACCATATTCAACTATGATTTTAGTTGTAATTTAAAGATCTGTAAATTTTTGTTGATTCTAAATTTATAGCTCTTCTAAATTATTTATTTATAATGGATAATATATTGGAAGGTGATGCCACAAAAATACCACCGTTCTTTAATGGAACTAATTATTCTCAATGGAAAATCAAAAATAAAATGCATTTGGAAAGTATGAGCTTTGAAAGATGGTATTCAATTATAGATGAATATAATATTCCTGCTACAGAAAGAATCCCTTGGGATGAACCTACCAAAATTTCCTATAATAAAAATTGCAAAGCTATGAATTCTTTATACTACTCTTTAAGATATGAGGAATTTAATAGGATATCTACATGTCAAACTTCCCATGAAATTTGGGATACCTTGTCTATTTCACATGAAGGAATTTTTAGTGCGAATGAAATGAGACTTAATAATTATACTCATAAATATGATAAATTCAAAATGAAACATGATGAGCCTATTTCTGAAATTTATCTTAGGTTCACTAAATTTTTCAACACAATGATTTCTCTTGGAAGAGAAGTCACTTCCAAATAACAAATTATGAGGATTCTCAGATGCCTACCTGATAGATGGAGAGTCACCTCTATCTCTATTAGATAGTCATGTGACATCACAAATATATCTGTAAAAGAACTCATGGGAAAACAAATTATGTATGAAGAGGAGCTAAAAGTAAATAAGGAAGAGGATGATGGACCCAAAAAGAAAATTTGTTGCGTTCAAGACCACCACCTCTAAACACAAAGAAAAGGGGAAATTGGAAGTTTCTGTAGAAATTTTCTGCAGTGAACAATCATCACCTAATAGTGATGAGGAGATGGGCTCAAATACCTAGATGTTTTAAGAGATTTTACAAGATGAAGAACTTTTCATAAATCCTAACTTCAAAGTAAGATATGATCAAAAAGAAGTTGGAAGAAGAAATGGAAAAGAAGTGAAAAGTATGAAGAGATAGTCTGTTATGAATGAAAGAGAAAGGGACATATCAAGGATGACTGTCCCAAGCTCAAGTAAAAAAAGAAATATATGGACAAAGATATAAAGTATAAAATTGAAATGAAAGAAACATGGAGTGGTTTTGAGGATAGTTCAAGTGACTCAGAATCTTCACATTATGAACAAGCTAACTAATCCAATATGAGTTTTATGAAAAACACATCTGAGGTAACACTGGAATCTCCTATAAAAAATTCCTATTATTTTAGAGATGAGAGTGACTCTGAAAATATGTGTAATAAAGAAATTTTTGAGTACTGTAATATGATTGAAGAGACATGTAATGAACTAAAAGATAAACACAAGTCTTTAAAAAAACAACATACTCTTACCTCAACTGTTAAAACTAAATTCACTGTAGAAAGGGATAAAAATGATCAATTACTCAAAGAGAACAATGAACTAAAACTATATAATGAGCTATTGAAAAAGGATCTTGGAATGTTTAATAATGGTAAAGATACCTCAGTAAAAATTCTAGGTAAATATTTTTCTTCTAAATATACTACTGGTAAAGGCTATCAACCTGGTAACAGTTTTTTTGAAAGAACTAATTTTGTTTCTAAATCTAGGACATACAGTTTGTAATGGAATGTGAAATGACCCATTAAAGAGTTTTCCAAAACCTAATTTCAATCAAATGGTTCCACCAAAATGGTGGCAACGGTCATGGTGGCACCAGTCATGGTTGCACACCGAAACTATGGCACTGTGAAGGTGGAACCGTGATGGTAGCACCGTGACAATGGCACCGTGACCGTGGGACTGCTGATGGTGTCCCACCTTTGTTTCTTATTACAGTCTCTCTCCTGCAACGTATCTTTTGACGTAAAAATGTTTTAATACCCCTTTCAAATCCATTTATAAGCCCATAAATGATATCAAAAATCCCTCAAGAGCTGGGATACCCTTGAAAAACCAAAACATGTGTCCTTTTTCATTAGTACCACACCTTTTTCCCGTACTTTCCAGTTCTACCCTAATTACATGTGTTTTACTCTATTTAAAGGATATCCTTTAAGTCACAACTGTTATGGCCAACTCTCTGATGAGAATTATTAAATGAAAATTAATTCCATAATGTGTAACCACCCAACCATGTGGTGAAACCACAACCCACCTTTAAATCCATTCAATATTTTTATATCTCGTAACTCTAGGATCTCGCCTTTTTATCACACTAGAATTATTTTCTTCTTTTTCATGGATGGTTTCTTCTTTCTCGTTAGTGCGTTTGGAGTCCCCCTTCCTAAGGCTAGTGGTGTGCTAGTGCTGGGGCATTTCCTATGTCACTCTTGGAGTCCTCAGAGTTCCTCACCTGAAAGTCTCACACCCCTAGTTTTTGGCACGTGGAGAGAAACTTCAATTACTGATCATCCATGTAGGGTTTTTTCTTCGTCTCTCTTTACTGTGTATCATGCAGAGTGGGTATTATAATGATTTATTTTGGGGATGGATGAAAAAAAACCTTAACAAAGATAATAAACATACTTATAAATAATTAAGGGGTGTGTTTGATGATGTTGTTGTACTCTTTTATATTTTCTTATATGTTGTGAATTGTATGGGCTTATATCCATCGAAAATCATGGTCGTTGGTGGTCTTTCCTTACACACTAATGAACCCCGGTCTTCTATGATGATTGAACGAATATAACATGGAAATTGGTTAATCTCGTAAAATCAGTTAATGAAATGGATATCCAGTGAACAAGAATCCATGTATGATCACCCCAGTTAACACAAAAAAAATGAGTAACTCAATGAATGGTATGTTTAAATCTGGAAACTCCCTTGCTCTGTCTTGGTAATATGTGTGGCTGTCTTCTTGATTCTTATTAGTGGACATGGATGGGGATGTGATCCCTTGTTGTTGTGTAGTTTTTGGTTTGTGGATCTAAGGCTATGTGGGGTCGTATGGTGGGTCTTGGTTTGGTTCCAGTACTTCGAGGGATCTCACAGACCCCTTTTGTTGTTGTGACATTACAAAAGAACCAGTTTTGGGTGCTTAATCTACTGGTTGATTGTTTTTATTTTCTTCTCTTTTTTCTATGAATGTTCGTTGCCCGGTAGTGAATAATTATTTAAATGGAATCACTTGAATATGGAAACAAGAATGGTTTTAATAGGGAATTGTTTTCCAATAATGAGTTGTGACTTGGTTTTGGATGTTGTATTTCTATGAATGAATAGTGATGAGGGTGTTTGTGTATGAGATGGTTTGGAACCCCTAGATTAAGATGAGTGCTTGTTTAACTATATGTATAATTTAGTTATTATGTTTCTTATTCGCACCACACCCAAGTTGAGCACTTCGTGTCGAACACCCCATTTCATGGGGGAGGGTGTTTTTCCTAACACTCCTATTAGTGTCTTATTATTAGCTCTTTTTATGCTCCCTTTCCTGAGTATCCCAAGAATAATTTGGGTAGGCTGTGACGGCCTGAGCTTCATTATAGCCCAAGATTCTTCAGGCAGGGTAGTTGTAGTTGTTTGGATAGGTTTGTGCGTGCAGGTTGTTTCCCAAGTGTCTTCGGGATGAGGCCCAAGTGTCTTCAGACATGGTAGTAGTTGTTCTAGCCCAGGTGTCTACGGGCATGGTTATGTGTGGTTATTGTGGCCCAGTTGATTACGGGTGGGATGTGTGGTTGTGGTAGCCCAGGTTTGTGCGGGCGAGGCATGACTATGGGACTATGGTGAGAATGGAGGGAGAGGTGTGATGCATAGGATGTTATCAATAACTAGTGGAAAAGTGGTGTGGGATACCCAAATATTGATGTGTTATTACTATTACCTTACTTGACTTGCATTATTTTGGGAGTGTTCCTTGGTGAGGTTTGGGTGGATAGTTTCCTTACTAGGTGCTTTGGTGATATCCTTTTCTCATGGGGAATTAGAATGCCTCCCCACTTGTGCACGAGATCTCTTGGTCTGCCCTTATGAGTATACCTGTATACTCACCCTACATATATAAAATTGTTTTAGGTATCAAGGAGGACTTCGGGGGACATGCAAGACCCTATTAGCTCAGACGCTGGGACTGTTGAAGTTGCTATTTTTCTTTTCTTTAGGTACATCCATTTGGAGTTTTCTTGTACTTGTAGCACTTTATTATCGGAATATGCATATGGGAATGGATTTTTTTGGCTTTACTTTTACATCCAATTTTGTTGTTGTTGGGATTTACTATCTTGTATCCTGATCCTACTAAATAAAAATTGTAATGCTTTCTGTTTTACCTGTGATTCTATACACTTGGTGCTAGTCGCGACTCCGGGGCCTATTGAAGGTAGGTCTCAGAGGTCATTATCTCTCCAGAAACTTGAGGAGGGGAAGTTTTGGAGATCTGTTGTCCCTTACCTCAAATTGGTGAAGGTGGTTTGTGACAGAATGGTATCAGAAGCATTAGGTTGATAGATAAGATGGAGTTTGGTGTTAGGCACTAAGTATTGCATGGGATGGTAGGGAAACAGTTTTAGGTAATCATGAAACGTGAAATAGGCTAGGGAAGACTGGCTAGGATGCAGGATTTCAGGGCCCCCCATGATCTGATGAAAGGACTATGGACATACTGAACAACCAACTGAGACAACATTGATTGCAGGGTAGAGACCCTAGGAAAGGTACATGCATCATAATGACTTGTGTTATTGTGTGTCTTGGGTACTTTGGTGATCTAAAATAAATGAATGTTTAAGAAAAATTTAAAATCAATCTTTTACACTACTCGGCCTTAGGAATTCCTTATTTACCTTACAGCTATGGCACCCATACGACAACCACAGGTAGTGTGGGTGATCGAGGTCCAAGAGGATAATTTGATGGATCAACAGAGGGCTGATCGAGAGGAGGAGGAAGAATAGTGGTATAGAATGCTTCATGTCATTTTACTATAGACCCTCATGAAGTATGAGGGAAGTGTCTTAGACAAGGAGATAGAGAGCTGCCTCAAGGAGCTGGTGACAGATTTCAGCTAGATCTGGGCTCTGATGGAGTAATGGGTTCCTCTGGATGTAAGACAAATTCAGGGAGTGGCGCATCAGTGGTGGGTGATCTATCTTGAGGAGAATAGGGAAGCTGAGGTTTAGGGGACTGACTTCGAGAGAGATTTCCGGGCGGAATTCCTCTCTTCCACGATGAAGGCGGAGAAGAGGCAGGAGCTACTCTCCCTTTAGTAGAAAACCATGTTAGTGAGGGTGTTGGGGATGAAGTTCAAGGATCTCCTTCGCTTTACTACAAAACTTTTTCTATATGAAGAGTCTCAGGTGAGACATTTAGAGGAGGAACTCTGACTTTCTCTTCACTATGCTATTACTCCATTCACTCTACTGATACACATGGAGGTTCAGAAGAAGGATGAATTGGTGGAGAGGATGTACACACTGGGAGGTGTATCATGAGGGGGAATCGAGTTGGGCTCGTCAAAGGGGAAGGTTGTCATCTGTAGGCCTCCAACGTCAGGGTTGTCTAGGTTTTGTCCAGTGGGGAGCATGCCCCAACAGTTCCAGTTTCGATCTCCCAGTCCTCTCTCCTTCTTTACATCCCCAAGACCATGATGATCCATTTGTGGAAGTCCTATACACCTTCAGAATTAGTGCTCAGATAGAGTACAGTACATCAGGGGTGGGCAAGTTCAGCTCCCACCTTAGCAGCAGCAGTTTCCAGCTAGGACCTTTTAGTAGCAGCAACAGGGATAGTGAGCTCCCGCTTCTCTGAGAGAAGAAGTTGTAGGAGGAGGCCTACCTCAGGGAACTTCTTAGAGACCTCGACCAGGGCATGGCCGGGAAGGCGGTCAATGACCCAGGGTCAGAGGAGCTAGGTGTGGGCAGTTGCACACCGTAGATGCAGTAGTTCTAGTAAGACCATAAGTCATTCGAGGTACGATCTATTTGTACAACACTCTTATTTTTTCCTTGTTTGATTCAGGAGCTTCACACTCCATTGTTGCACCCAGTATAGTCCATTCTCTGGGTCTAGACACAGAGGGACATCATGTTCCCATGGTTTTGATTACGCCAGTCAGAGGTCAGACTAGTTTATCTTATGTTTTTCGGGGATATAGACTAATGTTGGGACCACATCAGTCTATTGGGGACCTTCTTTTGCTGTATATGTAGCTATATTATTTCATTCTACGAATTGACTGGCTATTCTCTGTATATTCCATTATCGACTACTTTTGAAGAAGGATAATGTTTTTAGATATGGGTGACTGATGTGTGACTTTCTTCAGCAAGCAGGGTTTTTAGGAGGGCAACCGACGAGTAGAGACCCTCCTTTTCTTATTAGTTGCGATTTTAGTGGAGTCGTTAGATATAAGGATGGTCTATTTCCCAGGTATTGTTAGTTAATTCATGGATGTATTCCCTGAAGAGGTGGAAACTCTACCCCCTCGATGCGTTGTTGAGTTCTGGATAGACTTGCAACCCGGTGCCCATATGATTTCAATGGCTCCCAATCGGATGGCCCTTCTGAGGTGTGGGAGTTATGAATTCAGATTGATGATCTGATGAATAAGGGTTTGGTCTGACCAAGTGTGTCACCATGGGGTTCTCCGATCTTGTTCGCGAATAAGGCAGATGGTAGTCTCAGGCTGTGTATAGACTACTAGAGACTGAATCAGGTAACGGTCAAGAAAGGTTACACTCTCCCGAAGATAGGCTACCTATTTGACCGGTTAAAGGGGGAAGGATGGTTCTCCAAGATAGACCTATGGTCATGATATCACCAATTGAGTGTGAAGGAGGGTGAAATCTTGAAGACTACTTTCAGTTGCAGATATGGGCACTTTGAGTTCGTGGTCATGTCGTTCGGCATTACGGAAGCAGCAAATGTGTTCAAGGGACTCATGAAGTCCATCTGCTAGGAATATCTAGACCGGTTTGTATTCGTGTTCATTGAAGACATCACGATTTACACAAAATTAGAGGAGGATCATGCTGAGCATCTGAGGACTGTTTTAGAGGTCCTCTGACATCACCAACTCTATGGGAAATTGTCAATGTAAAAGTTCTGAATGCAAGAAGTACTATTCTTTGGACCTGTGTTGTCCGAGTAGGGAATAGTGGTGGACTCATCAAAGGTCGAGGCAGTTTTTTCTTGGGTGGAACCCAAGAATGTGAGGGAGGTTCATAGTTACCTAGGCCATGTAGGTTATTACCAGAGATTTGTTTCCAACTTCTCCCGAGTTGCAGACCTTTGACATCCTTGACCAGGAAAGACCAAGATTTCTTATAGAGTGAGCAGTTCCAGGTATCCTTTAGTTATCTGAAGGGGAATATGGTTAGTTCCACAATACTGAGGTTTCTAGAAGAAGTAGTGATGTTTGAGGTGATCTGTGATGCTTCAGGCCATGTCTTGGGGTGTGTGTTGATTCAACTGTAGGGGGTTATCTCTTATATGTCAAGGTAGTTACATCACCATGTGTGTAATTATTCCACCCATGATCTAGTGCTTGTAGGGGTTGTGTTCACACTAAACATGTGGTGGAATTACCTCATCGGGGAGAGTTTCGTAGTCTTCATAGATCACAATTGATTGAAGTATATCTTCTCCCAGTGAGACTTGAACTTGAGGTAGCAGAGGTGGATGGAGTTCCTTCAGAACTAAGACTTTGACTATTCCTACAAACCTTAGGAAAGGGGAACATGGGGGTCGATGACTTGTGAAAGAAGTCACATGAAGACATGGTTTGAGAATTGGAAGATGCTTGGAAGGTGATAGAAGAGTTAGATTCCCTACACTTGGATGCAAGGGTGGAGGATGGCAGAGGTTGTCTATTCTAGATGACAGTGCATTCCCATCTATTTCAGCGGGTGGAGGAGTCTCAGTGGGGGGACTTAGAGGCTGAAGTGATGCGCAATCATGTTATCCAAGGTGATGCTCCAGAATGATGGTTGGAAGATAGGCATAATTGTGTGCTGTTTCGTGGAAAGTTGTTCATCCCTGTGGAAATACGCAAGAGAGTTCTTGGTGAGTTTCACAAATCACTCCTAGCAGTACACACAGAAGTTTCCAAAATGTACCGGGGTTTGATGGGTCAGTTTTGGTGGATGGAGGTGAAGTGGGTAGTGGCAGAGTTTGTGGAAATGTGTCTCGTGTATCAACAGGTTAAGGATGAACATTGCGTCCCAGGAGGTTTGTTACAACCTTTAGATGTCTCTGAGTAGAAGTGGCATGACATATCGATGGATATTGTCACAGGACTACCCAGGGTTCAAGGAGGATGTGATGATATCAGGGTAGTGGTAGAACAGATGAATAAATTAGCTCTCTTCCTAAAAATCAAGGAGTCGAGCATGGTTGACTCCCTAGCATAGAGGTACATGGACAAATTTGTGAAGTTGTATGGAGTTATGAGGTCCATAGCCTCTGATCGGGATACCCGGTTTACCTCATGGGTTTGGAAAGGTTTGCAACATTCTTTTGGCACCTAGCTATGCCTTAGCACTACATTCCACCCCCAGACAGATGGGCAGATAGAGCGCACAATCTAGACACTAAAGGATATGCTACGAGCATGTGTTTTTCACTTTGGAGGATTTTGGGTATGACACTTGCCTCTCGTAGAGTTTTCCTACAACAATAGCTATCACTATACTATTGGAATGGCTCCGTTCGAAGCATTGTATGAGAGGCCATGTCACTCACCCATGCGCTGGGCAGAGGTTGGGGAAGTAGATTTTCTTGGTATGAAGGTAGTGCAGAACATGATGGATAAGGTTTAACTTATACAGGAGAGGATGAAGGTGTCCCAGGACTGGCAGAAGTCATATGCCTATCATAGGGGGATACCCTTGGAGTTTCGAGGTCAGGGACCATGTGTTCTTGAAGGTCTCCCCTCGGCGTGAGAAATGGAGGTTTGGAAGAGGGAGTAAGCTTTCTCCCAAGTTCATCAGACCCTTCTAGGTGTTGTGGTGGGTCGGTGAAGTGGATTATCAGCTGGCACTACCACTGCCGCTATAGAGGGTGCACAAAGTCTTCCATGTGTCCTAGATTCATCAGTATCTACATGAGGATTCCCACATCCTCGACTAGGGGAAGCTAGATATCGAGAACGATACAATTTTAGTAGAGTGGACGATGATGATCGAAGATCGTGAGGAGAAGGTTCTTTATAGACAAACCATTCCCTTGGTTCATGTGTTATAGAGGCATGGTGGCTTCAAGGAGAGTACCTGGGAATAGTAGGCACAGATGCGCGCCCAATACCCAGAGTTGTTTTGAGTTTGTTCTATTTGTTTTTTACTTGTTTGTGATGTAGTGTTTGACTTTGTTACCAATGAAATGGATTGTTTCCCTTGTTCTCCAAATGTGTGCAGAGAGTCCTTGTTGTGGGGAGGGGAGAACTTGATCCCTAATCAAGATGCATTAATGCGGATACGGTTAAACCCATGTGGGCTAGTTAGTGCCTCCCAAAGTGGATACTATATCGACATGGAGGAAGGGACTCCCTAATCCATATGTCTGGATGGTATGACCTTTACATGTTGTGTGGTTAATTTAGGGAGAGGTGTTCCTAGTTGTCGAAGAGGTTTCCTCTTGGGAGGTACCTTTTGAGGTGGTCATTCGGACCTCTCTCTTTTCATTGGGTCTAGTTTTGATTCTGGTGGGAGAGAATAGATTGAGAGGTATCTATTTTAATGACCTAAGTAATGACTCATTAAGGAGTTTTCCCAAAACTCAGTTCCATAAAATGGTTCCACCAAAATGGTGTCATCGGTCACGGTGGCACCGGTCATGATGGCACCAGTCACAGTGGCACCAGTCACTGTCACACAATGAAATGTTGGCACCATGATGGTGGCACCATGATGGTCACACCATGACCATGGCACTACCTATGGTGCTCACAAAACGGTGTCCCACCTTTGTTTCTTCTTCCAATCCCACTCCCACAACGTATCATTTGAAGTAAATTTTTTTTAATACCCCTTTCAAAGCCATTTAAAATCCTCCAAGAGCTGGGTGAACCTTGACTTACCAAAACGTGTGGCCTTTTTCCTCGGTGTCACACCCTTTTCCTGTACTTTCTAGTTCCACCCCTGTTACGTCTGTTTTACTCAATTTAAAGGAAATAATTTAACTCACAACTGTTATGGCCACCTCTCCGAGGAGAATTATTAAATTTAAATTAATTACATCATGTGTAACCACCCACCCACATGGTGAAACCAAGATCCTCCTTTAAAGCCGTTCAAGATTTTTATATCTCGTAACTCTAGGATCTCTCGTTTTTATAACACTGGAATTATTTCCTTCTTCTTCCTAGAAATTTTCTTCCTTCTCCTTGGTTCTTGTAGAGTCCCCCTTCCCAAGGGTAGTAGTGTGCTGGTGCTGGAGCCTTTCCTGACTCACTCTTGGAGTCCTCAGAGTTCCTCCCCTGCAAGTCACACATCCCCAATTCTTGGCACGTGTAGAGAAACTTTGATATTTGATCATCTAAGAAGGGTTTTTACTTCGTCTCTCTTTATTGTGTATCATGCAGGGTGGGTGTGGAAATGATTCATTTGGGGATGGATGAAACCAAACCTTAACGAAGATAACAAACATACTTTTAATGAATGAAGGGGTTTGTTTGATGATGTTTTTGTACCCTTTTGTCTTATATTATATGTCGTGAATCGTATGGGATTATGCCCACTGAAAATCATGGCCGTTGGTGGTCTTTCCTTACACACTAATGAACCCTGGTCTTATGTGATGATTGAATGACTGTAACATAAAAATTAGTTAATCATGTAAACTCGATTGATTAAATGGATGTCCAGTGAACAAGAATCCATGTGTGATCTCCCCAATTAACCCAACGAAAAATAAGGAACTCAATGAATGGTGTGTTTAAATCTAGAATCTCCCTTACTCTGTCTTGGTAACATGTGTGGTTGTCTGCTTTATTCTTGTTAGGGGATATGGATGAGGATGGGATCCCCTGTTGTGGTGTATTTGTTGGTTTAAGGATCTAAGGCCATGTGGGGCCATATGGTGGGGTTTGGTTTGGTTCCTCTACTTTGAGGGATATCACTGATCCCTTTTTGTTGTTGCAACTTTACAAGAGAATTGAGTGTGAATGATTAATCTGCTGCTTGATTGTTTTTCCTTCCTTGGCTTGTGTAAATGCCTGTTCATTTCCTGGTAGTAAAGAATTATTTTAATGGAATCACTTGAATATGAAAACAAGAATAGGTTTAATGGGGAATTGTTTTCTGGAAATGATTTCTGACTTGGTTGTGGTTATTTCAATTCTATGAAGGAATAGTAATGAGGGTGTTTGTGTATGAGCTTGGTTGGAACCTCTAGGTTGGGATGAGTTCTTGTTTACCTATATGTGTAATTTAGTTCTTATGTTTCTTATTCATGCCCCACCCAAGTTGATCAATTCATGTCGAACACCCCATTTCAAGGGGGAGGGTGTTTTCCTGAACACTCCTATGAGTGGATGGTTATTAGATACTTTTATGATCCCTTTCCCAAGTAGCCCAAGACTCTTTGGGAAGGCTATGATGGCCTCAGGTCTATTATATCCCATGATTTGTCAGGCAGGGTAGTTTTAGTGGTTGGCCCATGTGTGTGCGGGCAGGTTATTTCCCAATTGTCTTCCGGATGAGGCCTAGGTGTCTTCAGGCGTGGGAGTAGTTGTTCTGGCCCAGGTGTCTACGGGCATGATAAAATGTGTTTTTTGTGGCCCAGGTGTTTGTGGGTGGGGTGTGTGGTTGTGGTAGCCTTGGTGTGTGTGGGTGGGGTACGGCAGTGGGACTGCGCTGAGAATGGAAGGAGAGGTCTGACGCATAGGATGTCTTCAATAACCAGTGGGAAAGTGGTTTGGGGTACCCAAATATCGATGTGTTATTACTATTACCATACATGACTTGCGTTATTTGGGGAGTGTGACTTGGTGTGGTTTGGGTGGATAGTTTTCTTAATAGGTGCTTTGGTTAACCCATTTTCTCGCAGGGCATTTGAATTCCTCCCCCCTTGTGCATGAGAGCTCTTGGTTTTCCCTACTGAGTATACCTATATGCTCACCCAACGTATATAAGACTGCTTTCATGTTTCCAGGAGGACATCAGGGGCTGTGACAGAACCTATTAGCTTGGACATCGGGACAATTGACATTGCTGTTTTTATTTTCTTTTGGTACTTCCCTTTGGAGTTTTCGTGTACTTGTAGCACTTTATTATTGGAACATGCACATGGGAATGGATTGTTTTGGATTTAATTTTACTTACACTTTTGGTGTTGTTGGTATTTACTATCTTATCTTCCGATCCTTATAAATAAAAAGGGTAATGCCTTCCATTTTACGTGTGATTCTATACCATTGGTGCTAGTCGCCTCTTCAGAGCCTATTGAAGGCAGGTCTCGGGGGTCATTATCTCTCCTTCAACTTGAGGAAGGAAGAGTTCGGAAATATGTTTTCTCTTCCCTTATCTTGGTGAAGGTGGGTTGTGACACAGTTTTACTCCCAGTTCTAGAAAACATTAATCTAGTTCGATTTATGATACACTTTCTACTGTTTCAATCTTTTCTAGACCAATTATAGTTTAATTTTCAAATAATTGAAAAAATTATTATAGGAAACCTATGAGTTAGATATGGGTTCGTAAGAAATTAATCACTCATATTACTACACCCAAATAGGTATGGGTAGAAAAATCTATTTTTATTGGACTATTTTATAGAAAAGTTGATTAAAGAGTTCATGTAAAAGATTATGGTACTTGGACGGTGGGTGTTCAAGACACATGACATGAGACTATTCAGGATTAGAGAACTTAATAATAATTGATGGAGGAAATGTTAACTTTGGTTACAATTCCAAAGGGAATATTATTTTCCTTGGCCAAATCGGTAACTCTAACTAAGTTTTGATTTCCAAACAACTTTTTTTGATCGATTGAAATATAATATGCTTAGTATTTCACAACAATGTGATGATGAATTTCATGTTAAATTTAAAAATGATTCTTGCAATGTTTTCAATTCTAAAAATGAATTAGTTTTTTCTTTATTAAGAAATGAAAATGTTTACACTGTTAACATAGAATCTTTAGTTTCTCAAAATGGTTCATGTTTAAGTGAATTTTACAAATAATCATGGCTTTGGTATAAGAGACTAAGACACTGTAATACTCACTCCCTTATAAAGTAAACTAGAAAAATCTTATTAAAAGATCTACCCAAACTTGAGTTTCCAAATGATAAAGTGTATAATCCTTTTCAAAAAGGAAATCAACACAAAATTTTCTTCAAAGAAAAGAAAGAAGTGTCGACTTCTTGAACTAGTTCACATGGATTTTTTTGGGCCATCTAGAGTCTTTAGATTAAATGGGAAGCACTATGTTTATGTTCATATAGATGAATTTTCTAGATAAAACAGGACTTTATTTTTGGCTCAAAAAAGTTAATCCTGCTCTCATTTTACCAGATATTCCAAAACTATATAATATCTTACTGGACTTAGAATTAAATCCTTAAGAACTGATCATGGTAGTGAGTTTGAAAATGATGATTTTGAATCCTTTTCCTTGAAAAATGGCTATAGTCATAAATTCTCTGCCCTTAGAACACCTCAATAGAATGGAGTTGTATAAAAAAGAAATAGAACCCTACAAGAGATTTCTAGAACCATGCTTAGTGAATATGACCTACATATTTACTTTTGATTTGAAGCTATAAATATATCATGTTATATTATCAATAATGTGTTGGTTAGACCTATTATTAAAAGAACTCCATATGAGTTGTGAAACAATAGAAAAAAAAGTGTTAGATACTTCAAAGTTTTTGGTTGAAAAGTCTATATCCTTAATACTAAGGACAATCTTGACAAATTAGCATCCAAGAGTGATGAAGGAATTTTTTTAGGATATTAAATCTCTAGAAAAGATTATAGAGTGTTTAATAAAAGAACTTAATGTGTGGAAGAATCTGCCCATGTCAAATTTGATGAAACAGATACACATGATCCTAAAACCACTATAGAGAACCTGGAGGTTGATGTATCAAATAAAGATATTAATTAAAAATCTTCAAAAAATCCTGTAAAAGAATTTTTGAAAACATCTAGTTCTGGAAATTTTTTAGATTCAGGTCACAATGAACCTGACCCTTTTGAAGAACCTGAAATCACCAGTCCTTCTTTTTCTAGAGCTTTTAGAACTCCTAAGAACCATCTTTTAGATGCTGTTGTAGGAGACTTAGGCAAAGTAACTCAAAATAGTTCTTCTCATAGAAATCAGGTTGAACATGAAGTTTTCTTTTCAAAACATGAACCTAAAATAATTAATGATGTTATAAATGATGAATTTTGGTTGATGGCTATGCAAGAAGTACTTAATTAGTTTGAAAGGAAAAAATCTTGGAAAATTATTGATAAAACCAAAAACACATTCACCATAGGCACTAAATGGGTGTTTAGAAATATGGTAGATGAAGCTAGTAATATAGTTAGAAATAAGGCTAGATTTTTTGCACAAGTATATAGTCAAGAAGAAATAATTGACTATGAAGAGACCTTTGCACCAGTAGCTAGACTTGAAGACATCAGAATTCTTCTTGCTTATGCTGCACATCTGAATTTCAAACTATATCAAATGGATGTCAAAAGTTCATTTCTAAATAGGTATATACATGAGGATTTTTTTGTTGAGAAACCCCTTGGTTTTAGAAACCCTCATTTTCCAAACCACATTTTTAAATTATCAAAAATATTTATACGGTTTAAAACAATCTCCAAGAGCTTGGTAATATCGATTAAGTACTTTTCTTATATCCAAAACTTTTAGAAAAGGAATAGCTGATCCCACGCTTTTTATAAAACAAATTTCAAATGATGTTTTCGTAGTTAAAATCTATGTTGATGACATTATCTTTGGATATTCAAAAAATTATTTATGTGTTGAATTTTCTAAAATGATGCAAAATGAATTTGAAATGAGTTGAATGGGTGAACTCAAATTCATTCTTGGATTTCAAATCTTTCCAGATAATGATGGTATTATTTTAAATAAAAGGAAATATACTAGAGATATTCTAAATCATTTTGGACTGGATAACACTAAAATTAGTGACACTCTAATGATTAATACTTGTAAGTTGGATATTGATGAAGATGGAAAATCTATTGATCAAACCACATACAGAGGAATGATTGGAAGCTTACTATACTAAACTGCTTGCCGACCTGACAATATGTTTAGTGTGTTTATGTGTTCTTGTTTTCAAGAAAATCCTATGGAATCTCATTTAAATGATGTTAAAATAATTTTCAAATACCTCAAGCATACACCCAATCTAGGAGTGTTCTATCCCAAAGGACAATAATTTTAGTTAGTGAGTTCTTCTGATGCTGACTTTGGGGCTTGTAAGTTAGATAGAAAAAGCAGCTCTGGAATATGTCACTTTTTAGGCAAGTCACTAGTATCATGGTTTAGTAAGAAACAAATCTCTATTACATTATCTACTGTAGAAGTTGAATACATAACTGATGGAAGTTGTTGTGCACAAATTTTGTAGATGAAACACACATTACTAGATTATGGCTATCAATTCAGGCATGTACCTATAAATTGTGACAATTAAAGTGCTATTAAAATCTCAAGAAATCCCATTTAACACTCTAGGACAAAACATATTGATGTAATACATCACTACTTGAGAGATCATTATCAAAATGGTGACATCACTTTGGAATTCATTTGAACAGAATATCAGCTTGCAGATATATTCACCAAACCATTAAATTCTGAATGAATAGATTACATCGTACATGAATTGGGAATGATAAATCTTAAGTAGTAAGTATACTGTTCCACAGTTTATTGTTTCGGAAGTCACTATCTTAAGATTACTGTTTAACTCTAACAGTTTTATAGATTTACTATCTTAAGAGTTGATGTTTCATGTTTACGTTCTCACAGTTACTATTTCTTGGTTACTTTCTGGCAGTTACTATCTCAAACAATACGGTCTCACAATTTATAAATCACACTGTTACAGTCTCACCATGAATTCTTGTTACGATCTCACCATGAACGCTTGTTACTGTCTCACTGTGAAGGTTGATTATGGTCTCACCAAAAAGACGCTTTATTTTTTATTTATACATTATAACTCGTATCATAGTAATTAATTGTTTTATTCTTTTTAATTTTCTCCATCTTTAATCCCGCAACACTTGATATCCCTAAATGATAAAATAAAATAACTTTCACTCATTCTTTACTCAAGAACTCTTCTCTCAAACCGAAACTCCTATTTCAACCCTTCCTTCTCTCAAACCTTCGGTGAATGACCATGATGAAATGACCATCATCGTCAACTCCTAAGAAGCACATTTCAAAGAAGAAGTTGAAAATCATGCTGATGTTAGCACTCGAAGGCCCTTTGAATCCGAATCTGGTGAACAAAATAGTGGTGCTCGAATAGGAGATATGCCCTAAGTGGCTTCCATCAAGTAAGTCTTTGGGATTGAAAGTACTAACAGAGAAAGGGTGGATGGATTGGTTCACAAAGAAGGATAGGTCTATTTACCTGAAGTTAGTTGCACAGTTTTATCAGTATGTTCAATTCTCTTTTGATTCGAAAGATGTCTATATTGTGCAAAGTTGGATCAATGGACAGATTTGTACCTTTTCATTGAGGTTATGGGCTTCATGCCTTAGGATACCTCATGAGAGTATTTGTGAGGATTACTATAGAGCTCCTCCACCTCCAAGTGAGTTCTTTTTGTTAGAAAAATCATTGAGAAGTTTATCTAGAAATGAAACAAAGGGGAGAGCCATAGTTGCAGAGCTAGATGGTGAAACCAGGCTTCTGTTTAAGTTTTTTCAGAATTAGATTATCCCCAAAAGGTTATTTTTCTATACATAAGTATCAGAATGCATTTTTGATACATCTCATGAAAAATTGGCATAAGATCAACCTATGAAAGTATGTTATACACCATTTGTGTGAGTTGATAAAAATAACCTCCAAGTCAAACTCTCTATTCTATTCAAGGAATATGTTAGCTATGCTTCATGAAAAAGTATTGGTTGGACAAGACAAAGAATCCATTAAGGAAAATGAGTTTTTTCTTTCGAATGTTATAGTAAAGAGAATGCAAATTAGTTGGTATCCATGGAGAAAATCATTGGTGGAAGACAGTGACAGGGTTTATGAAACGTTTAATCTGGTGGAACACCTTTCAAGACCTAAAGATATTTCTAATACTGGTTTGGAAACAAAGGAACTTGTTGAGTATTCTGATGAGGAAGAAGAAGAAGAGGTTGTTATAGCTATGAGAGAGACTGTTCTGGTTGTGTAAAATAGTGAATCTTCTCCTGAAGTCTTATTTGAGAACGAAATGCATGTTCCTGAAGAATTTGTTGATCAGGCAGAACAAATTGCATCCAAAAAAGAATATGTTGATGTGGTAAGTGAAAAGGATGTTTTAGAAGAGAATATAAGAGAAGATCTTTCTGTTGTGCAAGAAACTGCTCTTGAAGAACACCCAGAAGAACAAGTTGTTCCTGAAGTTATTCCATCTACTGAAGAGAGAATGGATCAAGCCTTTTAGTTGGATAGAAAGAAAATGGGTGAGGAAATTTGGTATGAAATCATGGAAATAGATCAAAAATCAAAATCTCTTAGTCATAAGAAAGATACACCTATTGAGGGGGAGCATACCCCTAATATGGAATTTCTTAAAGTCCCTAATCTGATTGATCAAAGATCAGTGGATACATGGTATAAATTATGCATTTATTTTGATGTGACTAATTCCCAAGAAGTATCAGTTAAATGAATTGATCTATCTACTATATTTTATTTGAAACTGGCATATACTTCTGAAGATATCTCTGCCAAAGAACCTGAGCCATTCTGAGCTTCTATTCCTGAACCTTCATAGGAACCTCCAAACTTGGTGAATAAGGATGATCTGAAAGCATTTGTAGCTACCCTCTTAGCCGAAGTTGAAAAACTTATGAGTACCCAATAGGCTCATGTAACCAATTTATGCGAAAGAGTTGCAACCTTATTATTGAAAAATATCATATGGAAGATTCAGCCCAAGATTCTTCATGGGATTCAAGAAGCCGGAATTGAGAACAAACAGATCAGTGATGAAGTAAAAACTCTTAGAGGTATGGTTGAAGAAATGTAGAGAGTGATAACCTCAAGACCCGAAACAGTTTCTTATCCTATTGAGGATGTTGTAAGTCAGATTCCACAGGAAGTTTCTTCCCAAATTCAACCTAATACAACTTCTTTATCTAAGAAGGTAGCTGAAAGAAACAAGAAGATTGTTCATGAGATGTGTGAGCTTGTTATTGGTCTTAACAGGTTAATTAATGAGTATCATAGATGTATCTAGAATGATATAAATCAACTTAAATCCCTTATTTTGGATGTCACTGGTTCTCGTACTTCTTGAAAATCATTTAAACCTTCTTTAGATTGTGATCTACTCTAAACATTCGTCAAAGAAGAACTTCAATCTGTGCTCAGTGGCTTTGACAAGGAATCTCTATCTGAAGCTATCAAGAACAGTGACATAGTTCTTGATTTGTTGAGAATTTTTTCAAAGATTCCTAGTGATTATCAGCAAGAAATTTCCAAAAAGGTGGACTTCTACTTCAATTAGATCTTCTCGAAGAATGAAATTACCAACAACTTCATGTACCTTGGGGAGAATCTGAGGATTCCTCCATTCACTCAAGCGTTCAAAAATCAAGTCCAAAAGCTCAAAGATTTCAGTCATATGTTCGATATGTTTATGGAGAACAGGGATAACATTAATTAATCCATGCAGTGTGGTGGTGAGATCATTGCTGACTTCATCATGATTTTGAGGACATATCTTCATGTCCAGAGTACTGTAATTGTCGCTCATACAGCTGTACCCATGCGATCTGGTTTTCCTACATTCTCATCCTCTTCTCTTTCCTCTACATCTATGTCTGTCTCTTAGGCTCTGAGTCAGATCAATCTATTTGTTCTTGATCAACAGTTTTCTCAGTCTTCCACCATACCTACATTAGCCCCTTCGGTTTTTGAAGGACTCCCTTTACCTTTTCTGTCCACTGGTTCACTCCCTTCCTCCACTTCTACCTCTGCTCCTTTGGATTCTTCGTCTGATTATGCTGCTAAGGGAAAAGGGAAGAGAATCCAGTGCTGAAGAACAGTGACAAATATATTTTGATAGTGATGTTTTCTGTATTCTTGTTACTTACTATTTGTTATGGCACCTTTTATCCATATAATGCATTGTGCACTTTTATTGGCTATTTCCTATTTACTCTTTTTTATAATCCCAAAAGGGGGAGAAATATGTATTCTATATGCACTAAATGCACATTAAAGAAGAGACACGTTACCTAAGACTAAATCTCACTCTCACATGATTTTTGATCATCAAAAAGGGGGAAATTTTTGGACTCCTCATGTGTTAATCATGTTTTAATGATTAGAAATCCTATACATTTTTTAAAGCATGTTAATCCTATTTAATCTATCTAAAATCATGTTTATAGATGATTAGTTTCTTTATGCCTTAAATAATTATTTTAAACTATTTTGATTATAATGGAATTCTCTTAGGAATGATTAAGTTTAATTTAGTATATGAATATCACTATTTATGTCTGTGTATAGATATTTGGCTAAGTCTGTGAAAACGTGAGTCTGCCACCCATTGTGTTTTTCTGGAAAAGGACCCAGACACCGTGAACATCCAGACATCGTGACCAGACACCATGATTCTAACACCACATTTGTGCTACCGTTTTCTGATCTCTATGCAACTATGTCATCATAGCTGTCTAACTACTCTAATAAAAAGGAGACACGGTTTCAACCTATTTCATGGAGACACCATTTACAGACAGACTGTGACACCATTTCATAATCTGTTTTGTCATTTTTCAATTTAATTTCTAACAGTCATATTTGATGTTTTTAAATGCACTGAGAAAATTAATGTTTCTTTGTAGACAATTCACCTAACATTACAAGGTATGAGGTGTTGAAATATCCATCATGTCAGCTCCAACACATTAATTCTAAGAATAAAAATAACAGTGTGGTTAGAAGAAAAGTGTGTGACAAGCAAGAATAGTGATAACAGAAGAAAAAGTGTGTGTGCGATAAGGAAGTAGTATGAGCATTCATGAAACTCAACACTACTTTAGAACACCCAAAGAAAACTCAAATCCTAGAGTCGAGAACATTCCTGTACTATCTACTCCATGAAGAAAATGATCCAGATCTTACTAACTTATGATACTCTATTTTCCAAAAGAGGACTCAATTTCTGCATCTTCTTCATCCCAGAAGTCCAGAGCTACATACACTGACACACATAGCACTTACAACCTTATCTAATAATTAATTCTATGTTTTGTATTATTTGTTATCTTTCAATTAGTGTGTGTGTCTTTATAAAAACACTCATTGTAACCTGCATCAAACTGAAGGATACACGATATCCTTTCTCTTACAAATTATTACACTTGTGTATTCCCAAAGATAAGTGTGTAAGAGGTCCATGTGTGACCTGTCAGTTCATACCCACGAAGAACTGTGGAAGAGGTAATGTGACCTGGAGAGTATTGCGTACTGTTGTTAACCATGATCCAGGGTGGCGATCAAGTTTATTTATATAAACTTCTTGGTGGAAGGTGATCACCAAGTGGAGTCGATTAGGTCTCGGCTTGAGACTGAACCACTTTTTTTATATCTTCTCTGATTTTTATTTTAGTTTTTTCTATTTTATTGTTTAATTCAGAAATCACAAAATCAACTTTGATAGTTAATCATGGAAAGAAGTTATAATTTTTTTGACTTATTAGAATAACTTAAAAATTAATGTTAATAACTAATAATAAAATTTATAAGAATTTATCAATCTTTATAGAAGTTATTTAAATAGTTGAACATTCATAACTATATAAATTGGATTAACTGGGATGTATTTAAATTAATTATTGATTCTTTTTAAGAATAATTTTTAAACATAAATTTTTAATAGATAATTAATTCACCCCCCTCTTGAGTACTATACTTCGACCAACACAAATGATGTGTGATCGACTACACCCTCCATCGAGAAATTCCATCCTGTGCTGCAAAGGTTCCATTTTCACTGGTGAAGGAAAACCTGGTGCCATCCGTGTGGACACACCACAGTTTCACCCAATATAGTCAATCTGATGATGGACTGTGGATAACCAGTCCATACCCAAGATGACATCTTAAGGCCTCGATGCCGCTACTAAAAGATCCCGGCCAAAGCTCTCACCTCCTAGAGTAAGCTCACACTAGTGGAACCAATGTGTAATCGTTGAATCTTCCCACATAGGAGTCTCTCACCATAAGGATCGAGCCAACGGCTCTGTCAAAATCTCTGATCTCCAAACGAGGGTCGTGGAAATAAGAGAGTGACTCAAACCTGTGTCTATAAGTACTGCAACTTGGGTGGAATAGACACAGATTGTACCTCTAATCATCTCTGAATCACCGTGGTCGTAGGCCTCAGCTTCCTGGAGCGGATCTCATCCCTATCCTCCTGCTCCCTATGGTCAAGGTGGTCCACCTGGAGGTGGTGGTGGAAGAACCTAGAATCTCCATCCACCTCCTACTGCATGGCCAGCTCCTCTTCCACATCTTCCGCCCTGCAGACCTTCTCGCTTGAACATTTTCCTCTGCCTTAGCTGTCCCTCAACCGTTTGATGGTCGTCGGTATGGCGGGTCAGGCAGTCACAAGCCATGTGGCCATGCCCGCTGCACGAGTAGCACTACATGATCCTCAACTGTCCTCCTCTGTCCTGTGAGCGCATCACCACCAACCATGTATCCTGAGGTCTCCCACCATAAGGTCTGGCCCGCTTGGGCCCCTGTGTCATCTGTCTACTACCTACTGTGGATGACTCCACTACATGACATCTGGTGGTGGCTCTCACTGTCGGTGTCTGCTCAGCTAGGAAGCTCTCCACCAAAATTTCTCGCCCTATCACCCCATTCTACATAGGAATGCTGAGAGATACCGTCGATGCTCTGATCTCCCGTCGATGACCCAAATCAAAGGATCGGGCCCTGAAGAAAGGGTATCGTACAATGGCGGTGGAGTAGTGGGAGAGATAAGTGAACCTCCCTGAGTACTGGGCCATGGTCATGCTGCCCTACTGTAAGTGCAGCAACACCTATATATGTACTAAGCATAGATTCACTGGAAAAAACTCTAACTTGAGAAGGCCCTCAGAGTCCACATAGGTGAGGGTCACCTCGTCGTGTAACAGGAGTGTCAGACTCCACCATCTCCAAGCTGCTCCCTAGAAGAGACTGGCATCTAGGATCACAATCAGATTAGTCGGTGTCCCAACTAAGAAAAAAACTCTGACCACAATATCTAGCCAGTCCTCAGCCACTTGAAGGTCCATCTCGCCTCGAAACCTCAGAGTTCTCTACCGCTAAAACTTGTGAAACACGGTCAATCAGCGTGCACTGTCTACTAGTGGGGATGGTATAAACGGCTTCCCAATGGGTAGTGGTGCTACTAGTACATCACCCAAAGGTGCTAACACCATAAGAGGGCCCTGCACCAAGGCCGCATTTCTCAGTGGGCCGTCCTCATGTACTCTCTCAAGAATCTTGGCTATCTGTCTATGTGGAACCATCGTAAAATAAAATTGGTGTTCCATGTTCAAAAAGTTACACCTGGAGAGTTGACTCAAATAAATCATAAGAAAAGATTTTCAAAACACACGCAATTATTTTTTTCATGCACTGAGTTGAAAATCAGAATTCAGGGTCATGTTGTATGGATACGTTGGCCTCCGCAAAAACATTGGATTCTCCAAAATGAAAACCACACTATTAAATCTTAACACTATTACCATATAGAAAATATCAGAGTCATAGTTGTTTGGTATAAATGTCTCCTCTGATACCACTTTGTCACGACCCGTCCCTTAGGCCCGTGTCATGACTACCCCAAGCCCACTTTCCATAGGACATGGGATGGCGACTAGAAACGGAAAGGAATATCCCTAAAATGGGAAGGCATTACCTTTTTAACATATACAAAAACACAAATCCAAGAGCACAACAAGAGGAAATCACCAAGTAAACTACTGTAGTAAAAAGTGTGCTGAAAGTAAAGGGGTTGGAATACAAGCTCAAATAGAAAGTACAAGTACAACTAAAAGGGAAAAACATCTCTTGGATCATCCACTGAGGTTCCTACCTAAAGGGTAGGTACAACTCATGACCATTAGTCCTGCGTCCTGCCACATCAAATGGCCCACCTCTAAGCACCATCTAGTCCTGGCTCCCCCATCCTCGATCAATGATGTTCGTCATCTGCACAAGACACAACAAGGTGTGGGAAAAGATTGTGTAGGGGTCTATATAAAAATACCCAGTAGGGACCCCAAGACCCCCGAAGGTCTCCTAGAGTTCCACAATTGAAAACCCACTAAGAACAACCTCAATCACAAAGCACAAAGTAGTCATAAACTCTACATAGGTATATTCCCATACATATACCTAAGTTATTAAGATATACTCATCTTATACATGAGGGGGGGATTTCACAAAGGGTTACACCATGAAGGTAACACCAGTACGGTAAAAGTACCACACAGGTAACAGCATAAAGATAACACCATGAAGGTAAAAGTACCACACTGTTAACACCATGAATATATCACCATGGAGGTAAAACTACCACACATGTATCAACACGAAGATATCACCTAAAAGATAAAAGTACCACACAGGTATCACCATGAAGGTAAAAGATTCTGCTCACACCAGGTATTAGTGAAGTATAGAAGTACAAATGATTACTCACAAATATAGATCTTCTTATTCTATCAAGAGGCACTACTGCTAACCATACAGAGTCTGACCCACACATGATCGATAGGTAATAACCCCCTCAATGACCCACACAAGATCTGACCCTCCCAGAGTCGATAGCTACTAAACCCCGCAATGACCCACATAGGATCTGACCCACATAGGATCGGTATGTGCTGACCCACATAGGATCGCTGAGTGCTGAACCACACAGGGTCGGTATGTGCTGACCCACACAAGATCGTTGAACTTTGACCCACAGAGGATATGACCAACATAAGATTGGTGCTGACCCATACAGGATCGCTCTATAGTAACCTCCTTATAATCTATCTCAAACATTTGTCTCACTGTCAGCCACTGGATTATTTCTCATAGAATTCTTGATTCTGGGAGAACCACTCCTCAAGCCATCGGTAATACCTCAAATTCCATGAAGCTCCACAAAGAAGTATTCCAAAAGACTTCCATGTCGTAAGGGTTCCAACGTGATAGACGATGCGTCAATTGGATGCCCGGTCTGTGGTTTATAAGCGTCTTAGTTTTGAGGGCCCGGTTGGATTCATATTTGATCCATCCCGGACGTACTCCAATATTTTTCCAAAACTCAAGTAGATTATAACAAAAAGAATATGCTCCAAAAAGGGATACTAATTCCACTGTCGGCGTGTCGAATGGACACTCGATTCATTATTTACAAACATTTCTTTATTCAGGGATTGGTTGGGTCAGGACTTGGTCCGACTCGGTCAGGCCAGCCCAACGCAACGGGTCCTGGGGTCTATCTAACCCTGCTCATGTCCGAACCGCTAGGGTCACCCAATTCACTGGTTCTAGCCCATCAGGGTCGGCCTAGTTCGGTTTGCGGGCCCGGGTCGCCGTTGGCCCAACCCGTCGTGTGGGGCTCCGCCAACCTGCATTGGCCCATTGGGCCACAGGTCCAGACCAGCCCGATGGGCGGGTCTCGTTTGCTGGGTGGGTCTGGCCTGCATCTGGCCCAGTCCACCAAAAGGCAGACCAATCTTCCCAGCTGGCCCTATGGTTATGGGGTCGTTTCAGACAGTTGGTGGGGCACTGCCCCACCACAACTACCAATCGGCCGTTTCAGCCGACCGGGGGTCCGCCAACCTGGTGTGGTGCAAGTACTGCACTGTTATCCACCTACCGCGGCCTCCTCCAGAGGTGCGTGACAGCGCACCACTACGCCTTTTTTCATTGCTGGTCGGTGCCGGCCGCTGCTGCCCATCGTAGAAACATGTGGCAGCCCCCTTTTCTAGCAGTCTGTGATAGCACACCGCCACCTTCTTTCGTGGGTGGCTGAGCTGGCCGTCATCTCCCCCTGCCGAGGCTACAACCGCAAATTTCATTGCCAGTGGCGCACAATTTCGTGCCGCTATCTCCTCCGCGGCCGGTCATTGTTTGCCTCCACTGTCACCCACTGTCTCAGGATTCGTCCAACCATACATTTCTAGTGAAGGACGCGTCAACTTCCAACAAAAGGGCGGAGGGTCTAGGCCTTGTTCATTTGGCCCGCACCCTCTACGTTATCTCGATTTCCAGAGGGTGGTAAAAGATTTATCAACTCTTGAAATTAAACAAGAAAAAAATCCCTACCTCATGTTCGTTGGAGAACGCCCGTGATTGAGGAAGAATAGGTTTTTGTCATCCCCATAAAAAGCTGCCAACATTCCCGCATGAATGTCGTCCTACGGTTTAGAGTATGGTGTCACTCATCAACACTCGCTAGAGGCTACCTAATCCTCCATGTGTTGGGCATCATGACATTTTACCTGAGCTTCGTCGCTTGGTGAATCCATTCCAATACCTCCTATCAAGCTTCATATAAATAGGAGTGGGGAGGGTAATTAATGATTGTGGAATTTATGGGGTTTTATTTAATAATAACCATACTAAATTCCAATGACATTGTTACTTAGGATTTGAAGGGTCAAGCCATTTAATGGCTTGACACGTCACTGGTCCCAAACTATAAATTTTACATTGGAGAAAATGAAAGAAATAAATAAAATAACAATGTTATTTTTTTATTATTTTAAAAATTCCCAAAATGTAACTTTTTCTTTTTTCTTACTACGGTCAAAGTGAAGCCTCCCTTAAACGAATCCTAGCACATCGGATTCAACAGTGCCCTCATATTTTTAATCTGAGCACCAGTTAAAATGATATAAAAATCCTCCCGCGCATTTACAAGGCGTACAATAAAAAAGGTCAGAAATTTATTTTGGGTACACCGGGTCTCGGAATCATGTGCCGTGAAATTTCACAGACTCGTAATAATTCCATATGATTAAAAAAAATTACATTGAAAATCTGGGTCTTTATAGGTTTCTACACAAATGGTAGGTGATTCCAGGTGTAAGAAATTATTGATGAGTTAGCTTGATTGGTTTATTAATTTATCATGTTCATAATTTATTATGTGTGGTGCAAAAACCATTTATGGTAGCAATAGTAAAGAATTTAGTATTAAAGTTACATTCTTTGTTTGAAGTTGTATTTTTCAAATGTAACTCATGTGATATATCTTTTAGTAGTTTTCTAAAATGTTAAAGGGACTTATTAGCTATTTAAAGGGGATTTTGATTCTGGTTAGGTAATGTATTAGTGTCATGTGGACCTCAAAAGGGGGATTTTAATGGGTGTTATTTGTAAAATCTTGTTTTACTCCTTGAAAGTGTTTTATGAAAAGTTGTTTTTTCATGTGTATCTTTTGTGGTATTATTTGAAGTAAATTTATAGCACTTTTGAGTGTCTTAATAAATATTTAAAGGGATACCAATTCTATTTTGTAGTGGTGTTGGTGTGATTTTGGCCCTGATAGACGGTTTTGAAATGGGTTTTTTTCCTAAAAAACATGGTTATACCCCTTGGGTTTGTTTTATGAAAATTGAAAATGATTTAGAGAGTTAAAAAAAGTGGGAAAGTGATGTACATGTACTATTTTGGTGATTGTATTCACTTAAGATGTATTTTTAATGGTAAATATGTTATTTATGATGTAAAACATTTCTAAAATGTTTAATAAATTGCTGAAATGTTTTATCAAATTTAAAGAAAGGTGCAAAACATGTTTGTGGGATTTTTTGTGTGAGTATGATGTGAAAAATAAATTTTGCTTGTGAAAGGATTTTTATGTGACATGTATGTGGGTTGTTTGGTGAATGTGTGATGTGGAAGTGGTATTTTCACATGAAAATTATATTTCATGGCTTGTTGAATTTTTTTGAGCACAGGAGGGAAAACCGGTTATCTAGGTGGGTGGACATGTACTAGTATGCTAGTGATCCCGTGGGGTTTATCATCAATTTCACATAGAAAGTTTTACACTTAAAAAACTAACTAAAATATGATGATGATAATTATGGGGGACCACTAGGTATGGGTATTATCCCTACTAGTGGCTCATGTGCACGAGAACATATATTTTTATGGTTACTTTCACTGAGATACGAGGTACCTCGGACCCACAACAAGCTAGAACCTAGGGGTTATTTCTCATTTATTGTTCTCATTAGATGATGTATGACTACCATCTGCATAAATAATGTTTGTATGGAAAATTTAGTATCTTTGGTATTTTATTTAAAAGTGTAGATTCTTTAAAACATCCCACTTGAAAACTTTTTTTATTTAAATATGCTTCTTTTAGAAATTGTAACTAGGATTTCATGTTAATTAAAACTTATAATATTTTTGTCTTTAAATTTTTATAACATGTAATCTATCAGTGGTGGTATCCTAATGGAATTTTTATCACACCCTAATTACACTTTTGTGTGTAATTAGACATGGTTTTTTTTCCTCAGGTTTGGGTACAACTTTTGGGGAAATGGTTTTGGTTTTTAGTGGCCCATCATGATGCAGTGTTGTGGAGATGTCTTTAGAAATGTTCCTATTTCCATGTGGAGGTTCTTGGGATTTAAATTTTGGGTTTATTCATTTTTATAGTCATTGAGAATTATTTTAAGTCATGTAATTCAATTCTGAAATTTTGTAAAAGATGGTTTTGTTTGAAAAATCTTGATTTGTTATATTTGATTCGTTAGTTGTTTTATGTTTATAAAATGAGGTAAATCATTCCCAATTTTTATTATGTGATCCATGGAAACTTGTTCCCACCCTTTGGTGTTGGGAATTCCCTTTTATACTAGCCATGGGCCGGGTCGGGTGCCAGTTTTGAGGGTGAATGGATTCAGTTCGTGACAAAATGGTATCAGAGGAGGTTCAGGTTAACTATTTAGGTCATGTTATTTGGGGAACAGTTAGGATAGTCTGGAGCTAGGATTTTCGAGACTTGAAATTATGGTTATGGGTAGTGTACATGGCCAGCACACCTCATGAAGGGATTCAAGTCACCAGGAAAAGTTAAGATTCATCTGTGTCGTCTGGTTTTCTTGTTTGGTGATGATCACGAGAAACAAAAATATAGTTAGGATAATGGTCTCAGTGAGATCACAGGGCCTGGAAATCCATGTGGAGCTGGGGATATTTTGCTAGAAAACTATCCATGATAGTGAAGCAATTGACGTATGGCTGCCAACCATATATCTAATTCACCCACCAAAACTAGATTCCTATTATATTATATTGTGTTCTTTTGTTTTGAAATCTTGGAAGTTTGGTTTTAAAGCAAAAATGACTTGGTTTTAATAAGTGTAAAGTTTTTGTGAAATGATTTTCCAATAATGATGGAATGGTTCGATTTATGAAATGGTGGAATTTAATATTTAGAATTGTTTTGAAATGTAAAATTGAATGTTTACACCTCTTTTGAAGGAAGGAAATTATGTAAAAGTTGTTTTTGAAAAAGTGTTCCCAATAGATTTTTCTAACCTTTGAAAGGTTTTTTAATGGGATCAGATGTTTTGAAATTGATGTGAATGAATTTGATGTGAGTTTTTATTTGAATGGTCATGCCTTTCTGAAATGTTTTGTAAGCTGTAAATTGAGGATTTTGATTCCGTGGTTAGTGGTCTTGAGAAAAAGGAATTATTAGTTGACTGTTTTGGTTTTGAAAAGTGGACAGAAGTTTTGTTTTATCTTTTTGTATTTCCATGAGAAAACACATTCATGGAGTTATATAGGAATATGGACGGTTAATGTAATGGCTGGATGAGTTCCAGGATGGATATGAGGAGGGTGCCCAGTATGGAACAGAAACATCCATGTGTGAGGGCCATGGGGTACCATTGGTCGATGTGCTAACTACCGAACCATTTATTTTCAAAGAGATGATTTTAATAGAAAACATGACATGTTGATTACTTGTTTGGAATGGTTTGTATTATAAATTATAAATTTTTTTGATGTTGTTGGATGTTTTCATTCCAAGAACCCCTCTTGTTTGAACCGTGTTTTGGGTTTGTTCTTGGTCGGTAAGATGGGTTGAAGGGCTGGTTAGTGGTCTCTTCTGAGAAATGTTTTGGAAGCCTTTATGGTGGTTCCCCTCTTATTTTTGGTACTGGTTTGTGGGAAATTTTGACCAATTGACCATATTGGTTGGGTCCTTGGGTTCACTTTTGGGATAAGGTATTCCCACATTAAGGGTTAGTGCACAACTGAAGTGAAACCCAAGTTCTTTTGACATTTTAATATCCTCATGTTTATCAAATAAATAATATTTTCTCAACCTTTTTAGATTGAGTCTACAAAAATTCCTACCTTGGTTTTTTGGATCCTCTTATAGCGGGGAGTTCTTGTGGAAGGTTGAAAGAGACCTTAGTTTCTTAAGTTACCTGATTCATCGAAGGTGGAAGTTGTCTAGGGTTGTTAGTTTGGATGGTGTCTAAGAGGGAATCTGGGTCCTTAGTAGTCTCTTCGAAGTAGGGGTTCATGTTAAACCATAAGTATAGGAAATATGGCCTTGAAAGGCTGTTATGGATATATTATAGACTTGTGTGATGTCTGGGAATGTTGCATAAGGTCCCTCTCCATGAATTTTTTCTATCAGTTGTAATGGTCATATTCAGTTATGCCTTGTGATATCATGTTATCGTTTGACTATAACAGTGAGTATCATGCAATCTTATAAGATTATATATTATGTTGGTAGTATTTCTCCCTTGTAAAAACTTCAAAATCCTCTATTTTAGAGGAAGGTGTTTATATGTGTCCTTTCATTCTATTGATTCTCATCCGAAGAAACAAGGTGTGATGTGTGTGCATATTCTAATCCATTGTTTCAGTGAAATTTCTGATTATGGAAAGATGAGTTCGGAGTGGGTTAGGTCTTGGTAAAATTATCGTGGATTGCAGTGTTGTTTATTGTGGCACCGAAAGAACAATTTCTGTTTTGGGGGTTTCCAAAGCATAACTGTGAGGTGAAAGATACATCAATCATTTGAGCTCTAACCGTAGGTTTTATTGTGAAGTTGGCACGTAGTCATGGGAAATCACATGGTCATTTAAACCTGTATAAATAGTAATATCCTTAGTATGAAATATGGGGAAGATTTTAAACCGGTGGTGTCTTCATCTTGCTCTGTCTTTCCCGTTTGGTTGAAATAAGTGGAGGGCCTCGTGCCCATGTAATCTCACAATGTAATTTTTTTCCCATTTGGTTTCCATTGAGTATTTGGATTGTGATTGGGAATTTGGATAGACAGGTTGATAACATGGGTTGTGCACGATTAGTATTGATTGTGTGCTCAGAATCCATACATACAAAATGATCCCCACAGTTAGCGTATAGTTTCCCAAACAGTGTGGACTAACTGTTCTTCCATTCCGACTCTTAAAATTTTGGGGCCATTCTAAGTTGGCCCATACTAGTCAGTTTAGATGGTTGGTTATTATGGTGGGGAGACCGACTATGAGTTTCATTTATGTTCTTTTCGAAAAGTCATATGGAATTCTACCCCTTATACCTAGGAGTCCGTTCAGGCCTCCCCCAGTTGGTGTCCTGATTTTGTCTTAGGAAAAAATTAGGTTGTCTCTTATGGTGGGGAGACCATTTGTGTCTCCCATAATAGTAACTCAGATCTGTCCATGGTCTTGGCTTGGTGATTGGTAGACTTGTTCAGAGCTATCTAACTACCAACATCATCCTTGGGTAAACGTTGGGATTAGAGAGCACCCAATGAATTAATTAAATAGAGGTAGTGGTAAACATGTTCGATGTTGTTGCTCATTCGGGTAAATCTATAGTTTCTTGTTCATATTGTGTTTGAGGAGTTTTATTTTGGGATAAAGTCTTAATGTGTTTAATTGTTTTATGAAATTGGTGTATTTTTATGATGGTGAGAGTATTCCCTCCTTGAATGATCAACTGGATATATCTTATCTTTTTGGGGGAGGATGAAACATGGAAAAGGAGTACATCTTGGTTTATCATTTGGGTTTGGTTTTTTCTTTTGGTCTCTTTATGGCTTTCTAAGGGAGGAAATATTTATGGTGGGGATAATTTTAATATAAATTATTTATTTTAATGTTATTGTTCATTTATTTTCCATTATTTATTTTTAGTGGGGGTTTCCCATATATTTTTGGAGGAAATGGTGAGTTTTCAAGATTTGGGCCAAACCATGAGCTCATTTCCTGATTTCAAAATGAATTTTGTTTATTTTATAAATCTTTCTTTTTTCAACATTTTACACCAATTCCACTTCCCAATTGGCATCCCCTGTTATATTAATACCACAATATCTATTTGGACCTCATAGGAATCCATAATCATGATGGATTTGGGTTTTTTATTAATGTATTGGGCTAGCTGGAAAGCCCATTTCCTGCATTAATTTTTCTACTTATTTAATATCTCAATCAATTTTTATGGTTTTCTTGGAGATTAAATCTCTTACCTGATCCCACTTACCCAAGGTGCACCCCATGCTCTCTGAACCATCTTTGGAGCTCATTTTCATCGCAAATTAGGGTGAAACATCTCTGGATTTCCTAAATCTCCCAGATTTGAAGAGGTAAATTATTTCTTTCATAACTCGTTAATTTTTTAATATTTTCCCCCATTCGAGTTCCTAAATGACATCCTTAGACATATTAGAACCTCAATTTAATTTTTTTCTCTTTGTAAATTTATCTACTAGTGTATTTGGGTCGTTTTATTCAAGATTTCTTTAGGTAAGTGTTTCTCTCTTCATTTCCATCCTTCTCCTTAGGGGTTCTTCCAACATTCAGGAATTTCTAAATGTATAGATGTTAGGGTTCATACCTAGGGTTTTATTTGGTGTCATTTTGGTCAAATCTTGGGTTTTTAGGTTTCTTTTCACTTCCTTGTGGTGTGGCAGTGGTGCGTTTGATGTTTTTCGCCAATATTTTAGTGTTCTGACACAAAAGGTAGCAGATTCCATGTGTAAGAAATTATTGATCAGATAGATTTCTTGATATATCAATTTATCATGTTTCTAATCTATTTTGTGTGGTAAGGAAACCATTTTTGGTTACAATAGTAAAGAATTTACTGTTAAAGTTAAATTTTTGTTTAAAGTTGTGTATTTTCCAAATGTAACTCATGTGATATATCTTGTGGTAGTTTTATAAAATGTGAAAGGGATTTATTACATTTTGAAAGGGGATTCCAGTTCTAGTTTGGTAATGTTTTAGTTTCATGGGAGCCTCAAAAGGGGTTTTTTAATAGGTGTTATGTGTAAAACCTTATTTTACTCCTTGAAAGTGTTTTATGAAAATGTGTGTTTTTCATGTGTATCTTTTGTGGTATTATTTGAAGTAATTTTATAGCACTTGATATTGGTTTAATAAATGTTTAAAGGACTGAAAAATATGTTTCGGAGAGGTTTTAGTGTGATTTTGGCCTTGAGAGAGGATTTTGAAATGGTGTTTTTGTGAAAAACATGGTTATACCCCTTGGGGTTGTATTAGGAAAATTGAAAATGATTTAACAAGTTAAACAAAGTGGGAAAGTGATGTAAATGTACTTTTTTGATGATTGTATTCACTTAATATATATTTTTGAAAGGTAAAGAGGTGATTTATTTTGTGAAACATTTTTAGAATGTTTAATAAATTTTTAAAATGTTATATCAAATTGCCAGAAAGGTGTAAAACACTATTGTTGGCTGTTCTGTGTGAGTATGATGTGAAAAATGAATTTTTCTTGTGAAGTGAGTTTTATGTGATATGTATGTGAAATGTTTGGTGAATTTGTGATGTGGAAGTGTAATTTTCATGGGAAAATTATATTTCATGGCTTGTTAAACTTTTTTGAGCACAAGATGGAATCTCAGGTATTTAGGTGGGTGGATGTGTACTAGTATTCTAGTGATCTCATGGGATTTGTCCTCAGTTTCACGTAGAAAGTTTGACACTGATAACACTAACTAAAATATGATGATGATGATGATGGGGGACCACTATTTTATTGGAATGATCCCAACTAATGGCTTTTGTGCATGAGAATAGATATTGTGATGGTTACTTTCATTGAGATACGAGGTACCTAGGACCCGCAGTGAGCTAGTGCCTGGGGGTTATTTCCCACTGCTTATGCTCTTTAAATGATTTATGCTTACCTTTGGCATAAATTATGTCTGGATGAAAAATTCAGTAGCTTTGGTATTCTATTTTAAATTGTAAATTCTTTAAAATATCCCACTTGAAAACTATTTTTATTTAAATTTACATCTTTTAGAAATTGTAACTAGCATTTAATGTTCACGAAAACTTGCATGATTTTTGTCATTAAATGTTTATCATATGGAATCTCTTAGTGGTGGTATCCTATTGGGTTTTGGATAAAACCCTACTTAGACCTTTAGGTGTAAGTATACTTTGTTATTTTTTTCTGCTTGGTTGGGTGCAACTTTTGTGCCAATGGTTCAAATTTTTAGCGGTCCATCATGATGCGGTGTTGTGGAGATGTATTGAGGGTGGTGCCTCTTACCATGTGGAGGTTATTGGGCGGTCCATTTTGGGTATGTTCATTTGTTATATTATTTGAGAATTGTTTTAAGTAATGTAATTCAATTCTGAATTTTCTTAAAATATGGTTTTGTTTTAAAAATCTAGAATTTTTTATGGGATTGTTTAGTTGTTTTATGTTTGTAAACTCAGGTAAATAATTCCCCAATTTTATTATGTAATACCCGTGAACTTGTGCTAGCTCGTGGGGATTGGTAATGCCCTTCGAGACATACCACCGGCTGGGGTAGGTGCCGATTTTGAGGGTGACCAGATTCATTTTGTGACAATTATTTTTAATTAAAATATATTTCTAAATATTCATGGAATTTTTATTTATAATATTATCAAAAGGAAAAGGATTTATTTTATTAAAAGTATGAAAAGAATTCGGAAAGTGATGTATAACTTCGTTTTTATAAAAAATTATATTTATTATAATTTTACTGTTTTTTATATATAAATTTCTATTTGTAAATGGATTATTTTTACTGTAAAACCCTCATTTTTAATGAATTTTTGGTATTCATTCATCCATTGTCGATTCATGGTTTTATGGTCATTAAATTTCTCATGATCACATTCCCTATCACTCTCCATCATTTCATGGGACATTGTTTTCTATTCCATTTACATATTTTAAGAATAATTGATTGATATGGTATGATTTACACTATATTCATATTTTCTTGACCATATACCATTTATATATATGGCATCTATTGAAAGAAGTTTATAAAGAATTTTATTTCATTGAAAGGAGAAATATTATTATTCTTGATTTAATACATATAAATAATGATTTTTATGGAATTTTGGGAATGAATTGTAATTATAACTCAATATAGGAATAATTCATAGGGATAACATGTGATCGGTGGGGCATAGTTATAGATAGCACCTTGATGCATCGACAATTATCAAGAGACACAATAGTATGAATTCCATAATATATTGGTATATTTTTCATACCTACCCACTTATAAATAATGTATCAGTCGAGGTCTTGACTATATGATTCATGATATATTGTCTAATTCCTTCATGGTATGATCTTCAATGTCCATATTTATGCATTTCATTCATTGAGAATTTAGTTTCTAGTATCCATTTGATTGATGTGTTTATATTATACATGGATGTACATTTAACTCATGCTTTTGATTGAATGAATTTTTATTATACACTCTATAATATTTATTATTCATTATTTAATCATGATAACATCCATTATACATATCCCTAACTGATTATCTGATCTCACCCATTATTTTTTTTACTTTCCCCAAGATATGAATAAATATATTTTGAATGATTTCAAGGATTCCAAAATATTCTGTATGATATGTTTTTTTATTTACACTATAGAATGGGAAATATATATATGTCTAATTTATAAGGCTTCTAAACTGATTGATCCTGTGTTGAGTGATCCCTTGTATCTTAGACAAATTTAATAAATTAAACCTCAGATCTGGGTCACTAGAGTTGAGATCATTATAATAAATCATCACAAATAGTTATATTTTATTGACATTGCCAAACATTTAACAATGATTCATATAAAATTGTTACCAATTTATTTCATTGGTTTTTTTTTGATAAAATACCTAATATTAATATCTCACTTTCATATTGAAACATATATTGGTTTCATCATTCACCTTTGTATATTTTACTCAGATTTTCTGTGTTGACATACTATACATTAAAATTTCATTCTTATTTTATTTTATAGATAATCCATTGTACTAACTATTTTTAAACACTACCCACCTTTATATATAATCACCCATATCCCACTTTATATTTACCTAATTCTAATTCCCTAAAAAATCCATGTATATCTTTTTTCTCCTATAATGTACATATATGTTCAAGTTCTAAGATTCATCTAAAAACTATTTAACTAACTCTAGGATGGAAAAAACCCATAATATTATTCAAATTTCAATATTCATGCCTAATTGGAATTATAATCAAGAACATTCCATCTTGAATGACTTGAAATTTCTTTTTCAACCCACCATTATATCGATACTTCCTCATAAAATTCTCAAGTAATCATCTATGAAAAAAAATGTGAGAAAGATATTATGCCACACGTAACTTATAATTATAATGTATAACTTTAATAGATCATTGAAGAATATATCATGTTGGATTATCATTTAAAATAGGAAACCATTATTCTATCAAGTCATGGAATCATACACACTATTCACTATCCAAGGACGATAATGCACTACTGGAAATGAAGGTTATACCAACGGTTTTCCAAACCGTAGGGTAGTATGCCATGAGGAAATCCCTATACCAACAGTTTGATCTAAACCATTGGTATATCCCACTATATGTATTGATTTACCAATGGTTATAGGCTAACTGTTGGTATATGTTTTTATAAAAATTTTACCAATGGTTTCAAGAAACTGTTGGTATATATTGAAGACTAAACACTATACCAACAGTTTTAAAACCGTTGGGATAGTTTTTAAATTTCTCTCAAAGTATACCAACGATTTAAAATCGATGGTATTGTGTTTTTCCAGAACTATTACATAGCAGCCCCTCCAGTATCCCCTCCAGTATACACCTGCATAAAAAATAGCACAAAAACCACATACAAACAGAATTAAAATAACACAAAAAGACATAAAATAGCACACACAAAAGCACATAAAACCATCAAACTTTTCCAACCATGTCATGTACTAAAATTACCTATTTCAATCTTCATATGACAAAAATAATCTAGTAGAGTTAATAACAGTTTCAATAACTTAAACATTATTTACACCCATTTCAATCTTTATATGACAACCACTCTTCTAGTAGTAATTCACCTCACCCCTGCACAACCCCCCCCCCAACCAGCATAATCCCCACCTCTCCATCAAATTCTAATAGGAAGAATAGTCTGAGAAATACTTATTAGAGTTGAATAAGAGTTTGAAATTGGCTCAAATACCATTTTTTATGATCCTAGATTTGGGTATGTAATGATTTGTGATGCATTTTGCATTGAACTTGTTTTTTTATAATATATGGTGAAAATGTATTTTTTAGGAGTCTCGTCACTTATGACCCAATGAGTGAAACTACCCAACTCATGAAAAAGAGTTTGTGACTATCCTTGATGAATGTAAATTTCAGTTGTGGTATTCAATTAAAATGAAGTCCTTTCGAAACAAAATAGAGACACTTTGATTGGTGCCAGCTACACCGCACCTCAGATTGTGGTGGGGTTGACTCTTACATGTCACAAATGACCCATGTATCATTTTTCTAAAGTATCAACACAATCCGAATGCATTGGGTCGGTTTTCTGTATGCCGATTGTTTTTACTTAAAAGAGTATCAATTTTAAACAAAAGAAAAACACTTTGAGTGGTATCGGCCACACCGTGCCTCAGATTAAGGCAGGGTTGACTCGTACCCATAAAAAATGACCCATGGATCATTTTCCTAAAGTATCAATCAAATCCTAATGCGTTTGGTCAGTTTTCCATATGTTAGTTATTGTTTTCACTTAAAATGTTGTCTATTTCAAAGAAAAGTGATACACTTTGATTGGTGTCGGCCACACCACACCTTAGATTGAGTCTGGGTTGACTAAAACATGTCAAAAATGATCCATGGATCGTTTTACAAAAGTTTCAACAGAATCCAAATGCATTTGGTCAGTTTTCCATATCTTAGTTGTTGTTTTCACTTAAAATGATGTCCATTTTAAACAAAAGAGATACATTTTGAGTGGTTTCAGCCACACCGCACCTTAGATTGAGGCGAGGTTGTCTCGTAAACGTCAAAAATGATCCATAGATCGTTTTCCTAAAGTATCAACAAAATCTGAATGCGTTTGGTCAGTTTTAAGTATGCCAATAGTTGTTTTGACTTAAAATAATGTCCATTTCAAATAAAAGTGATACAATTTGAGTGGTCTTGGCCACACCAACCCTCGGATTAAGGCGGGGTTGACTATTACACATCACATATAAACCATGCATCGTTTTTCGAAAGTTTCAACAGAATTTGAATGCCTTTGGTTGGTTTTCCGTATGTCAGTTGTTGTATTCACTTAAAATGATGTCCTTTTGAAACAAAAGAGAGACACTTTGAGTGGTTCCGGCCAAACCAGTCCTTGGATAGAAGTGGGGTTGACTCGTAAACATCACAAATGACCCATGGATCGTTTTCCAAAAGTATCAACACAATCCGAATGTGTTTGGTTGGTTTTCTGTATGCCAGTTGTTTTTACTTAAAAGAGTATCCATTTTAAACAAAAGAAAGACACTTTGAATGGTATTGGCCACACTGTGACTCAGATTAAGGTAGGGTTGACTTGTACACATAAAAAATGACCCATGGATCCTTGTCCTAAATTATCAACAGAATCTGAATGCGTTTGGTTGGGTTTCTATATGCCAGTTGTTGTTTTCACTTAAAATGTTGTCAATTTCAAAGAAAAGTGAGACACTTTGAGTGGTGTCGGGCACACCACGCCTCAAATTGAGGCAAGATTTACTCTTACACATCAGAAATGACCAATGGATCATTGTGTTGAAGTATCAACACAATCCGAATACATTTGATCGGTTTTCCGTATGCTAGTTGTTGTTTTAACTTAAAATGTCGTCCATTTCAAATAAAAGTGAGACACTTTGAGTGGTACCAGCAACCCCGTTCCTCAAATTGTGGCGGGGTTGACTCATACACATAAAAAATTACCCATGGATCGTTTTTTTGAAGTATTAATGCAATCAGAAAGTGTTTGGTCAGTTTTCTGTATGCCAGTTGTTGTTTTCACTTAAAATCTTGTCCATCTCAAATAAAAGTGAGACACTTCGGGTGATACCGGACACACCGTGCCACAAATTGAGACTAGGATGACTCGTAGACATCACATATGACCCATGAATATTTTTCCTAAAGTTTCAAAAGAATCCGAATGCCTTTTCTCGGTTTTATGTATGTCAGTTGTTGTATTCATTTAAAATGATGTCCTTTTGAAACAAAAGAGACACACTTTGAGTGGTACCGGCCACAACACACCTCATATTGAGGTAAGGTTGACTCTTACACATAAAAAATGACCCATGGATCATTTTCCTGATGTTTCAACAGAATCTGAATGACTTTGGTTAGTTTTCTATATGTCTGTTCTTGTATTCACTTAAAATGATATCCTTTTGAAACAAAAGAGAGACACTTTGGGTGGTGCCAACCACACCACGCCTCAGATTTAGGTAGGGTTGACTCATACATGTCACCAATGACCCATGGATCTTTTTCCTAAAGTATCAACACAATCTAAATGAGTTTGGTTGGTTTTCTGTATGCCAGTTATTTTTACTTAAAAGAGTATCAATTTAAAAAAAAAGACACTTTGAGTGGTACAGGCCACACTGTGACTCAGATTGATGCGAGGTTGACTCGTGCACATAAAAAATGACTCATGTATCCTTTTACTAAAGTATCAAAATAATAAAAATGCGTTTGGTCAGTTTTTTGTATGCCAGTTGTTGTTTTCACACAAAATGCTGTCCATTTCAATGAAAAGTGGGAAACTTTGAGTGGTGCCGGCCACACCACACCTCATATTGAGGAGAGGTTGACTCTAACACATCAAAAATGACCCATGTATTATTGTTTTGAAGTATCAACACAATCTGAATGAGTTTGGTTGTTTTTTCATATTCCAGTTGTTGTTTTCACTTAAAATGTTGTCCATTTCAAATAACAGTGAGACACTTTGAGTGGTACCGGCCACACCGTGCCTTGGATTGTGGGGGGGGGGGGGGGTTGACTCGTACACGTAAAAAATTACCCATGGATCGTTTTACTAAAGTATCAACACAATCCGAATGCATTTGGTCAGTTTTCCCTATGCCGGTTGTTGTTTTCACTTAAAATGTTGTCCATTTCGAAGAAAATTGGGACACTTTGAGTGGTGTCGACCACACTGCACCTCAGATTGAGGCGGGGTTGACAAATACATGCTGAAAATTACACATGGATTGTTTTCCTAAAGTTTCAACAGAATCCGAATGTGTTTGGTTATTTTTTCTGTTTGTCAGTTGTTGTTTTCACTTAAAATGATGTCCATTTTAAAGAAAAGAGAGTCAATTTGAGTGGTTTCGGCCACACCGCACCTTAGATTATGGTGGGGTTGACTCGTACACATCAAATATGACCCATGGATCATTTTTCTAAAGTATCAACACAATACTAAAGCATCTGGTTGGTTTTAAGTATTCCATTTGTTGTTTTCACTTAAAATCCTGTCCATTTCAAATAAAAGTGAGACAGTTTGAGTGGTGCCGGCCACACTGGCCCTCATATTGAGGAAGAGATGACTTATAAATGTCACAAATGTCCCATGTATCATTTTTCTAATGTTTAAATAGAATCCAAATTCCAAGGTCTGTTTTCTGTATGTTAGTTGTTGTATTCACTTAAAATGATGTCCTTTTGGAACAAAAGAGAGACTCTTTGAGTGGTGCTGGCCACACTGCACCTCGAATTGAGGCGGGTTTGACTCTTACACATCAAAAATGACCCATGTATAGTTTTACTAATGTAAAAAGATAATATGAATTCATTTGGTTCGTTTTCCATATGCTAGTTGTTTTTACGTAAAGGAGTATCCATTTTAAACAAAAGAAAGACACTTTGAGTGGTATCGGCCAAACCGTGCCTCAGACTGAGGCAGGGTTGACTAGTAAATGTAAAAATTGACCCATGGATCCTTTTCCTAAATTATCAATATAATACTAATGCATTTGGTCGGTTTTCTGTATGTCAGTCGTTGTTGTCACTTAAAATGGAGTCCATTTCAAAGAAAAGTGAGACACTTTGAGTGGTTCCAGCCACAACATGCATTGTATTGAGGCGATGTTGACTCTTACACATCAAAAATGACCCATGGATCGTTTTTTTAAAGTATCAACACAATCCGAATGCGTTTGGTCAGTTTTCCGTATTCTAGTTGTTGTTTTCACCTAAAATGTTGTCCATTTCAAATAAAAGTGAGACACTTTAAGTGGTATCGACCACACCATGCCTTGGATTGTGGCGGGGTTGAATAGTACACATCACAAATGACCCATGTATCATTTTACTAAAGTATCGATACAATCTGAATGTGTTTGGTTAGTTTTCCATATGCATGTTTTTGTTTTCACTTAAAATGTTATCCATTTCAAAAAAAAGTGAGACACTTTCAGTGGTACCGTCCACATCGTGTCTCATATTGAGGCGGGGTTGACTTGTACATGTCGAAAATGAACCATGTTTCATTTTACTAAAGTTTCAACAGAATCTAAATGTGTTTGGTTGGTTTTCTGTATGTTAGTTGTTGTTTTCACTTAAAATGATGTCCATTTTAAACAAAAGAGAGACATTTTGAGTGGTGTCGGCCACACCGTGCCTCATATTGAAGAAAATTTGAATAGTACACATCAAAAAGGACCCATGGATCATTTTCATAAAGTATCAACATAATAGAAATGTGTTTGGTTGTTTTTAAGTATGCCAGTTGTTGTTTTCACTTAAAATCCTGTCCATTTAAAATAAAAGTGAGACAGTTTGAGTGGTTCTGGACACACCATCCCTCTGATTGAGGTGGGGTTGACTCGTACACATCACATATGACCCATGGATTGTTTTCCTAATGTTTCAACAGAATCTGAATGCCTTTGGTCAGTTTTCGGTATGTTAGTTGTTGTATTAACTTAAAATGATGTCTTTTTAAACAAAAGAGAGACACTTTGAGTGGTGCCGGCCATACCTCACCTCAGATAGAGGAGAGATTGACTTTTACACATCACAAATGACCCATGGATTATTTTGCTAAAGTATCAACACAATACGAATGTGTTTGGTTGGTTTTCCATATGCCAATTGTTTCTACTTAAAAGAGTATCAATTTTAAACAAAAGAAAGACATTTTGAGTGGTGTCGGCCACACCGTGCCTCAGATTGAGGCGAGGTTGACTCATACACATCCAAAATTACCCATGGATCCTTGTTCTAAAGTATCAATAGAATCCGAATGCGTTTGGTTGGTTTTCCGTATGGCAGTTGTTGTTTTCACTTAAAATGTTGTCTATTTCAAAGAAAAGTGAGACACTTTGTGTGGTGCCGACCACACTGTGCCTCAGATTGAGGAGGAGTTGACTCGTATACATCATTTGGGTGTTTTGAGTGCTGTCACATTCGGATTGAAGATCCGGGTGAGTCTAATCCTTTCCTTGATTCCACTTTTTGATTAGGGTTTTCACTCTTCTCTCATCTTCTTCCGAAGCTCTAAAACCCTATTTTCCATTGGGATTTAGGGAGAATCATGAAGAGAGATTAGATTGGGATCCGGGGTCCAGGGAGCAGGGTTGGGGGGCTGTCCGGGGGGCTATCCGGGGGGCTATCCGGGGTCCAGGGAGGATGGTTGGGGGGCTATCCGGGGGGCTGTCCGGGGTCTAGGGAGGAGGGTGGGGGGTGGGCTGTCTAGGGAGCTCTCTGGGGTCCAGGGAGGAGGGTGGGGGCTGTTCGGGGTCCAGGGAGGAGGGTGGGTAATGTATCTTAAACTCTATCCAGGTATCATACATCGAATTCTGACAGGACTACAAACTACCGTAGGGTGTCATCCTGGAGAAGGGCCAAATCACGGTATTACCGTGGCGTGACCACGGCGTAACCGTGGCGTGACCGCAACATGACCGTGGCATGACCACAGCGTGACCGTGGCGTGACCGTGATATGACCGCAACATGACCACAACATGACCACGAAGTGATCATGGTGTGACCACAACATAAACGCGGTGTGACCGCGATGTGTTGTCCAGGTCCAGTGACATCTACAGGGTAGCATCTTCCAGCCAGGATTCCAAATAAATACTATGTAGTTGTCCTTCACATTATAAAAATTGATCTTATGTTATAAAAAATAGACTCTTGATTCATGATTGTGGTATTATAATGATATTTATTTTATATTATTAGTTTTTAAACGTGGTACTAGGTAGTTGAAACTACTGATTGAGAGTCAAATTATCACACCCTAAACTATCACTGTGAGTTTTCGCAGACAACACACCTCCGTTGGAGGGGTTTTATTATAAAAACAAGACTTTATTTATCAAATGAAACAATTATATTAAAGAAAACTTATTCAATATATGAAAATCAATATAATTATGCAGAATTAAGGAAGAATATAAATTAAATTTAAATCATTCTTAAATTAAAGAGGCTACGAGGGGGACTCTACCTCAAGGGGTGTCTCCCATGGGAGTCTTGTGGTGTGTAGTGTCTATCTATGATTTTTGTGGTGCTTCCGTATTGTGGGAAATTTGTATTGCTTGGTCAGTTTAATAAATAAATTAGTCAATTAGAAAATACACCCATAGTCAATAAAGATATACCCACTTTTGATAGAGAATACCATCCAAATAACCAACTCGGAAATCTGAGACCAACATTTTACTTTACCAATTCCAATTACATAATATATGCCGCACCATCTTATGTTTTATGAACCAATAAATTAAAGGGAAAGAAAATCCCCACAATAACCTATAAAATCTCATATAACATCACTCACCTCCAAACCATTATTACATCATTTGGCTTCCATATTAGGTAAAAAATAAAGAGTTATAATGAATTAAAAAATATCCATACTAGAGTGAAAAACCATGTTAAAAAATAAAGAGTTATACAGAATTAAAAAATGTAATGGATCAATATTATCTGGATCACCATAACCATCACCACTATCATCATAAGCCTCATCCTTACCTCCATATATGTCCTCTTCTTCATCCACGTCATCATCCCCATGCTCATCCTTGGCCCCATCCTCTCCCTCGGCCCCATCCTCACCCTCGACCCCATCCTCATCCTCATTCTCATCCTCATCCTCATGCTCATCCTCTTCAGCATCCTCATCATCACTAGGAACGTCATCATCTCTACCTCCACAAGAAATGGTGCCTGGTTCATTTTATAATGAACCCATCGATGACATATATGTGTGATAAGATACACTGGCCTCTGGTGGAAGTGATGAAGATAAAGCTTTAATCAGGTTCATAAATTCTTTCTCCCTCATTTGAACATGTTCTTCCAACTCTATGACCCTTTTATCAAACTTTCTTGCATGCTACTTGACCTCTTCCAACTCGGTGGTACTAGAATGGGTACCTGGAGAGGGCCAATACCTCATCAAGAATATATTCTTACCTAGTCGGCAGCGTTATTGACCAGAGTGATCATCTCCCAAAACCTGATATAAATGATGGTGTAGCCATAAATTGTCAGGATCCTGGGAATAAAGGGACTCTAAATCAACCTTTAAAAAATATTAATAGATTATTAAATTTCAAAATAGATATTAAAATTTGAAATAATCAAATTAAAACTTACAATCTTTTCTTGTGTCGGTTCATTAAACGCAGTTCCATCTTTTTTCCTTCAACTCCAGAAAAACTATTTTGCTCGTGGGATACATCCTTCAATATTCAATTTGTTCTTCTATAATGACATTGAAATAGTATAAAGTGCAATTATAATCATATATTCAATATTCAATATATCACAGAATTTATGTAGGAAATAATAAAAAGGATAAGTCCTACAGAAAAATTATAAACAAATATATCATATCAGCTGCCTCTCATGATCTGACATAGTAGTGTGCCCCAAAGTGTGGATTTAATTCTTTGAATCAATGTTTTTTTGTTTTTTTTCATAAGATTCTTAAATAATGTTTGATAATAAATTAGATAATATTAATTCAAAATATGAAAACTTCCATTTAAATACCTCAAATGGAATTAATACCTTAAATTTGGCAGTCACCCAACGGGTAATAATTTGGAGATATTGATCTATTGGGAAGTCATCCATGATAGGTAATATCTCCAACTCCGTTCCCACTCTATCACACCATCCAACATACAGCTCACACTTATAAGCTCTCCAAATCTCTCCTACCTACTTTAAACGCGCTGGTCGTGCACCTTCGCCATCAGGGAAGTTAAAACGAAGATGACACCCAATAGATTAATTCATATAAATACAAAAAAAAAAATACATTAAATCCAATAGATTTTTTACCAATATTTGTGCCCACGCATTAGCCTTGACATCGTGTGGAAGATGTCTCAACGAGAGAGGGATGACTGGAATAATGTCGGAGTATTTGGCTAGTATCGCTAAAAACCCCCAACATTCCTACCTAGATTTATCAATCATATATCCATCATCATTGTATTCAACCATCAAATATGTCTGGTGGTTCCATACCACACACAAGTAAGTACACCCCCTCCCCCTCCTCTTATTAGTAGATGAATCTTTTATTAAATAAAAATAATACCAGTACAAGTTATAATAAAAATAAATTCTGGTATAAAAATTTGTTAGAGTTATATAAATATACCTATGGTAGTCAGAACAATGGGCGTCACTGGATGTGCAGAAGCTGAAGGAATATCTTGTACAGGTGGAGTGTCCCTCAATGTACACTCTTTATCCACATACTTTGTCGGAGCAGGAGTTGAAGAAGGTGGAATATAATAGCTCAGAGATAATGAACCCGAAGAAAAAGATGATGGGATAGAAGTATGGCCAAATGGTAGTGTAAGAATCAATGGCCTAAATATCCCATGTGTCCCTAAAGACACACCCGGATCAAAATGGGGCGTATAAGATACATCTGTGGTGGGGGTATTGTCTAATCAGGTATGACCATTGGATCATCTAACTCTCGCACCCCGATCCCTCATACCACCAGCCTCAGTACTGGGACCACTAGATGATTGTCTAACTCTAACACCCCCCTCCTACCACCAGCCTCTATACTGGGAGAAATATCATTCTCTATTTCGAATATCTCTCGTCTAGGGGGTGGATCCTGAAAAAAAGTTTAACACAAAAGTAAAAACATGATATTATAAGTTATTTAAATATATATATTTGAAATAAAATACTCACAATAGGGATGAGTGGAGGAACGCCCATCTGTGTCATAAGAAGATTATTTTCTGTCATCTTTTTCCGCTGCCTCACTTCAATGGGTGTCATTTCTTGCAATGAAAACAAATATGGAAGTAATTAAGAACAAATAACTAATGTGTAACCCAAAAAACAAAATATAGAAAAACAATTATGATAATAAAAACATAACAAAACAGAAGATTTATGGTGGTTTGAAGGTAAGTACTAGGATACATACTCTGAATGATGCAGGTGAGAACACGATTGTATGATTCTATATATTTCCCACCACAACTTTGGGTTCACAATCGACTCTGACGATTGAGCTATTGGAGTCATCATAAGTAATAAATTGATTACTTCTAATTGCTGTAGGGATAGTGTCAACTTCATCATCACCATCATCAAAAACATGTCGGGGATTTACTTCAATGATTACACTGAATTTAGGATGATGATGATCTTTGACATAAAAAACTTGTTTCACCATTGATGTCAATACATATGGTTCATTAGTGGAAAGAGTGTGAGTCATGTCAATGACTCAAAATCCAAAATCATAAATAAAGGTGCCTTTCCTTTTCATTGAATCAAAACATTGACATTTCTTCATCGTGACTCAACCATGCGAGTAATAATCCAAAATTATTATCTTCTCCACAACTCCATAATAAGCTACATTTTTTTAACAAGGTCTATTATCTGATGAACTAGCATAACAATCTATTGTGGAAGTTACCATAACACCATCATGATGTGTTCTCATGTTTCTTGCTCGTTCAGGGATAATAAATTTGTATCCATTGATCACAAGTGATTTACAAGCATGAACCTTGGTATTAAGAGAAAAAGCCAATGCTCCTATTTCCTTAGAAACAGGGTCTGCAGGAAAACTTGATACCTGAAATTTAAGCAAATAGTTAACTAAATTAAATATAATTTTTATTTAGTTATTACAGAAATATTTTTACCTTTAATTTCAACCAAGAAGAGAACCCTTTTCTATGCAAAGTCTCTTTCCTTCTCAAAGATAAAGAACGATGATTTCTATATATCAATTCTTTATGTTCCCTGTTGATAAAAATAATGATATTTTAAGAAATATTTAAAATTAAAAGAGATAAGATAAGAGATACATGTACAATTTACTTACTTGATATACTCGTTGAACAAATCACAATTGAACAACACTGTGCGATGTGCCATCTCTTGCTCTTCAAGGCTTAATGTAGTCAATGTATATGATCCTTGAATTCCTCCTATCCGAGGAAGTGATGGATAAATGGGCTCAATTTTCTCATACTGTTCTTCTTAATTTCTTATTGGTCTATTCATTCCCGTAGTAAGATCATACAAATACATTGATAAGAAATCTATACATTCTAGAGCCATGTAACCATTCAAAATAGAACCTTCGGGATAATTCTTGTTATGAACATATGATTTCAATGTATACAAGTTTGTTTCCGTTGGATACATCCAACGGAATGTAACAGGTCCTCCTAGAAGTATTTCGATCGGAAGATGGACTGTCAGATGCAACATTCTTGTAAAAAATGATGGAGGGAATATTTTCTCTAACTCACACAAAATTAATGGTGTCTCTGCCAACAGTTTTTTCAAGAAGGATTTGGACAACTTCTTTGCACAAAGATCTCTAAACAAATAGCACAACTGAATAACTGAGACTCTTACATTATTGGACAAGAGATGATAGATTGCTATTGGAATCAACTCACGCATAAGAATATTATAATCATGAGTCTTCAAGGATTTCAGCTTCAACACTTTTTTGTTGACCTGTTTTGATATATTTCTTGAATAGCCATCAGGAACTTTATTATTTTCTAGCATTCCCAGAAATTGATTTTTTTCAGCAGGTGTCATCACATAAGAAGCACATGGAACTTACCATTTATTTTCACTAATACAGATAAGATTCAATTTTGGTCTGATCCCTCTATCTACCAAGTCACACCGAGATTGTAAATTATCTTTTGTCTTTCCCTTGACATTTATAATAATCGAAAACAACATTTTACATATATTCTTTTGAATGTGCATTACGTCTAAGAAATGGCGTAATAAGATGGTTGACCAATATGACAACTCAAAGAATATAATATTCTTCTTCCAATTGTAACAGGTATCATTGGAAACAATTTTCCTCTTTCTAGATTTCATTACACCCTTCTAAAATGAATAACTAAAATCTTTCAATTCATTAAGCACATCAGTTCTAGACATACGCTGAGGTGGATCTTCAGTCCCCATGGTATTGTCAAATCTTCGATGATTGTTTCTATATGGACGATTCATTGTAAAGAATCGTCAATGTCCCATAAAACTAAAACTACGATGATATTTCATTCTTCTCGATCAAGTATTCTTCATAAAAGCAGGACATGACAATTTTTCTTTTGTGCTCCATCCAGACATCATTGCATAAGCAGGAAAATCATTGATCATCCATATAAGCACAACACACATCTGAAATATTTCTTTTGAACAAGCATAGTATGTGGGAACAACCACATCCCAAAGAAGTTTTAACTCTTTTATTAAAGGTTTCATGTATACATCTATATCATTTTCGGGATAAGAAGGGCCAGATATCAGTATACTCAAAAAAGTGTAAGGCTTTTTCAGACACAACCATGGGGTAAGGTTATAAATGCTTATGAAAACCGGCCATGTGCTGTGTGAAGTAAGAATCTTCCCAAATGGATTAAAACCGTCACATGAAAGACCCAGTCTCACATTATGAATGTCGGAAGCAAATTCAGGATATTGAGCATAAAATCTCTGCCATGAAAATCCATCTGCAGGGTGAACCAACTCTTCATTATTATTTTTTGTCTTGATGTCATGACATCACATTTATACTGATATTTCATCAGACATGAAAAGTTTTTGTAATCTGAGGATCAATGGAAAGTGCCACATTACTTTTTTTGGCACACGAGATGGTGTTCCATCATCTTTGGGCTTCCATCAGGAGGTTCCACATTTGATATAATCATTTCTTTCAGTAGTTTCCTCCCAAAATAAGCTGAAATCATTCAGGCACATATTTTTTTTGAGAATCCAAGTTCATCAACTAACTTCCATGCCATATAGTGGTTTGAGGGAATATCTGGATCATTTGGAAGTAATTCCTTCAAGAAGGTAATAATTTAATCAATTGTAGTATTTGAAATCCCAAACATAGTTTTCCCATGAAACAATCAGATTAAAACTTCCAACTTTTTTCATTTTACCACATTGACGATATACTGGAGTCATCGCACCATCATTCAATTTTTTCACCCTATCAACATCATCATGTTCATTGGACACATCATGTGTGCTTGTATCGAAATCTTGTTGGCTGGACATCCTTTACTTCTCATGATGCCGAATAAATGGAAACCAAACATATATCAAACTCTCTAATTCAGTCCTATCATTTGGATCATCAAATATTTGAGATTCCATTCTCTCTCCATTGTGATACGACACATAATAGTTTGTTTGGAAACCATATTTGGTTATATGACAGCTAACTGCTTCATGACTCAACCATGGTCTTCCAACATATTTAGAACATGGGAAATGTATGTTACCACTATTTGGAGCCTTGTTAAATGAAAAATCTAAAAATCTATTCAAATTATTTTGAAAATCAGTTGAAATCTGATCAGTTTTGTACATCCAAGTTCTATCCATTCTGTAAAAAAATTGAAATAAGTCATTTCAAAGGAATTCAATAATATTGATGTTCAATCAATAAAAATATTTAGGCAAATGACAATTGTTTACTTTAAATAAAAGCATAACTGACACATTACTCTATATGAGAATCATATTAAGAAATACAACAAAATATAGCATATATTAGAAAATAAGATACAGAATTTTTAATGCCTATATTCAAGGATTTACCGGTAAGATATTAGAAATGGATCAAGGAATACATAATTCTTAAGGGTCTTGTTGGGAGTAAATGAGTTTTATACTTTAAATTCTTATGGGAGATCAGGATGAGGAGTAGGATAAGGATCACATCAAAAGTATTTATGGCCTCATCAAGTTTCTCCTTAAACATGGATTAAACGATCCTAGGTTTGAGGCCATAGATCATAGGTTGGTAGGGTGTATTGATTGAATCATGTCCCATTTGATTTTGGAGAAGGACCTTCAATAGTTATAGGTATGTAATTGATTAGAAACACCTATAAAAAGGATATCTAGGAATTGTGACGTCCCAAACCAAGATTCCACTCATTAGTGATCCGAACTCAGATGGAAAATCATTGGAGAGGGACCTTCTAGTTCTATTGTGTTTTATCTCACATACAAATAATGATTTTGGGGGTGTCTGGGGTCCAGGCAGGAGGGTGGGGGGCTTTCCAGGTTCTAGGAAGGAGGGGGGCTGTCCTGGGTCGAGAAATGTGGGTGGGGGTTGTCCGGGGTCGAGGGTGGAGGGGGGCTGTCCAGGGTCTAGGAAGGAGGGTGGGGGATGTACGGGGTCTAGGGAGGAGAGTAGGGGGGGGGGGGGTTGTCCAGCATCCAGGAAAGAGGGGAGTCTTGGGTCCAGTAAAAAGGGGGGTTGTCCCGGGTGGACCTCAATACACCGAATGGGGTTCCACTCTATAGTTCTGAGAATATATTATCCAAAGCTACAAATATTCCACCTATAAACATGAAAACTTTAAATCTGTGCCTACTGTAATTTCATGAAATTTAAGAGATTTGTGTTTTGTGAAAAGCCTATACATTACAGTGATGTTCTTGAATGATGGATTTTTTCCCAAATGTGTATGGAATTCAGTAACAATGATGATTTCTTCGATTTAACCAATGTTATAGTGTACGTTTAGGATGGATTCTTGCATTTAACCAGTGTTATTGTTTATTTTTAGGTGAGGTGAGTTAGAAACCATGATAGGCATGTCATTAGAACATGATTTCTTCTATTTAACCATGTAGTCTTGAATTTCAGGGATGAAAGTGTTTTGAATGAGCTAATTTCTACATACTCTATACTATGACCAACACTTTCTTTGGAAATACCCATGAAACAAAGCCATGTGTAAATGGTAAATTTTCAGCACTCCATTTGGCCAATCATACTTTTCACCATAAGGGATTGACCAGGTATATTTACATGGCTAACCAAGTCATGTACTATGTGTAAATTCCCATGTACATTCCCAGGACACTAGATTATTGTAGACACTATGTCAACCATTATACACACCATGTGAACCCTTATACCATATCGTCATTATTACAACTATTAATAACAACTTATTAAACAAAATCCCTTTTCAAAGATAATCAAATTTAACATAAATCAATAATAATATTGGATATATCAAGTAAAATTAAGTTATACTATCTTACATCCTAAATGACCACCCACAACCATGATTAATGACCACAAAGCTCCCCTTTCAGCCAAAACAAAAGTGAAAACAAAAACACATAATTTCAGAATAAAACTTCATTTATGTGAAGAATAATAATCCCATGGTCCTCTTGATATTTGAACCATGTAATCCTGATTTTCGAGATGAACTTGTATCCATGAAACCATATGAGAAGCACAATTCAATACTTGTGTTTTTCTAATTTTCCCATGAATTTTGAGGAATCCTAAATTAGTGAAAATGTTCATTGTGTTTTAAAAATGTGATTGAATAACTCATGAATGATGTTTAAGGAAGAATGATTGTTGGTTACATTAAGAAAACTAATATTCATTAATATTGCGAATTTGAAATTCTGTGAATTAGTTTCATAAAGAAGGAAGAATTACTACATGGGAAAAAAGAGGTCCCACTATGAGTTCCCTTTGTAGATATTTTATTCATAAAGAACATTGGATGATACAGTTTAGTATTTCTTATTTCATCTGTGAAGAATAATTATGGACTACATACTATTTTGCAAACTTCAAGAAGACACTCCATATGTTCTATTGTGCAAAGGTTAAGTGAACAGTGTGTGATTATATATATATATATATATATATAGATTTTGATAGGAACATGATACATACTTGTTATATAATACAAATAGTGTACAAAAATTAAGATGAATAAGATCTTCATGTTTGACATGATCTTAATGAAACGAGTGATTCTCATGAAATACTTTGAATAAATATTACAAACAATTTCTTATTAGTTCATATACATGAAGCATTAATATTTAAAGCATTGAGATTTAAAAAAATCTATGAATCATTAAAATTAGAACACCAGAAAGAGACACCATGCCCTTATAAATGTACATGTTTAATGAAAACGTTAATTGGACAATGTGTACACCGATGTAGTGATTTGAGTACACAATTCATGGATGTAGTGATTTGAGTACACAATTTGTGGAGTAGTGAGTCATAAAAGATTCCAAAACCCCTATAAATAAGGAATAACAATATCCTTGGGAATAGAAGGATATAGTTGAGAATAGCTGGAAGGATATCCTTGAGAATAGGTGGAAGGAGTCTAACTTGGTAGCTTATCGGATGGAAGAGGTGCCCTATACTGGGGCTTCTCAAGGGCTTCAAGGAGTCGGGCAGCACTTATGGGAGTCAGACAATCTGCTTTTAGAATCAGGGGGGGTCGTCTGCCTTAGTTGAATTTGGGGCATAATTTCCCAATGGTTATTAAAACCCGTTGGGAAAACATTGATTTTCCAATGGTTTCATCAAACCCTTGGAAAAAATCCATCAAACTCTATCTTTACCAACGGTTTATGCAAACCCTTGGTAAAGAACACCTATACCAATGGTTCAAAAGAACCGTTGGTATACAAGTGTTTGGAAAATAATGATTTCCAGTAGTGATGGATAATGCAATCATAATAATTTATCAGTTATAAATATCTTATATTACTCACATTAAAATAATTCTATATGAATATATATTTTATATATTTGTAGCCATTATATATATAACATCTCTATCCATATAGATATTGATTTCATATCATCAAAGAAAAAGAAACAATTGTGAGATATAATTCGTATGTAAGATAATTTTTCTCTAGAAACATCTATTCGATAGATTCATATGTAATTAATTTTTCAATCATCATCTAGACACAACTACCCCCGTAATTTTATGTGTCATTATAGATGAAAAAAAATTCTCTTAAAAAATTCATTATTTCCACAATTGCACTAACTAACCTCCCATTTATTTCTCTCAAACCATAATCTTACTCGTTGGGTCCATTTAAATATAACCCATTTTCATGTTAACATGGTTAGTATGAAGATTAATCATAAATTTTTTATTAATAAACATTTACAATACCAAGATAAACTATGAAAGATATAACTCATTACCAATGTTATTGGTATGGACCACTATTTAATTACCTTAGACTTTTAAGAATCATTATAAATCTATTAAGTATAGATTAAATACCCTATAAATATTATGTTTTACCTGAAATTCATACATTATTTACATGGATTAAATATTCTTCCTTAACAATGTTTTTAGGGAGATCTTATATAACATTAATGGTCCAATTTTATTTTATAATAGATACTAATATTATTTATAAACATTACCAAGAACATTTAAAGGCAATCCGTAATGACTATATTCACTCAATACCTAAATATTATACTCACATCCCTTCGATAAAAGGTAATTCACTCTAAATAATAGTTTCTTATCATTTTTTGAGATGTGTTATTAAATATATATCCCTTCCCTACATTCAACTATTGATATCATGATCAAATATAAACCATAGAAAAATACTAAGACCCATGAATATGGTAAAAAAATATTTAATTGTAAGTAAATGATATTATTTCATAATCAAGATGGTATTTATATAATTTTTGATGTTATTAATATTTTCATGAAATATTATATACTTACTTTACTAATTTTATATTAAATTTGCATAATTTGTGTGAAATATTAATGTTTAATACTAAGTATAATTTTTGAGCATTTTTTAGAAGTAGTTCAATTGAGTCAGTTTACTATTTTATTTATAACACTCCCCCTAAAGATATAAATTGGGTGGTTATTTTTTTAGGATTACTAATTCAATATAAAACATTTCATTAGAAGGTATCATGGGCCAATTATGCAATTTGAAGGCCCATATGGACCACACTTGAAGGCCTACAGAATATGTGAAGAAACTGGACAAGCCATGAAGATTTAATTGTTGGGCTCAGTCAAGAGGTCCAAATTTTTTTATTCTCCTCCAATGTTTGGGGGAAAATGTAAGGAGTATTAAATAAAAATTTCAAGGCCCAAATCCAAAAACAAAGGGCCCAAATAATTCATTTAAACTCTGCCCACCATTCTCTCCGGGAATTTACATCATTACAATATTCATGACATTGTTCATGATATAGTAATCCAATATAGATGATATTTTTTAGTGTGAAAGAGGGCATAAATAAGGCCAACTTTATTGAATAAATAATTCGGATTTGAAAGCATACTACTATTCCAAAATCCATTCATATTTTGGTCATCGAAATAGAATGGATAGAAATGGAATGTTTAACATTGATTATTGAAACCACCATAACATGGGCTCTATAAGTCCAAATGCCTCCACATTTTCATAGTAGTCGTCTAAAATTATTTTCTACAACATTGAAGAAGGAGATATCTCAATATTTGGCTGAATGAATGTCTAGAGCATCGATTCAAGTGGAGGGACAAATTGTGAATACAAACCATCCACTTCTTTGGGCAATAAATACACCAACATCCTCTCCTTCAAAGGGGTTGGAATTAATGAAGATAAGGGAATATATTGGCATGACCAAAGCCTTAAAAAGGTCTTGGTAGGATCATCCATACTCAGGTTTTCTCTTGATAGATCTTTCCTCTTCTCTTTGTTTCCTTTTACTTTTGTGTTCTACATTATTGTAACCTTGTAAGTGTTTTTTTATAATTATGTTTTAATGAAAGTTTATTCATCAATAACAATTATTATCATCCACCTTCTATAGTTTAATATTAATTTTCATAAAATAGTTTAAATACAATTTAATCCCATTCTTTTCATTTGCTTTCTCAATCAATGTAAAGTTCATTTTTAATTATCATCATCGTTTGTGTGGGTGTTCGATGCACCACTCTTTTATTATCCATTTCTTTTTATTATATTTTTAATTTATCATCATAATAATTAGAACTAGATTACTAATCATTTCAATGGATGAGTAAATCTCTCATTGGGGTGGGTTGTAATTTAGGGATGTTAAGCGATTGAGATATTTTTCTCGATGAGTATTCTTTGAATTAACATTGTGTATGTTGGACATAACATGTCATGGATTAATGATTTGTTTAGTTTAACGAGTGGTTTCCATGGGTTCTTGGAACCATAACTACAATAACATAAACAAGATATGATTAATATTAGAACCCTAAGTTAAGTTAAGTCTTGGATTGAAGCCTTAACTCTTGGGAATTCCAATCAATGTCAACTTGTGACATGGGTGTTAATTTAATGTAATATAAAGCAGAGCTCAAGGATATCACAAGCTTAACTCCATAATGATGAACTCACCCCAATCTTTATTAAATTGTTAAATCAATTAACCATTTCAATTAATCTCTACAAACAAACCCCCTAATCAAAATACAATCAACTAAAAACAAAAGATTGTTAAAAAGTATCATCACTGAGGATTCAACCCGAGTACTACTATACCCATTAGCATAGAACTAGAACTTTGACCGGTGCATAGGTGACAATCGGACACACATTCAAATGGAGCTGTTTCCAGGGATAGTGCTTTATGTAGTCATTAGTTTCTATTTATTCTGAAAAATATAAAAAAATAAAATTTAAAAAAATTGAAAAAAACAAAGAAAAACCGACCTTCATCATAAAAATCATAAATGGAAAATAAAAAAAGAAAACTCTCCTTCCTCTTTATTCAAACATCCCTCTGAATTCCCTATCACCTCCCAAACAATACCTAAGATTTTTTGACCCTGAAATTAAGCAAACACTTCGCCAACTTAGGAGGAACTTTAGGGATAATCAAATAATTCAAGAACCAGTCCTCATCCAACCAATTGAATTAGATATGGCCAATACTAGGGAACAAACACTTAAAGAACTCACTGTACCTAATATGAATTACCAACCTCTTGGTATTCAATATCCAAACATAGAGGCTGACTTCAAAATCAAATAAGGTTTGATTCATCTTCTCCCTCATTTCCATGAGCTAGCCGGTGAGGATCCACATCTTTATCTTAAAGATTTCAAAGTGGTGTGCCCTACTATGAATCCTCAAGGGGGTTTTGAGGAAAAAACCAAACTCCAAGATTTCCCTTTCTCCCTAGCTGAAACTGCAAATTCATGTCTCTACTAACTTCCTCCTGGTTCTATAACCACATGGAATGAAATTAAGCGACTCTTTTTAGAGAAATTTTTTCCTACTTCTCGTACTGCTTCTATCAGAAAGGAAATAAGTGGTATTCGTTAGATCCCATGTGAATCACTCCATGAATACTGGGGGAGGTTAAAAAATCTTGTTTCAACCTTCCCACACCACCAAATCTCTAAATAAATCTTGATCTAATACATATATGAGGGGTTATTGGATATGGAGAGAACTCTCATTGATGTCGCATGTGGCGTGTCTCTTGTTGATAAAACTCTTGCAGCTGCAGGAGATCTCATAAGTAACATGGCTGCGAACACACAAAAATTCCATATTCTAGAACATGTTCAAGTAAAAAAAGTCCAAGACAATCAATCTATAGAGCTGAACAAGATGACCGAGTGGATGACTGAACTTACAGGTCTTGTGAGACTACTAGTTGTGGCATCCCAATCCCTAACCTCATCTTCTCCACAGTCAATGTTTCCTCGACCTGTCAAAAACTGTGGAATCTGCAAATCACTAGCTCATCCAACTGACACATGTGAAAAACTTCAAGAAGATCAATATGATTCATATGGATCAATGAATCTCAGTGAAACATATACTGAGCGGAACCCCAACCCTCAACAACTAGGTCAGTTCATTAGAAACTTCAACCAACCTCACTCTGAGCCCTTCTCTTCTTCCTATAACCATGGCCTGAGGTATAGTAATCCTGTCTCTCATCCCCCTCAATTCCTTCCTCAAAACCCAAACCAGTTTCAATATGGTCATGGTGTTGGTAACTTCCAACAACATATCCTTTTGTTCCTCAACAACTCCTCTTGGATTCCACTATCCTAGTAAGCCTTCCCAATTCCAAAACCAATACAATCTCTTTCCCAAGAACCAAAATCAAGGTAATCCCAATCCTGGACAAGCCTATTCTTCCGAGAAACCATTGTAAAGTGCAGTGGAAGATCTTGCCTCATTCACCCATTCCATCCTCAAAAAAATTTAAACCCAAATTGGTCAACTTGAATCCCACCTCATCCAGCAACAAAAATCAAATTCTTCCTAACTCCCAGATCAACCATTTCCCAGCCCCAAGGGTAATGTAAGTGAAATTGCACTTAGATTGGGGAAGAAAATTGATATGCATCAAGATAAGTCCTCCAACCCCCCATTGAATGTTGACCTAGAAAATGAAAAGAAAAAGAAACTTGAAAAGGAATCTGAAGTCATTCCATCACCTCCTTCCATTCCACTTGGAAACCAAATTCCTTTTCCTCAAGCCATTTCTAAGACAAAGAAGTCCTTTGAACCCGATCCTGAAATGCTCTACATGTTCAGACGTGTTGAAGTTAACAAACCCCTCTTATATTCCATAAAAAACCCATAATAATTACAATTTTATTAAGTAATTCTTCACCCACAAGATTCATCTTACGACCTTTGAAAATGTTTCCACCCAACAGTCCATTCCCATAAAGTGAAAAGATCCAGGGACCTTTATAGTTCCATTACTAATTGGATGTTCCAACTTCGATGATTCCCTCATAGACCTAGGAGCCTCAATTAATTTCATACCCAAATCTATTTTCTCCAACCTTGGTATAGGTCCCTTACATCCAACAGGTGTTGTCATTCAATTTTCCAATCGAAGGAATGATAGTCCTGAGGGTATAATTGAGGATGTCCTTGTTCGTGTGAATGGTCTTATCTTCCCTACTGGTTTTTATTTCCTTGACATGGAAGGTGGGACAAACTCTTATAGATATCCCCCAATTCTAGGAATAAAATTCCTCATGACTCCTAGAACTATGATTGATGTCTATTCAGGCATCTTATCAATAGAATTTTCTGACCAACTAGTCATGTTCAACATTTTCCAAGCCATGTGATACCCATCTGAGGATCACTCTGCATTCTCAATCTATACTTCTGAGTACAATTCTAAGAGTCAATTGAACAACAATCTATCATGTTCTTCATTTTCAAATGATGAATGATCTTGTGAAATCTGTACCATGATTAACCAAGTCATAAATGGTGAATTTTATGTGGACCTCTCATTCATAGACTCCATAAATCTAGTGGAACTTGAAAACACTCTTAAATCCAACATCAACTCTGATATGTACTGCTCCACCTTGGATAGTATTAAGGAAAATGAATCTGAAGCAACCGAAGTCCCTTCCTCCATTCCTAAGTCATCTAACCCAGAAATGAATGATGAGACTGATATGAAACCTCTTACTGAACACCTTAAATATGAATTCGTTTTCCATGGTCACAATTATCATGTCATTATATCTTCATCACTTATCAAAAATGAGGAGTCAAAACTTGTTCAAGTGTTAGAGGAAAACAAAAAAAGGCCTTAGGATGGACCCTAGATGGCATACCAGGAATCAACCCTTCTCTTTGCATGTATCACATCCATCTTGAGGAATCATCCAATCCAATTAGATAACCACAAAGAAGACTTAATACACTCTTAATGGAAGTAGTTAGGGAAGAGATCAACAAGCTTCTTCAATCTAGAATTATCTACCCAATTTCCGATAGTGAATGGGTTAGTCCAATTCAAGTTGTACCTAAGAAAGGTGGGATAACTGTTGTCACAAATGAACATGGGGAGGTAATCACAACTCGAGTGAAAAAAATGGTGTGTGTGCATCGACTACCAAAAATTGAATGTTGAAACATGAAAATATCACTACCCTCTACCATTCCTTGATCAAATGCTATAATGATTAGTCGAAAAGTCACACTATTTCTTTCTTGATGGATACACCAGCTACTTCCAAATCCCAATCTCACCTCAGGACTAAGAAAATAATACTTTTACTTTACCCTTTGTAGCATGTGCATATAGGGAAATGCCTTTTGGACTTTGCAATGCTCGTGCAACATTTCAAAGGTTTATGATGAGTATCTGTTCTGAATTCATTGTACACTGCATGGAAGTATTCATTGGTGACAGTACTATTTATGGTGAGTCATTTGAATCATGCTTGCATTGTGTCTCTCTAGTCCTTCAAATGCGTGTCAAGTTTAACCTTGTGTTTAATTTGGAAAAATGTAACTTCATGGTTATAAATGGGATTGTTACAGGGAACATAGTTTCAAAAGATGGTATTGAAGTCAATCATGCCAAAATTGAAGTGATCCAATCACTTCCAGAACCCACATCTGTTTGAGACATCCGTTCCTTCCTCAGTCATGTCGGTTTCTATCTATGATTCATCCATAACATCAATAGAATCTCCCTCCCACTCACTCAGTTGCTCCAAAATGATGTTACTTTCCATTTTGATGAGGTTGTCAAGAGATCCTTCATTGGACTCAAAACTTCTCTTACATATTCCCTAATAATCGAACCCCCAGATTGGTCCTTACAATTTAAGTTGATGTGTGATGCTTCTGAGAGAGTTCTTGGGGTTTTTCTTGGTCAAATATGATAAAAAATTCTTCATGTCATCTATTATGCCTCAAAAACATTAGATGAAACTCAATCTTACAACACTGTGGTTGAAAAGGAACTTTTAGTAGTGATTTTTACCTTAGATAAATTTCATCCCTATCACTTAGGTGCCAAAATTATCATTGTCATAGACCATTCTTCTATAATGTTCTTACTCAAGAAAAGTGATTCCAAACCAAGGCTAATAATATGGATACTAATGCTCTAAGAGTTTGACCTTGAAATCAAAGATAGAATAGAAAAAAACATATAGCTGATCACTTGAGTAGAATTTGTAATTATTATCATTCTGAAATAATTAATCAAGAATTTCCAAATGAGCACCTTTCATCTCTCACTCTAAAAATACCATGGTATGTCCCAATTGTAAATTACTTGGTTTCTGGTGTTTTTCCAGAATTTGTTTTCCAAAAGAACAAAAAATAAAGTTGAAAAGAGATTCAAAATACTATTTTTTGGAGGATAATAAACTTTGGAAAAATGGGGCAGACATGGTAATTATGAGATGTGTTGATGAAACTGAACATTCTTCTATCTTAGAATTCTATCACTCAATGCCTGGTGGTGGCCACTTTGGATAACAAAAGACCTCCTGAAAGGTTCTAGAATCTGGATTTCTTTAGACTTCACTCTTCAAGGACTGACATGAGTTCTGTCAATCATTTCCCACATTCCAAAAGTTTGGAAAAATTTCAAAAGGAAATGAAATTCCCCAAAAGCCTTTAATTTTCTGTGAGGTCTTCGATTTTTGGGGAGTCGATTTCATGGGACCATTCTCCCTTATAATGGATTCTCATACATTATTCTTTCAGTTGATTACATATCATGGTGGGTTGAGGCCAAACCCACTAGAAAGGAGGATTCACATATTGTTAGTGAGTTCATAAAGAAACACATCTTCCACCGGTTTGGAACACCACATGCATTGATAAGTGACATAAGAACCCATTTTTTTAATAGAACCATGGAATATCATTTGAAAAAGAATAGTGTTGTACATAAAACATCAACTGCATATCACGTCCAAACAAATGGAATGTCTGAACTTTCAAATAGAGAAGTGAATAAAGTGATTTGGAGAATTGTAAAACCTACTAGAAAAGACTGTCCTGAAAGGCTTAGTGAAGCACTTTGAGCTTATCAAAATGACTATAAAACTCCAATCGGGATGTCTCCTTTTAGGCTAGTTTTTGGTAAATCATGTCGTATACTAGTTTAAATCCAACATAAGTCTTTTTGTGCTGTGAAAACCTGTAATTCTGATTGTGAAAAATCTGGTGAAGAACGATTGTTGTAATTGGCTAAACTGGAGGAGCTTCGACATGAATCCAATTAGAATTCCATTCTATACAAAGAAAAGGCTAAGGTACTCCATGAAAAACACATCATGAGAAATGTATTCCATGAAGATGAAAAGGTATTTCTTTTTAACTCTCAATTTCGGCTTCACCACGGTACGCTTAATTCTCATTGGGAAGGTCCTTTTATAGTTTCTCAAGTTTACCCATTTGGTGCAGTGCATGTCCAAACCCATATTCCAAAAGGACATTCACGGTTAATGGACATCGATTGAAACATCACCATGAGAGGACACACAATCCTGGAACAACATCAACTTCCATCAGATCCCTAAATTCTATAGTTTACCACCACTGGATGGAGATAACAAACCAACAAATCTAAACATTGGGGGAACACATTTCCCTTTAACTCCACTTCTCTCTCTCTCTCTCTCCCTTTTTTCTTCTTCCTCCCTCATTCCCATTTTGTTTTTACCACTTTCCTCATCACATTTTTATCTACTGTATCTTTTTTGTGTGGGTGTGTAATTTAAAAACCTAGAAAACATAAAAAAATTAAAAAAAACAAACAAACAAGAGTCATACTTACTCACCTTCCAATTTAAAATATTTTCCAACCATTTTTGGGATTCAAAAGACATGGTTCCATCTAAAATATTTTGTGGTTTCTTCATAAATCTGGATAAAGAATATTGTGTCAAAACCAACCAATTTTGAATGCTCAATTTTTAATTTGTAAAATCATTTTCCCAAACCTTGAGGAACCAAATTTGATTTCATGCTAAGGCGACCTATTTCATCTTTTCAAAATGAGTGTTTTTTCACCCCCATTTGCGAATCTTTAGTTTGTGGACCTTCAAGCTTAATTTCATACATTAGTTTGCATTAATATGGGAGAGTCATTTTATGTACAACATGAGAATTATAATAGCCAAATAGCCTCCCATTAACCATATATTTATCCTCCTTTTGAAATCCACTTTGAGCCTCTAAAAATCATTTATTTGATATCCACATTACAAGCCCAATACCTTATCCCAACCAATTTCAACATGGATTTTCATTTCATAATTTTTTGAAATTTATCTGTGGGGGAATGGATTTTATTTTTTGGGTGCCCTTTTATTGATTTTCAACGAGTTATCATATTCTTGAGGGAAAGAATCCATTTTAGTGTATGGGAGAGGTTTTCTTTCAGTGGGGTTTGGGAATTCATATATGCTTATGAGATATTTTTTCAAATTTTAATGACAAGTGTTCAAAAAAAATTTAACTAAAAAAATCAAAAAAAATCAAGAAAAAAATTTGGGTTGTGCCTTGGGTAGGTCAAAAATAACTATTTCTAAGCCTTTGATCATGTTATAACTATTTCAATTAGTTTCCTGAGGAGATCAATCATGGGTTAGGATATCAGTGTGAGATCTATTTCAAGTTCAACTTTCGAAAAAAAGGAAAAAAAGAAAAAAATAACACTTGTATTATATTCTTAAGTCATTAGGAGAAGTTTTGTGTTTTGTAAATATTCCATAATTTCATTCCTTTCATATTAACTTCCACATTTGTGTCTATTTTCACATTTTCATTCCCTAATAAATATGTATTTCCATTTCCTTTCATGTCTCATTTCAAAAAAAATGTGCATTTCTTTTTCCATATTGGTGTTTTACCCCTATTCTTCTCTCTCTTGGACATTATATTCCTACCGTACCATAGCCACAGAAAAACCCCTTCAAAATACCTCTTGATTTTTGTGCACTTTGGATAGGGAGTGTAAGCTGAGAGATATATCAAACTCTAAGATTTTAACTTTTGGTTAGTGAATGAGTGAAGCTCAATAAATTAATTTTATCATCTTGAGAGGAGTAAGTTTTGTGTGCCACCATTTCCCATTTATAAATTTGAGCATGAAAAAAATAAATTGTGTTTTTGAACATTGTTTCTGTAACAACTTGTGGTGGAATTCAATATGGATGTGTGATATTTTCTAAACCTCCATGATTAGGGAAGATAAAATTTTAATATTTGATGTTGAGTGGAAATGATTTTTTTCATGTTTTTATATTTGTTGTGCATGAGGACATGCACAATACTAAGTGTGGGGGAGTTGATGTTATTAATATTTTAATGACTTATTATATACTCCCATTACTTATTTTAGATGAAATGTGCACAATTAGTGTGAAAAATTAATGTTTTGATACTAAGTATAATTTTTGAGATTTTTTTAGAAGTAGTCCAATTGAGTCTGTTTAGTATTTTTTTATAACAATCCCCCTTACTGATTAAAATGGTTTGGTTCTTATTTTTTAGGATTACTAATTTAATATACAACATTTCATTATTTGGGATTAGGGGACAATTCTTCCATTTTAAGGCCCATATGGACCACACAAGAAGACCTATAGAATCTATGAAGAAACTGGACCACCGATGATGATTTAATTTCTGGGCTCAATAAAGAACTCCAAATTCTTTTATTCTCCTCAAAAATTTGGGTGACAATGTATGGATTATTGGATAAAAATTTCAAGGCACAACTCCAATGAAAAGGGTCCCAAATGATTCATTTAAACTCATCCCATTATTCTGGCTGGGAATTAACATCTGTACAGAATTCATGACATGTCTCCTAATATATTCCTCAAATCAAGCTGATATTTTGCAGTGTGGAAGAGGAGATAAATACAGCCTACTTTTTGAATAAATAATTTGGATTTGAAGGCATCTTACTATTCCAAAATCCATTCACATTTTTTCCATCGAAAAAGCATAGATAGAAATGGACAGTTTAACATTGTTTATTGAAACTGCCATAACTTTGGCTCCATAAGTCCAAATGCCTCCAAATTTGAGAGTAGTTAGACAAAATTATTATCTAAAATGTTGAAGAAGATATATCTCTAGATTATACTATATGGGTGTCTAAATCATCGATCCAAGTGGAGGGACAAATTGGGAATGCAAACAGTCGCCTTCCTTGGGCTATAAATACATCCCCCTCATCTCCTTCAAAGGGGTTGGAATTTTAGAAGAGAGGATCCCATATTGGCATGACCAAAGCCACACCAAAGGCTTTGGAGGACCTTCCATACTCAAGTTTTTACTTGAGAGATCTTTCCTCCACTTTTTGTTTCCTTTTACTTTTGTGTTTTTCATTATTGTAATCTTCTAAGTCTTTTTTTTAATTTTGTTTTAATGTAGGTTTCTTCTTCAATATGTCTTAATCTCATCCACCTTCTGTAGTTTAATATTAACGTTATTAAAATAGTTTAAATACAATTTAATCCCCTTCTTTTATTTTTCATTCTCAATCAATCTATAGTTCGTTTTTAATTATCATCATTGTTTGTGTGTGTGTTCGCCGCACCACTCTTTTATTATCCATTTATTTTTCTTACATTCTTAATTTATAATCATAATAATTATAACCATATTACTAAAGATTTCAATGGATGAGTAAATCTTTCATTGGGGTGAGTTTTAATTTAGAGATGTTAAGTGATTGAGATCTTTTTCTCGATGAGTATTCTTTGAATTAACATTGTGTATGTTGGACATAACATGTCTTGGATTAATGACTTGTTTTGTATAACGAGTGGTTTAAATGGATTATTGGAACCATAAATACACTAAAATAAATGATATATGATTAATATTAGAATCAAAAATTTAATTTAAGGCTTGGATTAAAGCCCTAACTCTTGGGAATTCCAATCAACGCCAACTTGTGATATGGGTGTTAATTTAATGTAATATAAAGAAAATCTCAAGGATAACACAAGCTTCAATACCTAATGATGAAATCACCCCAATCTTTATTAAATTTTTAAGTTGATCAATCATTTCAATTAAGCCCTGAAAACAAACCCCTTATCAAAATAAAATCAACTAAAAACAAAATACTATTAAAAAGTATCATCACTGAGGATTCGACCCGAGTGCTGCTATACACATTACCAGAGAATCAGAACTTTGACCAGTCCATAGGAAAAAATCGGTCCCACTTTCAATTGTAGTCAATAAATAATAATATTATACCATATATATTATTTATAAACAATATTGAATCACCCCAAGGTGATACACTTTGTTTAATGAACCATTTTTTACAAAATATCTTGAATTTTCTTCTTTAATTAATCATGCTTAACTAAACCAATCAATGTAATATATTTTTATTAAAAAAACCTACAAGTCCCACCTATAAAATCAAAGGAAAATAACTCACAACCCCAAGCCTACCTCTAATTGTCCATGGGTTTGTAAAAATCACCAAGAAGGATAAACTATAATGGGTCCTTTTCTTAATGAACCTATACGCATGCACCAGACCATCAATATGAAATAGTGTAGAGGAATATAAATTAAAGACTTTAACATCAAGAGATAAATGATTAATTTAGTAAACTTTAGGAAATAAATAAGAGTACAATATAATATGAACAATGTGTAATGGGTAAAAATATAGGCCCAACTAGAAATGAAGAATCAACTTGATAAAAACTCGAAATGAAGAAAGATGAGAGAATCCAGATCTAGTTCTCCAAGTCCGATCACCATACATGGTCAATGAACCTAGGTATCACTATGATCCACTTTAATAATCGTAGATTAGTCTATCATATTTTTAATATGCAACATGTTTTGGAAAATTCCATGCAAGGGGTTAGTATATACATATCCAGAAGGATTCCATGAAAACAACAAGGGAGAGATAGGGAGATATAAAAATAGTCAGATTAACCCATAATAAGAGGGAAATGAAAACCGATAAATACAAACACACACACATATACTATTATAAAAAAATTGAGAATAGTGATAAATGGGATCTCAATCTCATATGCTAGCCAAATTCGATGAATAATCCAGTAGTTTGAGAAGTCCCACACATGTTCCAAACATCAAATGTAACTTCACCAAAACATAGGTAGAGGGACACATACCTCACAACGTTGGTACACATACAAGGTATCCACATCTCTTATGGATGACACAAACCCTTGAAAATCTTAAATATGGTCTAGTACCACTTTGTAGGTTGAAAACATGTTCCTTGTAGTAGTAATGGGTGTATTGACCCTCCATGTAGAAATAATACAGCGAACCCTCTCCCTGGTGTGATAGAGGAGTACTAACCCTTAAATTTCTCTAATATCTCAAGAAACCCATGTCCTAGTGTGAAAATGTAGTAATAACCCAAGAATACCTCAAATTGCAAGGGGAACCCTGTAAAGACTTGGAATTTCCATGTAATGTTTTTAAATATATGGGAAATTTACGCATATGTGAAATTTGATGGCGCGTGATTCCAAGGCCTGGTGTGCCCATAATCAATTTCTGATGTTTTTTTAGGTACGTTCAGTAAACATACGAGCAGTGTTTTCTATCTTTTGAATCAGTGATTAGAATTGAAATCTGAGGGCGCCGTTGAACTCGCAGCGCCGATATCCTCTTAACAAGACTTTCACCTTTACTGCAGTTGGTCGAGGGTGAAAGTTAGTCTTTTGGTTTTTCATGGAAGTAATAAAATAAAATAAGCACATTTTTTTAGTTCATTTTATCTTTTATAACCACCCATGGGGAAGTTGGAGATGAGGACCACCACACCTTAACCTCCCATGAGAGGTTATGGTGGTGGGCCCCACCCGAACCTAACCTCCCACAAGAGGTTATGGTGTGGTGACCACCCAGTACTAAAGCCACCATTTAATTGAGGAAAACCACTCAACTCCCTCATAAAAAAGGCAGAGACTCCTGACCTCCTCTACCATTAATGGTGTGAACCCACCCCCGTTAATTAAGTGAGAAAACTCTTTTTATTAATTGCTACAATTTGAATTTTAAACCCAATAAACTAAATAATAGATAATCTATTATTTGGAGGGGAAACCTATTCATTTGTTGGAAAAAGGATGGGAAAGGAGGATTAGATCTCTTGGGATAAAACTCTCAAATGAAGAACACTTCCTCCACGAAGAACGCTTCCACCGGCGGAGAATGCTCCACTGATAAAGAACGTCAACCTCAACTTCGACCATCATTCTCAAAACTTATTCCGATGTGAGACATCCTTGTCCGTGGTGAATTGACATCCGTCTTTTCCCAACAGTTCGTCTTCTTCCCCACGACCCCATCGACGAACAAGGTAGGGATTTTATTTTAAGTATGATATTATTTCCTTGATTATTTCCTTCTAAAAGAAAGAACGCGAACCAAATTTTTATCAAGTTGATCCGTGGATGTTTTTCCTTGCGGGTTGGGAATTTTTGTTAAATAAGGGATTATGGGAATTGATGTTTTTAAGATATCTTCCATGATGTTCTTTTCTTTATTCTTGTGAAATACATGCTACCACTCTAAATGCAGTGGGTGTGGGCCAAACTAACATGGACTGACCCCCCACTGATCTTCTTGGTCGTGTTCTTCGAAACGACGACGAAGGCGACGAAGGCACCGACCGCGCTCCTCGCGGCCTCCGTGACCCACGCCACCCCACAGTGTTCGGACCGCCGGCTGAACCGCGACCCGTGCCCTGGCCCCGAGCACCCCGACCGCGCTGACGCGCCACCCGCGCCGCCCCGTCGGCTGCGCCGTCCCACCGGCCGCCCTACCGGCCACCCTTCCCTGCCGGCCGTCCCACCCCACCGGCCGCGTGGCCCCGCTGGCTGTGCTGCCACGCCGGCCTCCCCACCCTGCCTGCCATCCATCCCACCCCGCCGGCCGTGCCAACTGCGCTGCCCTACCGGTCGTGCCGCCGCACCGACTCCGCCCCCACGCCCCTGCCGCATGGTCCCCGGCTGAACCAGCCACGCCCTCACAGCGCTACGGGACGAACCAACCTCGTGCCACAGGGCCGACCCGCCTACGCGGCACCCTCTGGGTCGAGCCGCCTACGCAGCACCCTCCGGGCCGAGCCGCCTATGCGGCCCCCTCCGGGCCGAACCGCCCTCTCGGCCTGCAGGACGGGCCCTAGCGGGCTGGGCTGAACCCAACGGGCTGGGCCGCCTGACGGTCTGAGCCAGACCCAATGGGTCAGGACGAGTCGGTCCGACGGGGTCGGACCAGACCCAGGCACACTACAACCAATTTGCAGTTCTTTTGGACATATCTTTGGCACCAGACGTCCATTTGATGAACCATCTGCGGTGCTGGAATTCCTGGAGCGTGACGGTCCCTTTGAGTATACCCCACATGAGTTTGGGGTATAGTTGAGGTATAGTCAGGTTGGATCGTGCGCGAATCCAGCCGAGCCCCCGAGACTAGAAGGCTAATAATTCACAAACCGGGATTCCAATTGACGCACTATCAGTTGAGTTGAGACACCTATGATGTGGCGTAACTTTGGGATACTTCTTCATGGAACTTCGTGGTAGTTCAAGAATCAACCAGTAGCTTGTGGAGAGGATCTTCCGGAGACAGGCAAGCATTTATGTAGGAACCAAGTAGCTGGCTGAGACATGACGATGGCTGACCGATTGACTCGGAGTGACTTGACTAGCCTAGTGGGGAGCGCCTGGTTGTGGTAGTAGACCCACGATGAGGGAGTTCCTGGTTGTGGAGGCAGACCCGCGGTACTCGACAGGAGGAGTACCTCTACGGGCTATGAGGGGGAGTGCCTAGTTGTGGCTATAGACCCATGGTGGGGAGTGCCTCTATGTGATGCAGCAGACCCATAGAACTTGATAGAAGGATTACCTCAGTTTTCCAAGGTTAATGGGAAGCGCCTGGTTGTGGCGGCATGCCCACTGTACTCGATATATGAGGATTTCTCGAGCAGCCAAGGGTTTGATAAGTTTTACCCCTAGAATAATTCCTGGTTTCAGCTGAGTCAGTAACTTTTGTGTTTTCCTCAGGTTTGAGATAGATTATATGATAACTTAGGTATATGTATGGGCATATACCTAAGTGGTGTTATATGTTGATTTAATACTTTGGGGTTTATCCTTGATGGATTTTGTGAGACCTTGAGGGTCTCAGGGTCCCTACTGAGTATTGTTATACTCACCCCTGCACAGGCTATGCTCGTACCTTGTTGTGTTCGATGCAGACGACGGACATCGCTGACTGAGGTAGAGATTACCAGGACTAGATGATACCCGGAGGTGGACCATACGACGTGATGGTATGTAGAGGAGACAGACAGACGTGGAGTGCTGAAAAGGCGATCTGTACCTACCCTTCAGTTAGGAGCCTGGTGGACAACCCAACAACTGTTTTTCTTTTCTTCTGTTGTACTTGTACTTCCAGTTCCTTGTAATTTATAGTTGTACTTGTATTTCTGACCCCTTTTTCTTTCAGCACTCTTTTGTTATACAGTTTTACTTAGTGTTTTGTATCCATATGTGTGCTCTGTTGTGTTTGTTTATAGTTTATAAATCCAATGCCTTCATAGTTTTATGGAATTACACCATTGGTTCTAGTCTCTAGCCCCTGACCTATGAAAGGTGGGCTTGGGGTGGTCACGACACGGGTCCCGGAGGACGGGTTATGAAAACATGGTATCAGTGGATTCAGTTCTATTGTAGAACTTAGGACTCTAATCTGTTTTTTATATGAAGAAACAGTTTTAAGGGTAGTGAGTGTGGTTTTCAGTTCAGGGAGTCCAGTGTTGGTGCGACGACCGACATATCCATACACCAGGACTGTGGCTTCTGATTTCTGACTTAGTGCACGTAAACACTGATTTCATGTGTGTTTTAAAAAGTTCTCTTTAAGTTAGATCAATCAGGTCAGCTCACCAGGTATAACTTTTGAACATGTTGCAACTATTTCTTTCAGGATGCCTCCACGTAGACAGCCGACCAGCGTTCTGAGATTTATATGTACAGATAGTCCACCAAGTGACAAGGCCTTGGTGTAGGGCACTTTTCCAGTGGAGGCACCTGTGGTACCTTTACCTGTTGGTCCACCGATGCCACCAAACCCAGTAGCAGATGGTGGACACCACTTGAGTTCATTACACAAGTTCCAGCGCCAGAGGCTACCCAAGTTCAGTGGAGAGATGGACCAACATGGAGATAAGGATTGGATGGAGGCTATGGTGAGAGTCTTCTGACTGGTAGGGACACCCGTAAAACTCATGGTGATACTTGACACTATCCTTCTACAGGTAGCAGTAGGAAGATGGTGGAGATTGATGCTCTAGGTTCACTATGAGATGATGCTTCTCTGGGAATACTTAAAGAGCCTCTTTCGGGCAGAGTTTGTTCTAGTGACTCTTCATGCTGTGTGTATTCAAGAGCTACTTCATTTGCAGAAGGGTAGCATGACTGTAGCTCAGTACCCAGAAAGGTTCACAGACCTCTTATGCTACTCCACCGATATGGTGCGAGACCCAATTTTCAGGGCCCGAACCTTTGATTTGGGACTCAAGCAGTAGATCAGGGCTTCAATGATCTCACTCAGCATCCCAATGCAGGTAGGGGTGTTAGAGAGAGCCCTCTTAGTGGAGAGTTCCCTTTCTGAGTAGTCTCTAGTAGAAATATCCACCATCAGTCGACAAGTAGTGTAGTCTTCTATAGTAGGCAGAAGATAGATGTCACAGAGGTGCAAGAGGACCAGAACTACAGGTGGACGACCTCAGGATTCCGGGTCATTTGTGCGGGGTACAAGAGATAGAGCCAGACATGCCAGGAGAGGGCAATGTTACGCATGAAGCGGGAAGGGTCACATGGATCGTGACTGCCCGACCACAGTTCAGATGATCAGCAGACGGTCGAAGGACTACCCAGATAGAGACATAGATTCGATTGAGGTGATCCGTAGGGAGCATACAGATGTTGTAGTGGAGCTGGCCATGCAGCTGGCGGTGGATGATGTTTCTAGGTATTACCGTCACCACCACAAGGAGTTGCACCTTGACCACACGGAGCAGGAGTATATGGGAGAGCTCAGCTCTAGGCAGCTGAGGCCTACGATCATGGTGCTCCGGAGATGATGCAAGGTATGATCTGTGTCTACTCCACCTTAGATATAGTACTTATAGACACAGGTGTCAGTCACATTTTCATTGCAAATGCCTTCGTTCGGAGCTGAGAGATTCCGACATAGCTGTTGGCTTGATCCTTGCGGTTAGAGACTCCTATGGGAGCAGATTTGATGATTACACACCGGTGCCGGTAGTGTGACCTATTTCTAGGAGGCGAGAGATTTGGATGGGATCTTCTAGTAGCGGTGTCGAGGCCTTACGACATCATCTTGGGTATGGAATGGTTATCAATAGTCCATGCTCAGATTGATCATATTAGGCGCATAGTGCGGTGTGTCTGCACGGATGGGACCAGGTTTACCTTCACTAGCGAGAAGGGAGACTTTGCAGCACATTATGGGCTTACTCAGAGGAGAGTGCAGTCGATCACTCATTAGTTGGCTTGCCATACCCTCGGAGTAGTTTATGTGGAGAGTCCGAGCTATCCTATAGTGGTGGACTAGTATGAAGATGTCTTCCATGATGATGTTCTAGGACAACCCCCTTGCCTAGAGGTAGAATTTTACATTTATGTGTACCCCGGGACGGCACCGATATCTACACCAGCATATCGGATGGCTCCCACAGATCTTTTTGAGCTACGAGTACAACTAGAGGACTTACAGGGGAAGGGGTTTATTTAGCCTAGTGTTTCACCTTGGGCTGCCCTGATTCTGTTCTCCAAGAAGGTGGATGGGAGCTTGAGACTTTTTGGTGACTATCGGCGCCTGAAATCGGTGACCGTGAAAAACAAGTACACACTCCCGAGGATTGATGACCTATTTGATCACCTGAAGGGAGCACGATGTTTCTCGAAGATATATCTCAGAACAGGCTATCACGTGCTTAGAGTTTGAGACGAGGATGTGTAGAAGACGACCTTCACATGTCGGTACGACCACTACAAGTTCTTGGTTATTCCATTTGGCATAACCAATGCTCCAGTAGTGTTCATGGGACTCATGAATAGGGTATTTCAGTCATACCTTGATAGATTTATCATAGTCTTCATCGATAAAATTCTGATCTACTCGACTACTGAGGAGGAGAATTCCTATCATTTTCTAGTAGTGCTAGACACACTTCGAGAGAACCGACATTATGGTAAGCTCTCAAAGTGCCATTTTTTGGATCCAAGATGTTCACTTTTTGGGACATGTCATCTCAGAGGCTAGAGTTGCAGTGGATCCAACAATGATTGAGGTTGTACTTGCTTTGGAGCCACCCAGGAGTGTGACGGAGGTACAAAGTTTCCTGGGATTCGCTGGTTATTACCAGAGGTTTGTACCAGACTTCTCCAGAGTTGCAGCACTACAATCAGCCTTGACGAAGAAGGGGAAACCCTTTGTGTGGTCTGAGAGATGCCATCAAAGATTTCAAGAGCAGAGGCAGAGGCTGACTGTTTCCCCCATATTGAGGCTTCCAGAGGAAGGTGTAGGGTACGTAGTATACTTCGACGCATCAGGGACCAGACTCAGATGTGTCCTGATGCAGGATAGAGCAGTGATCACATATGGTCACGACAGCTGAGTAAACATGAGCAGAACTATTCTACCCATGACCTTGAGTTAACAGCAATAGTCTTCGCCTTGAAGATGTGGCGACACTATCTGATGGGCGAGCGTTTTATCGTGTACTATGATAACAAGAGTCTTAGGTATATCTTCTCTCAGAAGGACATAAACCTGAGGCAATGACATTTGCTTGAGTTCCTCTAGGACTATGACTTTGATATAGTCTATACTCTTGGGAAGGGGAATGTTATTGCAGATGAACTCAATAGGAGATCAGGTATACAACTGCTAGGTGAGGTGACAGAGTATCTGGCCGCTTTGCAGATATCCTTTGTGGATAGAGATGGAGCATCTTATCTTCAGTCTCTTACAGTGACTCCCCCACTTCTTCAGCGAGTCATGGAGGCACAATATGGGGAAGCTGACTATGAGACGTGACATTATCAGATATCCACATGGTAGGCACATGATGGATTTTATGAAGGTGGGGATCACATCATCTTTTTCAAAAGATATACCATGGTACAAGTTAAAAATCAGGAGGAATTGTTGAGGAAGTTACACACATCACCTCTAGCGGTACATCCAGGAGTGCTAAAGATGTACCAGGATCTACGAAGTCAACACTGGTGGCCATGAATGAAGAAGGAAATAGGAATGTTTTCTTTTCAGTGCCTCACTTGTCAGCAAGTGAAGGCGGAACATCAGGTACCATCAGGCTTGGTTCATCCTTTAGAGGTCATAGAGTGGAAGTGGGATAGGATATCCATAGGCTTTGTGACAGGACTTCCACGTACATCCAGGGGTCATGAATCGATTTGGGTGATCATCGACCGACTCACCATGTCATCCCACTTCTTACCGATCATAGATCAGGGTTCAGTAGAGGGAATGAGACGCCTCTATTTGCAAGATATTGTGCGGATACATGGAGAGTCTTAGACAATTGTCTCCAATCCTGATACGCATTTCACTTCCTGGAAATGGAAGGGGTTGTAGGAGGATTTTAGGATGCATCTTCATTTGAGCACCGCCTTCTATCCACAAATGGATGGCCAGACAGAGCGAACCATTCAGACCCTCGAGGACATGCTGTGTGAAAGTGTCCTTGACTTCAGTCGCAGTTGGGAGGATCACTTACCTTTGGTGGAGTTTTCATACAACAACAGCTATCACTCCACCATTGAGATGGCACCTTTTGAGGAATTATATAGGCGACCATTTATATCACCTTTGTGCTAGACAGACCCAGTGGAGTCAGCACTAGTGGTACCAGAGTTGGTAGAGGCTTCCACAGAGAAGGTGCAAATCATCCAAGAGCGGATGAAGACTGCATAGAGTAGGAAGAAGTTGTATACTAACAAGAGATGGATACCTATGGAGTTTGAGGACGATGACCACGTCTTTCTATAGGTCATACCCCAATGAGGTCTATGGAGATTTGACCGAGGCGAAAATTTATCTCTGAGATTCATCGGACCATTCCATGTCCTCAGTAGAGTCGGCAAGGTTTCTTACCTCTTAGCTCTTCCACCTCAGTTTCACCGGGTGCATGACGTCTTCCACGTATCCTAGGTGAGGAGATACGTTCATGACCCTTTCCACATCATCGACCATAGTGAGATGGACATCGACGATGGGGTTCCTTTTATGGAGGTTCCCATAGAGACAGAGGATTGACAGGAGTGGGTCATTCGTGGATGGTCGATAACTTTGGTACACGTTCGTTGGCAGCATGAGAACCTCCAGAAGAGCACATGGGACCAGGAGGCTCAGATGCATGCTCGATACCCCCACTTGTTCACAGAGTTCAAGTTATAGATTACGGGGACATAAATCTCTGAGGTGGGGAGAATGTAAAGACCTGGAATTTCCATGTTTTTGTAAATATATGAGAATTTTACGAGTCTGCAAAATTTTATGGCATGTGATTCCAAGGCTCAGTGTGCCTGGAATCAATTTCGGAAGTATTTCTCAGGTAAGTTTATTGAACGTACAAGCGTGTTTTTTTAACTTTTGAACTGGTTCTATGAATTGAAATTTGAGAGCAACATTGAACTCGCAGTGTCGGTATTCACTTTAGAAGACTTTCACCTCGACGGGAGTTGGTCGAGGCTGAAAGTTAGTTTTTGGGTATTTAATGGAAATAATAAAATAAAATAAGCGCACGTTTTATTTTACTTGATCTTTTATAACCCCCCATGAGGAAGTTGGAGGTGGGGACCACAACACAGTAACCTCCCATGAGACGTTATGGTGGTGGGGCCCACCCTAACCTAACCATCCATGAGAGGTTATGGTGTGGGGACTACCTGAGACTAAACCCCCCCATTTAATTGGGGAAAACCACTCAAATACCTCATAAATGAGGGAGAGCCTCTTGACCTCCCCTACCGTTAATGGTGTCAACCCTCCCCATTTAATTAAGTGAGGCAACTCATTTAATTAAATTCTACAATTTGGATTTTAAACCCAACAAAATAAATAATAGATAATCTATTATTTAGAGGGGCTACATATTCATATGTATGAAAAAGGATGGAAAAGGAGGATTAGAGATCTTGGTAGAAAACTCTCCAACAAAGAATGCTTCCTCCAAGAAGAACGCTTCCACCGGCGAAGAACGCTCCACCGACAAAGAACGTCGACCTCAATAGTGACTATCTTCCTCAGAACTCTTTAGAGACCCAATCTTGACGTTCATGGACATTACATTACTTTTTTGGAATACTTAATACATAATAAAAACAAACACACAAGGACCGTAATAGTTTAGTGTCTTTGGAAACTCAGAAAAATAATCTTCTAATAATGGTGAATGATCTTCAACATCTCCCATAATGATCTTCCCCTTTTGTTTTCAAACCTAAAATATTTATTTAAATCCTGGGTAAAAGAAAACATAAAAAGGGTGATCTCAAATTCTCAATAAGGGTAAACATAGAGAACATAAAACAATCCATAAAAATTTGAATGAAAAAACTTGAACATAAAATCTAAACATCAAAATCTTGAGCAAAGATGTAAATCTTGGAAGTACGTAAGGAATATATCATAAAGGAACACCAATCATTATAAAATAGCATGGGAATAAAACATGTAATTATGGAAAACCGTTAAGCACATGATATGATTTCAATAGTAGCCAAGTCATTGCTGCCAAGACAATCTTAGTGGACAAAGTCCCTTTCTGAATCGAGTTCACTCCTCGTTCCAATATTGTATCACTAAACCGGATTAACTTACCATTCCAGCCATGTCTATCTCATGAGATACAAATTTTTACCCAATGAATTGGAGGGAGATATAGGTCCCACCCATCTCATAATTAAATCATTCATACATGTTCCACAACATAAACATAAATCATTCATCATAACCCAAAGAATAAAATGGGTTTCATAAACATCATCCCATTAGAACATAATCCATATAAAACAAATGGATATCATTTCATCATAAGAAAAGTGAAACCATGTAAATCATAGTGACATTATACTTGAAACATACACATATGAAATAATGTGATCTTATATGGAAAATGGTTGTGATAAAATACTTGAAATGAATTCTTGAGGAAAATATCCTTTCCCCTTAAAAATCATTTTATTTTCACAAAATACCACAAAATTTTAAAAGAAAAGGATTTTATTGAAAATAACCATGAAATATTGTAGAGTAAGCTTCATGAAAATAAGGCGTTACAAAACCGTAAAAATCCTTTCATGTTGTATAAGTAAGTGAAACATTATCCTTGTACTTTTAAACGAAAAGTCAAAAAGTACCACATATGGTAAACAAAAGAAAGATTCCCTCCATAACAAAAATTAAAAGTCAAATAGGGTTAAAAATGACTTTAAAAATACATTTAAGAATATTAAACACTTTATGGAAAACATTTTTATGGACATGGATGAAAAATATACCCCAATAAATACTTACGTATAAGCAATCTCAGATAAAAATGAGATTTGGAAAATTATCCCATACCTTAGGTCCAATATGCTTTGTACGTATCCAAAACTCCTATATACTGATTTAAATAATGACATTGACTTATTAAAGAATCAAATTAATTGTTATTATATCATATATGGTTCACTTTTGACTTTATATTAGCCGTTCTTTTGTAAATTCTATGTTTAAGCAGCGTTTTGGGTAAAATCGTTTTATTTATCGTGCGTGTTTGGACTTGTTGTTCTCGATATTATTATTACTCATATCATGTTTTAATTACTTACAGAATTTAAATCATGATTTATATATCATATATATTCTTTATATATATATATAAAATAGATACATAAATGAAATGAAATACACAATTCATAGAGATGGTAGTCCGTACGTACGCATGAACGCTGTTTTTCTTTCCTTATTGACTTTAATTGAAGTAAGTAGATGAAATATATATATATATATATATATAGTAGATTTATCATGTCATATATTTCATTATTGTTCATTATATATACTTTATAATCATTCTTGAATGGTTAACATGGACAATGAATCCCAATGCATCGTGGAGATGGTAATCCGTACGTACGCATAAGCGATGATATCGTTCCCATAATTATTGAATTGAATTCGAGTGGATGATATAATATCTCAGAATCATTATGATGTTATAATAACTATATATATTTATTCTTTACACCATTATACTCATCCAAGTAAGGTGGTGGTGGAAAAGAAATTACACCACGACGTGGAGACGGTATTCCGTACGTACGCACGCGTGGTGATTTTGTTTTCCTTAGGATGGATAGAAGGTGAAATGGGGTTGTTTCATATTGATAATAACATATCAGTATATTAGTGATACATATGTTATTAATTTATAATTAAACAACTAAATAAGAATAAGTTGAAGAAGAAAGAAAACACGAAAGAATCGATAGAAGAGATTCCCTCTTCTTCGACGCACCTCTTTTAAGATTCCTCTTAAGGCACTAGAGTTGGTCTTTTGAGGAGAAAAAAACCTCTATAATGTTTATAGTTAAGTTTATAAGGTAAATGGGAAGGGTTTTGCCGAGATTCAAAGCTCAAAATTGTGTAAAGAGAAGAGGGAGGAGGTTCCCTTTTATAAGGGAGGAGAGGGGCACCTTAGGAAAAACTTAAAATATTATTTTATAATAAAGTCATATTATATTTATAATAGCTAAAAATTTATTTATTTAGAAGCTAAAGTGGGGATGAGTAGAAATCCTATCAACCAATAGGTTTTAGACAAGTTTAGGTTACTATTTTAACCTTATCATTTAGATTTAACTCTAAGTTAAATAATTTAACTTTTACCACGTCTTCTTGTTTTCTTACACTATATGGTTAATAAACTAGCTATAACAAGCCAAAAGAACCCCAAGTGGTTAATTATTAATATATATAACCTTATATAAGTCATTTGTCCGAACCTTTGATTTTTAGGAATAGAATAAAAGTTAATAATATAATATTTGTTTTAAAAACTATTTTATGTCAATTTTGACACTATTTGGTAATTGATTTTTGTGAAAATAATAACAGCATGATTAGTTCGAAAAACGTTAATTAAATTGACAATAATATGTCATATTAACCTGGAAAATTAGTGTAATTCATAAAAAGTCTCAAATTACATTTATTTGGGTATTTATAACATCAATTGTTTTAATATTTCATTAGTAAGGTAATTACTGCATTACCATTGTGTCATAAATAAATTAAATTATTTAATGTCTAAAAATTATAAATAAAATACCATTTTGTAGGAAATATTTGTATATTTCTAATTAATATTTATAGTCTAATTTATCTTATATATAACCCTATTTTTAAAATGTTTTAGTTATTAAACATTGATTTTAACTCTTTTAACTCTTCTTTAAATAAAATAATAATAAGTGTCCTAATATAATACAAGTGGACCTAAAGGGTAATATTTTAATCATAAAGTTGTTTTTGGTCGAATTACACTTATCCAATAGAATTAGGATATGAGTTAGGGTAATAATAATATCATTTTTACCCTTTATTACCCTATTTACTTTTAACCGTGGTAAATAAAAGTAAAAAGTTATTATTCACCAAAAATTATTTTTATCTTATTGAACCAAATTTTACTCCTCGATATTAATTGGGTCTCTCATATTTTCGAAATTCCACTCAAAGAAGAAGTAAAATTAAGATTTATGTAAATTAGCAAATGCTCCTAGGAGGTTGGTAAAAGACGGTAAAAATTCAATAAAATTTTTATATATCCACAACTATTATAAAATGACTCTAATGAATTATATTGAACATATATAGTTATTATGTATCGATTTTGACCTATAATAAATTTAAATAAAATAAATTATTATTTAAATAAAAAGTCGGTTTTAACCAATAACTCAGTGTTTTTCACTATTCATCAAAAATTGAAAGTTTTCAGAAAAATACCAAAAATTCACCCTAGGCTAATTTTGATATTCCGAATCCAAAAATGAAGTCCATTTTGAAAAATAAAATTTATAAAATTTCAAAAAGTGGGTATTACTATTCATAACGGCTAGTTTATATAATATTTTAATAATATATCTTTGTTTAGTGAAACTCGGTATTGCGTACAACACATGCTATCGTGGAAGGTCACGATTGCGTGTAATGCAAGCCAAGTCAGGGTTTCATGTAGTGCAAGATTCTCGTGTTGTTTCATATAATAGAATCTAAACATATTTAATTTATACGTTGAATATATACATATATATATATTTACACTCAATGTTTTTTGTAGAATAACTTCTATCAAATGAACATGAAATTGTGTGTAAGACGATCTAATATTAGTGTTGTGTAAACTACAAGATAATACAGTGTTGTGTATAGCACAAGATAATCTTGGTGTAGCGTACAACACAAGACATCAAATAAATTAAATATAATAACTCTCATAAAATCTCGGGGTGTTACATTCTACCCCACTTAAAATGAATTTCGCCCTCGAAATTCACCGGGGTTATAAATCGTTTACTATTTCAAAGATTCTTTCATAAAAACCCACATTGTAAAAAGGAATACTAAAACATAATTTTAAAAAACTAATTTATGGAACATAATGGTTACCCAAATTAACTTATCCCTGGGTTTCCACATAGGGGAACATAGGTGACAATATGTATATGGAAGAGAAATCTAACCGTCATGTTCTGATGGAGAGTGGTAGAAAACATGGCTATGAAAAATTCAACAATCACAAAGCCATAAATTTGCGATGATCTAAGGTACCATCTAATTCATCAGATATGAGAGCACTAGGACAACATTTTTCATTTTCAAGATCATTTCCCTAATGTTGATGAATTTTTACATAAAGAGAAATACTTACTTGATTTCAGTGTAATATCATCGTTGGTCATTCCCTGAACAACTTCCACTTCATCTCTATTTAATGAAATGAAGTTGAATTTGTCATTCATGAAGCGTTAGCAGATCATGCGATAGAATGATAAGTCATCCCATCTATTTCTATCACAAAAAGGTTAGCATAAGTTACTAAATATACATAAGTCCATCTATGGTGAGATTAATCGTATATGATTCCAAAAATGGACTTATACTTAATCTATCATACCGCTTAATAAAATAAAACTGGTTTCTACTAACCAGTGAATTCCTTTAGGCCAGTGGTTGGTAATAAAGTCCTTTCGAACTTCGGTTTTGGGTTTGATTCTCGCAACCCTGTCCGATGCGACGAGTTGTCTCTTGTCCTGCGGGTTTCCCTTTTTCTAAAACTACACTATTATAACATTCCAAAAATAATTTTGAAAAAAGTTATATTCTTAAACAAAACTCTCTTATGTACAACATAATCCATTCTAATCTTTAGGCTTATCCAAAATACATATGTCCAATATCATAGTATAAGGAAAACAATTACTTGAAATGTCACATAACAAGCACGTGAATACCATCATTTATCCCCCATATATCATAAGATATATTTTGTTGGTCACATTCCAAACGTGTGAATACCTTAATAATGTACTCTTTTAAAACATGAATTACCATAGAACCTTATTGAAAACATGAGTGCTATCAAAATTTAACTCTTTCAACACACCAAAATCCCAAAATTTTTATATACTCAAACAATGATATCACTCTATTATTATATCAGTCATGAGCTCATGAATACTAGAAAACATTTCATTTTCTACTTATCCCTTCATTATGTGAATATCATATGCTTTCCAAAATATTTGAATTACTTTTCATGGTTACCAGTACCATATAATTATTGAAACCCATAATAAACCAATACATAGATATTCCAATATTCCACAGTACTATAAATTAGATTCCACAACATTATTTTGGAATCCTGTTACATAAACACATATTCATTCCACTACATCGTTGTCATACTCAACATCGCTAATAGTGATCACATCTGACTTCCCTTTTTTTTCCTTTGCCTTAAAAGGTTGCTCACATTGATTATCAAAAACCCTTGGATTAGGGCATTGATTAGCATAATGCCGCATTTCCTTGCACTTGAAGCATTGAAGTATTGGTGGAGAATTCTATATAGTCTTTTCTCTATTCATGTCATTAGAAACCGTTTCCCATTACTTCGGCACTCAACTACTTGATGACCTTATTTTATACACTTGAAACATTTTCTAGTACATTTTAGACAATCTCCACCATGATTATTTCCACACTTTGATCATAAAGAAACATTCACATTCTTTTCACCATTGTTCTGAGGTTTTTCCTTGATCTCCATCTTTCGTTTCTTATCAAAACCATGAGATGTATATGTTACACCAACTTCCAGTTCTACCTTGATAGCACAACACACAATTTATTCATAGCTAATGAAGTCTCTTATAGCTAATTACCTTCGAATACTTGGTTTTAAGCCACTGAAGAATCGATCAACATAACTTTTAGGTTGGATGATAAAGCTAGATGCATACCTTTCAAGTCTTGTAAAATTAACTTCGTATATACCAACAGATTCATCATCCTTCTACTTAAGCTCAAGGAACTCCTTTTCCATATTTTTTCTAAGAATACGAGAGAAGTAATTACTGAAAAACAAGTTCTTGAACTCATCCCATTGCATGGATTCAATTTCATCTTGGGGCCTTGTATTCTTAATTAGAGTCCACCACTAGTTTGCTTCACCTTCTAAACGGTAAACAGCTAAAATGCCTTTTTCATGTTCTGAACAAAAAATTATAGAAAATATCTTTTCAATGGTACTGATCCATTGTTCAGAAACAAATGGATCAGAAGACCCATTGAAATATGGTGGGCATTGCCTCATGAAGGACTCAATAAAATATTGTTCCCTTCTCTGATAAATTGGAAATCCAGATTGATTCATATCTTGTGTAAGTATAGAAATAATATTTTTCACTCCATCTCCCATCATATTTGGTTGCAGGGGGAGGACAATCATTGCAATGTCCATTACATTGATCAACACTGTTTCTTCAAGTTCCAGCCATCGTATAAAACCCAAAAAGAACAGTGTGAGAGTCCAAAATCATGATAGGAAAACAACATAATAAAGGGGGAGTACCTTCAATATCTAATTAGTTACCATAATTCTAGGACTATAACCTATAATTATACTTAACCTTTGGGACATCCCTAGATATAACTTAGAAATATCTCCAGGGATCTCACTAAAGTTCTCGCATCCTAGTTTCCAAAGGTTGACTAAACCTTTCCTCTGATACCAACTGTAGAGACCCAATCTTGACGTACATGTACATTAAATTTCTTTCGAAAAATACTTAATACATAATAAAAAAACACACAAGGACCATAATAGTTTAGTGTCTTTGGAAACTCGGAAAAATAATCTTCTAATCATGGTGAAAGATCTTCAATATCCCTCATAAAGATCTTCACCTATTGTTTTCTTACCTAAAAAAATTCTTTATATTCGAGGAAAAGAAAACATAAAAAGGGTGAGCTAAAATGCTCAGTAAGGGTAAACATAGATAACATAAAACAATCCATAAACATTTGAATGCCAAAACATGAACATAAAATCTAAACATCAATATCTTGAGCAAAGACGTAAATCTTGGAATTACGTAAGGAATATATCATAAAGGAACATCAATCATGATAAAATAGCATGAGAATAAAACATGTAATTGTGAAAAACCATTAATCACATGATATTATTTCTATAGTATCCAAGGCATTGCTACCAAGATAATCATAGTGGACAAAGTCCCTTTCTGAATCATGTTCACTCCTCATTCTAGACCTGTATCGCTGAACTGGATTAACATACCGTTCCAGCCATGTCTATCTCATGAGATATAAATATTTCTCCAATGAATTGGAGGGATATATAGGTCCCACCCATCTCATAATGAAATCATTCATACGTGTGCCACAACATAACCATAAATCATTCATCATAACCCAAATAATAAAATAGGTTTCATAAACATCATCCCATCACAACATAATCCATATAAAACAAATGGAAATCATTTCATCATAAGAAAAGTGAAACCATGTAAATCATAGAGACATTATACTTGAAACATACAAATATGAGATAATGTCATCTTAGATGGAAAATGGTTTTGATAAAATACTTGAAATGAATTATTTAGGAAAATATCCTTTCTCCCTAAAAATCATTTTCTTTTCACAAAATTCCACACAATTTTAAAAGAAAATGAATTTATTGAAAATAACCATGAAATATTATAGAATAAGCTTCATGAAAAAAAAGGCATTATAAAACCGTAAAAATCTGTTCATGCCGTATAAGTAAAAAAAACATTCTCCTCATACTTTTAAAGGAATAGTCAAAAAGTACCATGTATTGTAAACAAAAGAAATATTCCCTCCATAACATAAAGTAAAAGTCCAAATAGGGTTAAACATGACTTTAAAAATACATCGAAAAATATTAAACACTTTACGAAAAACGTTTTTATGGACATGGATGAAAAATATACCCCAATAAATACTTACATATAAGAAATCTCAGATAAAAATGAGATTTGCAAAATTATCCCTTACCTTAGGTATGATATGCTTCGTACGTATCTGAACCTCCTATATAATGATTTAAATAATGTCATTGACTTTTTAAATAATCATATTCATTGTTATGATATCATATATGCTTCACTTATGACTTTATATTACCCGTTCTTTTTTAAATTCTTTGTTAAAGCAGAGTTTTGGGTAAAATCGTTTTATTTATCGTGCGTGTTTGGACTTGTTATTATTGCTATTATTATTAATTATATCATGTTTTAATTACTTCCAGAATGTAAATCACGATTAATATATAATATATATTAAGTATATATATATAATATATAGATAAATGAAATGAAATACACCGTTCATGGAGACGGTAGTCCGTACGTATGCATGAACGCTGTTTTCATTTCCTTATTGACTAGAATTGATGTAAGTAGAATATATATATATATATATAAATATAATTGATTTATCATGTCATATATTTCATTATTATTCATTATATATACTTTATAATCATTCTTGAATGGTTAACATGGAGAAAGAATCTCATCGCGTCGTGGAGACGGTAATCCGTACATACACATGAGCGAAGATATCGTTCCCATAATTTTTGAATTGAATTGGAGTAGATGATTTAATATCTCATAATTAGTATGATGTTATAATAACTATATATAGTAATTCTTTACACCATTATACCCATCCAAGTTAGGTGGTGGTGGAAAATAGATTACATCACGGCGTGGAGACGGTATTCCGTACGTACGCACGCGCGGTGATTTTGCATTCCGTAGGATGGATAGAAGTTGAAATGGGTTTGTTTCATATTTATAATAACATATCAGTATATTAGTTATACTTATGTTATTACTTTATAATGAAACAACTAAATAAGAATATGTTTAAGAAGAAAGAAAACATGAAAGAATCGGTAGAAGAGATTACCTCTTCTTCGACGCACCTCTTTTAAGCTTCCTCTTACAGCACTAGAGTTGGCCTTTTGAGGAGACCATAACCTCTATAATGTTTATAGAGATGTTTATAAGGGAAATGGGCAGGATTTGGCCGATATTTAAAGCTCAAAATTGTGTATAGATAAGAGGAAGATGGTACCCTTTTATAAAGGTGGAGAGGGACACCTTAGGAAAAAACTTAAAATATTATTTTATAATAAAGTCATATTCAGTTTATAATAGCTCCAAATTGATTTATTTCGAATCTAAAGTGGGAATGGGTCGAAATCCTCTTAAACAATAGGTTTTAGAAAAGTTTAGGTTACTATTTTAACCTTATCATTTAGATTTAACTCTAAGTTAAATAATTTAACTTTTACCGTGTCTTCTTGTTTTCTTACACTATATGGTTAATAAACTTACTATAACAAGCCAAACGAACCCCAAGTGGTTCATTATTAACATATATAACCTTATATAAGTCATTTTATTTATCCTTATATTTTTAGGAATATAATAACAATTAATAATATAATTTGTTTTAAAAACTATTTTATGTAAATTTTGACACTATTTGGTAATTGATTTTTGTGAAAATTATAACAGAATGATTAGTTAGAAAAAAGCTACATAAATAAATAATAATATGTCATATTAACATATAAAATCATAATAATTCATAAAAAGTCTCAAATTACATTTACTTGGGTATTTATAACATTAATTATGTTAATATTTCATTATTAAGTTAATTTCTGCATCACCATTGTGTCATAAATAAATTAACTTATTTAATGTCTAAAAATTATAAATAAAATACCATTATGTAGGAAATATTTTTAAATTTCTAATTAATAGTTATAGTCGAATTTATATTATGTATAACCCTATATTAAAAATGTTTTAGTTATTAAACTTTCATTTTAACTCTTTTAACTCTTCTTTAAATAAAATAATAATAAGTGTCCTAATCTAACACAAGTAGACCTAAAGGGTAATTATTTAATCCTAAAGTTTTTTTTGGTTGAATTAATCTTATCCAATATAATTGGGACTTGTGTTAGAGTAATAATAATATCAGTTTTACCCTTGATTACCATATTTACTTTTAATCGTGGTAAATAAAAGTAAAAAGTTACTATTCACCAAAATTATTTTTATCTTATTGAACCACATTTTACTCCTTGATATTAACCGTGTCTCTAAGATTTTCAAAATTACACTCAAAGAAGAAGTAAAATTTAGATTTATGTAAATGTGCAAATGCTCCTAGGTGGTTGGTAAAAGACGGTAAAAATTCAATAAAATTTGTATATATCTAAAACTATTATAGAATGACTCCAATGAATTACAATGAACTTATATATTTATTATTTATCTATTTTGACCTAAAATAAATTTAAATGAAATAAATTATTATTTAAATAAAAAGTCAGTTTTAACCAATAACTCAGTGTTTTTCACTATTCATCAAAAATGGAATGTTTTCAGAAAAATAAAAAAATTCACCCTAGGATAATTTCAATATTCCAAATCCAAAAATGAAGTCCATTTTGAAAAATAAAATTTATAAAATTCCAAAAAGTGGGTATTACTATTCATAACGGCTAGTTTATATAATATTTTAATAACATATCTTTGTTTAGTGAAACTCGGTATTGCGTACAACACAAGCTATTGTAAAAGGACATGATTGCGTGTAATGCAAGCGAAGTTAGGGTTGCATGTAGTGAAAGATTATTTTGTTGTTGCGTATAATATAATCCAAACATATTTCATTTATACATTGAATATATATATATATATATACCCTCAATGTTGTGTAGAATAACTTCTATCAAACAAAATTGAAATTGTGTGTAACACGATCCTAGATTAGTGTTGTGTATACTGCAAGCTGATACGGTGTTGTGTATAGTGCAAGATAATCTTGGTGTAGCGTACAACACATGACATCAAATAAATTAAAAAGAATACTTCTCATAAAATCTCAGGGTGTTACAACTCCTTCCAACGTGAGACATCCTAGTCCGTGGCGAATTGACATCCGTCTTTTCCCAACGGTTTGTCTTCTTCCCGGTGACCTCACTGACGAACAAGGTTGGGATTTTATTTTAAGTATGATATTATTCCCTTGATTCATTCCTTCTAAAACAACGAATCTGGACCAACTTATTATCAAGTTGATCCACAGATGTTTTTCCTTGCGGGTTGGGAATTTTTGTTAAACGAGGGACTATGGGAATTGATGTTTTTAAGTTATCTTTCATGACGTTCTTTGCTTCGTTCTTGTGAAACGTATGCTACCAATCTAAACGCGGTGGGTGTGGGACAAACTAACATGGCCTGACCACCCGCTCATCTTCTTTGTGGTGTTCTTCGAAATGGAGACGAAGGCAACGACCGCACTACATGCGACCTCTGTGACCCGCACCGCCCCGCAACGTTCCGACTGCCGACTGAACTGTGCCCCATGCCCTAGCCACGAGCACCCAGACCACACCACCCTGTCGGCAACGCTGCCCTGCCAGCCGCGCTGCCCCTCTTGCTGTGCCGCTCTGTCGGCCGTGCCACGGCCGTGTCCTCACAGCACTTCGGGCCGAACCGACACGCTTCATCAGGAAGAGCCACTTACGTGGCGTCCTCCGGGCCGAACCACCCTCGCAGCCAGCTGGGCTTGGTCCAGCAGTCTAGGCTGAACCCAATGAGTAGGCCCGCCCACCTGGCCTAGCCAGAACCAAAGTGTCAGGCCGGGTCGACCCAAACCGGGTCAGCCCAAACTGGGTCAGGCAAGGTCGGTCAGACCGGGTCAGACCAGACCTGGGTCCAATACGACCCATTTGCGCTTCTTTTGGCCATATCATTGGCACCAGACGTCCGTTTCATGAACCTTAATTGGAACTGAAGTTCTTGGAGCATGAAAGTTCCTTTGAGTATACCCCAATGGAGTTTGGGGTATTTTTGAGGTACGTTTAGGTTGGATCGTGCACGAATCCAACCAGGCCCCTGAGACTAGAGGGCTAATAACTTATAGACCGGGCATCCGATTGAAGTTCATTTATTTGCGTTGAGACCCCTAAGACTTGGCAGACCTTTGGGATACTTATTCATGGGATTTTGTGGCATTTGGAGCATCGAACATTATCTTGTTGAATGGATATTCCGAAGACAAGAGAGAATTTGTGCGGTAACCTAGTAGCTGTCTCAGACTTGATGATTGCTGAACGATTGACTGGGAGTGACTCGACAAGCCTAGTGGTGAGTGCCTAGTTTTGGAGGAAGACCCATGGAATTGGAGCGCCTGGATGTGGTGGCAGTCCTGCGGTACTTGATTGGAGAAGTACATCTGCAGACTATGAGGGGGAGTGCCTAGTTATCACGGAAGACCCATAGTGGGGAGGGCCTCTGTGTGATGCAGCAGACCCATGATACTCGACATGATGAGAACCTAAACAGTCTAAGGTTAGTGGGAAGCACCTGGTTGTGGCAGCAAGCACACTATACTCGATAGATAAGGAGTTATCTAGCAGTCACGGGTTCGAAATGTTTTACCCCTACAATAAATCCTGGTTTGAGTTGAGTCAGTAACTTTTGTTTTTTCTTCACGATTGAGATGGATTAATTGATAACCTTGGTATATGTATGGGAATATACCTAAGTGGGGTTATTTGTTAATTTCATAAATTTTGGTTTATCCTTGTTGGATTTTGTGAGACCTTGAGGGTCTCAGGGTCCCTATTGAGTATTGTTATACTCACTCATGCACGGGCTATGCCCGCACATCGTTGTGTTGGATGCAGACGACAGAAAACGCTGACTGAGGCTAAGGGTACCAAGATAGGACGGTGCCTAGAGGTGGACCATACGGCATGACGGTAAGTGGAGGAGACGAACAGATGTGGAGTGCGGAGGAGGTTATCAATACCTACCCTTCAGGTAGGAACCTGGTGGATGACCCCTCAGCGGTTTTTCCTTAATTTAGTTGTACTTGTACTTCCTGTTCCTTGTAATTTACAGTTGGGATTGTATTTCCGGACCCTTTTACTTTCAGTAATCTTTTGTTATACAGTTTTATTTAGTGTTTCGTATCCATTTGTGTGCCCTGTTGTGTTTGTTTATAGTTTATAAAGACAATGACTTCCCAGTTTTAAGGAATTATGCCTTTGGTGCTAGTCTCCAGCCCCTCGCCTATGGACGGCGGGCCTGGGGTCGTCACAAAACGGGCACTGGGGGATGGGTCGTGACAAACCCACACACTAGTACTAAAATGGATGACTTATCTCATCATCTATCTGATGATCCTTTCTGGTCATTGTCATCATAATGCACCTCTTGAAAAAGTGTCTTGCGTGAAACATTCCACATCATATCATGAAATAGATTATAAAGATACCATCAAGTTCTATGTTGAAAATATCGCAGGATAGTCTATATATGGTCCAAAATATGAGTCCAAACAATGGAGACATGAGGGGATGAGGTTGAAAGGGGGTACATGGTGCATAAGGGGGTCCACATGGAATGTGATCCCAATTTTTCAACTGGATATGTTCTCCTATGGGCATGTCTTGGAATCTATATCATATCAAACAACATGTATGTCTCACACATGAAATGTATTATCCATTGGGGTCCTTCCCATGTCCTCCTGGTCATGCCAGTAGATATTGGCCCATGACCATGTACCTGGTCCGGTACCTGACAGTTCCTGAGTATTGGCCCATACACATTTTATTCTAGAGTACACATCACATCCTTCCACACTAGTTCCTAGGTGTTTTTCATCTGGCACATGATTTTCCCCCATGGGAGGGTTATATAGTGTGTGGGATGGGCCACATGGTTTTTAATCTCTAACTTGGATGAAAACCCTAGCCATCCCTGAAAAAAAGGTATACATTGGGTGTTCTTACAAACCACAGAGTGGGTAATGTGGTTTTTTGTAGAAACACTAGAATGTATAATTTTTCTCCACACCCATCTACCTTTCCATGGATCACACATATTGATTACATGAAATCTGTGGGTTTCCCTTTCAGTTATTGTTTCCCAGCCTCCGGTGGCTAGAAAATGGATTTCGATCACACATGATGGTTCATCGCACATCCCGTGCACCACACATCATCCTCCATAATGACAGATACTAAATATTGGGGAAACATCACCTGAATCCCTCAATGAATATTGATCTGTTCAAAAATTATCAACTCAATCAGTGTTAGCACAACTACAACGAATCTGGAGGTTTGATCATGCTTGAATTCACCCCAAAATGTTGAACTATGACCCCATATGTGAGCAATAAAGAAAGTGAAGTTCATTGGGGGGAAATCCTAAGAAAAAATGTGAAAAAGTAATTTGAAAATATTTTTTAAAAATTACCATAGATCGAGAATATCCATGATGATAAACATGTAATATCTAGAATATATGATATAAAAAATTTTAGCGAGCTCAAGTGAAGGGAGAACAAATGTAGATCATAAGAATATACAATATCCTTGCTCAATCATTTAACCAAAAGGGTGAAATCAATAATTAATGAAACTTTTCTAAAAAAAGTTTGAGTATTAGTGATGAATTTATTTGTTAGTGAAGGAGAGGATCTTCCTCATCTGCTCCCTCTAGATCTACCTTCATCCAATCATCATTCATTGTCTTATTTTTTATTCTCACTAACGAGGAATGCTCTGAACCTCCTATCATATATCATAAGAGATATACATGTAACCCTAGAAAACTAATTATTGTAGAGTATTTATAGAATATTTTAATTTTTTCATTTAATAAAAAACAAAAAAATTATTTATTCATTTTAATAAAATACACAAATAAACGGTTGCCTCAACCAGATTTTCAGCGCCGACAAACCTTAGGTCATGCCTAGGGAAAATCACACCTCATGGAATCATATGTGGTTTAGAATTTTTGATATGAAGCTCCATTCTGGATTTATTCCATTATTACTAAAAAACTAAATTTTCATTGTATTAATATATTTAATATCTTTATAATATAAATTCAGGGATCACCAGGCCTCAAAATCCCACATTTTCTCAATTGCTGACCCTAAAAGTATTCCTTAATAAATTTCAATGTCTTTGAAGGAAAAAAATAGTCTCACTACATTATTTCCTCCTTCAAGTATTTTAATCCTTAAAAAGTATAATCTAAAAAAATTGTGATGATACTATGCCAGAATCTACCTATCCCACTTCTAGGAGCTCTCCTGCATGCTCCCATTCTATCACAACACATGAATAAAAGGAATTTTCTATCCTCATATGATCCTCTCTTATAAATCCTTAATCTAATATGGTTACTCCAGGATGGTGGATCCATCCTTGAAGTCTATATCACCCAAAAAAATGATATTCATAGGATCATGCCTATATCTCCTCAGCTATGACATAAGAAAAACATCATGAACCCATTCCAACTAGGGGTGAAAGGCTATGGAGTAAGTAAACTCACCAACCCTATGTATGATATCAAGAGCACATATGAGAATCAAGATTAACTTTACCACACAACCAAGACTCTAAAATCCTCATTGTGGGGATACTATTAAGAAAACACAATCTTCCTACATTAACTTCAATGTCGTACAATTATGATATATGTAATATTTCTATTGTATCTAGGCTTTCCACATAGGCTCAGTGATCACATGAACATTCTCTATCATCACCTACACTATCTGCTTCCAAAAAAGAGATGTCTCTCAAATATATACACAGAACAAGGATGACCTACAGGTTATCCCAAACAATTACATGAATGGTTTCATGCCAATAGTAGAGTCATAGATATTATTATAAAAAAACTCTAAAAATTAAAATTGATCCTCCCAACTCAATAAGATGTATAAAAAAGATCTTTTAATATCATATAACTCCAAGATAGTTTACTTTGGCTTCCCATCCATCTTGGAGTGAAACATCATACACATATTCAACTTGGTCATAAATTCCTCCTTTTTTACTCTCTATAAAATTAATGTAAACCACACATCTAAATCAAAGACAGTCATTAAGGGTACCCCATGAAGCCAAAAGATCTCCCATACATAAAACTACCCCATAATCACCACTGAAATCAACTCCATAATGGAAAGGAAGTCTTCTGAATTTGCAAGTCCTTAAAATATCATCCAGATGTAATTGCGGCCTCTCACAATCTATGGAATCTCTATAAAAAATTCCATGGGTACACTATCATAGATACACTTTGGGATCTCCAGGGGTTGGGTGAAACCTGAAGAAATCAGCGCTAAAACATGAACTGCTGACATGTGAGACTTTGAGGGATGAACTCAGTTATGATCTGCCTTATTCCAGCCCACCAAAACTACCTCTAAAGGTCCCCATACATCTTTTCTACACTAGAATATATAGACAATGAATCATGATGAATATCCATCACCACCTCTGCTCGCATCATGACTGAAACCACCGTCTATCCCTAAAAAAGATGACGTTCTCCCCTCCTTCCAAAACTATTTTCTAGTAAACATCCTAAAGATATATAGTCATGAAGAACCTCACTTTTTTTGTCTCCCAACTGAAACTCCCTCACCGATTGGATATGTATAGGATTGAACCCTATAGATTGTTGATATGTTTCACCCGTCTCCTCTACCAGGGTTAACTATAAAGAAACCAACTACTGAAACACCTCATCCACCAAATGATAACATTATATCCCACGAAGGGAATCCTTCACAAAAATACCCTTAACAAGAGTATACGCTATCTCAATGTCAGAGTCCTATGGGAACTCCAACCATTACCTCTATCTTAGGTTTAGATCTCTCTGTATGGAGATATACCTAAGATTATGATGGTTTGTGTGAACAATAAAGCTCAATCCTAGAATGAAATGCCTCCACATCTTTAGAGTGAATACTTCTACTACCAACTCCTGGTCATATTTTAAATAGTTCTACTCATGGGGTCTCAACTACCTCAACCCATATGCAATAACCACCCAAATTTTCATTAAAACATACCTGATCCCATCTATAGAGGCATTACAATACCATAAGTTCTCCATGCCCTCCACTAGTAGTCTCAAAATAGGATCACTTTCCAGCCTTATCTGAAACACCTCAAGGGATTTGTAACACTTCCTAGTCTAAGGAAACAACATCCCTTTCCATGATATGGTAGTAAAAAATAGTCAATCCTAGATAATTTTCTCAAGAACCACTTGTAATACCTTTCCAATCAAAAAAAATAGCACCTATGACGTTATCTTGGGCATCTCATAGGGAAGAAATATATCAATCATCACTCAGTCCATGGATAATCCATGCTCATAAATGACTTACATTGAGAAGTGAATCTCATAGACCTAAAACTGGAACTTTAAGAGATTACCACAAAGTTACTTCTCACATATATATTATAGGACCATCCTTAGGTGTTACGCATGCTCCTCTTTTGATGTAGAGTTGATGAGTATGCCATCAATGATGAAAATCATTAATTAGTCCAATTATGGCTGGAATATCTAGTTCATCAATACTATAAAAAATTTGGGAAATTAATCTCACTAAAATTAATCATCGGGAACTCATAGTTTCTATATCGACATCGAATTTTTTTATTCAAAATATCAACCTCAACAACCCTCAATTGGTGGTAGATGGACCTAAGATCGTTCATTGAGAACCAACTAATTCCTTACAATATATCAATGTTATATTCAATCCTTATCTAGGGGGTAATTTTTTTTATCATTTCTTCATTTAGGTGATGATAATTTAAACAAATAATCAAACTTTCGTTCCCCATTTTCACAACCAAAATTGGAGACTCTTAGGGGTTACACTGGGTCTGATAAAAACATTCTTTAAAAGGTATGTAAACTACATATTCATATCCTAGATCATTGTAAGGGATATATAATAGTCCATAAAATTTATTGGTGTGACCTTGGGGTTTAATTAAATTCCCAATCCCTTCTCCCACATATTGGGCAATCCTATAACATATCTAGGGTAGAAATCCAAAATTTCCTCCACTACCAAAGGAATCTATATACCTAAATATTCTACTATGAAAAAGACTAAACTCACTAATATATGGGTGATTGGTTGTAACTTCCATCCCACAAGACCCACTCATTCTTCCAGGACATCTCTCTCACCCAAAAAAGGAGAATATGATCTCATATGTCTAAATTCATATGACTAGTCTGTGATGATAGTCAATATGGTCTCAAACCATGGAATTCCAATCCATACCCAAGATTATGTCATAAGTTGTAATCATTATGACTAATAGGTACCACATGGAACTATCTCTATAACCAATAGGTTGCACTGCTAGAAGACAAGTGATATCAAATAATCACTCCCTCGAGGAACGTAATGCTATAGATTATGGGTAATGTCTCAACTAGAAGATCCAGCTCATGAAATAGGAATGAGGATATGAAGGAATGAATCACACCACATATACTAGTACTATGTAAAGAGTAGTATAAACACATATCATACCTTGGAAAAACTAATGTACATCCTATTTGTAACCCTCTATTTCCATCAAATTCCAACTACACCGAATGCTAGCTCCCTAATCCTGGCATGGTCCACCAGGTGGTGGTGGTGGTGGTAGGATCTCAAAACACCCCCTGCACCAACTTTTCCTCCCTTCGGAGCTTTTCCTGCTCCTTTTCTAGAAATTCCACCCTGAGGGCCACCCAAGTTACGTTTGGGGTATTTTTTATCATGGCGCTGCCTCTTCAATGGTCTTCCATCCACTATAATTATATCATGTTCAATGCAGCAGACCGGGAAGTCATGTGTCAAGTTACCATGCACATTGAAAGTTTTACATCTCTCTTCTCTATGATGACTGGATTTTCTATGTGATCCCCAAACCATAGACCCATGCATCTGAGTCTGAGAATGACTCCTTTACTGAGATAATGAAATTTGACATCCGATTCCTAATACAGAAGAATTATCCACATGATTCCTACCACCATATACAATAACAAATTTATCCTCTGCTAGGAATATCTTAGTTGCTAGATCCCACTCTAACACACTAGTATAATTGGGTATACATGGGAAAACTGCACAGGATCAATTGTCTGTGTGGAGAACGTACTCAAAATTCCACACCAGAAAGTTATTGTATCATACCATATTGAGGGAGTATATCATAAGGTTAGTTAACCTCAAGAAATACATAACTAATTTCATACTACCCTACTACAAATCAATAAGTTCCGGGATCCAAACTGATCACAAAAACGTTGGGTAATAATAATCCTGAAAAGATGTTGAAAGTTAGTGTAAGAGAGAGTTATATCATCATGAGTCAACATAACCAAACTATACAACTTCCAAACTACCCCATGGAAAAACTAGATTCTAGCACAATGATATGATCTTTCAAGTTCTGAACCATCTTTATTAATTGAACGACTGACTCAAGCTAATCCTCCACTACCTAGGGATCTATCTTTTCATGGAACCGTGGGGGTATCTATTCATGGAACTCATGATGTGTGCTAAGTATGCATGTATCCTCAACCTAAACATTCGATAATAACTTCTTCTTGGCTGGTGGTTGTGTAAATACCTTCTAAACTAGAAGAAACAAATCATGATATTACCCCTGATATGAGGTCTCATCACTTGTTGGATAGTCATCATGATCCTAAATCAAAAACCTGTATGGGTAGATATGCAGAGACATCATGAATGTAGTGATGTATTAACATGTTCAGATGAGAATATATATATGGGGAGAAGAATAAATAAGTATACTCAATGTAATTAATACTATACGATGAATTTACAAATTTTCTATGAAACCAATATCTCGGTATGTCGATTAGACTAGAATGTATTCAGTGTCTAGGGGTATGGATATATCATCCACCACACCGACACTGGGTTCCCTATCCTGAGAGGAGAACTCAAGACACTTCAATACTATTTCTTTATGTTCTCAACCAATCCTCAAAATAGAAAACTCTAAATACTATCTTGAGAAAGAACCACATATGATACCAATCTGTAAGGACCGACTCACCAGAGCCTTCCTAGAATAAAGGAGGTCGAACTGTTACAACCCCAAGCAGGGGATGGAAACAAGCACTGATAAGGCATAAATATAATGGGGGGAATTTTCCAAATAAAAAATTACCCACACACCCAACTATATCCACGAAATAGTGAATACTAATATAAATTAATGATTATTAAATATATAGACAAACTATGTATATAGTAAACTCTAGGGAATACATTAGAGTAAAAAAGAAGACAACCAAAGTGTAAAGGGGTAAAATAAAATCCCAGTTAGAAATTAAGTCCCCACCTAACAACAATAGGATGATAATAATGTTCACAGATCCTGGTTCCCAGTCTCTATGCTCGACCATCATATGTGGTCAATACACCCAGGTATCACTATGCCCCATCGTAATCACCGTTGGTCATTTAGTTGTGTGAATAATACATTACATGTGTTGTAAAATCCAACTTAAGTGTGTGATTATAAATACCCAATAGGATTCCATGGAACCCAAAATGGTGCGATAGGGTGATACAAAAACTGGTAAATTTGACCCCAAGAATAAGGTAAATTAAACACAACAATAGAGCTTTAATATGGGGGAGTACCACTATGTAGGTAGAAAATATATGCTATGTGGTAGTAAGAGGGTGATGAAAAAACCTATATAAAGAATATGGGGAACTTGTGGTCCTATGTGATAGGGGAGTACATACCCCTGGAATTTATTTGAAATCATGGGGAACCGACACCTTGGTGTGATAGGGGAGTATTAAGCACATCATCTATCTTATAGTATGGGGAACCCCCACCCTAGAGAGATGGAGTGGTAATGACTGTGAAATATTTTTTGATTTTACTACATAATCAGAATCATTATCAAGAATCTCCTAAATAATAATCAAACTCAAAGCATTCCACACCATACCATGAAAGAAGCAATAAAGGATACAATCACAATCTAATCCAAAAGCATCTCATGATAGTTTACTCAAAAGGATAAAATGTGAGTCCAAACAAAGGAGATATTAGATGTAAATGTCAAAGGAGAGAATATAAGGTGTGTAGTAGTGTAAAAATAGTATGTGACCATACCTATTCATCTGTACATGTTCTACTATTGACATTTCCTATAAGATGTTTAATAATACTTGTCTTTTATTTCTCACACATATCATGCCCCAACCACTTGGGGATGGCTTGTGTCCTCTCAGCTATTCCCATATATGTCAGGCCATTCCCATGTACCTTGTCATGTACCTAGCCATTCTTGAGTACCAACCCATGATTATGTACTTCTCGAGTACATAGTGTGTCCTCCGTCATGGGGTCCTAGGTGAGTGGTAGGTGGAACATCGTTTGGATACCCGAGAAGGGTTATCTTGAATGTGGGAATATTCATATAATGTGTAATCATTAAATTGAATCAAAACCCTAGACTCTATGGAAAAGGAGGTACATGGTGCATTTTCTTCTAAAATACCCGATTCATACTATGGATTTTGGTTTAAACTCAATAATCTTCACACATTCTCTAGGTCTAGACATTATGTCATTAATTTCAACTATTAACCACCTGAAATTAGTGGGGTTCACCTCCGTCTAGCGTTTCTCGACACCAACTAGCTAGAAAATAGATTATGACCAGTTGAGGTGGTTATTCATGTGTCCCATGTGACACTCATCGATCCTCATCATCCCAGATCATAGATCTATAGGAAATGTCTCCTAGATCCCATGACAAATCTTGATCCATCTACAAATCACTATCCCAATAATTTTTTGAACAATATTCATGAATCTGAGGGTTTGATCATGCTCAAACAGGCCTCGTCAATAATGAATCATAACCTTGTATGCCAATGATGAAAAAATGAAGAAATATGGAGGGAAAGAATAAAAAAATGTGAAAACATCATTGAAAAATTTATCTTGTACAGTAAACATAGATCAAGGATATCTAGGTTGGGAAACATATAATATCAACAATAGAAGATATAAATTGTTTCAAAGGGCTCATGAGAGGGGAAACAAACACATATGAAAAAAAGATACAATATTCATGATCAATCACTTAATCAAAAGGGTGAAATCCAAAATCGAAGATCCCTACCTCAAAAAAGGATTGATCGTTGGTGAGGAATGCACTCTCCTTTGAAGGAGAATATTTTTTGTGTCTGATACCTCTCAATCCACCTTGATCTGATCATATTTTGTCATCTGATTCAGATTCTCCAATAAGAAAAGATCTAATCTTCCTCTCACATCCCACAAGGGTTATACAGACAACCCTTCAAAAATATTCTTAAGAGAGTATTTATAAAATATTTTAATTATAACATTTATTCAAAAATAAATAAAATATTTATTTGTTTTAATTAAATGCACCCACCAAAGGCTTCCAGAACTAGTCTTCTGGTGCTGACCACCTTTAGTTCACACCTAGGGTAATCCCCACATCCAAAAATCAATAGTCATCTCACATTTATGATCAAATACTTCAATCCAGAGATATTCCATTATTCTTAAAAACTATAAATTCATGATATTAATATATTTAATATTATTATAATATCAAATTCAGGCTCACCCATCCTTAGAATCTCATTTCATCTTAGCGCCTGGATTAGAAAATATTCCTTAATCTATATTAAATACTTAAAAATAAAAACCATGATCACTATAATTTTTTGATATTGGTTGAGATTTAAGGATGATTTTAATATAGAACTCCACTTCCTGGTTAGGGGGAGTTCCCTAAAACTCCTATGGGAAAATATCCATAAACTATTATACATTGAGAACATCTTATATGATTATTCTTTTCCCTAAATCCATTATCTGATAGAGGCGTCCATACACATCCTCTACTAATAACCATTCTATATTAGAAGAAAATTTAAACAAATAATATTCATTCTATTATAAAAATTTATATTCTAATAATGGTTTATTAAAGAGTTCAAATAAAATCCATTCATCATGGAAATTAATACCAAACTAATAAGATGTAAATTAATTGATGAAATTAATTTCAGTATATTGAATTAAGGGATTGAACACTAAATTTTATGGTTATACATTCATACAAATTAAGATAATTTATTAATTAAATATAACAATTGAATTATATATATCATTCATTATTTTTAAGAATATATCAATCTCCAAAATTTAAGGTGAGTAATTCATGTGCATCATGACTTTAAAAAATATATATGAATACCTTGATCTAGAATTTAATAAGGTATATATTTTCTTCAAGAGATCAATATAATACATGTGATAAATTCATTATATTATTCTAACATAGATATCAATGTGGTGTATAAATGAGTTTTTCTATGATGATTTTTTAGTCGAAAATATTGATTTCTATCATTTATGTTCTTATTTGGATATTGATTCTTATAATTAAATATTATATTATAGCCAATTCATCAAACCATCTATTAATTATTTTTAAAAACATTTTTCCTACACATTAATCCCAATATATCCAAAAACATTATCTTGATGAATTACATAAATATATTTTAATGTAAAATTATTTCTTATTTCATATTCAAAGAAAAAATTAGCTTATTACATGAAATTTATAGGTTGTTATTATAATAACCTATGACATGTGGGATGTTACAGATTATTTACTTCTTTATTTCTATCAACTGAACTTACATATTGATTTTTACCTATTCTATTCTAATAAAAAACACTTTATGTCCATGAGGAAATATAAAACTATATATTTTTTTCAATTATAACACAATATCTTTGTAAATTTTAAATCCATGAATTAATAAATCCTTTGTACGAATGGTTTTAATCAGTTCTAAAATCTATCAACTTAACTCTTAGAATCAATTATGGATTCTGAGGTGTATCTTCCAAATGATTAAATTTAATTTGATACACAAGAATACATTCATCATCATTCTTTGATATCTCTAAGAACAGCCCCCAATTTTACTTCAAATAATACGAGTAAAATATTTTTGAATTAATATAATAAGGAAATAACCCCTTGACATGGACATGGTATCCAACTTATTCATTAAATTCATCACATGTTTTCACCACTACCCTACTTATAGATATAGAATATTTATGTCCACTATAATATTTTATTATTGTGATAATTCAATCAAATTTAATATATTCTCCCTGGGGGATTTCAATGTTATAGTTTTAAGGGAATCTGTGAACCCAAAAAATGGGGGAGGTCACGACCTCATGAATTTATCAATAACAAAAAGATTTTTGTTCAGTCAAGTGGACTACACTATATAATTATTGTAATTTTCCATAACTTTAATCATTTTCTAATATATATATATGATATCTTTCACCTTAACATGAATTACATTCAATTGAGAATTAGGATAATTTTTGAATTATCTTTGTATTCATAAAAACATACATTCCTTTTAGTGAATATCATTCCTCACACCACCATAAAATTAATATAAATTTACTTAAAATGATACCATAAATTTACATAACCCAAATAAAGTTTAAATATTTACCTTATATTTTCTAAATTGATTATACATGAACATGTTCTCTAAAACAAAGTGTTAAATTATAATTTTCATTCTTAATTATAAAAAATAACTATTTTTTCACTGATATATACTATAAAAACCCAACATGTTCGTACTTGCTGCAACAACATTACAACTTTTCATATAAAACTTGAATATTTAATACAGTTAATGAATACAATAATAAAAAATTTAGTGCCTTTAAAAAATAGGAAACTAATACATGGTGAAATATTACAAAAAAATTATTTAATCATGTTCTAAAAATATTCATGATCTATATGTAATATACCCTTCATAATATCTAATCATTTATAAAGAATTTACATTAAAATAATATGGTGAGTTAAAAAATTGGTAATGGTTTCATGTCAAGGAAGAATCATCCCTAAAATATGGGTTAGAGAATTATACACACATTAGAATGGGAAAGATCATAATTGTTTAGGATACATAATTAATTAAGGAATATTCATGGAACTTAAAATGATCATCAAGGAAGATAAAGAATCATTATGGAACATATATATGAAACATAAATAATCGGATTAGAATACCTGGAATACATAAATAAGTAACACATGATAATTGGACAACATAAAAAAAGTGTTCATAATACTTCTAATGAAAATGATACTAACTAATGTTAAGGCGTTATACTATTTTTTTCAATAGTGTTCTTGTGAAAATATGACGTTACAATGTCACAATATCATAATGTTCTCCTATGATATGGATGCCAACTAATGTCATGGTATCATAATCATTCCCTATAAACACTGTCTTCAAATTTAAAATATTATACAATTCATTGGGTGATATATAATTTTGATCTCACCCATAACATAAAATTTTTAGTATATAATTAAAAACATCAAATAATTTACATATATGACCACAAAAACCATTCATCACATTGAGTCAATTACCAAAGATGGACCACACAAAATTTGGTGTTAATTTTCTGAAAATCCATAGTCAAGAAGTGATATTTTATGAAGAATATTACTCATGAATGGATATTCCTAAAATATCCAATAGCACGGTTCAAAGAATTGTTCTGAAATAATTTTCAAGGATCTCATCAACAACCCCTTCAAGAATGAGTCATATTTTAGATATGAAAGCTACATGAACAGAAAAATTAATTTATGGATAAATTCCATATAAAACAATGAGTATGTTGTCAGGACCCATATCCTAGGGCCTGTGCCATGACTACCCCAAGCCTACCTTCTATTGGAAAGGATCTAGTGACTAGCACCGCAAGGCATATTCCCTAAAACGGAAAGGCATTGCCTTTAAACCTGTAGAAACACATGGTCCCAGAACACAACAAGAAGCAACTGTAAAGTAAACTACTGGAGTAAAAGTGCGTTGACTGTAAAGGGGGACAGAATATAATCCCAACTGAAAGTACGATTACAACTAAAAAGTACAATACAAATGAAAGGAACGATACAACTGAAAAGGGAAAACATCTACTGAGTCATCCTCTGAGGGTCCTACCTGAAGGATAGGTATAGATCACCTCCTCTGCACTCCACGTCCGCCTACCTCCTCCACGTACCACCTCGTCCTGGCTCCCTCAAACCTCAACCCAGCTGCTCGTCATCTGCACAAGACACAACACGGTGCGGGCATAGCCTTTTTAGGGGTGAGTATAACGATACTCAGTAGGGACCCCGAGATCCCAAAAGGTCTCCTAGAGTTACAAAAAGTAAAACCACCAAGGTAACATGACAAAGGAAACACCATGAAAGTAATGTACCGCACAACTAAGACTCTACTCAAAGCTTGCATACAACTTAGAGAAATAAAATTATGATGCTGACCCACAGAGGATCGCTATGAAAGTTGATAGCCAACCACGTGATTCTCTACAGATAGTAACAAGTAACATCCCCAGTCACAACATCGAACACCTCTACTGCTAGAGAAATCCTCCTCTATCGAGTATAGTGGGTCTACTGTGTCACACAGAGGCTCTTCCCACTCACCTTGGACTGCTGAGGTATTACTCCCATTGAGTATCGTGGTTCTTCCGCATCACACAGAGGTGCTCCTCACCATGGCATGCTGAGGTACTCCTCCTGTCGAGTACCATGGGTCTTCCAGGTCACACATTGTTTCTCCCCACCATGGGTCTTCCTCTTTACACAGAGGCGATCCCCATTGGGCCGTCGAGTGACACAAAGTCGAAAAATCAATAGTCGCCATGTCTCATCCAGTCGTAGGGTTCTGTATGTAGCATGATTGGGAGGACCACTACTCAAGCCATTGGTTGTATTAAAACTAGAAACATGTCTCAAAAAGGGGTGACCTGATGATTCTCCATGTCATAAGGGTTCCAACACAACAGACGGTGCGTCAATCAGATGCCCGGTCTGTGCGTTATTAGCATTTCAGTGTAGAGGGCCTGGTTGGATTCGGGTTCGATCAAGCCTGACCATAATCCATGTTTCCCCAAAAAATTCATGGATTAAGTCAAAAAGACCATTTCACTCCAAGGATCCCAATGCCATATATGGTTCATCAAACGGACGTTCAGTCCTCAAGACAAGGCCCTTTAAGTGTTTCTGGGCATAGTTGGGCCCATGTCCGGTCTGACCTGGTCTGGGTTGGGTTGTGGAAGACTCATCCCACTAGGCTGTAGTTTGGCTCAGCCCGCAATAGGGCAGCCCGCAAGGGTGGTGGCCCATTGGGGTGGTGGCCCGGATGCATGAGGCGCGACCCGCAAGGCGGTCCGCCCTAGCCACTGCAGGAGGAGCGAACCCCAGGTCTCCAGAACACCCGAACGACCCGGAGGTCGTTTGGTTGGGGAAGCTGTGACACCACATGGGCACCGCTCGGTTGCCGTGGAACCCACCAGAGGCACGTGTTCAGACTCCTCCATGGTTTTGGTTGTATCCGGTCGCCTCCTCCATTCGTCACGACTGACGAGCCGCTGCCTCTTGCTCATAGGCGGCGTGCGACGGCGCGCAGCACCTCCTTCGCAGCCGGACGGTGTTGGCCATTCCGATAAATGCCGTGTCTTCATGCCACAACCTACTCTTTCGGCGTCTGGTGACACTATATTCCCAACATAGTAGTTTGGTGTCGCCGAACTGGTGGTCTTCCATGGAGGCACAAGAATAGTAAGATAGCAGAGGGTTCGAGCCGGGTTCGTTAGGCCTGCGCCCTCCACGTTAGCTCAAAAACAAGAGGGGGATCAAGGGTTTAATAATCAATCAAATGAACTACAATCAAAACCCTAAAAAGATACCTCACAAAATACTCCCCAAAAAAATGAATCACCGATCAACCCATTAGTCGGTTGGTCTATGCTCTTTGTATTACTCAAGAATGGGGAAGGGAAAACATTCAAAAAGAATAAATGAATAAACCCCCTACCTCGAAAACCCATTGGAGAGTGTCTACGCTTGAAGGTGGATCGTATTCTTCATTCCCGTAACCCATTCCCAACAACGCCACTTGTACATTGTCTTTATGTTCGTGGTTCAGTGTTTCCCATCACCTCTCGCTAGTATTAGCTCCTTCCTCCAAGGGTTTGGCATAGTGACACTCCTTCCTCACTTCGTTGCTTGGCGAAGCTGTGCCGGTACCTCCCCCAATGAACCATATAAAAATGAGGGGGAGATGGTAAGTAATGGCGTGGGGAATTAATGGGGCCTCATAAATTAGGAACCTTTCTAATTTACCAATGATGTCACTACTTAGGGTTGGAAGGTCAAGCCATTTATTGGTTTGACACATCGCTGACCCCACACACCTTTTGTCGATTGGATGATATGAAAGAAAATAAAATAATAAAATAATTTATATCAATTCTTTTAAAAAGTCACAAAACATAACATTTTCTCTAGACCTACTGAAGTCAAGGTAAATTATCCCTTAACTGAATCCCAGCGCTGCAGATTCAACGGTGCCCTCGTATTTTTAATCTGAGCATCGGTTAAAAAGTTTGAAAACACCGCTCGTGTGTTCACTAAACGTACCCAAAACAATGTTCAATAAATTATTAACGTTCACACTCAACCTGCGCCAGTCAAGAATAGGCTATGCCTAATGAATAACACACCCTAACAAACACAACAGTACTCTCAGAGTTTCAATCCATGTTACTATTTTGAAGTTATGGGTTTTACAATAAAATAATTTTTATTTAATTATTTTATTTACGACCAAAAACTATCATTAACTGGTGGTCCACGCCGGACAATTTTAGTATCTTTCTAAAGAGATTATACCCACCCAAACTCATGGGTGGTCTCATATTTTTAATCCAAGTTACCATTTGTGAGTTATAAGCATTTGAAAAATAAAATATCTTTATTTAATTATTTTATTTACGGTTATGTTATTTTCAGGTTTTCTCACAGGAGGCATGCACCAACTAAACTTAAGTCGCGCATTAGGTAAAACCTCCATCCTAAACGCAACAGTTCCCTCACATTTTTGATTTGGAAACCATTTAAGAGTTATTCCACTTTTTCAGGAAAACTGCTTATGCATGCTAATTAAATCTTAACAAAACTTCGACGGATCATTCCGGGAACTCCGGGTCTCAAAATCATGCACCGTAAAATTTTTTGGTGTCGAAATAATTCCATATAATCAAAAAAAATTATATAGAAAATCCAGCACATTACATATGTAATTAACATATTTTATTTTTTTGGGAAAGAAAAATTCATTAATTAAGAACTCGTATGTCTATTAGAATTGATACTGATTGCTCGATTTCTTAAATATAAGTTGTATTATAATTTGGGTACCTTTAAATATTAATATATATATCTTAATATTAATAAAAAATATCACATGATCAAAAATATCATATTAATGATACCATAAATACATGGCATACCTCATGATTTAGAAATAATTCATGAAACCGTATTGCTATAATGGTGAATAATTATTCTACTAATACTATAGACTCATAGAGGGAGTTTAATAAAAATATCTTATACACATCATAAATAATACTTGAAAAGAGTATTAATTCACTTGAAATAGAGATATAATTATGAAATAATATAATATTAAAATTGATTCTTTAAAAAATGGATGCACTATGTAATGAGAAGAAATATTTGGAAACTATTAACCTTATTAATATTTTTGAAGAACATGATAAATAAATTTTAAATCCTAATGAGCATCATGAAGAAAACTCTAAGTGGTGAAACAAAACAATAACCTTTATAATATTATTTTTTGTAAATAAAAATTAGTGGAGATAGTATTAGTTATATTGAAACTTGAATATTAGATTAATAATTTTTAGTTGGAACCATCGACTCTTGGTAATAACATATTATTATTTAAAAATTCATTAATTTTCCCCAATACTATATTTTTATAACTAAATAATGATACTTTTATATAGTTTTAAAACATCTAAAATTGATATTACAATGAATAATAAATAATTAACATGAAGGAATCTAAACCGGTATGTTAAATAAATAAAATGTGTTTTATCTTACTAAAATAATTTACTTATAAATAATACATATATTAAGTCATGAAAATGATAGTTTAAATCCATTACATAATTTGGAAATCATAATAAAAAATAAATTTTGTCATATATGTAAACTTAATTTTAATATTTAACCCAAAACTCTTGTATCTCTAAAAACCTCCTCAATATCAACATTTCCTAATTTTAATGTAATGATTCTAAATTTCATATATATTTTATTAAAATTCATCTATAACTATGAGAAATTTAATTTTTAAATAAATATTTAAGAAATTAGTTTTTGGGTAACAAACATTATTCATAATCTGAAAATTATTTTTCCAATAAGAACATTAATTTTCTAATAACTACCTTATCAAATTTTAATGTTGTAATAAAAACATACCCATATAAATTCCTATAAATTATTTCCATTTTTAAAATAATTTTTACTCTAAAAAATTTCTTTTATATTAATTTTAATTGTTTACATTGTATATTTCTTATTATATATGAGATATTTATTTGATATTTTGATCCAAGAGTGCACTTTCTTGAAGTTATGGCATATATTTGTACTTTAATTATTTATTACACCTATAAATTTTCCATAATATAGTATTGATTTAAAAATTTAAATTTAATGATGAAATAATGTGCTTGTTGTCATTTTTATATATTTAATTGTTTATTTTTATTATAAATTTTAGGATATAGGAAAAAAACTATTTAATCAATAAAACTTTATTAAGGGAGTAATTAATACATATAAATTATTTGTTATTAGACACCCCCATGAAATATTTCTCATAAGGTTTTAATTATTTTCAATTGATAAGTAACTGTGGTCACTTCTTATTCATTGTTTTCTTTGTCTCACTGGTTTCATTTTAAAACTTTTTGATTTCCCCATGGTTCCGTCACCAATGAATTTTAACCATTTTAAAACTCAGGGTATCAATGATTAAGCAATAAAATTGGTTTTTTCTCATATGACAGATCCTAGTCTTGTTAAATGACATCACTATTAATCATATTTTGTAGGATTAACATATAATTCCTTATTGTAGAAAAATATAAAACACCATGAACATGAAACTGGTTTGGTGGAATATCTAAAAAATATTTCATTGATATAATTTACTTCATTATCTAAAATGGTTTAATATATCTTTTTCTATATGTTTTATTTACTTCTGAATCTCATGAGACTATTCCATGGATATATCATTAAAAATGTCCACTCATAAACTTTAATCTTTAAATATCTTATTCATTCTTATCTATATATATTGTATTTTCTCTTAGTTTCTTTGATATTATATTTAATTTCCTCCACCTTCTACGTTGTCTCATTAATAATATTATAATATGATAGCTTCATCTTGGAAATTTAATTTCAATAATATGGTGTTTAAAATTTCATTCCATACTGATCTTCATAGGTTGGAGTTTGTATACTTGAATAATAGTTATTATTATATAAAAATTATTATAAAGTCGTGTTTTGATCAGAAATTCCTTTAAAATAATGAAAAACCACTATATGTCCTCTAATATATAGATGGAATATTTTTATTTTCTATTAATCAGAGAATAAATAAATTTTAGGTTTTATGAAATCTATGATAGATTTTAACCCATTCATGTCAAATAATTTGTTTATAGACATGGGATATTCAGGTGATAAATTTATGTTGCATAATAATAGAATTAAAAATAAATGAACATGGATTAGGTTGTCTTGGTTCTTAACTCATCATAAAGTGTATAATTTGTTCATAAATTTGTTTTTTGATCAACTCTGGTATAACTCATCAAAACACCCAACTCTTAGATTAAACTAATAGGGTATTTTTTTTAAAATATTTCCTAAATATAGGTTTTTATGAGTATTTCAATCTTAATATCATGAATTCATGGAATAAACATACTTGATTTCCATTATAGAAAATTCTATATGAAAAGTATAAATATATGAGATACTATTTACTCACATGGTCTTTAACATAAAATAATCAAATTTTTAACTCATAATATATTGACAAAGAAATATATGAACATTTTTTAGACCTTTAACTGAACGGGTTGGATAAGAAATTTATTTTTTGATAAAAAATTATAAAAAAACTAATTGATTTTATTCTTGAGGTAGATTCCCAAGACCGTGATCATTTTAGGGAACTCTTAGATAAATTATTGGGAAAGGAACATATATTTATTTCATTAATGTATCAAGGGTATATGATTGTATGGAAACAAAAATATCTAATTATAAAAAGTACATTTTTAAAAGAAATCAATGTGTTTGGTAATCTAGACCTTAAGTTTTTTCATTTCTTATTACAGAGGATATAGATGTATCATTTACCTATGATGATCCTATTATAATCCCTTTATCTTTATTTATCTTCAGTAACATTCCATACCAAATATCACTTATAAAAACACCCATGCTGGGGTTATTAATGATAATGGATAGATATCAAGTTCTATAGGGAATAAAGTATATAATAATGAATCTTGTTTAAAAGGATTTTTTATTGATTTTATGGGGATACATTGGAAAATTTTATTGAATAAGTAGTGGTTATGATCTAAATGTTTTTTCCTAAGTCACTTCATTAAAATAGTAACATACACTAGAATTCTTGTTCTCAAATTTATAGTGAATCACCGCTTTATATATTATCATTTTAGGTAAATAAAAATATGTAATTTCTCATATAAACTTATATCAATATCCCTAAATTCTTTGTTATACATTTATCTTTATTATATTATATTTTAAATATACCATGATTTTTCATAGGTAGAAATCTACATGGGGTAGTGGGGATGACTCAATAGTTGTTGGGGAATTTAGATATGAATTTTATTGTATGTGATATCATAATCAAGTTTGATATATATAAATCTATGAAATTTTATTTTTACTAAATAATTTAAGGTGCTTGGGTTTTTTAGATTATTATTTATAATCTTTTGTAAAGTCATTTTTTCACAGCCATGTTTTTTATCAATCATTTGGGACATAAATTTGGTTTATTAAATTTTATAATCATATTTTAATAATGTGATCTATAATTTCTAAGAATATTTTTCTTATTATAGGATACATTTAGTAGAAATTTTACCATATGAATTTTTTAAGGAAAGTTGGTGAAATTTGAAATAGTATTTAGTTTTCTTGGAATATATTACTTATTATTCCAAAATTAAATGCTTATTTTTATTATGAAAAAACAATATTCAGTTAATGCCTTTATAGATATTTCAGATATTTATGGAAAATATATTCTGAAATCTGTAATGTTACCAAATATAGAGAATATATATTATCTGAAATTTCAGTGATATTGGATAAATAAATTGAATGGTTGTTTGGTTTTATGATTAGGTAATTTCCAACAAATTATCTACAGGGAAAACTAACTGATCAATAGTGTTCTAACATTGATACATATTCATAACATTTTTTATTCCATGTTTCTAAAATAGTTCATATATATATTATGAAAATTTTCATTGCATTCTTATGGGATTCATGATCTAAGTACAATCAATAATAGGCAAGGTGGAAGCAATTGGAACACAAATTTAAGGATTGTGGTATTACCCCATTTTACTTTTTTACAATATGAGGGGGTTATAGAAAAAAATGGAATGGGGTCTTATTAAGTGTATTCTATTATGGGTTCACTTCATATCATGTTTGTTTGCTCACCATATTGATATAATGAATACGATTTTATGATTTACACTTTCCCTTATCTTGAAATGTATTTCTTGAATTAAACAATAGTTTTTTAATATAAGGAAATGGATTATTATTAGGGGAAACACATAATTCTAAAAATATTTATAGGTTCAAAATACCCTTTTTTCAGCGGGTTTAGTTAGAAATATGTTATTCAATGAGGCATGTAAGTACAAAATAAAATTATATGTGGTGTTGAAAAATTTCTATAAATATATCATTATTTAAATCCCATTATCAATAGATAATGATTTCATAGTTTACATAATGTTGACGTCCAAATTTTTTTAATAGTCTTATTAGGGTATAACAATAATATGTATAGAATTTTTTATTGATGTGGATTTATTATTTGGAGTGATTGAATTTTGAATAATTTCATATTATTGATTTATATAATCTTTAATATACCTATTTCCTCCTAGTAGTTTTTTGGTTAGGGGGTATTTCCCTTACATAAACTACACTCACTATTATTTAATCCCTTTCCAGGAGAGCTTGAAACACTTTTTTGTTCATATTATATAGAATAAATTTTTATAGAATGTATATGGAAATATATGAGGAATTTAATAAAGTTTCAAATCAGTTTAAATGTTTTTTTTTTCTCATGGATTGATCCCATATATGTAACCACCTCAGTGGGGAAGTTACCACTTATAGATTTTAGTGTTATATACTGGTTCATTTGGTTTGACCATAACAATTTATAATATGATCTGATTTTGGGTTCTAAATTAATTATGGTACATCTGTTTTTTCATAAAAAATATAAATTATTAAATGAACTTTTTAAATCCAAATAAAATATGGGTTCTCTCTCTTTTATTAATCATCTCAGAAATCATAGTCTTCGTAATATTAGTATTATTTGTCAAATTACTAAAGGTAGGTGGGTGGGATAGTGACCTCTTGTTACCTATATAAGGTATAATGTTTATGGATAATGCACCATGGGAATAACATGAGGATATAAGTCAGTTTATAATAATCTTGGTTTGATTATATTTTGTTTCATGGATAACTTTAAAGATGGGAAATCACTTCCAGGGAAAATAAAATCTATCCAATTCGACCACATTTTTTTCGCTGATAAATGGTTACTTATTACTGATAATGGGAATGATTTGGAATTTATGGTTAATTTCATTGATAATGAATCTTGGGATCATTAGATATTATTATACATTTTTTTGATTATTATTCTCTTATATCAACTCAATCATTTTGTTCGTACATATAGTGGTAAATCAATGTTGTGATGAATTCATCAGCTTTCACTGGTAGGGTTTTTTTTGTTTTCATTTATAGGTTTGGTTCAATTTTACTTCCATGTAATAGTTTCAGTTATTTTTATGTTTTAGGTTTTTATTATTTTTGACCAGTATTATTATATCATTTATTCCTTCTTTTTTAGAAATATTTTTTATATTTCTCGAGAGTGAGGGAATATCAATTAGATTCAGATAAACTAAAATCCCTCTATAATATTAAAAAGCTAGTTGAAATGGATAAACTATTTTTTTTTAATTTCCATTTTCCCATATTCAATGTAAAAATATTTCATGATAGGAAGAATAATATGTTACCGAATCATCAATCACTTTCGGAGAGGTTATTGGTGAAAAAACATTGGTATTTTCACAGATTAATATATATTCAATTAGTTCATTTGTAGATATCATAAATTTTGATATTAATATCAATGAAAAAGATTCCATTATCTTTTCTATATTATAAATAGTTTAAACAAACGTTATATGGATTAAAATAGGCAAAGAAATATGGGACAATTTGGAAAGTGGTTTTGAATGAAATGTTATGGATAAAGAAGCTGAACTATAAATATTGAGAATAATATTTGAATATTTGATTACAGTTGAAGATGAAGTCATATATGACTATTTAATAAGAGTAAATTAAATATTCAGAAAAATGATATGATATGTAGAAAGTATACAACATTCTACAATTATTATATAGTTGATAAGAAACATTACAAGAATATTTGATTTTAAAATTTTAGAATTTAAATATTTATAGGGTATTACGCTTGATAATTTACACAAAATTATCATTTAATTTGATACTATAAATGAAATTGAATTTGAAATTAAATTTAAAGAGGAAATGGAATCTAGATCTATGAGAAAAATCAAAATAAAAGATAATGAATTTGAAGTCTCTATTAATTCTAATGATAAAGAAAAAATGTATATCTTAAAGAACATATAGAAATGAAAATGAACGTATAATGGAAGAATAAAACTAAAGAAGTTAACGTGTGGTGGAATTTGGGACAATTATATAAAATATACAAAAAATAATTGTGGTGAGTAAGAAGCTTAATAAAAAAAATGAGAAACCATAAAATAAAAAATTGGGTGAAAACTCAAAATAGGTTTCCAAATATGTTGTGAGAATAAATATGTTTCCAAGAAGAAAAATAAGATTTATTGTGAGTAAAGTGGAAAAGAATTATTTCTCTTCAATAAAACATTAAGAATAAGAAGTTATTGATAAATTGACAAGAATCATGGATCATTTTGAAAGATAGGAAGAATAATCAAGTAGTGAAAAAGAAGGTAATATTATAAACATGGAATAGAAGTTGAAATATAAACTAAGATAATGGATTAACATGAATAAAAAACTCAAGAATGAAATAAAATATAATAAATAGACATAATGGAATGTCAAATAAATTGAAATAAATACTTCATAAAAGATAAACAAAATTCATTGATGAGATCAAGAAATTTAAATTGAATATTCCTGAGTAAGAGAAAATATAGTAAAACTTGATGAGAAACTATCTTTGATGGAATAATGCCTAAAAATTTTAAAATAAAAATTTCTTGAAGCTAGCGTGGAAGATCCTTCTCTTGCGATGTCCGCCTTCGATCGCCTTGATTTGGTGGAGGAGGATCCCTCTCTTGTAGATTGAGAGAATTTTTGGATGAAAAGGATTCTATATTGGCCTGAAATCTTTTTTTAGATCCGTTGTGCACAACCAAAAAAAATGTCTAAGATAATGATAATTATATATTTGAGATATTAATTACATAGAATAATAAAATGAATTAATTACATAAAAGAATTTATTCATTTTATTTAATTCTTAGTAGTACCCCATGTCTAATAATAACAATTGACTCTTATTATTACTTGACATGTGCCCATAAAATTACATCTAATATTATTTAATTAAATAAATAATGTTATTTCTCATAAATTCCCAGAATATACGGCGTGTATGTTAATATATACATGGTGTGTAATTTTGTTTTTCCATTCTCTTTATTCCCTCCACCACATTTATTAGACCTTGAATAATGGCTATTTATTTCCCAAATAAATATCACTTCAATAATCTCAAATAAATATATTATTTCACCCAAAATATATTCTCTCGAATAAATAGAGTTTAAATAAATGAGATCAGACATCCTTGATTAATTATTTAACCACAATTAGGAATAATCATTATTTTACTTGTTAATGGAATATTTAACTTGGATACATTGACACACTTAGTGTGTGACCCTCTAGGCCTCTTTCTTAGTGGCATTAGGCAGAGACTGCCTAATGTCCAGGGTTAGAGTCTAGAAACATGCCAAGGCACCCATAGAGAAAGAAGTTAACACCATAATGATGTGTCACCACCTATGAATGCTTACCCTATAATATAATCCCTTTCTCTTGATATCTCAAATCAAGTGGGTTGCATGCTACTGCCATCAATCCATGTGCTCGATTATTATTTCTTCGACTATATGGAATTGAACTCGCTCATTCCTCACCATGTCCATGGATTTATTTAGGCTATATCAATTCCATAAAATGGCCTGAGATATCTTCTTCCATTAAGGAACATAAGGGACTAATCCTTTCTCGCATTATCTATTAAGGCAGTATCACTCAGGACGCAGCCAACATATCTTATATCGTTGCGAAAAACGTATCTTCACAGTTTTTGTCACTACATCTAAGTGTGTAAGTTGTAATATCCATTAATAATAATCATAAAGTCTAAGGACTAATACACACGTTCGTAGATTGGAAAATCCAATGACACTATGAAATGTGGAATTCCTACTGGCAGGTCTAATTCTCATAATATCCTCTTGGAAATTACCAAGGGCTCACACCCTGAGAAGGTGCCTCAATGATTAATGAGTCCTCACTTATAATAGTCTGTATTATTTTTGTCCCTCAAATAAAATCATCTGGACATAGAACATATATTCAAGAACAGTGTTATGGAACCTCCTAGTTCTCATCATAGTAGGGATCCGCTATGACCCTTTAATGCAACAACTATCCTTATGACATTATCACATGCATTTTTATACAGAATAACAATCAAGATGTGATAAGATATTTATTAATGAATAATATACAAAGTAGTTGGTTCTAGGCCACCAAATCTAATATAATTATGCTGTCAAATTATATTTATGGTTAATAATAATTTAATTTATATTTAATGTGTTTATATTCTAATTCCATACCTTTATTTATGGCTTTAAATTAAAATATGTGTAATGTTCTTAAAATTACTTCAATGAAAATTGATATAAAATAATATATTATAAAATGATATATATATATATATAAACATATATAAAGAGGGGAATAGGTATTTGATAGCATCTAAAAGTTCATTGAGTTTTCATTTTGGTTCTATTTTTTACGTTATATGTAAATTTATAACCCTTAATGATTGAAAAATGTGTTTGCACGGTTAAGGAGAAAAATGGGTTAATGAGGTGTTAAACTAAAGCTATATTGGTTTAAATGAACTATAAAATTTTCTAATTATTATTTTTATGTGTATATTTTTATTATATATCACTTTTGATATTAAACTAATCGCATTATTAATTACTATTCCTTGAAAGTGACTTGGTAATATTTTAATGTTTTGAAAAAACTATAAGAGTGCCCTTCCCTCTCTTAAAAAAGGACACCCCTTTTCTCTTTAATTTTCTCCCCATTAAGCTAGATATCATAACCAAAACCTACCCATTTATATTATAAAATTACCTTTCCATTAATTATAGGGGCTGGTATTCTTAAAAGACCATCCCTGGGGTCCTTAAAGAGAAATCTAAAGGAGGGTCTTCAAATAGGATGTAATCATCTTAACTGTACTTTTTAGTTTTACTTTTTCTTATACATCCTTAATTCCATAATAACTATTACAATATAATAACACCAGAATCTAAAATATACTAGTATATTATTATGCCTATTTAATAAACCTTTTACTCATCCTTTTAATCAAATGTTAAATGAATGTAATTCTCGTGCGTACTTGTAGACTACTCCCTCCACGTAGCGATTTGATCCATTTTCCATCCCAATAATTAATGGTTGGTTACTACAATGGATTTAATGTTTATATATGGTATTTATAGAATAATTGTTCTATTTTAATTATAATATTTCACCTATATTCGTACGTTTTCATCCATTGTAAAATGATAACCCCATTGATGCGTACATATGGACTACAATCACTTTGAAGCGATGTGATTCATTTTTTATTTTGACATTACATGGTAGGTAAAAATGATATATTTAATGATTATATATTATATCAATGAAATAACAATAATTATATAAATGTGAATTATTTTTTAACTTTATTTAGTTACAACCAGTGAAATGTCGAAACTTCACTCGTGTGTACGTATGAACTGTCATCTACATGAAGTGATGTTTTTCATTTTTCATCACCGCTTTATCTGAATAATTGTAAAATTGGATGTGATAAGTAAATATGAATTTTATTTCATGATTAGTATTTTTAAAATGATAAATCCATGAACAACATGTAATTTTAAAAACCTTTGAATAAAAACATGCATGGAAAACAGACCAGTGTTCACTAGAATGTTCAATTTAATGGAGAATTTTTTTATAAAAGGATAATTTGAAATTATAAAGGAATGAAACATAGTAATTAATTTATAAAAATTAATATGGAATATATATGTATCATAAATTTATATTTATTATAAAGGATATTTCAACTCATTTGAAGGAATACAAGACTGTATATAAGGGATTTATGTTTTAATCTCATTTCATTCCGGATTATTTATGATTGAATTTTGATTGAGGGAAATTTTATTATAAAAATATGATAAGGCCCTTTCATTTTCATATAATTAGGTAATTTATATATGTCACGACCCATCCTCAGGGCCCGTGTCGTGACTACCCCAAGCCCGCCTTCCATAGGCCAGGGGCTGGCGACTAGCACCAAGGCGTAAATCCCGGTAAAGGGAAGGCATTGCCTTTGTAAAGTAAACAACAAACACCACAGAGTTAGCAGGCAGAAGTAAACACTAAGTAAAAACGGGTACAACAGTAAGTGCGGAAAGTAAGTGGGCCAGAATACAAACCCAAACTGAAAGTAAAGTACAACTCGAAAAGGGAAAACAGCAACAGAAAAGTAAAGCCGAAATGTCGAGCCCTCCACTGGAAGTCACACCTGAAGGGTGGCTACAGATAGCCTCCACTGCTCCTCGGGTCCAGCCTACCGCTCCGAGTATGTCCCACCCTGTGGTCCACCTCCAGGTACCGTCCTACTCCGCAAGCCTCCACCACGATCAGCGCTGTCCGTCGTCTGCAACCAACACAACGTAGTGCGGGCATAGCCCGTGTAGGGGTGAGTATAAGCTACTCAGTAGGGACCCCAAGACCCCCGAAGGTCTCCCAGAATCCACAAAGGATAAGTACAAGGGAAATATACTATCGCGAAGTAACATCCAACACGGCTTAGGTATATGCCCATACATATACCTAAGTCTTCAATTCTCGCTCGGCTCCAACATCCGAGCTCAAGTACAACCCAGTCCACACAGGAAAGAAAAACGTAAATCCACACAGGATAACACACCACAATCCACATAGGAAAGAAAAACGTAAATCCACACTGGATAGCACAACACAATACACCTAGGAAAGAAAAATTTAAATCCACGCAGGATATCACAACACAATCCACATAGGAAAGCAAACAGGATTCAGCTCACACATGATATACTTCTTCGTAAGACGATAGAGATGATCAGATGTAGCCACTGATTCATCTAAGCCGTCGGACCCACCAAGGATCGGTAGGTACTAACCCCCGCAATGACCCACATAGGATCGATCATGAAGTTGAAACCATAGCTATTGGGAAACTCCTTCTCCATCAAGTACAGTGGTTATGCCGCTACAACCAAGCGCTTCCCTCTAACCTTGGACTGTTGTACTACTCCACCTATCGAGTACTATGGGCCTGCTGCTACAACCAAGCACTTCCCACCATGGTTCTGCTACTACAACCCAGCGCTCCCCCTCATAGCCTCTAGAGGTACTCCTTCTGTTGAGTACTACGGGTCAGCCGCTACAACCAAGCGCTCCTCCATCGTGGGTCTGCCGCTAAAACCAAGCGCTCCCCCATACTGCTACAACCAAGCGCTCCTCTATCGTGGGTCTGCTGCTACAACCAAGCACTCCCCCATGCTTCTACAACCAAGCGCTCCTCCTTCGTGGGTCTGCCACTACAACCAAGCGCTCCCCCTCATAGCCTCCAGAGGTACTCATCCTGTTGAGTACCGCGGGTCTGCCGCTACAACCAAGCGCTCCTCCGCCGTGGGTCTGCTGCTACAACCAAATGCTTCCCACTGGGCTATCCGTAACACACCGAGTCGTTCGATCAACAGTCGTCAAGTCTCAACCGGCTCTAGGGTTTCCTCACACAGTAGGCTTGTTCCAGGAGGGTCCACTCCACGAGCTAAGAGGTCGGTGCATCAATTGACATTTAGTCCAGAGTTGATGTATCCCAAGATGTACCGTAGTGGTCACTGCCGAAAACACAGAGGATTCCCGTACTGTTTTCATTATCGTCACAGTCGCAGCCAGCTCTAGGGTTCCCGCACACAGCAAGCTCGTTTGGGAGGGTCCGCTTCAAGAGCCGAGAGGCTGATACATCAACTGACACATAGTCTAGAGTTGATGTATCCAAAAGTTCTGTATCGTCAACAGGAGCTCAACATCGTAGACGACGCGTCAATTGGACGGCCGGTCTGAGAGTTATTGGCTTTTTCGTCCCAGGGGCCCAGTTGGTTTTTAAGGAAAAACCAACCCGACTGTACTACACCTGTGTCCAAACCTCGAGCGGAGTAAGCCAAAAGATCTTTCTCACTTAGAGGAATTCAACAAAGTCGACGGCACGTCAATCGGACGTCCGAAACTCAAGATGTGAGCGTTTCTGCTCCGAGGGCCCGGTTGGTTTCGTGTACGAACCAACCCAGCCGAACCCAAAGTATTCCGAAAACTTGAGTGTGATATACTGAAACGACCGTCTCGATCAAAGGATTTCATCGCCGCTGACGGCTCGAGTGTGGTTTTTAATTTTTGGTCTTTATGTTAAGAAATAAAATAACGTGGTTTGACAAACTTTATTTTATTTCACTTAAAGCCGATTAAAACCCACTTAAAGCTGCTTAAGCTGAGTTGAAGCAGATAGGGTGGAACCCAAAAATATCCTACCCTCTTGGTAGGATATTTGTGAGGTGGGGCCCGCACGAATTTGGTGAGTTTCATAACACACCTAATAAGTGAAGAATGGAGTTTTAGGGGAGATCAGTTGATGAATACCATGGAAGGAAGAAGATTAGGCTTCATATATATCATGTATACGGAAAGAAGAAACCAGGTAAATATCTCAACAGAATGAGAAGGTGTTTTATATATGAAAAATAGTGGAATATATCAAGTTATTTACAAGAATAACTAAATATTTTGCTGAAGGAAAATGATGTTTATACGAAGGTATCATCTATAGTTCAATGTATTATATGTAGGGACAATGATTATTATCTATGTCAGTGCCCTAATCCAAGGGAATCACAAATACCAAGTAATGGTCTTTATAATTCCTATAACAGAAGTGGAATTATTGAAGTTTTTATGTATTTGTATTATATAATTATGTTGTAAAAGTGTTTAATAATTTATATTATGTTTATAAGAATCCTAAAACATATAAAGATTATTCTACAATAGTTTTTATTTTAGAATATTCATGAAAATGTTAAATGGTACTAATAATCTAGAAAATTAATTTATTACGAAACTGATATTTTATGAAAAACACATGATTGTGTGAAAAATAACACTTACTATGTAACTAATGATGATATAATGATGTTTAATTGGAATAAAGAGAGTATTGATGTTTACATAGTAAATTAGAGAATATTAATTATATTGGAATTGATTTCAAATTTGATGGAAAAGCAATTTATGTTATCTTTTTATGATTTTTAAAAGATTAATAAATTTATTTGATTGTCTGTTATTTAATTCAAGGGAAGAAATTATTTTTTCATTGTGTTATTTGAGTGATTCATGTTATTTTTGTAATGGATTATCATATTTTAAAAGAATATATGATTATGGTATTAACATGTTTGGTGTGTGATATTATAAGACAATTTATTTGTCTGGGTGACTATGGTTAAAATTAATTTTGAAATATAGTGACCTTATTTCTAAATTTTTGGGTTTTGAAATTGTTTAAACATATTTAAGAGTATTGTTAAGGTTAAGTATTTATGGAATTTTTTATGTTGAACTTTGGGTGTTATTGTATAGGCTTTTTAGATTAATGTACTATTTTATCATATGAATATTTAACCATATGGGGTAACATGTTCAAATAATTTTGGTTTCGGTAAATATCTATAGATTGGAGGTACGTGCTTTCATTATTTTATGTGTAATAGCCTCACTTTTATAAACCATTTTTGGTTTAAAATCATATATTTTTTTGTGTGAAAAAATAAAATAAAATATAATTTTTTTACCTTTACGCATGACATATTCCCTATCTATGGGTAAGTAATGATTTTAAAATGCTACATAAAGGTAATAGGGGTATTAAAATGGTTTTTAAATAGAAAATAGGATGTTTATAGGGTTTCTCAAATGTAACCTATCCATTATGTAAAGGTTTCTTAAAGGAACAACAACTACAAACAGGTATTCTAGAAAACAATATACTCACATAAAAGTAATTTGGGGTTCTTATATACTCTGTAAGGGTTGATCCATATTATTAAAGGGATTTTTAAAGGTATCATTGGAACTAAGTAATGTTAATGTGAAAATTATATACACAACATAAAGGTAGATCCTTATTTCTAAAGGTCGCATAAAGTTAATGATTGAGTTGTGTATGAGTCAGCTGATGGATTCTATTGATGAATAATGGTAAATATTATATTACAAAGGCTGCATAAGGGTAACCCATTGTGTGTGAGGGTAAAAACCAGATTTAAATGATTCATAGTGGTAATTTAAAGTTAGCATTATATAGTACTGACTTTGGAAATAAAACAAATGAAAACATTGTTTTCACTTCTTCTTCCCTACCATGATCCTAAATTGAGTTTTGATGATTTTAATTACCTAAATCATGGGAATTAATTTTTGTGACTCTTTTAAGGTTGTAACATATATTTTATTAGCTTCAAAATGCCCCTAACTCAAAATTATTTTAAAATAAAAATTAAATAGTTAATTTAATATGAGGTTTTTAATGTTACAGACTAGTATGCATTTTTTCCTCTTGAAAATATCCAAACCTATATACTCCTTTATTTTTGATCCCATTTTTAGTCTAGGAATCCCAAAAACCATTTAACTAAGATCTTCAATATAACGGTCTGGAATTACTTCCAGTGGACTATAATTGATACCTATCAGGGCACCCCATGGGCGGCTACACCCCATGGGCGGGACACAACACCATCCCCAGTGGCATCCATTTCCTTATGAAGCTCTTGGGCGGAGAGCCATGCTTCGTCCAATGCTCACATGTGAGAGTTCCCAAGGATCGGATACATTCCTACCTCCTTTGCCTCAGATACCAACTATAATGACCCATACATTACATACATTGTTAATACTTAAAAATTGATGCATACTTATTATAACATATAACAAAACCATGAAAGGACCGTATAGGTATAGTGTCTTTAGAAACTGGGAAACATAAACAACTGGTTCATAAAGCGTCTACATTGTCTCCTATTTATTTCATCATATCTATAGTCCCATTTGGAATATCTTACTTAATAACCTTCTTCCTGACCTGGGGAAATAAAACATACAAAATGGTGAGCTCAAATGCTCAGTAAGGGTAAATAAAAGAAATATCAATCACATCATATTCATAAGAACATAACTTTTGGAAATCTTAACCTGCAATAGAGAGCATAATTTCATAACATGGGATAAATCATAGTACTGACATGGAATCCAAATAATCATAACATAAAACATGAAACTTTGTGGCATACACACATAATCATAGAGAATCATTTCTTATTAGTCAAGACTCATTGCCAAGACCATATTAGTGGACAAAGTCCATTTCTGAACTGAGTTCACTCCTCGTTTCAGTCCTGTTTCACTGAACCGGTATAACCTACCATTCCAGCCATGTATATCTCATGAGATATAAAATATTTACCCAATGCATTGGAGGGAGATATAGGTCCCACCCATCTCATAATGATTCCATTCTTATGTGTGCCACAAAATCATAAACCAAAAATCATAGCATAACCCATGTAAAAAAAATGGGAATCTTAAACATCATGACATCATAAAACAATTCATATAAGATAAAGGAATTCATAAAAATAATTACATCACAACATAATAAAATAAATGTAATAATAGGGATAGAAACAGTACCCTTTATTATCTTAGATGGAAAATAATTTTGATAAAACACTTGAACTCCATTCTTGAGGAAAATATCCTTTCTACTTCAAAAACACTATTCCTTTCTTAACATGTCATACAATTCGAAACTAAAAGATGTTGATTAAAAAAAACTTGAAAACTTGTAAGGGAAGATTCTTGGAAATAATGTTTTAAATATCCATTCATGCTGTATAAGTTAAAAGAAAACATTCTTCTCGTACTTTTGTCGGAGAAGTCAAAAAGTACCTCGTACGAAAAACGACAAAAGATTCCTTTCATATCTTTTACTATAAACACACGAAAGGGTAAAAATGGATTTAAAAAATTTTAGGTGGATGGAAATAATATTACCTATTGAGGAAACATGAATGCAGATGATAAAATACACCCCAGTAAATACCAAAGTATAAACAATCTCGGATAAAAATGAGATTGTGATATTTCCCTTACCTTAGGTCCGATTTGCTTCATAAGTGTCTAAACCTCCTGTATAATGATTTAAATAATGTTATTGACTTATTCCAGAATCATACTTATATTTATGATATCATATATGGTCATATTCTTAGCTTCTTATTAGTAATATTTCATTACTACTTGTTATTCGGGTGTTTATTTCTTTTTGTTCTTATGCGTGTTTTGTTGAAAAAATTCTTATTCTTCTTTTTAGGTTATAGATACCTCATTTCCAGATTGCTATTAGTGTAATAAATTCATTCATTCAATTCATTTATATAATCATTATGCAATGAAGATCATGTAGAACGAGTCGCATCACATCGTGGAGACGGTATTCCGTACGTACGCACGAGGGATGATATCATTCCCATGATCGTGAAATTGTAATGGAGTGTATATATACAATTTTAGAATAAATATTACTTTACAATAATCATATATAGTTATTATTTACACCATTATACCCATCCAATTAAGGTGGTGGTGGAAAATAGATTACACCACGGCGTGGAGACGGTATTCCGTACGTACGCACGCGTGGTGATTGCATTTTCCTTAGGATGGATAGATGGTGAAATATGGTTGTTTCATAATTATAATAACATATCAGTATATGAGTGATACTTATGTTATTACTTCATAATGAAACAACTAAAGAAGAAGAAGTGGAAGAATAAATAAAGATGAAATAATCGGTAACGGACATTATCTCTTCTTTGAAGCACTTCTTTGAGACCTCCGTTTAGGACACTAAAATTGGTCTTTTAAGAAGACCAGGACCTCTAGGATGTCTCTAGGGAAGTGTAGAGAAGAAATTGGCAGGGGTTGGCCGAGAATGAAGGCTCAATGTGGTGTGAGGAAGAGGGGGAAGAGGTGGCCTTTTATAAGGGAGGAGAAGGCCTCCTTTGGGAAAACTAAAAATATTATTTTATTATAAAGCCAAATTCGGTGTTAAATAGCTCCAAATTGATTTATTTAGAAGATAAGGTGGGTATGGGTCGAAATACTCTCATAAAATAGAATTTACAAAAGTTTAGGTTCCTATTTTAACCTTATCATTTAGATTTAACATTAAGTTAGATAATTTTACTTTTACCGTGTCTTTTTGTGTTCTTACACTATAAGGTTAATAAACTTACTATAACAAGACAAAAGAACCCAAATTTGTTTATTATTAATATATATAACATTATCTAAGTCATTTGGCCGAACCTTAGATTTTTCAGAAAAAAATAACAAATAAAGATATAATATTTGTTTTAAAAACTATTTTATGTCAATTTTGACACTATTTAGTAATTTATTTTTGTGAAACTCATAACATAATTATTAATTAGAAAAAAGTTAATTAAATCAATAATAACATGTCATATTAATCTATAAAATTAGTGTAATTCATAAAAAGTCTCAAATTACATTTATTTGGGTATTTATAACATCAATTATGTCAATATTTCATTAATAAGATAATTACTGCATCATCATTGTGCCATAAATAAATTAACTTATTTAAAGTCTAAAAATTAAAAATAAAATATAATTATGTAGGAAATCTTTTTATCTTTCTAATGAATATTTATAGTAGAATTTATCTTATGTAGAACCCTATATGAAAAATTATTTAGTAATTAAACATTGATTTTAACTATTTTAACCCTTCTTTAAATAAATTGATAATAAATGTCCTAATCTAATCCAAGTGGGCCTAAATGGTCATATTTTATTCCTAATGTTTTTTAGGTCGAATTACACTTATAAAATAGAATTAGGACATGTTTTAGGGTAATAATAATATCATTTTTACCCTTAACTACCCTATTTACTTTTAACCGTGGTAAAAAAAAGTAAAAAGTTACTATTCACAAAAATTATTTTCATCTCATTGAACCACATTTTAGTCCTTGATATTAACCGTGTCTCTTAGATTTTCGAAATTCTACTCACAAATGCGGTAAAATTATGTTTTATGAAAAATTCAGTTTTTTTTAACTACCACTTAGTGGTTTCACTATTCATCAAAAAATGAAAGTTTCCAGAAAAATACAAAAAAATTAGGCCTAAGCTATATTTGATATTATGAATTTAAAAATGATGTTTATTTTTCCAAATTCAAAACATATCAGTTACATTAACTAATTTAAAAATTAATTCTCGTCGTCAAAACAAATAGCGTGTTTTTAAAAGATAATAACTATAAAAAGATTGACACTTGTTTATGTTTGGTTTAAATGTGAAATTACATCCAATGAACAACATTGTATTAAATTTTAAAAATATATTCTAAATATACTTTAAAACCACTCAAATTAATAATTTATCACTATTAATTATTTAGATTAAAAAAGTTGTTTTTAATTAAAATTTAGTAATTTTCACTATTTATCAAAATATAAAAGTTATCCAAAAAGTACCAAAATTTCACCCTAAGCTAATTTCGATATTCCGAATCCAAAAATGAAGTCCATTTTGAAAAATAAAATTTACAAAATTTCAAAAAGTGCTTATCACTATTCATAACGGCTAGTTTTAATAATATTTTAATAGCATATCGTTGTTTAGTGAAACTCGGTATTGCATACGACGCAAGCTATTGAGGAAGGCCGCGGTTGCGTGTAAAGAAATCCAATATAGTGTTGTGTGTAGTGAAAGATTCCTTTGATGATTAATATAACATAAAAACAAAATATTTCTCATAAAAGTCTCGGGTGTTACATTCAAGTCAACTTTTAATATATTTATTTCAGATTCTAGTTTCTAAATGTTACAATAAATCTCTCCCTCTCAACTTTTCATAAGGAAACAATTTTATAAGGAATAAACTCCAGGTAAACTATTTCTTATTCATATTTAAAAATATGATTCTCTAATATTTTTTGAAGATTGATAAAGAAATATCAAATTTTTTACCTGGATTTTTTAAATAATAATAATAATGAATTAGTATAATCTTGTCTTATATTATTCTAGATATATGGAATATTATCGCATGTGGTTTAATAATTATTATTTGGGTAATAAATTTTTAACTCCCACTAAATTAAATCTATATTTTGGAAGCCGTTATAGTATTCATTTGTGAGAAGTTTGTACTAAATAACATGTGGTCGCGATATGACTGATGATTCCATGATCAAACTTAGAGTTCCTTGTAAACAACGTTGAGGTGAGAATCTATTAACTTTGTAGTATGCATTGTATGGGTCCATGACATGAGTTTTCGTGTGTGTGTGTGTATCTCAATGAGACCTTTGTTGAAGCCTAACAAAGTGATTTTTAACCTTTTATTATGTTTCTTACTTATGGATTTAGATGGTTAGGAAATGTATTTGATTTGACGAGTTTCTTGATCTACCATTTTACATGTATCGTATGTATGTGTTTGTCATCTATCTTCTATAGTTAATAATTCATGTTGACCATATTATAATATCCTTTAATAGGGATGTGTATGATATTGGGTGACATGTACTTGTGTTATCCTAACTTTTGGGGTGTGTCATACATGTTTTTGGTATATCCTGTCAAGCAGGATGTGTTAGGAAGATCATTGATGTTCCTTATGGCATGGATTTGAAGAAGGTAGAGATTGTCTCTAAGGACCCAACATAAGTATTGAACATATTTGATATGTTTTTATTTATAATTATTGAGTTTATTTATATATCATGCACCAGTATATGTTATTCACTCATGTTTAGGGTCATTGGTGATGTCTTATTGAGTCTTGTACTCTCACGATACCTAGGAATTTATGTGCACGTATTGATTTCATGACTAAGAATCCAACATAGGGAAAGTACCCAATGATATATTTTTAAGGTTTTTATATGTAATATATATACATTGATCAATTGTGTTCAGTTTTGATATCTATTTATTCTTTTATTCACTAGATTTACCTTGTATGTGGATACTATCATCGCTTTTTGTTTATGTATTTAACATGTCATATTTTACATTGTCGGTCAGACTTATTGTTTGCATTATGAATCTGATTGTTATTTTTATGTTGGATATTCTTTTTGTTATTTTTTATCTCTTTGATACAATAAATTGATGTTTTTCATATATAGATTGACTAGTCTAATTAAGATATTATGCAGGTTCTTGCTGCTGAAATTCCTGGTTCAATTATGATCACTGAGAGGGGAGGGGTGAATCAATGATAACCTTTTCTTTTTAAGAATTGTTCCCTTTGAATGATCAATTCAACCTCTGTGGCTGGTTAAGCCCTAGATCTACTCTTTTGTTGGTTCAGTGATAATGAAAGCACAAAACACAGAAATTTACAAGGTTCGGTACGAAGACCTACTCCTTGCCGTGTTGGTTGCACCCCCAACACGAATTCTTCACTATGACAAAAGATGTTTACACGGTAATTGGTTATACACCCAATTACAAGTTGTTTAAACCCTCCCAAATTCACAACGTCTTCTTCCTCACACCTTCACTTCTCTTCTTCAAATGTGTTGTTAAATTCTTCAAGTAGCTTCAACAGGCTTCAAGAGAACTTGTTGGTCTTGCTCACCAATACTTTTATTCAACATGCATGCATGTACATACATGCAATCCTTCCCTCTCCACTTGTGCACACACTAATGCTTGGCCTTCTTCACTTGTTAAGCACATACACAATCTGTTTAAATTTCACTCATATATGTGCAAGCATCGGCCTTCTTCTTTTCACACACCCTCACAACCCAAATAGTTGGGTGTGGCCTTTACTTCAGCACCGCTTCGAAGGAGGGCACGCAAGGATGCGGCCAACTCCTACCTTCAACCACGTAGGGTGCGGCAGCATCTATCGCACAGGTCGCATGGCAACTCCCTCTTATCACGCAGGTGGTGCAGTGGCTTCCTCCTGCCATGCGAGTTCACTGGCACAGAGGGCACGCGGGGTGCGAACAACTTTCTATCGTGCAAGTGTTGCGGGCAGCGGGCGCGTAAGGCCCAACTTCTTCCCTATCACGTAGGAAAGCTTACAAGGTGGCCTCCTCCTTACTTCTTTCGCGCAGGGGTAGCGCGAGAGGCACTCTCCCTTGGAGCCTCTGGTGGCTCCGGGCTGTTCTGCCACGTAGGTTTTGCGCGTAGAGTTATTTCTTCGTGTTGCACAGAGCTTTTCGGGTCTTTTCTCAGGCGATCAGCAACCACTTCTCGGTTTGGGCTTCTCCTTTTGTAGGCAAAGAGTTCGATCAAAGCCGCGGGGATCAAATCTTTCAAGGCCCGAGATCTGCGATGTTTTGAGATCTTCAAACGCAGATCAAGATATGACCAAGAATCATGGTATCTTTCATTCAATGCGAACTCCTTCTTTCTTGGTGAGTAAATCTCATGTACACATTTTAGAATGCATACAAGGTTTCTCTTTGTACGTCGAATGGGCAGTGCACCCTCGACAACTTCGTTTACCTTGGGTTCCCTCGAAATTCTTCATCTCGTTGCATGCACGTGAATTTTAACGCATGCAAGTGTTCGTAAAGGGGAGATGAACACAAAGGAGGACTTCACTTCGTCAGATGTGGCTGGGAGCTCCTTCTTCCTTGCTCGTGTGACTCTGGTTCGCGGGAGGCGTCGCGGGGTGACCCTTAGCCGGCGGGAGGTTGAAGATAACCTCAGTTTGTCACTTCGGCTGTTGGATCAACATTTAATGATCTTGGGTGGTCAGGTTTATAACGGGGCGTGGAGAGATGGATCATGCCGATGAGATCAGATGCAAGATCACATGGATGTCCAAGATTAGATCTGCGTCTAAAAAATTTCATCCCACATCGAAACGCACTGAGTTTTTCGATCGGTTTAACAAACTGCTCCCACCGCCTTGAGGCCAGATAACTCCTCTCACCCCTCCAGTGCCGCCCCGCACCGGTTCTTCTGCAGGCGTGCTCTAGCGCCCACTATGCTCCTCCGAGTGTGCTCTAGCGCCCACTATGCTCCTCCACGGGCGCGCCCTTGGCGCCCATGCTGCGCGGGCTTGACCACCACATGGCTCGGGCTTGCACACGGCCCGACCTCTATTGGGCTGGCCTATGCAGTTTCCCCATGGGCGTGGTGACCTAGTGCCACATGTGCCTTGGGTTGAGGCCCTAAGGCTGGCCCAATAGTTGGCATATTTTTTGCATAAGATCCACCTTGTATACTTGGTTAAATAACCAAGTAAGAACAAGTCTTCTTCATGCCATTCTCCTCTTCTTCACCTCCTCTTCTTCATTAACAACATATTCTCCATTCTTCTTCATCTTCAAGCATTATTCCTTCCTTTTTGAAATATCAACTCCATGATGTTAAATGCTTTCTTTCAATGTACTTCGTTGATCCAATCAGAGATGAGGTTGGATCATCTTCAAATCCTCATGCACTAAGAGATAGTGCGTGGTCTTCTTCAAACCACTTCATCCACTTAGTAGCTGTGGATGGTTCATCTTCACTTCATCCACTTAGTAAGATGGAAGGATCTCCTTTTACTCTCCTCATGCATTGTGAAGACAATGCATGGACTTCTAAAAATGTTGTGACATTGTATCTTATTGATACAAGTTATTTGATCTTAAGATCATATCTCCAATCATCTGATTTAATTATGCTTCAATCATCATTCTTCAACTTCATCAATCTTCAAGCTCAGCTTAATCATTTAGAACACATTGAATGGTTATTGACAACAAATGAAATCACTTGGGCACAACAATATCCCCCTTTGTATTTGGTTGTCAATAATACTATGCATGCTTTGAGAATGTCACAATATGTGTTCTGATTATTTCTCCCACTTATTGGCCAACAAATGCAAAGGGATGATTGTAAGTCATACCCGAAATGCATAACCGCTTGTCTCTACACAACTTCAACTACCAATGATCCACCTTAAGGGATGTACTCATCTCCTACAATTCCCTGCATGTAAGTACAAAAATATAAAAAATTAGGGAATAAAGAGGGAGGTTTTTGTTCCTCAAGTGATATGAGAAGGCTGAACATGAAGTTTTAGCCTTAGCTCAACAAATATTTCTGTAGGCATAGCTTTGGTGAAATATCTGCCACCTGATCCTGAGTAGAAATGTATTTGAGCTTGATGTCTTGACTGCTGACCCTTTCTTTGATTAAATGATATTTTATATCAATGTGCATGGATCTGGAGTGTTGTATAGGATTCTTAGACAATCCAATTTCACTTTGATTATCACATAAGATCCCCAATGATTTTTCAGCTTTAATTCTCAAATCTTCTAGCTGCACCTGCATCCAAATCATTTGTGTACATGCATGTGTAGCTTCCACATAATCTCCTTCGTCTATGCTCAATCTTACAGAATTTTGTATCTTGTTGTACCAACTAACACATCCTTCTCCCAGAAAGAAGGATCCACCAGATGTGGATCTTCTATCAGTACAATCAGTAGCCCAATCAGCATCTGTGAATCCCAACAAATTTATGTTTGTACTGTGTTTGAATAAGAGTCCATTTTTTAGGGTTCCTTTCACATATCTCATGATTATTTTAGCTGCTGATAAGTGATATTATTTGGGGTCACTTTGAAATCTGGCACACAAAGTCACTGCATATGTTATATCTGGCCTTGAAACCTTGAGATAAAGGAGACTGCCAATAATTCTCCTGAACTCTTTCTGATAAACATTGATTCCTTCTTCATCCTTGCATAGCTTGGTTCTAACATAAATGGGTGTTGAGACTTCCTTTGCACTCTCCATTCCGAACATTTTCACTAAGTCCCTTGCATACTTTTCTTGTGAAAGAAAAATGAAGTTTTGTCTTTGTTCCACCTAAAATCCTAGAAAATATGTCATTTGACCAATCATGAACATTTCAATGGTTCTTTTCATCTGCTCAGCAAATTATTCACATAGTCCTTCCTTCTCACCATAAAAAATGATATCATCCACATAGATAATGACTATGAGGGTACCAGTGGCCATTTCTCTGACATAGAGATTACTGTCAACTGTTCCTTTGACAAACTTCATGTTCTTGAGACAACCATCCAATTTGGAGTACCAGGCTCTAGGGGCCTTCTTCAATCTATACAAGGACTTTCTCCATTTTCATACCATACTACCATCTTTAACCAGCACATATCCCTCTAGTTGTTCTATATACACCTCTTCTTCAAGATCTCCATTTAGGAATGCAGATTTCATATCCATCTGATAGACCGTATACTGCTTGTGTGCTGCAACTGCTAAGAACATTCTGATAGTTTCTAGTCTTGAAACTGGTGCAAAGGTTTCTTCAAAGTCGATTCCTTCAATTGGTGAATACCCTTTTCATACGAGTCTGGACTTATTTTTGGAAACTTCCCCCTTTTTATTGAGTTTGTTTCTGAAAACCCACTTTTTCCCAATAACATTTTTATTTTTGGGCCTTGGAACATGATCCCAAGTGGAGTTCTTTTTCTATTTTATTGAGTTCCTCATGCATAGCTTGTACCCATGCCTCATGTTCAACTAATTCAACCACAGTGTGAGGTTCAACTTGAGAAACTAGTGCAGTCTGATCTTCCAATCTCAATCTTCTTCTAGTTCTTACTGAGGACCGTGGGTCACCAAGGACATTTTCTGTTTCGACATGTTTCTTCAATTTGTTGTATCTCCTTCTTCAATTTTCATTACCTTCCTCTTCGTCACTGGTGTGTTCAGAGTTGATATCATCATCATTTGGTGTTGGCTCAGTTAATTCTTCATTCTTCTGTTCCAATGTTGTGTCATTCTTTGAGTCATCATTATCAACAGTGTATGGTTTGGTGTTGTTTTCAATTATTCTTACATCACTGCAGTCAATCATTTTTTTCAACCTCTTATTCCAGCATCTGTAGCCTTTTCCATCAGGTAGGTAACCCATGAAGATTCCTTCTTCTTCTTTTTCCTCAAACTTTCCCAGATTAATGTTTTTAATCTTGATGATGCAATGACTTACAAAGATGCTGAAGTATTTAACAGTTGGTTTTCTGTTAAACCACATTTCATAGGCTGTAGTTTGTGTTTCTGGTCTCAGGAGACATCTATTTTGTATGTCTATGGCTGTGCATACCGCTTCTCTCCAGAAAAACTTAGATATATTGTGCTCAGCTAACATAGTCCTCCCCATTTCGACTATGCTTTGATTCTTTCTTCCAGCTACTCCATTCTGTTGTGGAGTATATGGTGTACTGTATTGATGCTTGATTCCATGCTTGACCAGATAGCTTTCAAATGCATCACCCATGTATTCTTTTCCATTGTATGATCTTACTTTCTTGATGCAAAGTCCTAGCTATTTCTCAGCCCGCCTTCTGGAAGTTTTGAACATTGTGATTGCCTCTGACTTATGTTTCATGGACATAACATTGGTCATCCGAGTGTAATCATCAATGAATGTTATAAAATAGAGATCTCATCTTGTAGAATTCTATCTCATCGGTCCACATATGTCTGTATGGATGAGTTCAAGAGGCCTAGTAGATATGACATCTACTCTTTTGTGTGAACTATGGGTCAGTTTTCCTTCTGACATGTGTCACAAATTTCATCTCTTTCTCTCTTTAATTTGGGTAGATCTCGTACAATATTGTACTTCAGAATTTTACTCGTACTCCTTTGATCAAGATGGCCAAGTCTTCTGTGCCAGAGGTTGTTTTCATCCTTAGAACTAAAATAAAAAGAATTTACGGGCTCACTAATTTGAAATAGGTTTATAGTGGTTCTTCTTCCTTGAGTGATGATTTGTCCATCCTTTGAGCTCTTGATGATGCATGAATCCTTCTTGAACAACACCTCATGTCCATCATCACATAATTGACATACACTTAGCAGGTTGTGCTTTAATCCTTCAACAAATAACACATCATTGGATTTTAGATTTGTTGTTTCAGTCATTGCCTTTAAAAATCCCTTGATTTTTAGAGAACAATCATTTCCAAACACCACAGTTCCTCCCTCATGAATTTCTATGTTGCTTAGAATTTTTGTATCACCAGTCATGTGTGATGAGCATCCACTATCAAGAATCCATGACTTGGTATTACTGCTGGCTTTTAGACAAACTTCAGCAAAGCATGTGATATCTTCATCAGGTTCCTGAATGCCTTGTCTTTTCATGTCATTGACTATTTGTTCAGGAAGAACATTTATACATCTATCAGCTCTATGACCTTGTAGGTGACATCTTCCTCAAGATTCACCAAGGTAGTCAGATTTTCTCTCAATTGTAATTTTTGATGCTTTCTGTAATAAACTCTGGGTTTCAGGATATCTCCCCCTTGACTCATGCCTCATACTTTGAAAAGACATGTTATACCAGCATGCATAGGTCTTGTGTCCAAACACACCACAACACCAGCAGTACCCTCTAAACCTTGACCTTCTCTTCTAATAGGAGTCATGTTGTAATTGTCTATCCAATATTTGAGTATCCTTCCTGGGGATTTCCTTTCTTCCATTGAAGATGATTTTTCACACGTTTTTGCATTCCATGTTTGTGTCAATTTTATCTTTGAACCTGCATTGTTAGAAATAACAGATTTATTTTGAGATTTACTTAGTGGTGAGTTGACCTGCCTCTGAGCACCAGTGTGAGATGATTCTTCCTTAACCTCAACAGCATTGTTAAAGTATTCTCTCATCTTTGTCAAGTTATTATGTGCTTCAATCCACTTGGACTGTGTCACTGATTGCTCTTGTTCTTTGAGGTGAAGTTTCTCTTCAAGATCTTTTTCTATCTTGTCCAGCTCATCTATCTTTAGTTTGTGACTCTTGATTTCATCAATGTACATTGTCTCTTTATTCATACATTCTTCAAACTCCTCAGTCATCTTTTGGGTTTCCTTTTGTAACAATTTATTCTCTTTCTTGAGTTTATTGTTTTTCTCAAGGCAAGACTCTAATTCATCTTTAAATATGTGTTCAAGCTCTGTTCGTTCACTTTCATCATCTTCACTGCTATATGTGTCCAACCCTTTTTCCACATGAGCCATAAAATTCATTTCTTCTTCTGATTGACTGGCTGAAGTGGAGTATGATTCTTCCTCTTTGCTCACATAGCTTCTTCTTTCACCTTGAACGAACCTTTTCTTTCTTGCACCAGATCAGATTACTTCTTTTGGGTTTCTACTACATTTCTTCTTTTGTGACTTTTCTTCTTCAATTTCTGGAGCACTAGATCTTTTCTTGGGGAAGTTTACTGCAAAGTGTCTGATGTTATTACAATTGAAACACCTCAGTGGTAATTTCCCTTTTCCCTTGAATTTATTTTTTTCCAAACCTTTTTGATAAAAGAGAAATAATTTTGTTGATATCTTCATCCTTTTCTTAATTATCAGACTCTCTTGATTCTAAGACTTCGTCATCTCTTATCTTGAGTTGTCTCATGGCCTCGAAATCCATCTCATCCTTGATCTTCTTCTTGAATAGTGAGATCTTTCTCATTTCATATGCAATGAGAATATTGTGTAGTTCATCAAGAGAAAGATTATCTCTGTCTTTTAATGATGAGACTTTGGTGTCAAACCTATCAGGAATGATTCTCATTAGTTTTTAACGATATTTGAGTCCCCCAACTTTTCCCCAAAGCATCGAATGTTACTGACAATTTCATTGACTCTTGTTAAATAATCATCAACATTTCATTCTTCTCCCATCTTGATATCTTCAAACTGGCTTCTCCGAATTTGTAATTTGGCTTTCTTGACTTTCATGTTGCCTTCATAACTGATTTCCAGTTTGTCACAAATTTCTTTATCATTCTTGAGTCCCATGACTTTTTTGTATATTTTTTTGAGAGTGACATAAGGATGACATTTTGAGCTTTACCATAAACTTCCATATTTCTTTTCTTAGAAAGTGTCATATCAGCTTCATTAGCAGGAGGAGGGAATCCAAATAAGGATGCATCTCTAACATCAAGGTTGAGAGATAGAAGGTAGGTTAACATCCGATTCTTCCAGTTGTGGTAATTATTTCCATAGAATATAGGAACACCCCTACTATTAACAAAATTCAGATTGTCCATCTTCTCAGAAGTAGATCCTAACAGAGGAAACCTACATCTGATACCACTTGAAATGTCTGTATTAGTTGTGATCACTGAGAGGGGAGTGGTGAATTAGTGATAACCTTTTATTTTTAAGAATTTTTCTCTTTGAATGATCAATTCAACCTCTGTGGCTGGTTAAGGACTAGATCTACTCTTTTGGTGGTGTAGTTATAATGAAAGCATAGAACACATAGATTTACAAAGTTCGGTACAAAGACCTACTCCTTGCCATGTTGGTTACACCCCCCAACATGGATTCTTCCCTATTCCAAAAGATGATTACACGGTAATTGGTTATACCACCCAATTATAAGTTGGTTAAACCCCACAACTTCACAACATCTTCTTCCTCAAAACTTCCCTTCTCTTCTTCAAACCTGTTGTTCAATTCTTCAAGTGTCTTCAACAGGCTTCAGGAGAACTTGTTGGTCTTGCTCACCAATACTTTTATTCAAAATTCATGCATGTACATACATGAAATCCTTCCCCCTCCACTTGTGAACACACTAAAGATTTGCATTCTTCACTTGTTAAGAACATACACAAACCGTTTAAATTTCACTCATATATGTTCAAGCCTTGGCCTTCTTCTTTGCACACACCCTCACAACCCAAATGGTTGGGTGTGGCCTTTAATTCAGCACCACTTCACAGGAGGGCACGCAAGGATGCGGAAAACTCCTGCCTTCAACCGCGCAGGGTGCGGCAGATTTTATCGTGTAGGTGGCGCGACAACTCCCTCCTACCGCGCAGGTGGTGTGGTGGCTTCCTCCTGCCGCACGAGTTTGCGGGCACAGAGGGAACGCGGGGTTCGGCCAACTTTCTATCGTTCAAGTGATGTGGGCAACAGGCACGCAAGGCCCAGATTCTACCCTGTCACATAGGGGAGCATGTAGGGTGGCCTCCTCTTTACTTATTTCGCACAGGGGTTGCGTGAGAGGCACTCTCCCTCGGAGCCTTGGGTGGATCCGGGCTATTCTTCCACGCAGGGTGTGCACAGAGAGTTCTTGCTTCGCGTTGTATGGAGCTTCGCGGGTATTTTTCAGGCAATCAGTAGCCACTTCTTGTTTTGGGCTTCTCCTTTTGTAGGCAAAGAGTTCGATCGAAGCCGCGGGGATCAATCCTTTGAAGGCACGAGATCTGCGGCATTTTGAGATCTTCAAATGTGAATCAAGATGCGGCCAAGAATCAAGGTATCTTTCATTCAATTCAGAGTCCTTTTTTCTCAGTGAGTACATCTCATGTACACATTTTAGAATGAATACAAGGATTCTCTTTGTGCGTCGAATGGGCAGTGCACCCTTAGAAACTTTGTTTGCCTTGGGTTCCCTCTAACTTCTTCATCTTATTGCATGCATGCGACTTTTAACGCATGAATGTATTCGTAATGGGGAGAAAAACACAACGGAGGACTTTACTTCGTCAGAGGCGGCCGAGATCTCCTTCTGCCTTGCTCGGGTGACTCTGGTTCGTGGGAGGCATCGTGGGGTGACCCTCATCCGGCGGGAGGTTGAAGACAACCTCAGTTTGTCACTTCAGCCATTGGATCAGCGTTTAATGATCTCGGACGGTCATGATTATAACATGGCATGGCGAGATGGATCATGCGGATGAGATCAGACACGAGATCAGATGGATAGCCAGGATTAGATCCGCGTCTCAAAAATGTCATCCCACATCGAAACACACTGAGATTTTCTAGCGGTTTAACAAACAGCTCCCACTGCCTTGAGGCCAGATAACCCCTCTCCCCCCTCCGGTGCCTCCCCACATCGGTTCTTCTGCGGGCGCGCTCTAGCGCCCACTATGCTCCTCCATGGGCGTGCCCTTGGCGCCCACGCTGCGCGGGCTTGACTTCCGCGTGGCTCGGGCTTGCACACGGCCCGACCGCTATTGGGATGGCCTATGTAGTTTCCCCATGGGCGTGGTGACCTAGTCCCACATGTGCCTTGGGTTTAGGCCCTATGGCTGGCCCAATAGTAGGCATATTTTTTGCATAAGCTCCACCATGTATAATTGGTTAAATAACCAAGTAGGAAAAAGTCTTCTTCATGCCATTCTCCTCTTCTTCACCTCCTCTTCTTCATTAACAACATATTCTCCATTCTTCTTCATCTTCAAACATTATTCCTTCCTTTTTGAAATATCAACTCCAAGATCTTCAATGCTTTCTTTCAATGTACTTTGTTGATCTAATCATAGATGAGGTTGGATAATCTTCAAATCCTCATGCACTAAGAGATAATGCATGGTCTTCTTCAAACCACTTCATCCACTTAGTTTCTGTGGATGGTTCATCTTCAATTCATCCACTTAGTAAGATGGATGGATCCCCTTTTACTCTCCTCATGCATTATGATGACAATGAATGGACTTCTAACAATGTGGTGACATTGTATCTTCTTGATACAAGTTCTTTGAACTTAATATCAGCTCTCCAATCATCTGATTTAATGATGCTTCAATCATCATTCATCAAGCTTCGTCAATATACAAGCTCAAATTCATCACTTGGAACACATTGACAGGTTATTGACAAAAAATGCAATCACTTGGGCACAACAGCTGCTAATCATAAACCTCTTACAAATGGGGAGATGCAAATGGCCTCATGTAGCACTCTAGATTGGAACTTGTGGTTTCAGTTTGGGTGTTAAAAAATGTTTTCATAGTCAAGTTCACTAATTTGTTTCATATCATTACTTTGATTTGGTATAGAATATATAAGATTTATTATTGTTGAACCTCTAATGGGGGAACTATATTAGTTCAGGGAAAAAATTTTATAGTGGGCCTCAAAGTTACTAGGAAAGTATGATTTTCTTATTTGATGTCATAATTGATTAAATTCAAATTGGGTAATGAATATTATGGTTTTTACTCTTTTATATGTTTTAGTGTGAATCATGCATCATTCCAAGAATTTAGGATCATAATCCATATATCTTTTTCTTACATTGGTTAAATCCCAAATAATTAAATGACTATTGAAATTGTGATATGTGCATCGATAATTTTTTCCATTCATTATTTAATTGGTCGTATTTTAATCTATGAATGATTTTATATTTGTGGATGTGAATAAAGTGAAGGTATTAGAGTCTCAGACTGTGCTATGGGTTGTTTATAAGGGGGTTTTCATTATTCTTAGTAGTATCCACTTAGGTTGAACCATGTTGTGAACCCTTTTTTATGATTGTGTAGTTTTTTATTGCCTTGTTTAAGTTGTGAGCTTTTTTTATACTTTTTTTAGAAAATTTTAAGAAACTTTTCCTTTCATATTTATATTTCTACCATTTTCACCCCTTTTTGTATAGAATGAAGAAAACATGAATTCTCCCTCAATTTCTATATTGTATTAATCTATAGACCTGTTTTCGCCATGAATCTTTCAAGTAGTGTTTTTTTGGGAAGAGGAACCCACAAGGATGGGACAAAAATGGCCAGTATGCTCATAAAATATATAACTAATATCACTCATTGTTCTAGGTTACTAATGTCCTTTAGAATGAAGAGGATTTAATATGGATATTTGAGAGTATTTTAGACCCAGTAAAGACACCAAAGGATAGGAAGGCCAATCTTGCATCCTTTATACTTCAAGGAATAACCTGATGATAGTAGGATATATTGTTGTAGGATGGGGGATGGGAAGGGATAGATGGTAAACCTTCAAGGATTAAATCTTCATGTAGTTCATACCCAATTATTTAAAGATATATCAGGGTCAAAATTTCATGGAGCTGTAGAAGGGGATGATGATAGTGTCTTCTTAATGATGTCACTTAACAGAGTTTATTATCCTCTCACCTCTTCTGGTTGGAAATGTGGTGTATATGGCTAGAATGTTTGAGATTATGCTTTGTCTAGAGCTGAAAAAATAATTCAAGAACTTAGATATTATTACCTATGATGTATTGATTCATAATGAACAAATATTTTAGAAGGTAAATAAAGAAGAAATTTTTGAACATCATATTACGATTACCAGTGGATCAATGAGTACATTATATAGTTTGGCCCTAGTTTCATATTCTAAGAACAAGAATATGAATTATGAAGAAGCATTCCAGGGTACCAGTTGTTAATAAAAAAATAGTAGAGGTTACTCGACTACCTCATATGGGAGATGAATCTTTTACGTGATATAACTATGAGAGTAAGGGACTCTTCCTCATGGATCATACATTTACCTAAATAATTTTCACTCATGTGGAAATATATGGAATGAAAATAGGATATAAGATTGATTCTCAATGATTTACTTATAAAGGTTGGGCACACGACCTCAGTAGTGTGTACAAACCCCACAAAGGATAGTAAATCAGGTGATGCATGGGCCTCTAGGCCATGATAGAGTGGCGACTAGAAAGGATTCCATAGTTGGTTAGGCTCTAAGAAATGGTGGGTAGGGACCTTCCCCAGTGAGGGATATAGTCGAGATTTCTTCTATACTATTTTGTACATTGTTTTATATAAGTGAATGTCATTTTTTATATAATCTCAAGTAGTGGTTGGGTTGGATATAAAATGTAAATTATCTTCTAAGATTTTATCTATTGGAACAAAACTAGGAAAAAATTAGATCTTCTTCAAATAATTCCATATTTTATGATGGTTATTACTATATTTAAAGACATCTCGATTTTAAAAAATATATAAATGAAATGTTTGGACATAAACATTGGCATGGACTGGTGTACTAGTTTATATGAACACATAAATTATTATCAAATATGATTGGCCATTTAATTTCTTAAGGGGTGAATTTTTTTGTAAACCATTGAATTATACTTCAATTTATGAAAAGTGGGTCCATGTATTTATCAGATATAATTCTTTTTAGTGCAGGTGGCATGCATGATCCTTGTAGTTGATCAGAGTGTAAATTCATCCTCATTTCCAATGGTAGAATACCTGTACTAAGATGTCTTTCTATAAGATTTATTAGGGTAACCCACATACATGGGAGTCGAGTTTGAGATTAAAATTATTCCTAGTGAACAAGCCATATTAATTCCACTAAACCATATAGAACCAACCACGTTGAATGAAGTTAGGGTGTAGTAAGATGATCCTGAGGCTGAAGGCTTCATCAGACCAATAAATACTTATTAGGATGCTCGGGTGTTATTCTCTAAGAAGGTATATGGTAGTATTCACCTTTATATATACTAGTGAATGTTTAATTAAATAACTATGAAGAATTGGCACTCATTTCCATGAATTAATGATTTATTTGGTCAATTGAGGGAATCCTAGTGGTATTTTAATATTGAATAATGTTTGGTCTATAATCAGATTCAGATCAAAGAGTAGCACATACTAAAAATATAATTTAGGAGAAGTTATGGGTTATATGTGTATCCCATTATGCCTTTTGGACAAACGCGTGCCCCGATGGTGTTTATGGTTATCCTGAATTCGATATTTCAACAATAAATAAAATCCTTCATTATTGTGCTCATTGATGACATCCTTATATATTCCAAGACATCAGAATCACATGATAGACACATGAAAATAAAATTGAGAATGATTTGTGTGCATCATAAATAAACCAAGTACTCAAAATTACACTTTTAGATATAGTAAGTTCGCTTCCAGAGGAATTTGTTTCATCAATAGGAAATATGTTTTTATATGGAAATGTTTAATGCAGTCTTGAATTGGAAATGAAAAAGGAGTTTTTTAAGATATGGTGTCTTCTTAGGTTGGTTAGGTGATACAAGAGGTCTATTCAAGAATTTTCTCACCTATAATGAACCATGAAAACATTGACCAAGGATAAAGTGAAAGTTTAATTGATTGATTAGTGTGAATAATTATTCTTAGAGAGATTAATAAGAGGTTAACATCATCTCTAATCTTGATTATTCCCGATCATGGAGTTGGGTGTGTGTTATATTTTGATCTGTCTGATATTTTCTTAATAGATGAGATGATGTTGAGTGCTAAGGTAGGTACATATTGGTAATATCTCTTATAGAACCATGAATATAACTACACTAATCATGGAATAGAGTTTGTAGTGATGGTAATTGCATTTAAATTTTGGTAGCACTATCTATTTAGAGTTTGATTTTTCATGGGTATAGACCACAAGATTCTGTAGAACATCTTCTCCCAACATGACATGAATTATAATTAGATTAATTATGTAGAATACTTATACATATTTGACGTTATTATTGAGTATTATATTGGGAAATGAAATATCTTTATCGATATTTTGTGTAGAAATGTGCAGGATTTTAGGGATAGAACACATGTTTTTGAGTGGAAGATCATAACCTTGATAGCAGACTGGAAGTGGGAATATATAAGGTTTATGGGGATGTGGATTATGTACCTATAGTGATAATATCATCATTGGTGGAATGATTTACGGATAATTATGTGGTTGATCTGGATTGTATCATGACGCACAATAGTTTCAAAGTAAGTGGTTCTGTTTCAAGATAGTTTTTTGATAGATGTAGCGTGCTTTTGGTTCCTAGAAGGGTAATGCTTCCGTCTTATATAAGAGATGAGATGATAAGATCCTCTCATTTCATCCATTGGGTGGTGTATCCATGATAAAAAAATATTCATCATGATTCCATATTGTAGTTTTGGGGGCCCATCATGTAGTGATAAGTTTCAGGTTTTGTCTTTAATTTTCTAACTTGTTAGTAGATCAATATCAAGTATGAGAGACCTATAAAGCAACTATAGAATAATTCAACACCTTTATGGAAGTTATAATAGCGAAAAAAAGACTTCATGACAGTTTTTCTCATGACATAAAGAGTTTGAGACTCCCTTTTGATGGTATTGGGTATATTGACAAGGGAATATGATGTACGTGTATCATAGAGTGTGGAAAAAGAAAATTATTTTCCTAGTGAAGCGAAATAGCTGACCAGGGTTGTGTCACTTGAGGATCTTATCAATTTTTTCACTTAATTATTCTAAATAACCTAAAATAATTTTTTTTCTTTAATTATTTTATTAATGTAAACAAGAATGATTTTTTTATTTTATTGACATGAAAAGGGAAATTGTAATTTACACTACCATGAAATTCTGAATAGAATGTGTTAAGAGATAAAAAAATAGGTTCTTGTTTTATTAATGGGTTTAATCATTATTTTTGTTTAAATATTAGATTTTGTTTTGATAATAGAAACTTTAAATCTCATTATTAATGTACTATTAATTATTTATAAATTGTGGAAATCATTAAATGCCTAAGAAATCTCAACTTCACCTCCTCCTTTAATCATGGTTGATGAAACACCTTGGTCTTTGGTGTTCCATTTTCTCGGAAAAACTACTATAGATGTCATTTCATCCATTAATTAGCTCATATCTAACGTGTGAAGAAGTAACTAATAGAGAGAGGGAAAAGAGATTAAATAAAATAGAACAAATACATTGAGTGGCATGTTATTAGGGGCAGTCCACATTGGGGAAAATCATCTCACTCATTCATGCTACTCAAATCTACTTATAAGAATAAAATAAACATTAATAAAAATTCAAGAACACATTAACCTCACCCCATGCCAGGCCTCGGGGTCAACCCCTCACTTTAGAGTGTAAAATATCACTTGGTGAAATTAGAGAGAAGATAAAGAGAAATAAAATAAAATAAAAAGAATAATAATAAAAATAAAAATAAAAAGAAGAATGGGTGATGATATAATAAATAGAATAAAATAGAATGAATTTGGGATAAGATTAAGAGAGATAGATAATGAAATAAAATAGGAAAATAAGAATAAAATGGAAAAAGAAGAGGGATATGGAAGAATAAATAAATAAATAAATAAAATAAGAATGTTATACTAATAATAATGACTATAATAATAAGAGAAGAAAAATTATATGAAGAACCAGAGAGGATGGAGAATGATGGCACAAAAAAATAAAGAAAATCTTGATTTAATTTAATTAACAAAATGAATAATTAAAATTACAATTTAAAATAAAACATAAAAAATAAATAAAAATAAAAAAATAAAAACAAGAACATTTTGTACCACAACCTCATATTTAGTGGGTTCCCTCTTTGGGATGTTGAGATATGACCTTCAACATGGGTCATGCCTTAGGGTCATCCCTACATTTTCAAGGGTGAGAGATCACTTGTTATAATTGGATAAATTTGAAAGAGAGGTAAAATAAAATAGAATGATGAAGATGAAGAATAAAAATAAAATGAAGAATGGGTGATGAGAGAATAAATAGAATAAAATAAAATGAATCTTGGATGAGATACAGATAATACAATAAAATATAACAATAAAAATAAAATGGATGAATAAGTGGGATAAGTAAGAATATGAAAATAAATAAATAAAATAATAATGATATAATAATAATAACAAAAATAATAATAGGAGAAGAAGAATTAGAAAAATAATAGAGGATGGAGAAGGATGGTGGAAAAGAGTTAAAACATGATTCAATTAATAATTAAATAATTGAAGAATTGAAATTAAAATTTAAAATAAAACATAAAACAAAAATAAAGAAGAAAATATAAAATAGAAACAGGGACATGAAACATCACAACCTCCTCCTTGATGGTTTCCCTCCTCGAGGTGTCGATATATGTCCTTTAGAAAGGGTGAAAGCCTCCTTGTATAGGCTAAGGGGGATCCATTCTTCGGTAATGAAACTCAATATCATCCAAATCATTATTTATGATCTCTTCCAGATTATGTCCACCAAAGGATTTATCATAGTTTTACCCTTTAAATACAGAATTTTATAAAGGATTATACAGAAAAGTTTCTCTAAATTATGTTTTATATTGAACCTCTAAATATCAAAGTTATTTGATGAAGAAATAGTAATTTATTACAGAATTAATGATTCTTACTCTTTTTGGGTGAATGTTTCTTAAATTCGGCACCAATTTCAAGCATCCAATGGAAATATTAATGATGAAATATCTCCTTGTTCTTTAATAGTCAAATACTTCATTGGATTTTTTTTAAAATCCATCTATAATATCATTAAATTTTGGTGTTTATCCTATGTTATGACTCAGTTAAAAATGTGGGGTCCACTCTATCTTCTAAGAATATTTTTTCAACGTGATTGATTATTTAGGTCCTATAGAATTTTGAATCAGCTTCTAGGAAAAAAGAATAAGTTTAATCCCACATATCTAGTAATACTAATAAAATAGTTACTCTAATTGGATCAAAATATTAAAATTTATGCTCAAAATACCAAATTTACAAAAATCTAATAAAATTCCAAAATCATCCAATTCTCAAATTTTATCCCAAAACACACAAAAATTCTAAATATGATTAAAAATAACTCAAACTAATAAATTCATAGGGTTTAAATCATCAAATAACTCATTAAAGATGAGTAAAATATTATCTCTATCATTACATTAATTTATACAGATCTGAGTGACAGAATTTGTGGATGAGCTTGAGAATATACTCAATCGAGAGATAATTCAGGTTACCATAGTTCTTTAAAGAATGGTTTATGAATGAGCTACCTAGTTTACCTAATGATTTTGGTAGTGATTACAGAAGGAAATGGGTTTTATGTTAAAGATGTGTTTGGACTTTCATCATTCGACAGATATGCAGTAAAAAAAAACTATCTTGACTTTATAGGATATTCTTTAATTGCGTATTCTAAATTTCATAGCATCTTGGGATGATCACATGAATCTGGTGGGGATTTTTTATATTAAAAGCTTATATTCTCCAATTCAGATTGTTCTATTTGAGGCTATGCATTGGTGACCATGTTGATCATCACTATGCTGGCATGATGTAGGTGATTCTTTAATTATTAGGGTGTGTATGGTACATGAGACCTCATAGTGGGTGTAATTTATTCATAAATGGATAGTTATGACTCATATTAGAAAGGATAATTATGTAGACTAAAATGAGACAACCCTTGGAGTTTTTCGTTAGAAATATTATTCTATTGTAGGTGTCCCCTCGGTTAGGGAATATGTGTTATATGAGGAAAGGGATGTTGAAATCATGGTATTTTATGCCATTTAAGATCATTTAATGCATAAGGATAATGATTTATCCGTTTTATCTACCTCAATGGTATCAATTTATGTATAATGTGTGCCTTGTTTCTTAGTTTTGGAAGTAAGGTCCAGATCATATACATTTTCTCAACTATGAGGATGTTGAATTGCAGAATGATCCATCTTTTAGAGAAAGATTTATCCATTAATTGGCATTAAGGGAGAAGATTCTATGAGTAAATACCATTCCACTTGTCAAGATCATATGGAAACATGAATAGATCCAGCACGAAACATGAGGGCTGGAGTCTGATATCTGAACTCAGTGTCATGATGTTTTGAAAAAATACTACCAGAAATACTTCTTTAGGATGAGAATTCATTGTAGGGGGATAATCGTAACATATTTATTTTTATAAACCCTTTTTGGTTTTAATTCTTATGTCCTTTTTATGAAAAACTAAAATATTTCAATTAAATTTTTACCCTTATGTCAGACCTATTCTCAACATAAGGGTAACTCATGATTTACAAAGGCTTTTAAAATTATGGATGTGTTTTTCCATAGTTGTATAATGGTAACTAGGATATTATAAGGGTTAGTAAAGTTAACTTATCCAATGTTCAATGGTAGGTTGATGGAATAGATATTGTGTAAATGTTATTCAAAAAGAATACTTCTTGTGTAAAGTTAAGCAAATTTTTTTTATATTTTATAGGGACAACTCAATAGTTATAAGGGATTAATAAATGTAAATATATCACTATGTAAAGGTAAGTTGAAGTTTCTATACACTACATAAAGATGGATCCTAGTTTTTAATGTTTGTGTAGGGGTAAAAACTGAACATCAATGGGGTAAGCAGATGGATTCTCTTGACATGTATGGGTAGTTCTTGGTTTTTAAAGGCCATGTTAGGGTAACCTAAGTTTTATAATGGTATAAACCATGATTAAAATTTTGTTTAAGGGTAATTATAAGTAACAATTATATTGTTCTCACTTTAGAAAGAAAATAATTAAAAACTATATATTCGCTTCTTCTTCCCAATCATGATCCAAAAAATATTTTGGATGATTTTTAAACCCTAAAATTGGGGGGAATTATGTTTTGACTCATTTAAATGTTATAACACAAATTTTGGAATGTTTTAAATGATATTCATTTAATATTTGGAAAAAATAATATTAAAAATGAAACTTTAATTTTATGTTATTGACATTACATGCCAATACATGGGTTTTCTTCTTGAAAATATCTAAACCTTGTTTTCTTTATATTTTTTATACCCACTCGACTCTTGGAATCCCATGAACCATTTGAAAATGATCTTCTATTCATCTCTAAATATCAAGATTTCTTACAATGGTTTCTATGAAGGGAAAACCCCCTCTCACTCTTTTTTTTTGAGTGTAGTGTTTTTTATTTAATGAGTTATTAGAATCCTATTTCATTTTCTATTTAAAAAATAATATTTTCATTGTTTTATAGAAAACGGATGGAGAATTATTAAATGGATTACCAAGAATTATCTAATAATAATAATAAGGAATTATTGTAATCTTATATCATATTATCATATTTTGATATAATATTTTTGAATATGTTTTTATAATTATTATGTGATTAATAAAGGTTTAGTAAATTCTATAACTTAAATAAATAATTTTGAATCGGTTTTATGATTACTTGGTGAGTGGTTTTTATTGACTAGTATGAGGATGGGATTTGGGTTTCAATTCCTTTATGAACAGTGGTGTTGTTCATCATAAACCTTGAGGTAGGAATCCCTTGACTTTAGTGATTGTATTGTATAGGTTCATGGGAATATTTTTGGACTAATTATGTTTCCTTGTGAGGGATATGTTGATTCATGATCACATTATTTTTAACCCGTGTTTTTGTTTCTTTTATATGGATTTTGATGGTTAGGATACTTCCTTGATTTGACATGATGCTTGAGGTGTCATTTTAATTCAATTGTCATATTTATGTGATGTTATTTTATCTTACATAGTTGATAATGATGGTTGATCATATTTTACTATAACCAAATAGGTATGTGTCTTAAATTTTTCAACATGTACTTGAGTTATCCCAACCGATGTGATGTGTCACATTGGTTTTGGGATATCCCATAAAGTGTGATATTTCAAGTATACAATTGATATTTCTTACGGAATTGAGCTAAAATTGGTAAATCTACTCTATGGGAAAACATCATAGGTTTTTTACTTATGTGACATATATTTTTAATTTTTTTGTTTTATTCATGGAATAAACTCGTATACCTTACACACCCATTTTAAGGGTCATTGGTGGTGTCCTACTGATTCTTGTACTCACAACCAACTTGCGAATTTTGGTGCACATGTAGATTTCATGACTAGGGGTAAAAAATGGAATAGTACCCATGATGGAGGATTAATTATGATATCAGAGGATGTAGACATTGCCAAATTAAGTTTCAGTTGGATTTCTTCTTCTACTTTTATTTACTAGATTCACCTTATACATAGATCTTAACACTAATTTTTGTTTATGTATCTATCATTCCATATTATTACTGCATGGGTTGTATTTATTGATTATAAATTTACTATGAGGGTTATATATCTATTGATTATATTTTGGTTATTTTTATTGATTCATTTTTATACTCTAATGTCTACATGGTAACGGGGGAATAGTCTCCCTATGATATTTGTTTGGCACTCCCTACTAGTTAGTACACTCTTGTGTATGAGGAGGGATGCAAGTGGTCATGTGGAACATGAGATCAGACCTAGTGGTTAGGGTAGGGGTGTTAGATTATGGATCTTATAATCCATTAAAAGGTAATTCATATTGTTTTTTGAACAAAGATCCATATTTTATACTCATTTCATAGAGAAGATTTGAAGTATAAATTTATCAAAACACAACTGAAGATTGAAATTCTGTTTATGAAATTCAAATATATCATGTTTATTTTATTATGATCTATATATTTATATTATAATAATCCATCAACTATATTAAAATCATCCTAAAATATAATTTTTTTATTTTACCATTATTTATGATTAGTTTCTGCTCTTTTAACCCCTCCCTAGATTATGATATTTTGGTCATTAACATTCTCATTATCATTTTATTTATTACTGTTTATTATTACTTAGATGTTATTTTTATAATATATATATATATATATAAACAATACGATAATATTATTCTTATATAAGAAACTAATTATTTGTTACATTTGGTAAACTTTATGTTTCTCACTTCCCATTTTAAATGAATTTTTTATTATACATATGTATGATGAATGTTTTCAACAAAGTTATCTTCAAATATTAAACCTTTGATGATCGAGATAAAATTTTGAAGGTTAAATTAATTTAATGTCATGATAACGTAACACCAAATTTTTTTTAAAAAATTTTAATATAGTTGATACCTTTCTTAACACACAACACTAAGCTTTATGCGAATAGAGATATAATATTAAAATGTTATTTTTTTAAATCTGACCATTATAACCATGTTTTTGAATTGGAGGGTATGAATATGAGTCACTACATTATGAAATATAGTTATAAAATACATACTAAATATAAATATATAGATTAATTATTAGTAAATAATCACTTAATTTTTAATTATATAATTTTATTCTTTAAATATACATTTTATTCAAAAATAAATTTTATTGCATTTTGTGAGTGGAAATTAAAATTAATTTATTCCACATTTAGAAATTATATTTTTTAAAATGAAAATATATTTTTTAAATTATCCTATATATATTAACTTTGGGTGAATGTTTTGGATTTTTCGGAAAGGAATGAATTTTCAGTAAATAGTGAAATATAATGATTTTTCAAATATTTTCATTTTTGTTCATTAAATAAAGTAATTTGAATGCTCTATTATATTTTGGAATTGATGTTAACGTAATGTATGTTAAATTTTGTTTTCAAAAATATAATTAATTCTATTTGAATTTGTATAATTCAAAATTATAATATTAGTGAATTTTATGCTTAAAACACAGTTTTACGAAATATAGTTTTTTCAATTACGTTTTATGAAATTATATTAAAATTGATTTCTTTATATCATAGAGATTGATACCTGAAAATGAATACTATTATTTTAATTAGGAGGTTCAAAATTTTAAAATATTTCCCTTTAACTTAGTCGATATGAATTAGAACTGTAGTAAATATTTATCACATCGAAAAGGGTAAAAAAAGGTAAGATTGGGTTAAAAAATTAATATAAGATCTAAATAGAAACCCAAAACATTATTTTATTTCATTGGATGTGTGTGATTCTTACATATCCATCCTAAATTCGAATACAAGAAATTTTCGTTCTATTTTCCTTTGATAATGACATTTTAATTATTTTATATAAACATTTTACCAAAATGTCTCTCTCTGGATTTTAATTTATCTTCTATGTTTAGTTCGGGGTAAAATATTTTATGAATAAATATAAATTTAATTTTTTAAAAATTTAATTTCTTTTTGTGATGGAAATCTATTTAATAATTTTTGTTACTGGTATAATTACCTTAAATACTTACACAACGATCACATGATACTTGTGTATGGAGTAAAAAATCTAATTAAATGGTTTTAAAAGCATCAAATTCAAGATTTTTTTGATGAATTATGGTGGAACATTAATTTTATGTTTCATAATAATTTATAATTTATATTTTAAGAGTTTATATTTTAATTACATAAATTTATTAATTTTTTTAATTTCAAAATGTGATAATAGTTCATAAATTGACTTTAATGGTATTTTATATTAAAAATATATTATTAAATAATTTAAAAAATTAAAATGTATTTAAAGAGCATCATGGGGATGTGATAAGGTTTAAAATTTCATCCCATTACCATTTGGGAGATAATTGTTTCTTAAAAATTAAATTTAAATCCATTAAATGTTTAAAAATATGTTACAACAGTTTAGGATAAAAATGGTTAATAGAGGGTTAAACTAAAGAGATAAGGGTCAAAATGACCAAAACTTTCACTAAATTTTATTCGTTGAGTTCATTTATATCATATAACATATTTAATTCTAAATTAATCCAATTTGGTACCACTTTTCAATAAACATTAATTTCTTCAAAGAGGAGGTAATCGAATTAACGAAGTGTTTTGATTTTACTTCTTCTTTTATCACTATTGATTCAAAACTGAAAATTAAATATAATTAAACCATGATAAATACTATGGTATAATGTTATTATACTAATTTAAAAACCATTTTATACATCTTTTCCATTAATTGTGAAATGAATGTATCACTCGGGCATACATGTAGACTACTGCCTACACATATAGATATGATTAATTTTCCATCACTATAATTCACAGTTTCTAATTGTAATCAAATTAATTTTTATAGATTATATTTATTAAATAATGATAATATTTTATCTACCAATTAACCTTTCATTTTGTTGGAAAATGATAACGTCACTTTTGCTTACGTGAGGAATATGACCTCTATGAAGCGAAATGATTCATTTTTCATTTATAATTTATGTGAATTATAATAAGATAATATTTAATAAATATATATGATATGTATGGTATATTAAATATTTTAAAATTTTGAATTATTATTTAAATTTATTTTGTTCTGACCATCAAAAAGTGGAAACATCAATCAAGTGTATGTACGGGCAATAGTCTCCACGAAGTGATAAAATAAATTTTTCATCACCCTTTTATATTAATAATTATAAAATTTTATAAGATGAAAAAATAGGATAATTATTTAATTCTTAATATTTGGAAGATGATTAAACCATTAGCAAGGGGAAAGTATTAGAACCATAAAATCAAAATATGCATGAAAAATAGACTAGTTTTCACTTAAATATTCATTTTAATGAATAAATTATTAATATAAGGATAATTGAAAATTGTAATGGAATGATACGTAGTAATTAATATATTAATATTGGTCTAGAATATATTTATGATAAATTTTAATTATTATATAAGATATTTTTACCTGTAAAAATCAAGATAAGACTAGAGGTATGAGATTTATGTTTCAATATAATTTTAATTAGAATAATTTATACTAGAATTATGATTTAAGGAAAATATATGATCATTTTACAATCAAAACGTTTAATTTTCCTCTACTCATTTTATTAATAAATGTTACATTTTTATTTTTATTTTCCTCTCTTTAGGAACTCAAGAGACATGAATAATGTTTTTAAATAAAATTGGCAATGTTTTACTATTCGATCAAGAATTATTTTCTTCCAACTATAATTTTTTTATAATTACTCCAAGAGTGCTTTTACTGTGTTTTTTTTCATTTTTATGCATTTTTTACTTTATATGAATTATTTTTCAATGTAATTTTCATATCATTTTCTAAATGAGGTACTTTTTACTTTTTACTAAACATATAAAAGTAATTATTGTTTTAACATACATGGAATGAATGGAATGTTCTTATATCAAGATTACTCGATGTGTTTGCTAATTATTTATAGGTTTCCATGGTTCTATTCATGAATTTTTTATCCATAATATTTTTAAATTATTTAGATTTTAATTATGGGTTTTAAAAATAAAAAAGTTATTTTATTCAAGAAATATTTCAGTAATATTTTGAAGGAATTTTTCATCTGCGATAACATTATTTGATATAACTTATTCCGTCTTAAATGTATGATTCAAATATACCATCCTTAATATTTACATAGATAGTTTATGATTATGAAAACGATATTTTCATGAAACCCAATTTTTCATGGGTTTTGTTTTAATGATATGATGGTTTATGGATATGATAATGAGACATTTATGAAACCAATTTTTTTTAAAGGGGGTTGATTTTATGATATGATAAATATTTTATGATTTAGTGGTAGAGATATTAATTGTTTAGGATTATATGGGGGGTTGGTAAGATAATAATATATCTCACCAATGAATTTTTTAAAGATGAATATCTCATGAGACAATGATGACTTTCATTATGAGTGCACCTCATTCAGTAAGAGAATTTTTCCATAATGACAGTATTGGGAGTTATCCTTAATTAAGGAAATTATGGAATGTGGAGTGAACCCAATCCACAATCATGGATTTGGTATTTATTCTTTGGCTAAGTAATTTGTTTTGTATTCACATGAGTATGCCAAAAAATTATGGTATATTCACAGGACATGTTCTCATGGTTTATTATTAATTATTGATGATTGTTCACACTTTTGACTTTTTTCTTTTATTATAATAAATAATTATGTCATTATTTATGATATTTTTTTGTATTAGAATGATTATTTTATGTTATAATCTTGTTGTCGTACCCTTATTATTATCATATGATCACTTATGATCATTCATTGACATCACTTATTTTTACCTATACTGAGTATATGAGATCACCCTTTATTATGTTTCTCTTCCGCAGGTTGTGAATAAATTATTTATGTTTGGTATGTATGAGAATTTTACTATGTGAGATGATCATTGTGGCATATTTTTTATATCATTAAAGAAATAATATTATTATGTATCTAGTATCCAAAAAGACTAAACAATTACATTCCTCAAGCATGTATTATTATTAATTGAATTAAAGATACATCTAAATAGTGAAATATTAATTTATGAAATGCTTAGGTTTAAATAGATTTTTATTGATGATCTGTGTTTATTTTGTATTATTTCCTAATGTTATGTTCATCGATGATGATTATTCTCTAATACTCATATGTTTATATTTTTCTCACCTATAATCATAATTTGATATCACTTATGTTTACCCTTACTAAGCATATGAGACCACCCATTTCTTATGTTTTTATTTCACTAGGATATGAAGATGAACATAACTTAAGTGAATATTAAAATAGGGTATATAGTGGTTTTATTTTGAATAATTTTTTGAAAGTATTGTAAAATTAATTTTTCATATAGGTAGTCCTCAGAGACATTAAACCATCTATTCTTATGACTTTGATATATAATTTTTATCATAAATAAATGAATTAAAATAATTATATATTTTTATGAGGTCACTTCATTATTTATTATAGAATGTTTTAGTTTATTTATTAGGATTTTTTGTCGTTTCTAATAATTAGTTTACTTCTTTTTGAATATTGGGATAAAATAATTTTAGTCTAAAACCCCAGATATAAGTTTATATATAGGATAAGACCATGAGGTTTTATAAAATTAGTGATTATGTGGTTTTTAATAAATTTCATCTATAATTGGATACCGCAAATTGTATTTTTTTCATGTCTAAAATGAACTTTAGGTTAATCTCTTTGAAAAATGATGGTTGAGTGTTAATTTAGTATTCACTCAGTGCATGATGAGTGGGCCTATGACTACACACCTAAATATAAATTACTAGGGGATATTATAATGTTCTAGATCATGATGGCCTTTACCTTATGCTATTTTGAGTCTTGGTGGTTTCTAGGATGGTTTTTTATGATTTATGGAGAGTTTGGTGGGGATGGGAGATTTTCAAATATAAAACAGGTAATGTATTAACTATTGTTAAAGCCATGGTGTCCTTGGTGTCCTCTTGTATAAAATAGGCCATTGGAAACTTATAATGAAGAAATAATGCAAGGAATGGAACCTCTAGAGTACTCCTATAAAAAATGACTATAATGTAAATGGAATTCCAAGTAATTTTGGAATCTATGGCATGATAAAAATTCCTAAGATATATAAAACACACTATAGGGGATACTATTTTCATTTTATGCACTGAAGAACCCCCACAACTAAATCAAGGCAGTGGTAGAATCCATTGTGACGATCATGAAATATTTCGAATGGATTAAAGGGATAATTATCTTCATGGATATTGACTAGTTTGAATAGGGAAACACATTAGGAGTCAATAGAGGACTTAAATTTGTTTTTATGTCGATTTTCCCATATAATAACTTATATATACCCATTTTCCCGAATTCCTTAATTTTTTAAATTCTTAGATGAACCTAGGTCTTGGTTAGGAATTTTATCATATCGATCCATAATTAAAGTAATTTTTATATTTGGTATGTTCTCATTATATTCCATTGAACATTATGACTAAATTCTTTTGGGTTTTAACCCATGGTATATGGATAATTGAACACCCATGGTTCGAGGTACACTCCCTTCTTCTCATTTTCCCAAATTTCATAGATTCTTATTTTTTTGGGAAGAATATGACAATTATATTCTCTATTTTGGGTGTTTTTTATAATTTTTGAATAGTGGTTTGAAAAATCTTGGTTTTGGATAGTATTAATTTTCTTAGTTGTGTTTCTTTCAGTGGTGGTTAAACATCGATCATCTATTCTTGTGTGAAGAATATTGAGATTATAAATCAAGGTAGGGGATTCAATAATTATCCTTTTATTTTATATTAAATATTAAATTTATCATTATTTATCTATTTGGATTATGGAAGAATTATCCTCAATAAATATTAAATTATATTAAATAATGAACTATGGTTTTTGTTGTAGTAATTTCATGTGTTTCCACCATGATAATCAGTTTCCTCTTATTTTTATAGAGAGTGTGTTATATATTTTTATGATTTGGTTTAGTATGATTTTTATTATATGGTTTAGAATGTTTCATATAAATAAATTGGATAAATAACATATTTTTGGAAATTTTTTTAAATTAAGAATTAAATGGGAACATTAAAATAAAATCATTATTTCTTTATTTTTTGATAGAAATCACAGTGATTCTTTTACATGTTAACTAAACCATTCATTATTATTTTAGTGTATTTTTAAAATAAAATTTAAGTTGTTATACTAATTGATGAAATAATTATGAGGCATGTTAATTAACATTGTTCTTCATTATATTTTGTTGAAAATGGAAGTTATGCTTAGAAAAATGTTAAAATAATTGAATTATTTTAATAGACAACGCCTTTGGTTAACTATGGTTGTAACATATGATAAATTAATTTATTAATTTATAATGGTAATGAACATGTTTTTTATAAGATAATTTGTTTATATGGGCAAGCCCATAATATTTTGATGGCTGGATTCCTTGTTTTTAAGAAATAGATTCCCTACCGATTTTGTTATTTATTTCTACCTTATGTGAGTTACACTGACGCGAGTCGTCATATGAAACCTGATGCTATCATATAATGTCTAATGATTAATGATATAAGAGATAGGATGTCTGTGTTTATAGTAGTATTTGGCATGGGTGATGGAAGGATAGATGCAAAGAGATATGTGATGGCCCCAGGATTGATCGAGTGGGTGGATGTTGGTATTTACCTTTTTTATGATGAATGTTGGGATGATTTATTGTTTATAAATCTTCTTAAATTATGACTTCTTGGTTTTCTTGTTTCTTCATTCCCATCCCCATAAATTGATATGTCTCATTTTTCATATTTAACAAATATATACTATAGTATCTTATGATGAGCCATAGATTACACAAAATTATGGAATAATAATTAATAATAATTTTTTTAATCCTAGGGGTTGAAGACTAAATGGAATAGTGATGATAAATCTTGAGAAACAATGGTATTTTTTGGTTTATGCCAAGATAGGGTGGGAATCAGTTGATGATAATGTTAAAGTAATGCAAAATAGATAATATAAAAAATAATGTAACATAAAATATTAATAAGCACATAATTTAACAATTTCATACTGAGTGTCCTATTCTTATGATATGTAGTCCTTAGTAGTGGAAATCGAGCATCTGAGTGGTGATAATATTTGTTGGGTCTATGGCTTGGTTATTTTAAATAGTGTGTTTGGGAGATATATTTATATCGTATGTGTTACATGATTTCTTATACTACCCCAACCATATCAGTAGGGTGAATGATACCCAATAGACTATAGGAGGGTGTTTTCCCCAATATCATTATTGAAGAGGAATTTATGGCCAACTTCCCCTCTTATCCCACTCTCTTATCTTACTAATATTATGTGGTGGTGTGTATGGTGGTTATATTTTTCTTATATGTGTGTAGAGTGTTTCAATTTCGGGTATTTATTTCATGCACATATATCTCTGGATATAATATCCTATGGATTATTATAGGTATTTCATGTTTATGATGTGATGGATTGAGTTTTACTTCTCAATATATGGATTGTGGTGGCTCCAAAAAACTACTCAAATACTATCTTGAGATTTTTAATAGTTTGACTATATGATTTGATACCTAGGGTTCATGGTATGTGTGTGTGAGATATTGTTATTCACGGGGTTCATGGAATGTTACTGTTCCTCAGGTGTCATATTCTAGGCTTAATTATAAAGAGAGATTGATTAGGACCTATGATGTTTGGGTAGAGAAGAAAAATAGTTGAAAAGTGGTAAAATAGTACCATATTTTCATATTATTTTAGATATTATATTATTATTTTATGAGATACTTGGTGAGAGATCCCTTATTCAGATGAGAACATAATATACCTGTTTAGGTGATGAGTTAGATGCACTTGTTTATTCAATGGGATTTATTATGCTTTCATTATCCTCTGCACAAAATGATTTGAGGAAGATCTTACTATTTATACATGTTATGAACACCCTATATATATAAACTATTTTTCAAGACCATGAGATCTTTTTTTGTGATTGGGAAAGATAGTACTAGCTCTCGGGTTGTTCAAGAGTTGTTTGGGATTTCATGGTCACTACCAAAGATTTTATTTTATTAATTTTAGTTTTTTTATAGTTTTTCAATTCTAATGACATTACATTCATGTACATCAGATATTTTATTTATTATATTGAGAAATATTTATTGGATGGTTCTGTTTTATCTCTCTTTTATCATGTTCTCTATAGAGTGTAATGTCTCCCATATTTTTCTATGACATATCATTTGAATTAAAACAATGTAAGATGATCCTAGAAACTCTCGTAAAAAAGGGTAACTATCTATTATATGGGTATTTAGTTCCCCACATGATTCAACGCATAGACCAGATTGTTTTTGAAGCCTTCCAAGGGAAGTGATACTTGTTGTAGGAAAGACACATGGGAAATGATCATGCATCATTATTCGTTGTTTCTATATTTTAAATGGGTATAAATTATTATTAGGTTAATTTTTTAATATACAATTAATTAATCTGAAATTTTATATATTCTAGGTTTAGGAATCCCTAGATATTTTTCCAATTACAGGCTTGACACCATTTTAACATCCTCATCGGGTTCTTGTTGATGTTTTTCAGCAGGAAATTCCAGCAAACCAATGTAGATTAGATGTCGACAATGATGAAACATGGAGGGGGGAATTATTAAAGTTTTTATATAGTCTATAAAATAATAATGTCTATTTATTGGACTTAGTGAAAAAGGAATGATTTTAGGAGTGGAGATGGCCTTCTATTAAACTTGTGTATATAATGAGAACTATGTTTTTTAGCAGTGATGGTGTTATGGGGGGCGGCTAGGAAGTGGTTATTATTATTCCGTAGGGTCCATAAGGATCCAGTTGTCTCATGGGATAAGGTAGAAGAATAGTTTTATTTCTTAAACCATGAATGTGTCCAGTCTCTAAGAGATTATTATCCTTTTAAAAATGATGAATAACATTAGGGAGTTGGGAATCTATTTCAAGAAAATTATATGATATGATTCAAAATTTCTTCCAGATGATGAGGTCATGGTTATTCCTTTAAAGTAGGATTTGTGTCTGTATATCTAGTTATAGCTTCCCTCATTCATGATATTAACATATCTTAAGGTAATAGAAATAGAATATTCCACTGAGAGGATAAAATCCCAAACTAGATCATCATGAGAGGGGAGTCATTAAGATTCTATTTATAGCATAGCTATGGTCTAGGGATCATATCTTCCTAGACATGAGAGATTTCAGATAGTCAAGTATAAGTTACCACCCTGTTCATGTAGTTTCTCTAGGGATAGAAGCTCTCTGGCCCTTGTTGGTACCAATTTTTGTGTATGAGTTGTATTTGTTATCAATGGTTTTCAATACTGGTCAAAATGAAGAAGTATCTCTAATGTTAATGAAGGTTGGTAGAAGTGATGATGCCTAGAGATTTTTTATGGATTCATAGAATTGGATGCCATTCAGGAAAAATTCTACATGTTGTTTAAACTAGTATATTAGTTTATGATTTATCATTCCCAAATATCATATGTTTTGAGAACATGTGATATAAGCCTTATAAAAGAAAGACTGATAAAAGGTTATTCCAATCATAGTAAGTTTTGATTGGAATGAATGATGTTGCTAGAATACATGGAAATTTTAGTACATTCCATTGAATGTATGACAATCCTAATGGTTTTCGATCAAATAATATATATAATGGAAGATATTGTGGGTGATGAAAGAAGTTGTTTGATGAATAAGCTAGATCAATATGAAGAAACATTGGTGTTTTTGATGATATAGATTTTAAAATGGCACCATTTTCCATTTTTTGCCAAATTTTTGGGATTGAAAATTGGGAGATGGAGAAATGTAATTTTGGAAAAGGATGCTTTCATAAAAGTTTGAATATGGCATGGTATATTTACCGTAAGTGGAGTTACAAGGTTCGAACATCAAAATATTCCAAAGGAAAGACCCACACAAAAGATCGGTTTTTGCATGCATGATTGAAGGGAGTTTGGAATTTTTCATGCAAGGCACTATTCAAGGATAGAATATTAAAAAATGTAAAAAGAATTCATTTAATGAAAGATTAAGTAAGTTTACAAAATATGAATTTGGCAAGAAAGAGACTTACATGCCTAATGCGACGTCAAATTTTGTTTTGCACGATATGTCTGGATGTTGCGCTATGCTTCATGATTTTTGCACACAAGGGCTAGTGATGCCTCTAAATAAGATGTGATCCTCTCTCATTTTATAAGCTCCACAAATAAAATAAATCAAAGCGTTGATGTGTGTAAGAATTATACGCAAAGGGAGTAGCATGAAAGAAGTTAGAGTTACACGCAAAAAGGAATGTAGTGTGCAAGAAGAGAGTTTCGTGCAAGATTAAAGTTGCGTGCAAGAGTCCTTTCATGAAAAAAGTTTAATCTTATGCGAAAGGAATTAAATTTGCTTGTATGGAACCCTTAAAGGATACACAAAATATTGGAGTCCCATAGGCCTTTGAAATGTGTTAAGCACACTCGTAGTAGCTTTGTGAAGAGGAGAATCCGGTGAACTATTCAGTTACACAAAGAGAGGAAGATACCCCACTAACACAACTGGTGTTTAACACCCTCATTGTGTTTCATAAAGAAACAAATTTGTGAATATCACTGGTTTCATGATCATGATCATCCTCTCATTTTCACATTAATTCTATAATGTTTGCAGTGTTTCAAGTTTAGTAAAGAAGAATATTTAATGCTGAAGGGAAGTAAACACATTAAAGCACTAATGTGCTTTTTTAAATATTCCATATGCTTTGTTTGCGTATGTGAATGAGGAATAAATTATCCAAATAATTACCTTGATTTTGTTTGGTGTTTATTTGTTCATGATTAGTGTGCATGAAAAAATAGAGAGTAGAAGACAAAGAAAAGGTACATACATGAATTCACTTTTTATTTGAATATATACAAGGATGAATGTGCGTGCACTTATGAAGAAACAAGGATTGAAGGTGAATAATATATGAATGATTCCATGAATATATAAAAAGGGTGAAATCTGGTTGAACAAACATTAATTTAATCAAGAAGAAAATAAGTGGAAAGGAAGAGTTCAACTAAATGTCACATGCATGATCTCATACATATATGAAAAGAAGAAAGGAGAGTTGATTCTGATGATGCCCTGGTAATATTATCTTCAGTGTTTTAATAATCAAAATGGTGTTTGTGATTCTATTAAAAAAAAGATGTTCTAGTGTAGTTGGTTGTTTCACTCAAGAAGAAGAAAGAAGAAGAATTAGTGTAGTTGGTTTCCCACTAGAGAATAAGAGGGAAGAAGAAAGAATAAATTTTTGCCTACTACTTTGAAAGTAACCATGTGATGAGAACTGAATAAGATCAAGAGTAGAACATACCTTATCAATAAATAACAAGACTATATTTAGTGTCATTATAATGAACCATCAGGGAAGATGCATGTTGTACTAGGTCATCACCAGTTCAGGAAGAGGACTGTTTCCCTTCCCCCTCCAAAGTATAGGGACTCGCACTTTGAAGGATTGTTTCGTTCTCCCTCCAAATTTTATAGACCATCACTATATTAAGGATTGTTTTCTAATACAAACCACTATAAAAGTTACTAATTTATAGTTTAGTATCCATGTACTGGTCATTCCAAAAAAAAGGACGTAGCTACTCTTATTGATTGGTGAACCTTGAAAAAAATATCATGTGCATATTTTTACTATTCATATTATAATAACCCTTCTCATTATTACACATTTAAACATGAATTATTACATAAAAGTACACATAAGACAACTCTGAGGATAAATAGGTCTAGTGTCTTGAGAAATTAGGAACATTACATAACAAATTAGTATATAAAAACACAACATATTTATTGAAAACATCTTTTACATGACCACTCCATTCTTTCATAATTAGCATTCCATGGGATAACCTGAGAACATGCATAAGAAAAGGGTGAGCTATAATGAATATTAATGGATTAAACAAGAAATAACATGAAGAATATAATACATGTAAAGAAATAGGAATATCAAAGAAGCATAAGATAAACATGAACATAATGGCATGATATAGTATGATAACATGGAAATGTGGCAACACCACTTAAGAGGGTATTAGCATGATCTAGGGCTCATTCCACCTAGAGCATGAGTAAAACCTCATCGGATTTAAATTAGCATTAGTAAAACCTAATTGAACTTGAATTATATTGATTAAACCCTCATTGCACTTGAAGTATCACAATACTAATCATTAACCAAAGCATTAGAGCACTATCAGGGCACACCCTTCTTATACATTTCATTTCATGCATAAGTGTGCCACATGGATAATATAACATTGATTCACTAATTATAATCATTTATCCCAGAATAAATGAATATTGAATTAATACATGAATCTATATAATAAATAAGTAAATTTTCATAAATGTGAATACCCTTGATAGGGAAATTAGCATGGTATTCACTACACAATGACTTTGGCATAGAAAAATGCGGTGCAACTTCAGCAGCATAACGACATGACATAAGACTTCATAAAAATGGTTGACGAGATAGAAAGGATTCTCTAATTAAATGAACATAAAATTTATATTAAGGGGGTAATACATATACTTGTTCCAACATATGTAATGGAATTTTGATGCATAGTATAAAAGAATTTCTTGAATGTAAATGAGAAGAGAGGAATTCCTAATGGAATTTTAGCATGGTAACAGGTGTACATGAGAGGAATTAATGAGAGATAAAGGGGAATATCATCACTACAACATAAGGAGGTAACTATGGGGTGTTTTGGAATCATAACTCGACATTTTAAATTGAAAATAAAAGGGCATAACAACGTAGATAAATTTAGACAAAAATGAGAAAGAATGAAATCCCTTACCTGGCAGTGTGATCCCAAAGGCTTGAGAGGGGATTTAGAGAGGCTTATTAGGAGATTAGGTCACCTTGTAAGGATTTTAGATTGATTAGGTAAGATTTTGTTCTAACTCCAAATGATTTTATTGAAGAGGAAGTGTGATATTGGGTGGGTTTATGTAGGAAAAGAGAGAGAATTCTTTATTATTTAAGTTTGGGACATCACACATTAAACTAATCAAAACCACAAACCATCCAATGGTTTTCCCATGGTTTTTTCAAATGGGGAGTGGAAACAATATTTCATAAGGACAATGGTCAAACATCTTAAAATAATAGGGTTTCTTATGTGGAGGTGAGTCACACTCTCAAGGAAATCATTTTAAAAAGTTAAAATGATTTTATAAGTTTTTGAATGTCCACTAAGGCTTTGTAAAATAAATAAAACAAAACAAAAATCAAATTATTTTAATGGTAAAACATATATTGGGCGAACATAATGTTTATAGTATTTTATTACATGACTATTGGGTCATTATGATGTCATAAAATTTATTATATGTTTAAACTGTTTTTAATTTTTACCCAAAAATTTTACTGTCTCAGAAAATTATGAAAAATTCACCATTGCATAATTTTGACATCCTGATTCCAAAAGTAACATTCATTTTATGTAAATAATTTACTATATATTTTTTAATTTTTTCTTTTAAAATAAAAACTCACATTTATAGAAAATTCATGTGTTTTGACAAAAAATACTTTCAAACCATAATTAAAATCACAATCATATTCATAATAATTATATGGTCATTTATATTATCTTAAAAGTAATTTAGTAATAATAATTAGGTAAAATATTATTTAATTAAAAAATAAATTAATTCAATAAAGTAGATTTCTTAATTAACTAAAAATTTTATTTTTTCTTTAATTTTTTTTAAAAATATACAATAATAAAGTGAATGTATATTCTTTATAAAACAATAATGTACATAATCATAGTACTAGGGTATCATAACATAACCGCTTATAACACCTGAATATGATCGAAGTGTAAGGTGTGCGATGGTGACAGAAACTTGGGGTGGTTCTGATAAAATTGCCCTTGTGGTAATCTCTATCAACATCAAATTCTCATATATATAGTTCCACTCGAGCATACCATGTTAAAGCTCGGCTTGGGCTTGGTCAAAAGAGAAGACCAATGATTCCACCTCTTTTTCGTGCTCCGAAAAATGGGCTTCATACAAGGCAACTCTACTGGATGAGGCCATCACTTCCTTTCTCTGAGTAAATTGAACTTGTTGAAGCCTTATATTTATACTAATCATGTGATCATTGTTCAACGTCTATAATAACAATAGTCACAATTATTAAAGGTATTTTCAAATAAAAAACTTAAAACCAAATAAGTTCATATTTTATATAACCATTTTACATAATAATACATTTAATTAGATCAAGGGGAATTTTCATTAATAAAATTTTAGGCCGTTACAATATTTCCCCCTTATGAAAATTCACACGTGAAATTTTCTTTTCCCACACTAAAATAGATGAAGGTAACTCTTCTTCATCACTTCCTCTAATTCACATTCCACTTCTTCAAAACTGTGGTTTCTTCAGAACACCTTGAAAAGGGGAATTGTCTTATTTTGTAGAACTTTGTCTCTACGATCTATGATCAACATTTTCTTCTCTTCATAGGAGAGGTCATTCTCCAACAATACCACCTCTGGATTGGGTACATGTGATCGGTCAGGTATATACTTCCTCAAGAGTGATACATGGAATACATCATGTACTTGAGATAGGTTTGGTGGGAGTGCTAGTCGATGGGACACTGCTCAATTGCAATAAATGATATCGAAAGGGCCAACGTACCTTAGAATAAGATTTCCCTTCTTCCCAAATCTATTAAATCTCTTCTATGATGATATGCAGAGGAATACCATGTCTTTAACATTAATCTCTAGGTATCATCGATGATTATCAGCATAGCTCTTTTGTCTACTCTGAGTGGCTTTAATGTGCGGATGGATAGTCTTAAACTTCTCCATCATTTCTTCGACCATCTCTGTACCTATTAGTTTTCACTCCCCAACTTCATCCCAACATGCCGGTGTTCTGAACCTCTTCCCATATAGGGCTTCATAAGGAGCCAGTTGGATTCTTCAGTAGAAACTGTTATTGTAAGAGAACTCAACCAGAGGAAGATGTTGATCCCATCCTCCTTTTTAGTTCATTGACCACGATCTCAACATGTCCTCATGTTTCTAGATAGTCTACTCTGATTGGACAGCAGGTTGAGGATGATAAGTTTTACTGATATTTTGCTCAGCATCCAGAGCATGTTGAAGAATCTTAAAAAACACAGAGGTGAATATTGGATCTTGATCCGATACAATTTATATTGGTACTCCATGAATCCTTACCACATCTCTAATGTAAATCTGTGCCAGTTGATCCAATGAGAAATCCTCCCAAATTAAAATGATGAGTGAATTCTTTATAGAACAATCCAGAACAACCTAAATAGCATTGTTTCCTTTGGATGTCTTCGGAAGTCCAATGAAAAAGTCCATGGTGATTTTCTATGATTTCCATACTGGTATGTGTAAAGGTTTCATCATCCCCTTAGAATTCGGCCTCTCGTCCTTCACTTACTGACATACCATGTACTTCTATGTATACTCAACGATCTCCTTCCTCATGTTATCCCAGCAATAATAATATCGAAGATCTTGATATATCTTTGTGTTTCTTGGGTGAATGGAGAAATTTGAAGTATGCACATCATTCTAAAGTTCCTTCTTCATATCTAGACTTGATGGAACAAATAGTCTTTTCTAAAATCTCACAATTCCTTCTTGATTGACATTGAACTCTGAGGATTTCCCTTTTGTGATAGTTTTAAATTTCTTCTAAATAACCTCATCATCCTTTTAAGTATCATTTAAACATTCTAAAAGAGCCTATTGAGCAATCATTTGTGAAAGGATTGATGATGTTACCTTATTTATTATTCACATGTCCATATTCATCAAAATCTATGAATATTAGATCTTTTTTATTTTTCATGAATGATAGAATTACTGGGTCCTTTATAATTAGAACATCTGCCACCATTTTCTCTTTCCGAGGGTGGTAATGGATTGATCAGTCATAGTCTTTGATTAACTCTAACCATCTTCTTTGGTGCATATTGAACTATTTCTATGTGAATATATATTTTAGGCTTTTGTGATCCATGTATATTTAACACTTATCCCGAAGAGATAATTTTAAAAAAAATTCAAATGAATATCACTACAGGAAACTCCAGGTCATATGTTAGATAGTTCTGCTCATGAAATTTCAATTGCCTTGAATCATTGGCAATTAAATTGTTATTTTTCATCAACACATTGTCCATGGCCTTCCCCAACCATCATTGGATACCACAAAAAGTTTTCCACTTATTGGTAGTGTGTGTACAAGAACAGTGATACACCTCCTTTTCAACTTCTTGAAGCTCTCTTCACTTTCATCACTCTATGAAAACTTTACTCCCTTCTGAGTTATCTTGGTAAGAGGGTTGGAAAATCATGTGAAATTTCTCAGAAATCAGAAATAATATCCTACTAACCCTAAGAAGATATGGATATCCATTACTGATGTTGGACACATATATCCCTCTATTGTATCTATCTTGGAGGTATCCACATGTATCCCATTGATTATGATGATATAACCCATGAATGAGACATCCTTTAACTAGAACTCACACTTTCTATACTTTTCATAGAGCGTATCCTTTTTCAAGGTCTCTAGTACTATTTTTAGATGCTCCTCATGCTCCTCCTTGGTTTTAGAGTATATTATAATATTGTCTATAAATACTACCACTAATTTGTCAAGGTAATATCTAAAGAAACTATTCATCAAGTCCATGAAGATTTCTGGATCATTAGTGAGTCCAAAAAACATTACTATGAATTCATTGTGTTTGTACCTTGTACGAAAAGAAGTCTTGGGGATATCCTCCTTCTTCACCCTTACATTGTAATATCCCAACTGCAAATCCACCTTGGATAAGTATTGGGCTCCACGTAGCTGATCAAACCATTCATCAAGTTGTGGAAAAAGATACTTGTTATTTATCGTGATTTTGTTGAGATCATGATAATCAATGAAAAGGGGTATTGACCCATCTTTCATTATGACTAAGAGGACTGGTTCACCCCATGGTGAAGCACTTGGGCGTATAAACCATTTATCCAAAATCTCCTAAAGTTGTTTCTACAACTCCTCAAGCTCCAAAACAACTATTCTTTATGGTGTCTTGGCTATTGGAAATTCCCCAGTTATAAGGTCAATTGGGAATTAAAAATCTCTTCTAGGAGGAAGACCAGACAATTCCTCAGGAAACACTTTAGAAAATTCCCTCACAATAGGCATGTCTTCACGAATAGTTGCTTTATTAGACTCAAGAATCTGAGCCATATACGTATTCTCATAGGTCAGTAATATCTATGCTTGAGATGATGGTGCTAAAAAAGATTCATCTTCCTCCTTGAACTTGTATATAATCGGGGGGTCGATTCTCTATATAGAGAGTGATTTCCCTCTCACGTTTATGTTGGATCTATATAAGGAAAGCCAATCCATGACAATAATTGCATCAAATTACACCAAAGGATGTTATATTAGGTTCACCGGGAAGTTCAATACACTGATTATGATAGTGGAGGAGTTTTATTTATAGGATGCAAGGATTTCCCCATTTTTCGTACTCACTGACATCTTTACTTCTATGATTTGTGGTGGTGGTGGGATTGTTCTACTAGACTTTTAGGATATAAAAGAATGCGTAGAACCAGATTCAAAATGTTTTTTTCTATTATTGAATAAATAACTAGCATACCTGTCACCACTTCATTGTTGGGGTTTACTTCAGTGGTAGTGATGGAAAAAGCTCACCATTACTGCCTTGGAGGTTGTTGGTTGCCTCCAAAATCCCTTGGCTTTAGGCACTAGTTTTCAAGGTGCCCGAGTTGTTTATCGTTGAAGAAATAAACAAAACTTTGAGGGTCAGACGAAGAATTACTCTCCTCTATCACAACCTCATGTTTTTCCTGTCAGCAGTTGACGGCAAGGTTCCCTTCTCTTCCACACCTAAAGAATTTCCTCACACCCTTCAGGAAATTTCTATGGTACTTATTTATGAACCTTTGGCAAGTGGGGTGCTGGATTTTCAAAGCCCCGTTGGATTTATCCATCAAAATTATATAATTGCAGTCCCCCTTATAGTTATTATCCACATGATACCCCTAATATTATATGATCTCTATTTTGACTTTGAGGGCATATCAAACAATTTTCTCATAGATATCGAAGTCATGGATCACCAGGGCTTTCCATAGGCTAGGTTTCAGCCCACCAAAAAAGTGGTCAACCTTTCATTCTGGGATTAATGAAAAATCTAGAGTCATATCATGCAAGACTTGTGAAGTTTTCCTCGTGCTCTCCGATAGATTCATCATCTTTTTTTCTTGAGGTAAAGGAAGTCCCTTTCCATCTTATGTCGAAGGGTGCAAAGAAAATATTTATTAAAAAACATATTCTGGAAATCCTTCTGTTCCAATGCCTCGATCTTGTCCATAGGGTTCATATTTTTGATCAATGTCCACCATTGATCAACTTAACCATCCACATGATAAGAAGCTAGAAGAAACTTCTCTTGTTCAAAACATTGAAGGATGGAGAATATCTTTTCAATGGAGTTGTTATATTGGTCGAAAATTGAGGGATCAAATGATCCATTAAAAGTAGGAGTCCTTTGTAACATGAATCCCTTGATTGCGAATTTTTATTTCTTGGGGGGGGGGATTGAACATTCCTATTAAACCATGTTTCTATTCAAATCTTGAGTTAACTGAGAGAGTATCATGAAAATATTCTCAATTTCCACTCCCATTGGATTGAGAATCTCATTAAGAACAGTCATCACATTGATATTCACATCGGTTGTTATACTGAGTCCTCGTATTACCGACCATTGGATGGAATAAAAGGTAAGTAAGGGGTAACCCATAGAGGGTAATCCAAGGACAAAACATATGACTTATAAATAACTTTTATTTCTTTAACTTATGAAACTATAGGCTTCAATGTAGGTTATCAATGATCTACTTCCCAATATATATTCACAGGGGATTCTTTTTATTCCCTTAATAATGGTTGGAACTAATATTATGAATTTACCAATGTAAATCCCCCCAAGAGTTTTGTAACCAAGAGTGCATCAAGACCCATTTTCGTGTTCCAAGATGACACAGGTCAAGCCCGAAACTCCTTGTTAGAGTTTTCACTCCTAGGTACATCTGTGCCAGAGTCGCCTCTAACGGATCATATCGAGATAGGGATGTATTTTTCTGATAAACCACATAATCAATACTAAAAAATATGGATGTTTTTATTATACTTAGTCTTATCCATATGTAATTCACTAGGGTTTTCTAAACCTAATCCTAAAAATAACTAAACCTATCCTCTGATACCAACTATAACAACCCTGATCTTTATTGCACACTTAAAAATGACTTATTACATAAAATTTCACTTAAGAAAACTATGAGGATTGAGTTGTCTAGTGTCTTGGGAAATTTGGAACATTACATAACAACTTAGGACATAAAAAAACAACATCTTTATTGAAAACTTCATTTACATGACCACTACGTTCCATTGTACTTTGCATTTCATGGGATAACCTGAGGACATGCATAAAAAAATGGTTAGTTATAAAGCCCAGTAAGGGTGTAAAAAATAAATAACAATAAGAATAAAGTACATGTTAATGAATAGGAATATCAAAGGAGAATAAGAGATACATGAACATAAAGGCATGATATTGTATGATAACATGGAAATGTGAAAACAACCTTTGACATGGTATTAGCATGACTAGACCCTCATTGTACATGAATTAACATGAGTAAAACCTCATTTCACTTGAATTATCATGATTAAACCCACATTTAACATTATGTATCATGATACTAATATTTAGCCAATAAATTGGAGTGCTATCAGGGTGAACCCTTCTTAAAAATTTCAATTCATTTATAAGTGTGCCACATGGGTTATATAACATGACTTAATTAAATATCATCATTTATTACACGATAAAGGAATGTAAAATTCATACATTAATCTCTATAATCAATAAGTAAATTTTCATAAATATGAATACCCTAGATAGAGAAATTCTCATGGTATTCACTACACAATGACTTTGTCTTGAAAAAATGTGGTGTAATTTCAGCATCATAACAACATGACATAAGAATTCATAAAAATGGTTGATGAGAGATAAAGGGGCATCTCATCATATGTACATAAAATATATTGTAAGGGGGTCATATAAATACATTTACAAACATATATAAATAAATTTTTATGCATAATATAAATGAATTTCTTGAATATAAATAAGAAGAGAGGAATTCCATATGGAATTTCGGCATGTTAACATGTCTACATGGGAGGAATTAATGAGAGAGAAAGGGGTATATCATCATTAAAACATATGGAGGGATGTATGGGGGAGGTTCTAAATCATACCCCAACATTTGAAATTGAAAATAAAAGGGCATAAAAACGTAATAAAATCTAGACAAAAATGAGAATGTAAGAAATCCCTTACATGGAAGTGTGATCCCAAAGGCTTGGGAGGGGCATTGATAGAGGATTATTGGGAGCTTGGGGCACAATGGGATGTTTCTAGAGAGAGGATGGAAGAGTTTGGTCGACCTCTAAAGGCATTTAGTGAAGAGGAAGTGGGGGCCTAGCTGGGATTATGTAGGAAATGAGAGAGAATTATTTATTATTTTGGTTTGGGACACCACACATTAAAATAATCAAAAACACAAACCATCCCTTGGTTTTTTCCCATGGGTTTCTTCCAAAGTGGAGTAAAAAACAATATTTTATAAGGAAAATATCCGAAATTATTAAAATAATTGGTTTGCTTATGTGGAGGTGAGTCACACATTCTAGGACATCAATTTAAAAAGTTAAAATGTTTTATTAGTCTTGAAGGGTCCACTAAGGCTTTGTAAAATAAATAAAACAAACATAAAATCACATTATTTTAATGGGAAAACATATATTTTCCGAACATAATGTTTAGATTATTTTATTACATCACTATTGGGTCATTATGATGTCATAAAACACATTATATATTTAAAAAGTATATAAATTTTACCCAAAAATTCAAATGACTTAGAAAATTATGAAAAATTCGGCACTAGATAATTTTGACGCCCTGATTAAAAAAAATAACATTAATTTTATCTATATAAATATATATATATTTTAATTTGTTACTTTTAAAATAAAAACTGATATTTATCAAAAATTCATGGGTTTTGAAAAAAATTGCTTTCAAACCTTACTAAAAATCACAATCGTATTCAAAATAATTATATGGTAATTTATATTATATAAAAATTAATTTAGTAATAATATTTAATTAAAAAAATTATTTAATTAAAAATCCATTAATTCATCAAAATAGATGTCTTAATTAACTAAAAATTCTATTTTTCATTAAAAACTATTTACAAAGTAACAATAATAAAGTGAATGTATATTATCTATAAAAAATATAATGTATATATTAATAGTTCAAGGGTCTCGTAACATAACCCCATATAACAGCAGCATATGACTGAATGGTATGGTGTTCAATGGTGACCGAATATTGGGGTGACTTAGATAACATCACTTGGGTGGTAATCTCTATCATCTTCTACTTCTCCCGTAGGCGGTTCCGCTCGATCTTAACATGTTGAATAAGAGATTGGGATTAGTCAAGAGTGAAGCCCAATGACGCCACCTCTTTTCTGAGCTATAAAAAATGGCCTTCATTTGGGGCAAGTCTACTGGATGAGGCAATTTCTTCCTTTGTCTGAGTAAATTGGATTTATTAAAGCCATATATTTATACTAATAATGTGAGCACAGTTCAACGACTATATTAGCAACAATCATAATTACTAATAGTATTTTAAAATACAAAAACATAAAACCAAAGAATTTCATATCTTATAAAACTATTTTTCATAATAATACATTAAATTTGATAAAGAATAATTTTCATTGATAAAATTTTCGTTCGTTACAAATAATATTGCATGAAATAGGTAAAAGAGAATAATAGAATAATGATTATAAAAGGTCAATAGGTACATGGATAAAACATGGAACTGGTTTAGAAGGTCCCCAATGCCAATTCACCTCCCTCTCAGTGTTAGGTATATCCAAAATAGGTCCAATGAGACCTATCCAAGGAATCAAACACTTTTTTTCTTATGGAGAATGTTGTAATTATTGGTCAGAGTGCTTGAAATTTATGATAATGATTCATAAGTTAGGTATTCCACATTGTGGTATATCATAAATGAAGTTCTAAATAAGGTAGAATAAGAAGGGTGGTCCACCATTAGACCAGTAAAGAGGATACAAGGTAGGTAGAGTAAAACCTCATGATGATCCTCATCCATAGAGAGAAGAGCACCACCATTGAGTTGGTTTCTATCAAGTTCATAGAGGCCATGAAGTAGGTAATTACCAATTGGATGCTCTGTAGTTTCTATTGTTAGGAAATCTAGACATTGTTTAAGGAGCCCTTTTCATGTTTCTACATGGGTGTTTCTTTTTTTCTTCAAGAGATACACACTTCTTCATATCACCTACCCTAGTCCTTGCATTGGGAAATATGGTGTAGAGGATTCCATTTCCCCTGGTATTGACTATTCCCATTAGAGGTTGGGATTATTTGTATGAATTATTTATAGGCCATGATCTTGTGTTAGGGTAGTACTGATCTAGGAGAGAAATCCAATGTTTTCTGAGACAACTATACATCATCATCGTTATAATGGAGTTTTTATTTTCAAATCATCAATTTTTGATTGATTTTAGTGGACGATTTTGTTACAAGATGCTGATGTAGATTCTACAATGTTAGATGGTGAGTGATACCCTTGGATGAGTTGGAGGCATATTGGGCCCTTGTCTTTCATGTTAGAAAATTTAATGTTGAGTTTTTAAGAAGTTCATATGATAGAGTTTCTTAGGGTTGTGGGAGAGTACACTAATGTCCTTCCAAAAGAGACAGTAGTGTTGTCCCCATTATAAAGGATCGATTTTGGGATAGAGCTATAGTTTGTATCTTCCAAATTTTTTATTTATATGTATATGATAATAACTTCATTTTTGTGGGAGCTATGGGTATAAATATATTATTTTTTGAAGTGAGGTTTTGTTTATCTGAGTGTGTCACCTTGGGGTGCACCTGTTTCATTCATGAAGAAGGATAATTATAGTCTAAATCTATGTATTAATTATCCTTACTTAAATAAAGTGAAATTAAATTTCTCCCATCATCTTACATGGATTGATGATTATTTTTAACAATTAAAGGATATAGATGGTTCTTGAAGATCAATCTACTATTAGGATATCATTAAATGTGAGTGGAGTAGGAGGATATACCAAAGATAGATTTATGAGAGTGTTATGGGAATTAAAAGTTTTTTGTAATTCTATTTAGTGTGATGAATGAACAAGAAGTTTTCCTAGTGTTATATTATTTAGTTTAATCCGAGTTCCGTGATCGATTTTTGGTGGTTTTAATCGATGAAATCATTGTGTACTCTGTGTTTTAAATGGATCATCCTAAGTATCTACGTGTTATTTTGGGAGTTATTCACGATCATCATCTATTTAAGAAGTAGTTGATGTTTATTTTTTTTCTTGTGAATTTCAATTATTAGGGAATTTCATATCCCAACATTGTGTAGTCACGGATCCTACAAATATTGAGGCAATCATTTCTTACAAAGACCCCAAGAATATTGTAGAGGTGTGAAGTTTACTTGGTATTGTAGGCTACTATGGAAGGATTGTACCTAATTTTTATGGATTGTGAGTCCTATAATATCCCAGACAAAAAATTACTAGGTTTTATTATGGACTAACCAGTGTTGTGCTTCTTTTGAGTATCTAAAAGAGAAATTGGCCAGCGCCTTAGTTCATAATTTCCTAGAAGAGGGAGTTTATTTTGACGTTTTAATGATAATTTTTATCCTTGATAGTGTAGTTTTTTGATGTAGTTGATATCATTTTTTTTCTTATGAGTCTCATAAGTTATGTTCCCATGAATGTAATATGTCACCCATGATCTTGTGTTATAAATGGTTCTGTTTTCCTTGATGTTGTGGAGTGAATACCTCATCGGTGTACATTTTGTTGTTTTCATTGACCATAAGAGATTGAGGTATATTTTATCCAGGCATGACTTAAACCAGTTATAAGGATTGTGGATGGAATTATTATCGAATAATAACTATAAGAATTATTTTATAGTGGGAAAAGGTTATGTTGTAGCTTATGTGAAGATTTGGAAGTTGCACAGTGATGTTTTTCCTAAATCTAAATATTCTTACCGAGTGATGGGAGATCCTTATAAGAATCATCCTTACATGGGATAGTTTGGTGTCATAGGATTCATTTATCAGATTTTGGTGCAAAAATATTTGGTGTAGTGGGTGGGGTAGTCCCAAGTTGGGTATTTTGAGGGGGAGGTCTGGAGAGACTATGTTATCTTTAGATATTCTGCTAATTATTGGATTAAGGATGATCAATATCAGTTGTTGTTTTAGGGAAGGATTTATATTAATTTAGTTATTTGAGAGGTAGTCCTTCTCTATTTCTATATCTCATTTTTGTGTCACATCTTTGCATAAATAAGATGAATTGTGCTCTGAGAGGTTATTTTCTGTGGCCTTGGTTAAGGTATTCAGTTTTGTTGTTCGTGTCTCAATGTTTGGTCTACTAGAAGATTAAGGATGAAAACAGTGTTCCTAATGGTTTTTACAAGCTATTATATATTCCTCATTATAAGTTAGAGGACATAGAAAAAGACTTCATCATTAGTTTACCTCAATATAAGGGTGTCTATGATTCTATATGGGTGATAGTGGACCATTTTATGAAATTGTTACACTTCATAGAGACAAATAGGTTGATCTAACTAGAGGATTTACTGAGGTAGTATGTGTAGTATGTGGTGAGACACAAAAGAGTATTGATGAAGTTCATCCCTAATTAGGGTCCTTATTTTACCTCTAGGTTTTAGAGAGGTCTTCAACATGATTTTGTCTCTTATTTTCCCTCAACACTACTTGTCATCAACAAAAGGATGGACAAACAGAGTATCAAATCAAGACACTTGATGACATGTTTCATTCTTGTGTTATGGATATTGGAGTTTTGTGGATAAGAATCCTACCTTTGGTTGAGTTTTCAAACAATAATAGTTTTCACTCCTGTATTGTTATGGAACAGTTCAAAGCATTGTATTGAAAAACATTATTTTCTCTATTATTCTAGAATGAGGTTTTACAATAATCAATTCCTATAAAAAAACTAGTTAAAACCATGAATGATATGGTTTAGGTGATGTGAAAGAGGATGATGGTAGTGTAGGATCATCATAAGTAATATGGAATCCATATGAGGATCCATTTAGAGTCTAATATTGGAGATCATATTTTCCAAAAAGTGACTCTCCATCATAAGAGGTGATGTATTAGTCATGGGGGTAATCTTTATCCTTAGTTTTTATAGACCTTCACAGTTTTGGATATGTTTCATATCACATAGAACGTCTCCCATAGATGAGCTAGATACATGACATCATTTATTGATTGTAGCTTCACTATTAGAAATAATGAAAAATCAATATGGAAAGGTAAGTATCTTAGTACATATTAAATTTAATCAATAACATGATTATAATGATTATATAATTTATAATCAATATTAAAAGGTGAAAAATTGAAAGAACATTCCATTTGATCAGTAAATGAGAATGAAATGCATCCAGAGATAATATAATTGTGAAAATATCCCGGATAATAATAAATAAATTATTAATAAAGGAAATAATAAATTATTGGATTTCATTATCTTAGGCATCATGATACAAATACTTTCAATACCTTCCAAATGAGATTTTAATATATAATGATAGGTATACACCAAAACCCCATTTTACTGAGGCTAGAAAAATAATTGATCTCATGAGACTACCAAAAAATCAAGGGGTCATATATAATTAGGACCCAACCATATCTTCATGTCTAATGCATCCCACATATATTTAATGATTTATTTAATTCATAAATAGATTGTCTTTCAAATAAATTTCTATATATAGTAAGGAATACATATTTAAAATAATTTCCATAGTAAATAATATAAATTTCTATATAAAATAATTTATATAGAAATGATATAAATTTAATGTAAATGTTTATCCATGATAAATAATATGAATATTTAAGGTAAATATAATGTCCAATTTTGACAATAAAGTAATTATATCAAGGGATATTTAACTATTAAAGAAACTAACTAAGAAAAAGAATGTAAATACTTTCCTAATTAAAACTTATCATAAACTATATAGAGAAATAATAAGGATGGTATCAATACAAAATATCCTTGGGAGATCATTAGTATAATAAATATTATTTTTTCATTAATGAATATAAACACTATAAAAATTTTATAAAATCATTCTTTATAAAAGTATCCTTTTCAACTTGAAAAAAATTTAACACAAAAATTTCACTAAATTTTTAAAAATTAATTTTCCCTAGAAATAAACATTGAAAATTATAATGTAATATTTAAAACATTGATTGGTCACGATGTTTAGAAATTATGTTCATACCATACACATTAAAATAATGATTCCTTTCCCTTTTTCAGTACAAGAAAAACACGCATTCTTTAGAAAATAACATTAAGATTTATTTTAAAATAACATATAAAAAGAGAAAAATGGGTAAATATTTCATTAAAAAATAATTTTTAGAATTTTTAATAAATAATAAACATTTTTATAAATCATGGATTTTGATTAAAAATGATTTTCAACTAAAGAGATAAATAATGTTATATTTTATTAATGAATATTTTTAAATAACATTAACTACTAAAGTACGGAAATTGGTACTATTAAATGAATATTTTATGAATAACCATTTTAGATGAAAATTAAATTGTTTTATTATGAAATTATTGATTAATTTCCTTATGTGTAAATTCATGTATAAACAATCCCGATTAAATTGAGATATTGAAATAAACATTTAAAAAGATCAGAAATTTGATGTGATAATTAATCAATGAATCTATTATTTTTATAAAATTAAAATCCACATAAAAAAGTAAAAATATAGAATAATATATTAATTTTTTTTACAAACATACTCTTAAAATGTCAAAGATAATTAATAAGTAATATAACTCAATGAATAAAAATTGATTTTTGAAATTCTATTACACTTGTTAATTTTTACGTTGAATAACCATAAATTAAATAATAAAAATTAAAACATTAAATGACATTAATTATAAATTATTCATGATATTACATAATTAATGGGTAGTATATACACTATATATAAGGAATTAGGTGCAGAACATTAAAATATGCGACAATGAAGAGAAATTAAGATGATGCCCATTACCTCAAGTTTGATTTTGGTTGAATGTGAATAAAATCATATATACTGGTTTTAAATTTGTTATTAATTAATAAAATAACACTATTAATATTTATAATATCATATATTATACTTTTATGACATCTTATTCACTATTTTTTAATAATATTTCATTATTTTCATTTTTGAGTGTTAATTGCGTTGTTTTCTTATGCGTGGTTTTTATGAAAGTTCAAGCTATTGTTCATAGGATATAGATCCATTATATAGAGAATTATATTAATTTTATAAATAAATTATTTAATCATTATATACATTTTTATAATCACTCATTAATGTTGGACTTGGAAAATGGATCAAATCACTTCATGGAGACAGTAGGTTGTACGTATGCAAGAGTAACAATATCATTACATTATTGTGTAAAAGGTTAAGAAATTGGGTGATATTTTAATTTTATATAATAAATATCATTTCATATTTATCACATATATTGACTAACATTATCCTTATTACATTACATGTAATGTGTAAGTAAAAAACGAACCAATCACTTCATGAGGTGGTAGTTTGTCGTGCATACGAGTGATGTAATCATGTTTTAAACAACATAAAAAGTGATAATGTATCTATGATATTATAATTAAATAATTATAATAATATCATTATTATTATATATATATCTTTAAACCATCATTATATACAAATTTATGACGTTTTGATGGAAACGAGTTACATTGATTTGTGAGGTGGTAGTTCGTTGTGTACACGATTGATGATTTCATTTCACATTTAATGGAGGAGGATATGGGTAAATATTATTCCATCTACATAATAAAATATCAATATATGGGATCCATTTTTTATTATATTTTAATGTTTCAAAAAATAATTGAATATGTAAAAGAATAATGAAAATGAAAGAGCTTGGTTAAGACAATTTATTTCTCTTAGGGAAACCTCCTTCATATATCCTCTTAAGAACCCTACGGTTGGTCTTTTAGAAAGAACAGATACTCGAGAATTTTTCCAAGGATTTTTTGAGATATTTTTTTGGGTTTTCAGTTATCTGAAGTTCTTTATAGGTGTAAATAAGTGAAGGGATGGAGTGGCCTTTTATAAGTGGGGGAGAGGACACACATGGAATGCTTAAAACGATTAAAGTGTACCCATGATTTTTACATTCCAGTAGGATAAAAAGTGGGGAATTATTGATAATTTTAGGTAAAAAATGTACATAAAATTAGTTTTGTAAATTTTTTATTTCATTTTTAAGCCTTATCATCATAGTTTTACGCCCTCGTAAACCCGTTTTTTACCTTAACCATAGTAATTATTTTTTAATTATTATAATATTAATAATGGTAAAAAAATTATTTTGAGCATATTAAATAATATAAATTATTAATATTAAAAATATGAAACCCATTTTTACAAATTAAATTCACATAATTGGCATAATTCAATTTAAAATTAAATCTTATAAGCAATGAAGTAGTTGTTTTCTAAAGAGAAAATGTCCACAAGTATAAAATGTTTTAATACAAATATTGAATATAAAATTTATTCAAATGATCTAAATTAGTTAAATTTTATTATAACTGAACTAATATTACTTTAAAACGAATCCAAAATATAATATTAAATTTTATATAATTTAAATGAAAATTTAGTTTTCAATAATTGTCAGTATTTTTCACTATTCATTAAAAAAACAGTTTTTTCATAAAATTATAAAAAAATATCCATAATATAATTTTAAAATTAAAAATTAAAAATGAAGTTTATTTTTTCAAATAAATTAACAAAAATTGGTAAAAATCAGTTTTAAATAATGTGAACAAAGTGGGTCTAAACCGCCTTTTTAAAAAAATACTATTTTTTAGAAAACATTTATTTTTCATTCAAATGTTTTTTATTTTGATTTTTAATCCTTTGATAACCAACTGAAATGTGTAAATAATATGTTACCATATACTTTTTTTTTCTTATTTATACCCTCCAACATAAAGGCTAGGTTGAAATGGTCACGTTTGAAAGAATAATATTTTAATAGAGTATTGTGTTTCGTTACTGGTGTTGCATTCATTGCAAGCTATATAAGAGATTGAAAAGTAATATATCATAAAGTATTAGGGTGTTTAATTATCTTATAATATTAGATCTTAATGTAATATACTTTATTGAAAATAAATTTATTCTATTTAAATCTTAGGGTGTTACATTCTCTCCACCTTTAATAAATTTCATCCTCACAGTTTTAACTTACACTTGAAAATAAAGGGATTTATATATGTAATTTTTTTTTCAAAAACCTCCATAATAAAATGGTTTAAAAAACATAATCTTAAAATAGAAATGTAAATATGAAAGTTCGTAAGGAATAATAAATAACTAGGTTTCCATGTATAAGAACATGGGTGGGAAGTCAATATACGGATAAGGAAGAAATGTGTAATAGAAAAATAATGATGGAGGGCGATAGGGGTCATTGATCACAATAATGTGAATATTTAGGAGAAAGTTAAAAACCATAATACCATAAATCAATGATGGGTCAAATACCATCAATTAATCAGATATAATTTCAATATGATAACATTTTTATTTCACGATATTTTTCTTAATGTTGAGGAATTATTTTACATTCTAAGAATATAAGAAAATATACATTCTTGACATCATGATATTTAGTAAGAACAATTTAATCCTTTAGTTATACTTTAATAAATTTCCACTTCATCTCTTACTATAATAAATTAACCTTAATAATAATTATTTATACCTGAGGAATTAAAATTATATTTTAATAGATCACAAGATTCATAAAATAAGGACAAGTTTTTCCTCTTATTTTTAAATAATTTCCCAAAAAATGGTTAGCACAAGTTATTAATATCTAAACCTCAATATAATCACTAATTTTTTGTTATTAGATTTAATTTTTAAATCATTAATGTAAAATTAATTATGTATTAACATCACATAGTCCAATAGTAGTAGACAGACCCTTATCGTGCTTCAATTGTAGGTTCATTCTCTATGAATTTTACTGGTTACAATGTGTTTTCACCCGGTATGAGGGACATAATTTTTTAAAACCATATTAATATAATCCCTATAACATTAATAAATTTTTATGTCCCATAATTACTATAAAATTAGAGATAAGATAAACCCAAAATGTTACCAATACCTTTAATCTTATGTCCAAAAAATGTAAATCCATTATTCCTCAAAAAACATTTTCATAAACTAAACTAATGTGTTGTATTCCCATAAATGTTTTTAGAAAAATACCCTTGAACAAGGTATATTCCCATCACATAAATTATCATAAGGGGGTTTTAATACTATGAAACTATAATCAAACTTAATATTATAAACCATGATTGTATTCATAACTATTATGTGAATGAATACATATATGCTTCTAAAATTTTTCTTAATCCGTAAATGTTTCATGATTCTTATAACAAAAAATATCATCGGTAAAAAAAATGAAATTTAATTCAGGAATCCAAATATATAAATACATCAACTATTTTATTTCTATATAGGGGCTTTCTTATTCTAGGGGTTAACCCTTAGAAGAGTTAATTTACTTGGTTAATTTTCTAGTTCCCCACATTTATGGAAATAAACTATAAATGGATCCGTTTGATGAAATTTATATCCCTACATCATACTCTTAATTTTACTTATAAATTAATTAATTTATTCCCAAATATTTCACACGTAAATTTTTTTCCATTCCATTGATACACAATCATGGGTGTCTCATTCCATGTTTCTAACATGAAGAAAATCGAGCCTTCTTTCCACCATGGTTTCCACCACTCGAGCTCTTAGTGACCTCCATTATCCAATTATTCAGTGATTACATGAGTTTGTTAATGTATAGGTTCTGAATAATATTTCAGGATAACTCAACCCTCAATCCATTTTTTTAATTTTCTAAATACACTTTTTGGTTAAGTGGGAACCAAAAAAACCATATAATTTCATGCATACAACACAAAAAAATTCAATATTCAAAATTCAAAATTCAAAATTCCAAATGTCATATCTGCCTCGGGCCACATTCCATTGCATGTCGTGTACCCTAAAAAAAATTAGACCCATCATCACACTATATCACCAGAGAAGAACGAACACCGAAATCCATCGTCATCATTGTTAAATCACCATCATAGGCATCTAAAAAACACAAAAATTAAACAACATAGATCCTGAAAACCCTCATCTCTGAACATAATCAAGGTAGATAGTAGAACCAACACCATTTAAAACAAAAAATTATCAAATAAAACCATCAAAGCCAAAAATATAAAGTCAGTCCACAATCCATCATGAAGGTCAAGCCCTCTAGGAGCCCAAAAACAGAGATGAAGCCTGCCCATATATGTTCCTCTTGAAAATCCATCAACATATCGAATTTCACATCCCAACAATACCTAAGAACCACCATGAAAATAAAATGGGAGAATATTGGTGTAATTATAGAGTAAAATGAGAATATATATCAGACAAAGGCCATAACATCGATATTTGACCACTATTATGATCACTGAACCCTAAATTCGGTGCCCTTACCAAGTAAAGAATGCCAGGAAACCAATGTGGATGTTAAGGAAGAAGACCAAATAGAACCATAAAAAACCAAGAATAAAAAAGGAGACCTCATCATCATCGACAATGTTACCATCTAGAAAAAAAATTCTCCAAACCTCTTGCGAGGGATGGTGGTGTTTAATTGACCACCAAATGTAACACCCTTATATTTTTATGAGGTGAATTTTTTTAATAATTTGATTTCTTTGATGTATTTTTTTTACACTTTAAGAAGATAATATTTTTCTACTTGCAACAATGAATTATCTTTAAGTATATGAAACACTATGCTTGTGTTGGGTTATACACAATGTTGAGTTCTTTTGATAACATTCATTTCATGCAAGAATGAGCTTTACCGAACAGTATTACATTATTAAAATATCATTATTTAATATAGTAAGATATAACCTAGCCATAAAATTAATGGTTATGGATAGTATTAATTAACTAAGGAAAATATAAGTTTTATAATATAAATTCATTGGCTACCAATTAATTATAAATGAAAATAAATACCAATTGACTATAAAAGTTTTTTTTTATTTTTATTCTCTCAAATTTGTTTTGTATTAATACATTAAATAAGTTAAAATTATTAAATGATATTAATGAAATATATGTGTTTTATATTCAATTTAATAATTTATATATTAATAAAATAAATTTTATAGGCATAATATATGAACCAACATGATTTTATGCATAAAAACCTATATTTTTTCAAAAGTGCAATTTATCACCTTTTAATGGAGAACCCATTTTAAATTCAATTTTTGATACATTAATGTATTATGTTTGAAAAAATAAACTTATTACTTTAAATTATAATATAAAACTGTACTTTGGTTCAAATTTTAGTATATTAATGATAATTTTCATGTTTTGATGAATAATAAAAAATATTAAATTTTAATTGAAACAACCTTTTTCATCAAAATAATTTATAGTAATAAATTATAATTTTGATTTATTTTAATGTATAAATAATTTTTTTTTTCATTTAATCCAATTTAGGTAATTATTATCAATTTTACATTGAATTTAGATATAAAAATGTTTCAATGTTTTATATGTTTAAACTTTAATAACTCGTTTTCTCAAACTCTCAATATGATTAAATTGAAATTAACTACAACAACTTCTATTTTTCAAACTTTGTAAAATGGATTCCATATTTTGAATCAGTGGGTACAAATAATTTAAATAGGGTTACTTTACTTTTGGGTATATGAATAGTTAATTTTTTTAAATTTTATATACCATAGTTAAGGGTGAATTTGGTAATTAAAGGTCCAAATAATATTATAATATTTTAAAATCATCTTAAAACATCTCCAAATTTCCTTGGATAAATGGGTTTCGAAAAAAATAAATCTTAGGATGAAATTATGATCCTTTTCAAGCCACTTATGTAAGATTATGGCATTTTTTATATTCAATTTATAGAAGAGTTAAAGGTGTCACACTCATATTTTAATAACTATACCATTTTTAATATAGGTTTATAAATAGAATAAATTCAAAAATTAATATTAATTTGAAATATAATATATTTATCTTAATCATGATAATTTATTTTTAATTTTTATTGAATAAATGATTTAATTAAAGGATTGAATAATAATGATGCACTAGTTTCTAAAATAATGGGAATATTGAGTAAATTATATTAAAAATATTAAAATAAAAATAATTTGAAATAATTGATGACATAAAATAATTTTATTGTTATCTTAGACACGTTAGTGATATATTATATGTTTTTTAGAAGTTATGATATATTTTTGATCTTTTTAAGAAGACAAATAATGAATAATATCGAAATTGAAATAAATGATTTTAAAAAAATTTATTAAATGAAATAAAATTTATTAAAATAGGTAATTCAGACAAATGACTATAATAAAGTTAAATATGTCAGCAATGATCCAATTGGGGTTCTTTAGGTATTTTATTATGACTATAATAACCATAAAGTGTAAAAATTCAAATTGTCACGGTAACAGTTAAAAGGTTTAACTAAGGGTTAAATCCAAAAGATAATGTTAATACTGTAACCTAAAAAAGTATAAAAATTTTTTTGTATAGTATTTCAACCAATTATCATATTATATTTCTAATAACCCACTTTTAAGCTATTTTGAATCAAAAATAAATTTATATTCATTTAATATTTTAAGAGTTACTAAAGTGCCTCTCACCCCAATTATAAATGGGAACCTACTCACTCACTTCCCCACACCGCATTGAGCCTTAAATCTCATTCATCCACTTCCAATTCCCCTCATAAACTTCCCTAGTAACATTATAGATGCATTTTTCTTCTCAAAAGATCAACTCTAATTTTTCTATGAGGAGACCTTGGGGGAGATCATCAAAAAAGAGGGGTTTGAGATACGTAAGGAGGGAATTAGACCTAAGGTAACATATGTTTTTTCACATTTTCCACTATAAGACACATGAATCATTCACTACTTATTTATTCTACATATTGTATATACTTATCATTGTTTTAATTTACTATTCATAACTATAATATTATGGTATTTTCATATCCATATAATTTATTTTTTTATGGGGCATATGATTCTATTGATTATAAAGTTGTAAGGGTTAAATTAATAATATCATTATTGTTAGAATTGTTTACGCTTATGTATCTATGAGAATATATTTATCATCCATTTAAATTTTTCTAAAAAAATTATTCTAAAATATCTTCAAAATTCTTTTAAAAAATTTCAATGTCATTTTTACCCATGTATGCATTTTTATTAATTGGTTCGAAAGGGATTTTTTTTCCATTTTTATAACGAGTAACCCATTTAATTTTCTTAAAGTATTATGAGAAGAAGGATTTGTTAACTTATATGGATTAATAGATTTTTATTCTTTCATGAAGCCTTAATACATTGAAGTGTTCCTTACAATCATACAAGGTTATTTTCAAATAAAATGTTTAATTATAAAATAACATGAAATTTAAAAAAAATAAATAATTTCAGTGAAGAAAAGATATTTTAATCAAGTAATTTTTTAACTTATTTTTTCCCAATTCCGCTAATTATTTTCAAAAGTCATTTCAAAGAAAAGGGTTTGGAAAATTGTATTATTTCTTAAAAAGATATTTTTAAGAAAAATTCATGTTCTTTCACCATTTTAGATGAAATAATTTGATATAGATCAAGGATAACATTCATATTTTTTCTCCAAATGGATTATTCTTTGATTGCATGATGTTTATGAAATCCACTTATTATTGTGGGTTATGATTTTTATGAAATGATTATTAAACCTCTATTTTTTACACATTTTGTGATATTATTATATGTTTATGATACCCATTCCATTTCATAGATTATGATATGATTGTTTAAGATCTTATGTATTATTTCTCTATTATTTAATAATGAGATGGGTGGTACCTAAGATCCCTCCAATGCATTAGGTAATGATTTATATCTCTTGAGATAGACATGATGGACCATGTATACTAAGATGGTCTTTAAAGTGAACCTTGACTACCAAAAATGGTTATGGTAGTAAACCTTGACTACCAAATATGGTTATGGGAGTAAACTATGAAAACCAAGATGGTTGTGGGAGAAAACCATGACTACCAAGATGGTTATGGGAGTGAACCATGACTACCATGATTGTTATAGGAGTGAACCATGACTACCAAGATGGTTATGGGAGTGAACCATGACTACTAAGATGGTACATGGATTGAAACCATACTACTAAGATAACCATATCAATTATGCCTTTACTACAATGGAAATCATTTTAAATTTTTATGCATCTTCTACAAATTACATTTCTTATTCATATATATTGATTTCATGGATTATGTTATTTATTTTCTTTTATCGTATCTTATGACCTACCAATATCTGTATGTCATGACTTATGATTATGATCTTTGATATACCAGATTTGATCTTCTATTTTTTGATCATCTTTTCATACCATTTGTCCCATGTTATTCTCATGTATCTCTTTTTTTCCACTTACTGAGCATCTAAGATCTCCATTTTTTGTTTCCTTCCCCCAGGTTATAAAGAATAGTTTTATGTAGAAGTACTAAGGGGATTGATATTTTTGGGAAAACATTAAATATCTTCCACTATACTAGAATATTGTGTTATAAGATTCCAAAGGAACTAAACTAATACTATTTTTTGGAATGTTCTTGTATAATCTATTATGTATTCTAAAAAAGTGATCTAATTTATATTTATCAAAATTGAGGTTTTTAATAATTGGTATCAAATAATAAATTTAGTTTACCTTTGGAAACCATGATGAGAAAAAATTAGTGAAATCTATTGGAATATATCTAACAATATGTCTAGATATGTCTCTAAGGATAAGTTTAAGGATGATAAAAATTATAAGAAAATGTCCTGGAATTTTAGTAAATGATAGAGTGAGTGGTTTCTAAGAAAAACATCAATGTCTAGATAATACAAGGGGATGTGGATTTGGAACAAATGTAACTAGGAGTAATAACTTGGACAAGGTGTGTAAGACCTGACTTGGCATAACCTGTTACACGATAACATCCCTTACTGCACACGTGGTTTTGAACTCCAAAGGCATATTATTCGGAATTTAAAAACTATTTATATACCATCATGAAGGATTTAAATATAAGTTGGCTATAAATAAAATTAGATAAACTTGATGTTTCATTGAATAAGGAATGCGTTACAATTTTGACATTATATAATATTTTTTTCATTATTATGTGGATCCTCACTATGATAATAATTTCTTACTCATTTATTTCTGGTTATAGACAATAGTAAGAACATGAAGAAACTAGATTAACATTCATTGCGATGGAAAAGTTGTTAACAATCAGTCAAGTGTGATGATCATTGGGGTGAAGGATTTGGTGATTACGACTAATCGATTTTCATGGAACAATATTAACAATGTGTAGCTTAAAAAACCCCTCATATTAACACAATAATACAATTATAGAGTTAAATGAGAGTTAAGGTAACGGAGATTGTTGATGAATGAATATTTAGTTTCCCTTGTGTCAAAAATTGGGAATGAATCACCAAATTTAATGTATTATAGGAACAAGATATTGTTTTGAGTGTTGAAGAGAAAGAGGAAAATCAAGTAACTATAATCGAAAAAGGAAGGGTTAGGTTAACAGATTGGATGGGAAAATAGGCCTCCTTAAAAACAATTAAAGGTTTAATGGTTTAATTTTGGAATGAATGTTCCTTATGAAATTAGATTCTATAAGTGGAAAGATTTTTCGGAGAATAAGAATGGTGTTATGAGTAATGGTTATATTGTTGATGATCATATGAAATGTGAATGGAAACAGTTATTAAGTAATAGGATGAGGTATCCTTCTTATAGATTAACAATGAAGTGGAATAATAAAAGTTTTAATGTATTTGGATTTAAGAATTATTCTATATATAAAAGGATTGTTCTGTTTATGTTTTTCACTGAGGATTTACATGAATATATTAAATTGTTGTGATGGACTAGATAAGTGATGGTGGCATTTAGATTAAGGGAAATATAAACCATAATTTTTTCCTCTTGTTAATATAATTATATTTTGATAATGATATATTGGATATGAATAAGTAAATTGGATGGTACTTAATTCCTTTGTACTGATTAAAGATTTTTTGACCAGTGTGTTATGCTATCATGGATGATCTTTAAATCTTCTTATACTTATAGAATCTATCCGATAAACCTTGGATTTATGAAAAATCAATCTTTTAAATAAGGATTTATAGTAATTCAGGTTATTACTCTGTTGGAAGAGAATACATGATTAAATTATTCACAAGTTTGGAATGTGACATCCAGTAACTTCCTTACGAGATATATGGGAGATAAATGTTAAGCTGATTTAGTACACATGTTTATAACATTTTGGATTTTTATCTTTTTTAAGTATTGTAAGGTTATCCATTTATGGAAATTATAATTTAAAAATCAAATGATTTGTTAGATTAAATTATTATGTCCCTAGAGGTGGACTTATGAATATTTTATAATTTATTCGAACATTTCTGTTGTTATAAAGACAGATCGAATGACCTATTATTCTATTTATGGATATGATTATCAACTAATGCTCCAGGAGAAATAAATTCAACTTCATTTAATCTAATAAGAGATGTAGTGGATGTTAATCAAGGCACCAAAAAAGGGTGATATTGTGTTGAAATCATGTAAGTATATCTTCTCATGAAAATTCTCCAACATCAGAAAAAGGGATCACGAAGTAGAAGGTTTTCCCATTATCATACTTTTTTATGGTATCAATGAAATCATTCACCCTTATTTATTTTATAATGTTTTTATTCATAACATTATATGGATCAAAAATTTATTGGGGAAAATCATATTTATCAATCTCTATGATTATTTACATTTTTCCTTCATGCCCAACTCTTCACACATATTCTCTTACTTAGAGACCCAGTTATGATTTACCATGGGTAACTGGTATTTTCCATCTTTTCATTTTAAAAATGATGCTTTAGTATAATTTTTTATTATGTGGGTTTATATGAAAGTATCTTCAAAGTATTAAACCATTGATTACCCAGAAAAGTTTTGAGGATGAAATTCATTTTATGTGGGGTAGAATGTAACACCCCGAGAGTTTTATAAGACATTTTTTTAATTTGATTTTTTTGATTTATTATTTTGTATAACATAGAAATATAATCTTAAAAACCACTAAACAAAAAATTATCTTGTGGTATAAGAAAAACTATAGTTGGATATTTTTAAACACAATGTTGAGTTCCTTCGACAGCATGCATTTTATGCAAGATCGAGCTTTGACGAAGAATAATATATTATCAAAATATCATTATTTAATACAGTAATATATAACCAAGATTTTAACTTAACGGTTGTGAATATTATTAAATAACTCATGAAAATATAAGGTATATAATATAAATTTATTGGTTACCAATTAAATAGAAATGAAAATAAATACCAATTGATTATAAAGGATTTTTTTTATATTTATACTCTCAAAGTAATTTTTTGTTAATAAATTTAATAAATTAGAATTACTAAATTATATTAGTGAAATATATATGTTTTAAATTCAATTAAATGTTTTATATATTTAGCAAATAGGTTTTAAAGTCATAAGATTAGAACCAACACAATTTTATGCATAAAATCATTTTTTTTAATAAGCAATTTATCATCTTTTAATGGCGAGAACATTTTAAATTCAATTTTAAACACTTTTATATATTATATTTGAAAAAAGAAACATTTTATTTTAATAAATAATATATAGATTTACTTTTTTTATCAATTTTTTGTATTTTTTTGGTAAGTTTCATGTTTTGATGAATTGTGAAAAATAATATATCTTAATTGAAAAAACCTTTTTTCATCAAAATAATTTATAGTGATAAATTTTAATTTTGATTTGTTTTAATGTATAAATATAGTTTTTTTTAATTTAATCCAATGTTGTTAATTGACATCAATTTTAAATTTAATTTAGATATAAAAATGTTTCAACCTTTTGCATGTTTAACCTTTAATATCCAATTTTCTCACAACGTCAATGAGATTAATTTTAAGTTAATTATTATATCTTCTATGTTTTAAATATTTAAAAATGGATTCTATATTTTGAATCAATTTTCAAAAGTTATGTAAATAAGGTTCTTTTATTTTGATGCATATGAATAGTAACTTTTGTAAAAAAAATACCACAGTTAAGAGGAAATCTTGTAATTAATGCTGAAAATAATATTATAATATTATAAAATTACAATGAAACTTATCCTAATTTAAATAGATAAGTGACTTACAACAAAATTCAACTTTATGCTGAAATCTTGATTGTGTTTATCCCACTTATTTAACTTTATGACATTTATTATAATTTATATAATGGAGAGTTAAATATGTCATACTCAAATTTTAATATCTATAATATTTTTAATATAGGGTTACATATAAGATAAATTAGACTATAATTATTAATTTGAAATATAATATATTTATCTTCATCATGGTAATTTAGTTTTAATTTTTAGAGATGAAATAATTTAATTAAATTCTTTACTAATAATGATGTAGTAATTTTTTGATTAATGAGAATATGGAATAAGTGATATTAAAAATATGAAAATAAATATAATTTGATATAATTAATGATATACACAAATTTTTTATTTAACTTATAAATGTTCGTGATATATTATAATTTTTTTTTGAAGTTATCATATTAGTATGATATTTAAAAAAATACAAATAACGAATAGTATCAAAATTGACATAAATGATATTTTAAAAGAAATAATATTTTATTAAATGATATAAAATTTAAAAAAATATATAATTTGGCCAATTTATAATAATAATTTTAAATATGTCAACAATTTTATATTTGGGGTTCATTTTAAATTTTATAGTAACTATATTAACCATAAATTGTAAAAATTTAAATTTTCATGGTACGAGATAAAGGATTTAAAAAGGGGTTAAATCCAAAAGATAAGGGTAATATTATGACCTAAACATGTCTAAAATTAAATGTTTTAGAGGATTTCAAGCCATGCTCATCTTAGATTATAAATAACCCATATTGGAGCTATTTTAAATCAAAAATTAATTTATTTTAATTTAATATTTTATGATTTTTTTAATTTTCCCCTCACATCAATTATAAAATGGAACCTCCCCCCCTCACATCCTCACACAAATTTGAGCCTTCAATATTGGCCATCCCTAACCTGTTTTCTTTCAAAACTTCTCTAATAATATTCTAGAGGTATTTTTCTTCTCAAAATACCAAATCTTGCATCTTTAAAAGGATATCTAGAGGGAGATGTCAAAGAAAATATGTTTCAGACACGAATAGAGGAAATCAAGCCTATGATAAGGGATTTATGTCTCACCATTAATTCTGTGAGACACATACCCCATACACTACTTGTTTCTTTTACGTGGTGTATATAATGAATTTTATTTACTTTTATGAGTCTTAACCATGAGATTGTGGTATTTTCATATCCTTATAATTTCTTTTCTTTTATGGGGTATACTATTATACTTATTATAAAATTGTAAGGGTTAATTTCACAATCTCATTATTATTGGGATTTTTTATAGTTAAGTATATTCTGGGAAATATATATCATCTATGATGATGTTTATTAATTTTTTTTTCTAAAATATTATTACTATTATTCTACAATTGTTTAAATTCATTTTCACCAATGTATGAATTTTTATTAAATGGGTTGAAAGTAATGTTTTTTTATTTTTTGTAACAAGGAACTTTTTAAATTTTCTAGAAAAAGTATGAGAATAATTTTTTTAACTTATATAGAATGAATATATTTTTATGCTTTCATTAAGGCTTAATTCCTTGAGTCTTCCGTTATAATCTTACAAGGGTTTTTTCAAGTAAAAATATTTCTTTTAAAATTTCATGGAATTTTTTAAAAAGAAAATTATTTTAGTGAGGAAAGGATATTTTCCTCAAGAATTTTTTTTTAAATTAATTTCCATTATTACTTTATATATTTTCAATGTGGTTTTAAATAATTGGGTTTTGAAATTATTTTATGTTTTAATATGTTATTTTTTTGGAAAATTAATGTTAATTCCATTTATAATATGACATATTTTGTGATAGTTCAAGAATATAATTAATATTCCCTCCCTGAATGGTTTATATTTTGATGGCATGATGTTTAAGAAACCCGCTTCTTTTCATGGGTTATTCTTTTGATAAAATGATTATAAACCCTATATCATTTTCACATGTAATGATATGATTAGAATTTTATGATACCCTTTCCATTTCATAGGATATGATATGATTTTTATGATCTTTTGGAACATGTATTTATGATTTCATTATGAGATGGGTGGGAACTATATATTCCTCCCATGTATTGGTTACAGATTTATATCTCATGAGATAGACATGAAGGACATTTTTCTCTAATATATTATTAGGAGTGAACCTTGACTACCAAAGATGGTTATAGGAGTAAACATTGACTACCAAATATAGTGATGGGATTAAACCATGACTACCAAGATGGTTATGAGAGTGAACCATGACTACCAATACGGTTATGGGAGTAAACCACGACTACGAAATGGTTATCAGAGTGAACCGTGACTACCATGATGGTAGAGGGAGTGAACCCATACTATTAAGATGGAATTTATAGTGATATCTTGACTATTGTGGAAATCATTTTATATGTTTATGTGTGTGATAAAAATTCCATGGATTATTCCTATATTATGCTTTAATGTATTATGATCTTTATTTTTTTGATTTATTTCTTATGAATTTGCAATATATGTTTTCTATGTATCATGATTATGATCTTAAATATTTAGGGTATGAGAATATAATGTTTTGATCATCTTATCACACCCATATTATCATATTATGCTGATGTATCTCTTTTTTTACCCTTAATAAGTATATGAGATCAACCCTTTTTTTCCTTTACCCATGTTATAAGGAAAAATTTTATGTAAAAGTTTTAAAGGGAATTATATTGGTTGGAATCTTTGAATATCTTCCACTGGACTAGAAATTTTTGTTCTATGATTCCAAATACACTAAACTAATATAATATTTGGGAATGTGTTTTTATAATGTATTATATATCCCAAAAAATATGTATCAAAAGTGAGGTTCTCTATACCAAAGGAGTTCACCACCCAAAAAAGGATGGACGCTGATGGAAGGAATCTCTATAAACCCCATAATGTTTGAATGAGATTCATTCCCCATACAAAAAATAGGAAAATATGGATATGGAATGAATTTCCTGGGAGGATGTTTCCTTAAACAACACTACCAAGTTTAATGATTGAGGAAGGTGTGGCCACGATTGGGTAGAACTAGAATAGACTACATTGAAGGAATGACTATATATTTAGCTAGAACGATGCGGTGCAGCAGGGCTGGAACCATCACATCCTTGTACTGAACCAGTTTCCATTGGTATAAGTAAGGTTGTCAAATCAATGTGATAAGTGGGTACAATGACGACATTGAAGTAAGGATAAACGGAGGCATACATTAATGAATAAAAGATCCAAATAATGTCATTTCACTAACGCCAAGATCCAAGACCTACAAAAAGGAAGGGAAAACCAAAAGAAGTCTAGCTGGTGGCTCCTAAAGAGCCCCCCCCCCCCGACTAAGAAATTTTTCACAGTGAAAGCCCTTTCCGAGATAACTAATTAAGAAAAATCAATATATCTTACACTTCTATAATCATCCCATTTTTTCTTATAGTCACCACATTTTCCTTCATGTTCAATTTTAACATGATTCCTTTGGGTTCTAACCATTGAATAAAACAGAAATCACAGTGTGACCAAGAATAATAAGTATGGGAAACCCCATATTCACGAATAATAATTTATAGGATATATAAATCATGACACTTTATTTTCAATTTAATACACATTATTTTTAATCTTATTCTTTCATTATTTTCATCTATTAAATTTTTTCATAATGATTTGTAATGAAAACCTGAATTATACAAAGGATATCCTTCAAGGGTATCAAAAAAGGTTCACAATAAGGCCTATTTTCTAGTACCAAGTAATGTTCAAGTCAATTCTGACATGCATTATTTAGAGTTATTTCCTCTAGGAACAACTATACCAAAACCAAATCAACATGAAATATCGAAATATGGAAGTATTTCCATGAAAAACCACATAATCTCAACCTTACCAAATCTTTAGGATGTTTTTATATACTTATTCTCAAATCATATCATAGGTTTATGTTCACTAATATATGTTTTCCTAAATCTAGATCTAAATATTTATACTATTCTTCCTTTGATACCAACTATAAAGACCCCAACAATAGTAGACAAAATTTGATTTCCACTTTATTACATTGGCAGAAGAGTCTCATCTCAAAGGACCAAATAGTTTAGTAGTACTGGTACACTAGATTCACATATGATTCCCATATTATATTTGAATTTACAAATTAAAACATATTTTTTTATCCATAATATCATTATTCTTTCTAAAATATCCATCAATATTCTTCTTAGTAAATTTCATGACCCCCTACCACCAAGGATGCCCCTCCTGAGCTGGAAATGGTGAAAGGGAGATAATGACCCCCGATTCCCACCTCCAGTAGGCCCCGGAGTTGGGACAAGAACCAAGGGTATGAGTTTTCACAAATATGGGAGCCATTACCCATTTTATTATTTTAAGATCAGGAAATAGGATGAGTCAAACACCAAAATAAAAAGGAACAATTAAAGGAAAATAAACCCAAACCAAGCCCACATGCTTGTTTAAACAATTTTATAACAAGGTAAAAGTACAAGAAAGCTCAAAGTACAATACCAAAAGAAAACAAGAGTACAACAACAACAACAACTCCAACTGTCCCAACTAGTAGGGTCCCGCATGGCCCTGGTAGTCCTCCTGGAAACCTAAAAGTAAACGTAGGGTGATCATAGAAGTATACTCAGTAGGGAAACCTAAAGCTCTCGTTCACATGTGGGGAGACATCCTAATGTCCCGTGAAAACAACAGAAGAAACCTAGCAATGAGATCTATCCACCAAACCTCACCAGCCACACTCACCAAAAACAAAACACAACAGGTTGTAACATATAAGAACAAGAGTATTGGGTACCACACACCATTTCCCACTAGTTAGCTACTCTTCCTAACAGAGAACGTCTTGATGCTACCACACTCTTCCTGCCCGCACAAACCTGGGCATCACAACCACGTATCCTGCCCGCACACACCCGGGCCTCATCCTGAAGTTTTTTGGGAATAGTAATAGTAATAGAACTGTCACCCGAAGATACCTGGGCCTCATCCCAAAGATTCTTCAGAAAACCTGCCTGAAGAGTCTTGGGCCGAAACCACCCAAATCGAATCCTACCTGAATGGTCTTAGGTGTAAGGTCGCCTCAAGCCATCACAACCTATGGAAGAAGGAGCAGAAAGGAGCTAGTAACTAAGGGGAAAACACCCTCTCCCATGGAATGGGAGTATTCAACACTAAGTTCTCAACATGGGTGGGATGTGATAATACAAAAAAGATACAGATATATATATGTATAGAAATCACACAGCCCAACCTATGGCTTCTAAACAGAGAAACTGAGCACGTGCCTCGACACTGCTACTACGAAGCATGCATACAACAAACAACCCCAAACCCCATTTAGGGTTTCAAATTTCAATAGAATTAGTTTATTAGTTCCTTAACTACTGGGAAAACAACCGAAACCAACCATATCAATCGTTCATGAATCATATCCCTTCCATCCACAAATCATGTTAGGAAAACACAACCAGCACAAACAAGTACCTTCTTATTAACCAACCAAACCCATTGATTATTATTCACGTTCCATTACCATTACCCACCATTCATTAACTCTTCCACTTGATTTATTATTCACAACCCATAGTTCGTTCACATTCAAACCCTTCCCTGAAGCCCCGCTGCTAACCACCATAACCACAAACACACTGAAACTCATACATCATCATCCCTTTGATACCAATTACCGCAGCCCCATGGCCCATCAACAAAAAAACATTCACACCAACCCAAAACCAATCCAATTGCATCCCCGCTGGTAACTCGTTCCACAACAACCCACAAAACACCCCCATTACATAAATAAACCCTAATCAGCACCCACATGTTAATTATTTCAGTTCGGTTCAACCAGGGTGATGACATAAGGGTTACAAGTATTTAATCATCAAACTTTACGTGATTAACCAATTTACACATTCAATAAAGTTTCCATCCATAAATGGTCTAGATAGATAGGTAAGAATTTAATTTCACAAGCAAAGGCCCCCAACGACCGTGATTTTCAGTAGGAATAAGCCTATTCAATTCACAACATAATATCACAGGATATAAAATAATGTAACTGCATTCACAAAATTCCCACCCCCATTATATAAGCCAGTTATTATCTTTATTAAACCAGTTAAAAATTGTTTCACGTAAACAAGAGGACACCCACCCCTCATGATAAAAAATTTAGAGAGATGAATGTAATATCCCTACCTCCAAAGGTTCTGATCACAATGCTCCCTCGGATCAACTTTAGACGACGTCCGTCGGCATCCGTCACTTTTGTCAAATCCCAGAAAAACATCCTTGGGTGGTAGATGGAAATGAAAGGCAGAAAGAAAGACAATGGACCCAAGCTCATAATCTCTGCCTCGTCGTTACGATCCTATGGCCGCTAACGAATCGTAAATCAATGCTCGGACGAAGAAGTTATGGAAGAAAAGAGCCTTTGAGTCTCTTGGGAGAGCTCTGCTTAGAGGAATGGGGAGGAGATGAGTGAGTTGAAAAGGAGTATAGGACCCCTCCTTTTATAGGCGTGAAAAATAAGTACATGGCGTGTACTCGTCCATTTCACACGGTCACCACGCGGCTTCCAACACGGGCTTCAATGCAGAACGCAGCTGTTGACTGGTCAATACATGCTTTGAAGGTAACACATACACGAGGAGGGGCTACACGACATGCAGTATGGGGTACACGGTGTGTACTCATTTATTTCACACGGTAAGGACATGGACTCAACACAGCACACAACCGTTGACTGCTCAACACACGGTTTGAAGGTATTGCGTACGCGGTGAGAGACTACACGGCGTGTAGTATTGGATACACGACGTGTACTCATTTATTTCACACGGCAAGGACACAGCCTTCAACATGGGGTATACCCGACAAGGGGGTACATGACGTGTACTCAAACTATACGGCGTGTAGTTTCGAAATTCTGAAAAGTGTGGGAAAAGTCCCTTCTACCCTCCATAACACATCATGACCTAATTTTCGACAAGGGAATGGGCCGGAGAGGTCCGGACCATTACATCTGATACCTCTTAAAACATTCTCATCCCCGAGAATTCAAAAACCAACCCATAGGAACCCCATAATACACCTCTTCGGGCTCTCGTTATAACAAGAACCCAACCAACAAACCTAATCATAGGTGTTAGGAATTCCCTCTCCTATGTCGAGATAATATCCGCTTTAGGCGACACCGACTCGCCTGCACGGGTTTAATCGAATCAGAATTAATGCGTCTCGATTAAGGATTGGGCCTTACCACTTCCATATATTAGGATTTTCCAACTTACACTGCCCCCAACACCGTACAACCCTCACACTTCCCGAACACGTGGTTTGGGGAAATTATTTCTCCTATGTCGAGATATTATCTACTTTAGGAGGCACTGACTCGTCCGCACGGGTTCAATCACATCCGCATTAATACGTCTCAATTAAGGGTCTGGTTTTTCCCTTTCCCCACACATCCGGACATGTTACATACTTCCAAAGAACAAGGAAATGAAACTTCTCAAAACCGACAAGCCAAGCATTCCATATATCAAGGTATATATTATAACACCAGAAGAACAAGGAAAAACACAATTCAAAACATCTCCGGGTACTGAGCGTGCATCTGGGCATCCAGCTCCCAAGTGATCTTCTCTAGGCCGCCATGCCTCTACAACACACGAACCAAGGTGATGGTTCATCCACGGAGCACCTTCTCCTTACGATCCTTGATTTTCACTGGTCGTTCTTCAAAGGTCGCGTCATCTCCCATATCTAGCTCTCCCCAGTTGATAACGTGAGAGTCGTCGTGTAAGTACCGACAAAGCTGGGAGACGTGGAAGACATCGTGAACCTCTCCAACTGAGGTGGTATGGCTAGCTGATATTCCACCTCGCCGACTCGCCTCAGCACCTCGAATGGTCCGATGAACCTAGGGGAGAGATTACTCCCCTTCTCGAATCCCCTCTTCCCTCGTCTAGGGGAAACCTTCAAGGACACATGATATCCCACCTCGAACTCCAAGGGCCTCCTCCGACGATCATCATAAGACTTCTGTCGGTCTTGAGACGCTTATATCCTCTCACGCACAAGCTGAACTTTCTCTGTGGCGCTCTGTACTACCTTCGGCCCAAGAGAACCTGTCTCACCAACCTCTGCCCAGCAAATGGGTAAATGACATGGTCTTCCATACAGATCCTCAAACGGTGCCATGCCAATAGTAGAGTGAAAGATGTTGTTGTAGGAAAAATCTACTAAAGGTAATTGTCATACCCATGATCCTATGAAATCCAGAACACATGCTCGCATCATATCCTCCAACGTTTGGATAGTCCGCTCTTTCTGCCCATCGGTCTGGGGGTGGAAAGTAGTGCTAAGGCATAGATGGGTTCCAAAAGCATGTTGTAACCCTCTACAGACACGTGAGGTAAACCGAGTATCCCGATATGAGACGATAGTCTTTGGAACTCCATGAAAACACACGACCTCGTCTACGTACCTCTGTGCTAAGGTACTCACCTGGCCCGACTCCTTAATTGATAAGAAGTGAGCTGATTTCGTCAGTCGATACACCACTACCCAGATAGAATCATAACCACTCTGAGCTCTGGGTAATATTGTGATGAAGTCCATTGAGATGTCATCCCATTTCCACTCGGGGACATCTAAAGGATGCAACAAACCACTAGGAACACGGTTTTCAGCCTTCACTTTCTGACACATTAGGCATTTAGCCAAAAACTCGGCCATTGCCCGTTTCACCCTAGGCCACCAAAATTGTTCCCTCAGGCCTCGGTACATTTTTGAAACTCCTGGATGTACCGCCAAGGATGATCTATGGAACTCACGGAGAACTCCCTCATGCATCGCCTCTGGAACAAATAACCTTCCATGAAAAATCATCCGATGTCAGATGTCCTCTGATCATCCTTCTGGAGCGTTTCCCTGATCGACATGATCCCGCATTACTTCCACCTCAGAGTCTCCCCACTAAGACTCTTCCACCTACTACAACAAGGAGGACTGCACCGTCATCTAAAACAACCAGCCTCTAACACCTTCTACCCTTGCATCCAAGTGCAAGGCAGCCAACTCCCCCTTCGCTTTCCAAGCATCAGTGGATTCCGGAACCACTTCCTTATGCGACTTCCTGCTCACGACATCAGCCACATCGTTGCCCTTACCTTCAGTGTAAGAGATATCGAAGTCATAGTCTTGGAGAAACTCAACCCATCTCTAATTCTATAAGTTTAGGTCACACAGGGAGAAGATATAACATATGCTCTTCTGATCTGAGAAGACCAAAAAGCGCTCCCCCAAGAGGTAATGTCGCCAAAACTTCAGTGTGAACACTACTGCTGCAAGCTCTAGGTCATGGGTGGCATAGTTATGCTCGTGAGGGCGCAACTGCCTTGACCCATAATAGATCACTCCCTTCTTCTACATCATCACACACCCCAGAACAAGGCCAGAGGCATCACAAAACACCTCATACAAAAACCCTTCCTCTGGAAACCTGAGTACGGGAGAACTGACCAGCTTCTCCTTCAGGTAGTCGAAAGATTTCTGGCACTGATCGCTCCATAGGAAGACTTGGTTCTTTCTATTCAAAGCTGTCAATGGAGCAGAAACTCGAGAGAAGTCCGAAACGAACCTCCAATAGTAACCTGCCAACCCCATGAAACAACGAACTTCCGCCATGCTCTTGGGTGCCACCCAAGAAAAAACTGCCTCCACCTTCGACGGGTCCACTGACACTCCATGCTGAGACAGCACATGCCCAAGGAAGTGTACTTCTTGCATCAAGAACTTACATTTTGACAATTTCCCATAAAGCTGGTGGTGTCAAAGGACATCCAAGAATTCCATGAGATGCTCAACGTGCTCCTCCTCTGATCTTGAGTAGATCAGGATGTCATCAATAAACACAATGATGAAACGATCCAGAAACTCCCAGAAGACAAAGTTCATAAGTCCCAAGAACAAAGCTGGTGCATTCGTAACTCCAAACGACATCACTACAAACTCGATGTTCCCATACCTGCACCTGAAAGCCGTATTCAAGATGTCACAGTCCTTTACCCTCAGCTGATGATATCCAGATCGTAGATCAATCTTAGAAAACCAACCAGCTCCCCTCAGTTGGTCAAAGATATCATCTATCCTTGGAAGGGGGAAACGGTTCTTGACCGTTACCTGGTTCAACATTCAGTAGTCTATGCATAACTTGAGACCACCATCTGCCTTCTTCACAAACAAAACTAGAGCACCACATGGTGATACACTGGGTCGAACAAAACCCTTCTCCATTAGATCATCAATCTAAATCCGCAACTCCCGCAAATCCGAAGGTTCCATCCGATAAGGGGCCATCAAAATCAGACAGGCACCAGTCTGTAAGTCTATCCCGAACTCAACATCACGTTTGGGGGGTAGAGTCACAACCTCCTCGGGAAAAACATCGACGAACTCCCCAAAAACCTCTGGGATATCCATTATCTCTGTATCAGCTGGAACCCCTGATAATCCACCTAAAAAGGAAAGTAGAGGCTTCACATGTTGGATTCCTACATGACAGCTCCTCTCGCCAACGAAAGATATGTGATGTCTATCCACGTCGGATAACACGACCCTTTTTTGGAAGAAGTCGATAATGGAAATAAAAGAAAACAACCAGTCGATGCCTAGGATGACATCGTATGGCTACATCTGTAGAAAAAGAAGGTCCCCAGTAGATCGATGTGGTCCCAACGTCAGCCCACATCCCCAGAAAACATATGATACGCTGGTCTGGCCCCCAACTGGTGTACTCAGTACCGTGGGTATGGAAAGTCTCTCTACGTCTAGTCCCAAAGAATGGGCTAGACCAGGTGCAAAAAATGAGTGCGAAGCTCCTGAATAGAACAAAGCAGAAACGAGATTGCTAAACAAACAAATCATACCTCGCACCACCTATGGTCTTGCCGAAGCTAACAACTCTGTTGTGTGAAACTATCCACGCCCATCTCCTCTGCCTCTCTGATGTCGACCACCTCCCCGACCACACCCTGTTCGGGGTCCCTGAGGAGCACCCTGAGGTCGGACTCCTCCTGCAAAGTCTACCCTCGGAGGAGCAGGGTCCTGCTGCTGATCGAAGGGCATCGCCGTCAACTGGTGCTGCTGAGGCAGGCGCTGAACCTTCCCACCTCCACCGTACTGAGCTCGGGTCAGGCACTGACTCTGAATGTGCCCAAAACCTCCACAAGAGAAACACTTCGGTCCTGGGCTCGTAAAAAAGGGACGAGGACCTGAGAATCAGAACTAGAACTACTGGGGCCTGCTCCCTACTAGCCTGAACCTGGAAGGTCCTGTCATAGGAGACCTGCTGCTGACTGCCTCCCCCTTCGATGAACCTGAATGGATCCCCTATCATGGTGCACCTCCTAGTGAGTGAATCCTCTCTACAACCTCTGCCTTTTTCTGTATTGCCATGTACGTCGAAAGGTTGAAGGGGGTGACAGAATACTGGAGCGAAGGACGAAGCGCCTCCTCCAAACGTCTCGCCCAAGACTCCTCATCCGGAAAGATATCCGGAGCAAAGTGCAGGAGATCCTTGAATTTGATCCCCAACTCTCGTACTGACATACTCTCCTACGGAAGGGAGAGTAACTCCTGCTTCTTTTCCGCCTTGATCATGGAAGAAAGGAATTCTTCTCGGAATTCATTCTCAATGTCAGCCCACAAAACCTCTATCTCTATCCACTCTCCGAGGTAGAGCGTCCACCATTGACACACCCCTCCTTTCAGCTGATTGACTGCTAGGGGAACCCAGTACTCCCTCAGAGCATAGATCAAAGTAAAAGAGATCCCTAGCTCTTGAAGCCACCCCTTCATCTCTATATCCGAAGTACTACCCTTGTACTTCTTGAGGGCCTATCGCTGGAATGAACGAAGAGTCTTCTACCACTGGTCATCTTCCTCCGCTCAGTCAATCCTCAAATGATCGACTGCCTGAATCTGCTAGGCCTCAGCTGTCTGAGCCACCCTGGGATGACGTCCAGGTGCCATAGTTGTATGGAAAACAAAGATCGCCTAAGGCCAAGTAGTAAGGAAATTTTTCAGGGTTTCATTTTATCATTTTATTTAAATTTCTTTCCCAGAACACCCAAATCAAGTAAAAAAGCACAATCATGATGATGCATTTACCATTCCTAGTGTCTATACCCAACAATAAATGTAGTCTCACTTGGTCGTTCAGTAGGCTCAGAGTCCTTGCATCAGATCACGGGGGACCCTAAAATCCCTTGTACTAGCCGGTCTTCTCTAGTCTATTTCACATACCATGATCAGCCAACATTGTTTCCCTACCATCCCATGCAATCCTCACTGTTCCAAACTCCAGACTCCATCCTATCTCTCAACCATAACCTTTGATACCATTCTGTCATGACCCCCTCCCACCAAGGATGCCCCTCCTGAGATGGCAATGGTAAAAGGGAGATAATGACCCCCGAGTCCCGCCTCCAGTAGGCCCCGGAGTGGTGACTAACACCAAGGGTATGTGTTTTCACAAATATGGGAGGCATTACCCTTTTTATTATTTTAAGATTGGGAAATAGGATGAGTCAAACACCAAAAGAAAAAGGAAAAAGTAAAGGAAAATAAACCCAAACCAAGCCCACATGCATGTTTAAACAATTTTATAACAAGGTACAAGTACAAGAAATCTCAAAGTACAATACCAAAAGAAAACAAGAGTACAACAACTACAACAACTCCAACTGTCCTGACTATTAGGGTCCCGCACGACCCTGGTAGTCCTCCTAGAAACCTGAAATTAAACGTAGGGTGACCATACAAGTATACTAAGTAGGGAAACCTAAAGCTCTCATGCACAGGTGGGGAGACATCCTAATGTCCCGTGAGAACAACAGAAGAAACCTAGCAATGATATCTATCCACCCAACCTCACTAGACACACTCACAAAAACACAACACAACAGGTAGTAATATATAAGAACAAGATTATTGGGTACCCCACACCATTTCCCACTAGTTAGCTGCTCTTCCTAACGGAGAACGTCCTGACGCTACCACACTCTTCCCGTCCGCACACACCTAGGCCTCACAACCACGTATCCCGCCCACACACACCTGGGCCTCACAAACCACACATCCCGCACACACACTACTGGGCCTCACAACCACATATCCCTCCCGCACACACATGGGACTCATCCCGAAGGTTATTGGGAACAGTAATAGTAATAAAACTCTTGCCCGAAGACACCTGGGCCTCATCCCGAAGATTATTGGTAAAACCAACCCAAAGAGTCTTGGGCCAAAACCACCCCAATTCGAAACCTACTTGAAGGGTCTTAGGTGTAAGGTCACCTCAAGCCATCACAACCTAGGGAAGAAAAATCAGGAAGGAGCACGTAACTAAGGGGAAGACACCCTCTCCCATGGAATGGGAGTGTTCGGCACTAAGTTCTCAACTTGGGTGGGGTGCGATGAAACACAAAAGATACAGATATATATATGTATACCAAACACATAGCCCAACCTATGGCTTCTAAATAGAGAAACTGAGCACATGCCTTGGCACTGCTACTACGAAGCATGCATACAACAAACAACCCCAAACCCCATTTAGGTTTTCACATTTCAACAGAATTAGTTTATTAGTTCCTTAACTACTGGGAAAACAACTGAAACCAACCATATCAATAATTCGTGAAACATATCCCTGCCATCCACAAATCAAGTTAGGAAAACACTAGCAACACAAACTTGTCCCTTCTTTTTAACTAACCAACCCCATTGATTATTATTCCCGTTCCATTACCATGCCCCAAAAATCATTTACTATTCCACTTGATTTATTATTCAGAACCCATAGTTCGTTCACATTCAAACCCATCCATACAACCCCGCTGCCAACCACCATAACCACAAATACACTGAAACTCGTACATCATCATCCCTTTGATACCAATTCCCAAAACCCTGCTGCCCATCACCAACACAGAATTCACACCAACCCACAACCAAGACAACCGCAGCCCTGCTGCTCACTCGTTCCACAACAACCCAAAAAACACCCCCATCACATAAATAAACCCTAATCACCACCCACATGTTAATTATTTCAGTTCGGTTCAACCAGGGTGATCACACAAGGGTTCTAAGTATTTAATCAGCCGACTTTATGTGATTAACCAATTTCTACATTCAACAAAGTTTCCATCCATAAATGGTCTAGAATGATAGGGAATCATTTAATTGCGTAAGAAAAGGCCCCCAACAACCGTGATTTTTAGTAGGTATAAGTCTATTCATTTCACAACATAATATCACATGATATAAAATAAAGTAACTGCATTCACAAAATTCCCATCCCATTTATATAAGCTAGTTATTATCTTTATTAAACCGGTTCAAAAGTGTTTCACGTAAACAAGAGGACACCCACCCTGAATGATGCAAAATTTAGAGAGACACAGGTATGATCCCTACCTCCACAGGTTCTGATCACAACGCTCCCCCGGATCAACTTTAGAAGACGTCCGTCAGCGTCCGTCACTTCTGTCAAATCCCGGAAAAACCTCCTCAGTTGGAAGCAGGAAAGGAAAGGTAGAAGTAAAGACAACATATCCAAGATCAGAAGTTCTACCTCGTCGTTACGATCCCGTGGCCTCTGACAGATTGTAAATCGGAGCTCGGACGAAGAAGTTATGGAAGAAAAGAGCCTTCGAGTCTCTTGGGAGAGCTCTGCTCAGAGGAATGAAGAGGAGAGGAGTGAGTTGAAAAGGAGGAGAGGACCCCTCCTTTTATAGACATGAAAAACAAAATTACACGGCGTGTACCCGGCCATTTCACATGGTCACCACGCAGCTTCCAACACGACCTTCAACGCGGAACACGGTCATTGACGGGTCAACACACAGTTTGAAGGTAACACATATGTGGGAAGGGACTAAACGACATGTAGTATGGGGTAAGTGGCGTGTACTCATTTATTTCACATGGCAAGGACACGACCTCAACATGGCACACAGCCGTTGACTGGTCAACACGCGGTTTGAAGGTATCACGTATGCAGGGAGAGACTACATGGCGTGTAGTATTGGATACACGGCATGTACTCATTTATTTCACACGGAAAGGACACAAACTTCAACATGGGGTATACCCGGCAAGGGGGTACAGGGCGTGTACTCACACTACACGGCGTGTAGTTTCAAAATTCTGAAAAGTGTGGGAAGAGTCCCTTCTACCCTCCAGAACACATCATGCCCTCCTTTTCGACAAGGGAATGTGCCGGAGAGGTCCGGGCCATTACAGTAAACTTCTTGGATTTCTGGGAAAGTAAAAAAAATAAGGTGTAGATCAAATTCTCAATAATATTTAAATAAAAAGGTTGATATCATGAGTAAATGAAGAATAGTCTACAATTTAAAATAAATATTACAAGGTAAATATCTAACCACAAATCCATTTAATAAATAACTTTACTATCCTTATTAGATAAGTGGTAATCAATATCTATAGGAATAAAATAGGAAACACATTTCATTTAATCAATAACTGAGAATAAAATGTATCCAATGATAATATCATTGTGAAAATAACATCAATAATAATATCTGAATTCTTAATGTGGGAAATTCTTAATTATTGGAAGTCATGATCTCAAGAATCACGATACCACAACTGTAAATACATTTCGGAAGATAGTTTAAATAGGTGGGTAGGTATACATTAGAAAACCATTTATCTAAGGCTATACAACTGATTCATCTCATGATACTATCAATGCCTCGAGGGGATATCTATAATACGGCTCCACCCATATCATTATGTCCAACTCATTTCACATATATCGAATGATCGACATAATTAATGAAACATATTCCTTATCAAAAAATATTCGTATCTAATTAGTAATACATATTTAAAAAATTTCTCTAGTCCATCATAAAACATTAAAATTAAAATAACATATGTAAAAATGGTGTACATTTTAAGTAATAACCATATCCAGGATAAGTAATTTTCATATTTAAGTAAAATTTCATGAGTAATGATAAAAAGAAAGTGAATATTTCAAGAGGAATTTAATGATTACAAAATATAATCTAAAAACGGAATGTCAAATATTTCCTTGGTCAAACTGATCATAAACTATCTAGAGAAAAAATAAATTTTGTATCAATACAACATATTCCTCATATATCCTGAGTGAAATACTATTTTTGTGTCTTTTATGAATTAAAATCCAACTAAAATTTCATTAAAAATATTCTTTATTAAATAACTTTTATAGTAAAAAATTATTTTTAAAATTAAAAGTTCATAAAATATATTGAAAAAAACATTTTAAACATATAGTTTGTACTTTAAAACATTGATTTGTCACTGTAGATTTAAATTATTTTTATTACATAAACTTTAAAATAAATATTCCTTTATCTTTTTTAGTATAATATGAATAAGACCTGATTGGAAAAATAAATGAGGATTCCTATAAAAAAATTGTGCATAAAGTAAATGTAACTCCCTGATCCCAGAAGCCCAGAGTCGATGAATTATTTTAATACAGTGGCATGATTACAAGGAATCAAGTCCCAAAAGACTGATCAATTTAGTAGTCTTAGACAATAGATTACATACATGAACATTACATTACACATTAGAAAATAAAACACAACATAAATGAACCTTTGAAAATGCCATTTATCCCCTATCTTAACCCTGCTTATAAATCATAAAACACTTCTTGGAATCCTGGGAAAATAAAACATAAAAAAGGGGGGAGCTCAAACGCTCAGTAAGGATAACAATTTTGCAGAAACTTTCACAAATAAGCATATAAATTTAAGGCAATGTATAAACTAAAAAAAGCCTTTTAAACTAATACTTCAGCATAATATGGAAAGGATAAATCAAATAATTCCATTTACTTATTCACATGTATATTCTACTAGTCAAATAATCACTTGTAATATCAATATCTAATTTCATAATGACTGAATGCATAATGCCAGACTTCATAACCACATAGTCAAGGCCCTGTGCCAAGACTACAAATAATATTTTTTCAAAGCCTTATGCCAAGACACTAGTTTTTCCCATGAGACCTACCGATGCATCGAGGAGCTATAACACGCTCCACCCATCACTTACTAAGTCCAATGCATTCCTCATATGAAAAGGTTTAAACATAACATAAACATTTGTATTAAAACTTGCATATGAAATGTCAATACTTTATCCATAAACTATGAATGGTATAAAAATAACACTTCCACTGTCAAACATATCACAAAAACATCAATACAATATGGTAGATTTGTATCATAATAAATCAACCTCAATCAAGAATATTATCCTGTAAAGGATGTTGACATAGTTGAAAATGACCATTAAAAATATTTGAGAGAAATATCCATTTTTCATGAAATCATTTAAAAGTCGCATAATTTATAAAGGAAGTAATTTAAAAGATAGTTTTGAATCAAAGTGTCCCAAAACACTTTGAAACTTTTAAAATGAATCAACATTTTAAAACATTCCTGTTTATAGAAATAATCCATAAAACCATTTTCAAAACATGGACATTAATGAGAAAGGTTTAGAAGAATAAATCTCTAAAACATTTAAAATGTTGTTTTAGTAAAAAAGTACCTAAAAGAGAATCCCTTTGAAAACTATTTTATGAAACATGGACATGGATAGTAAATATTTCGTAGTAGATACATACATTAAAACAACCTCAGATAATAAAGTGATTTTGGAATTAACCCTTACCATCCCCTTTCCTTTAGTCTAGGGCATGTTTAACCTCCTGTATATTGACTATAGAAGGTTATTAAATTATACCCGAACCATATTAAAATTTATTATATCATACATGATTTATTTATGACTTTATACTACCCATTTAATGTTGATTTCCATGTTAAATTTCGGGAAATAATTGTTTTCTTTATCGTACTTATTTTAACTTGTTATTATTGATCATATGATTTAGATAATGATTTACATACTTCTAGAATATAAAACATGGTTTATATATAATATATATTTAGAATATAAATGTGTATTTTAGATAGATATATGAAATGTAAAACATCTTTTATGGAGATGGTAGGTCGAACGTACACATAAATGTTGTTTCCGTTTTCATATTGTATTGAATGGAAGTAAGTGAATAAGATATATGTAAGTACATGAATATATAAATACATGCATAAATATATATATACATACATACATATATATATATATATTAAGTAGCATTATTATGTCATATATTACATACTTATTAATAATATATATTTTTATAATCCCCGTTGAATGGTGAATGTAGAAATGAGTTTTATCGCGTCGTGGAGATGGTAAGTCGTACGTACACACTAGCGATGATGTCATTTACATAATGAATAAAAGGTGTGGAATTGGATGATATATTAATTTACAGAGACATTGTAATTTTATTTTTATTATTTATATGCATATTACTCATAATTATATCCATCTAAATAACATAGTGTTGAATAACAAATTACACCACGACGTGGAGACAGTAAGCCGTACGTACGCACGTATGGTGACATTATCACCCATAGAATGGATAGAATAATTAATATAGTTGTACCATATTTATAATAACAACATAATATATAGAAGGTACTGGAGTTATTTTTTGGTATGGAAACAACAAAGAAAGTGGAAGTGGAAGAAGAAAAGAATTTGAAAGAGGGTGGTGAAATTATTACCTCTTCTTCGAGAGTTTTCATTTGAGTTGATCTAAAGTGCTACATAAGATAGATTTATGATCAACGTAAAGAATCTAGATTGATTTGAGGGGATTTTAGAGGATATTTGGGCAGGTTTTGGCTAATCCAAATGGCTTTGGAGGTGTGATTTTGAGAGAAGGAGAAGTGCCCTTTTTTAAAAGAGGTTAGGGTCACTTTGAGATAAGATTGAAATAATATTTTCTAATAAAACTATTTTCGGTTTTTAATGGATCCAAATTTATTTATTTCTAGGATAAGGTTAGTATGGGTCTATAACCACTCAACCAATATGTTTTATATAGGGTTAGGTCACCATATTAACCTTATCTTTTATATTTAACTCTTAGTTAAATATTTAAACTTTTACTGTGTTTTATTGTATTCTTACAATATATAGTTAATAAACTTACTATAAACATACAAAAGAACCTCAAGTGGATCATTAATAACATATATATTATTATTTAATCCCTTTTTCCGAACCTTATATTTTTAGGAATTTTATATCAACCAATAATATAGTATTTGTTTTAAAAATTAATTTATGTCAATTTTTATACTATTTGGTATTTTTGTGTGAAAGTCATAAAAACCTTATCACTTTTAAAAAATTATCTAATAAACCCTAACATGTCATATTAACATATAAAATTATTTTTATTCATAAAAAGTCTCAAATTATAATTTTTATGATATTTATAACATCCATTATTTTAATATTTCATTAAGAAGGTAATTACTGCATCATCATTGTGTCATATATAAATTTAAATATTTAATGTCTAAAAATTATAAATAAAATACAATTATGTATGAAATCATGTTATATTTATAATTAATATTTATAGTCGAATTTATCTTATGTTTATCCCTATATTAAAATTGTTTAGTTATTAAATTTTGAATTTAACACTTTTAACTCTTCTTAAAATAAAATAATAATAAATGTCCTAATCTAATAAAAGTGTACTTAAAGGATCATATTTTATTAATAAGGTTTTTTTGGTCGAAATAAACTTATCCAATATAATTAGGACATGTGTTAGGGTAATTATAATATCACGTTTACCTTTAATTACCATATTTACTTTTAACCGTGGTAAATAAAAGTCAAAAGACACTGTTCACAAAAAATTATTTTCATCTTATAGAACCACATTTTACTAACTAATATCAACCGTGTTTATAGGATATTTGAAAATCAACCCACAGAATTGGTAAAATTATGTCTTATGCAAATTTACAAATGCTCTTAGAAGGTCGGTAAAAGAGGTTAAAAAGTTCAATAAAATTTTATACATCTAATTTTATTATAAAATGACTCCAATGAATTTCATTGAACTTATATAGGTATTAAATATCTATTTTTACATAAAATAAATTTAAATAAAATAAATAATTATTTAAATAAAAAGTTGGTTTTAAATAATAATGCAATTGTTTCACTATTCATCAAAAATTGAAAGTTTTCCAAAAAAATACAAAAAATTCACCCTAAGATAATTTTGATATTATGAATTCAAATATGAAGTCTATTTTACCAAATTCAAAACATAAAAGTTTCATTTATTAATTTAAAAATAATTCCCGTTGTCCAGACCAAAAAGCGGGTTTTTTAAAAGTAAAAACCTTCAATGGATTGACATGTGTTTATGTAAACTTTAAATATAAAATTACTTATAATGACTTAAATTGTATTAAATTATAAAACTATATTATAATTATAGTTAAAAACCATTCAAATGCATAATTTAACACTATAAATTATTTCGAGTAAAAAAGTTGTTTTCAATTAGAATATAGTAATTTTTACTTTTTGTCAAAATATGAAAGTTATTCGAACAGTACCAAAAATTTATCCAAACTAAATTATTATTTCCCACTTTTAAAGAAGAATTTAATTTCTTTAAATTGAATATATAAAAGTGTCAAATATTGGTTTTAAAAAGGGTTTTCCATTAAATGGCGGTAAAATTGCATTTTTTGAAATTTAATTATTTTATTTGAAAAAAAGAATTTTTTATTATATTACATACAAGAAAGACATAATATGGATGTTAAAATTATATAGAGTATATAAGATTCAAAATTCAGTTAATATTATTCGTAACCACTTTTTGAACGACTAGTTTGGTAAGTTGTGGTGCACTAGAACTCGGTGTTGCGTGTAGCACAAGCTATTGAATTACATTAATGAGATAACGTATTATGAAATATTGGGGTGTTATAGTAAAAATAGTTAAAATTTACTTTAACATAATATTTCGATAATATTAAAATCCTTTTCAATTTTTTTTAGAAAATATGGTTTCTTTTGGAAAAATGATTTTTGACCAAAGAGAGAATTAATGTGGTATTTTATTAAAAATATTTTCTCAATAATTTTAATTTCAAAATAGTGGAAAATGTTACAATTATTTGAAAGTTTCATGAATTACTAAAAGATAAGAAAATTAAATTGGTTAATATACAATGATCAAATAATTTCCTTTAATTGAAATTAATGGTTAAAAAATCTCGGTTAAAATGAGAGTGTGAAATAATCTTTTACATAGATAATAACATTAAAGTGAGAATCAATCAATCAATTGATTACGTGTGTAAAATTTAAATCCATATAAAAATGTTTAAATACAGAATAATATAGTTAAAATTATTTACAAACATAATATTTTAATTTCGAAGTCAATGAAGATTTGATATAACCTAATGAAAATAAATTCAGTTATGAAATTCTTTAACACTTGGAAATTTTCTTGTCAAATACCCTAAGATGAAATAATTAAAATTGAAAAATAAAAGATCATTTACATTGAATTATTCATTATATTATAAGAAAAATATATAGTATATACACCATATAAAATAAGTTATGTGCATAACATTACAATATGACATAATAAAGAGAAATTGTGATGATGTCCCTTACCACATGTTTCATTTTGATTTAACAATCATTAAAATCTTTTATAATAGTTTTAATAATGTTATTAATTTCTTAAAAAATCATATTTCTATTTATAATATCATATAGTATCATATTATAAATTTTACCATCATTTTGTTAATAATATTTATTTATTTTCATTGTTTTTTGTGTTAATTTCCTTATTTTATCATGTGTGTTTTATCATGAAAGTATAGATTTTTATATATAGGATATACCAAAATCATCTAAAGGTTTATATTAATATTATAAAAATCATATTTACTCATTATATAAATACTTAGAATCATTATCTAAGGTTAGACATGAAAAATAAATCGCAACGCTTCATGGAGACGGTAAGTCCTGCATACACACGAGTGATGATGTCATTCCATTAAGGCTTGATAGGGTTTGAAAGTCGGTAATATTTTAATTATAAATAATTGATATCATTTAATATATATCAACTATATTCATTAAATTTAAACTTATTAATTTACTTTAAATCATAAGGGAAAAAACAAAACACATCGCTTCATGAGGCGGCAGTCTACTGTACAAAAGACCGATGTAGTCGTATTTTACATGACATGGAAATTAAAATGTATATGTGATATTATAATTATATAATTTTAATATATATATATATATATTAAATCCATAATTATGTACAATCATGATTTTTTTTTAATGGAAAACTATTTACATCAGTTAGTAAATCGGTAGTCCATCGTAGACACGATCAATAAGCTTGTTTCCCATTTGATGTGAAAGGATATGGATTAATATGTTGTCATAAATATAACAAAGTATTATTATATTTTATATAATTATTTTATTATATTATAATTTTTAATAAATTATTTGACATGTAATAATAGAAAGAAAACAAAATATCTTCATTAAGACGATAACCTTCTCTTAGAGAAACATCTGTTAGATATCCTCTTTAAGACCACATGGTTGGACTTTTGGGAATACCATATTCTATAAAATGTATATAAAGATTTTGGGAATATATTTTTATAGATTTTTATTGATCCAAATTGATTTATATGTGTCAGTAATCAAATGGAGGGAGTGACCTTTTATAAGTGGTGCAGGGGACACACATTGAATATTTTCAAAGAATAATGTGTAACCATGTGTTTTACAATCCAAAAAATGATAAATATTAGATCTTTATAATTTATAAAATCTAAACATGGCCCCAAAATAGGTTTTGTATAAAATTGTGGTCCTTTTTAACCCTTATATTCTTACATTAACCCCTGGTAAACCTGTTTTTTACATAACCATGATAATTAATTTTTATTGCTTTTACTATTCAAAATGGTCAAAAATTAATTTAATGTATAGGATAATATAATTTATGATGATTATTAATATTTAATCCATTTTTCAAAATTTAATTCACATAATTATCATACTTCAATTTAAAATTAAACTAAATAAGTGACGAAAGAGCGGTTTTCCATAGAGAAAATTTTCATAAGTATAGAATGTTTTAATATCAACATTCAGTATGAAATTTATTCAAATGAAATGAATTAGTTAAATTTTAAAATAATTACACCTATTTTACTTTTAAAACACTTTAATATATAATACATCTTTGTAATCTGTTTAAACTAAAATGCATTCTTCAAAAAAAATCAGTATTTTTCACTATTCATGAAAAAAATAATCTTTTCATAAAATTATCAAAGATTCAAAAATATAACATTTTCATATATATTAAAAAAATAAAATTATATTATAAATTTTTTTAAAGGTTTTGAAAATTAATTTTTAATATGTTTTCAAAGTGAAACTAAACTACTTTTTTAAAAAAATACAGCTTTTCTGAAAGCATTTCCTTTTCTTCAAAATGATTTTTAATATTATTTATAATAAATAGATAACCAATGATATTTTCTAGACCATATATTTTCATAAATTATTTATTGTTATTCATACCATCTCATTTAACGTCAAGGTCATAAGAGTAACATTTAAAAAAATAATATTTTAATACAGTATTGTGTTTTCTTTAAAATCTATGTTATGTGAAACATGAGCTATCAAAGAGGTTGAAATGAAATATACTATAAACTCTCAGGGTGATAAATTATCTAATAATCTTGCTATTTCATATCTTATAATATATTGAACCCAATTTTATTCTTTTAAAATCTTATGTTGTTACAGTTAAGAAGTAATTAATTTAATGAAGACTTATTGAATGTTATGTTCTTAAGAAATATAGACCTTAGCCATGGTAGTTTTGAGTCCAAGTGATGATAGTTGATATTAGGTAAAAGGATTGGTTTTTCCCATAGTTTAGTTGTGATATATATTTATATCTTATATATTATTTTATTTCCTTTGATATCGCACCCATATCGGTAGGGTCAGTGACAACCAGTGGAATCTGGGAGGTTATTTTCCACTATAACCAAGTCAGAAAGGAATGGATGGATAAAAACCCCATAGTGCCCCACTCTCTTATTTTAGTAGTATTATGTGAAGGAATTCATGGTGGTTATATTTTTCATATATGTGTACAGATGCATGTAATTGAATTTTGTTATTTTTGACACATGTACCTTGGGATAATATATCATATGGATTATTATAGGTATGTTTGGTATGGGTTGTGATGGATTGAGGTATAATAATCAACAAAAAAGTTCTGGTGGATATCAAAAATTACATATTTACTATCTGGATATGTTTCATGGGATGATCAAATGATATATTTTATGGGGTTCATGGTATTTGATGATGAAATTGTTTTATGCATGCAGTGCATGGTATGTTAAAGTTTTTTAAGTGTATTTAAGAAGGAATACTTTTTGGAGAGATAGATCAGGACATGAGACATTGAAAAAAATAGAAACCCAATGGGTAAGTGGTAAAAGAGTATATTTTTTATATTATGTAAGATATTATATTATTCTTATATTTAATACATGGCGAGAGAGTCATAGTGAGGCTGAGAACTTAGTATACATCTTTAAGTGATGTGTTAGCTTCACTTTTTTTTTTCATTGAGATTTAATATTCGTTCTTAATATTTTTCAAGATAGGATATGAAGAAGATAATACTATCTATATATGTTATTCTCACCACACATATAGATAAGCTATTTTTTCGGTGTATTGTAAATGGATAGTGATCAGGCAGAATATTACTAGCTTGCAGGTTGTTTAAGAGATTTTTGGAATTTCATGGTTTCTACCCAGAATTATCTTTTAATTCTTCTAGTTTCTTTTTTTGTTGTTAAATTTTTATGACATTACATGATTTTAATGGAGATCATTTTTTTCATCTCGATCAGGATTTATATGGCTATTACATATTATTAATCTTTCCTTATATTCTACTTAAAGGGTAATTCCTCCCATCTATGTATATTATATACCCTTGTTACTTGTTTCCATATAGTACCGAATTAGAGGTGGTATTTAGGATTTTTTATCTCCATTCTCCCTTTTATAGCCTGGGATGGGTTCCTTCGAGGGGAGGGTATCATGACAGTTATAGTTTAGTTAATTCACATTCTATTTTCAAATCATCATTATGGATTGAAATAGAATTTGAGTATTTAATATATTCTTATTAAGAATAGATAATATTACTGGAAAATGTCTATTAATAATTGAGGTTGAATTGAATGAGTTATAGGTCGATCCAATAATATAATAGTTTAAATTAATGTAACATAATTTGAAATGACGATGTTATTAGATAAAATATATTAGAATTGAGTTTTCATATTCATTTGATTATTTTCATGGATTTCTTTTAATATTATTATAACTATTTTTTTCACTATTTGGTTGGAAACAGAATTATGAAAATGATTCTATGACTAGTATGTCCCAAAAAACACACATAACCAACTATGTAATAATATTTGGCTCAAATTATTAAGATAAAGGTAAATATCAATATGTTCTTATTGAGAGGGAAAATATGATACTCCTAGTATCTATGAATGTAATGTTTATAACTTAATGAAAAAAATAATTAGTTTCCTATGGATCCCACATATTATGTTATTAGTGAAAAATAATTAAAATTACAAGAAATATATTTTTTAGGGGGATATAAAACCATTAGATTTTAGTATATATTTTCCACTAATTAAATACCATGTTGAATAGATTCCTTAATGCTCAAAAAATATATGAAATGAAATATGATGTATCTACAATTCCAAATTAATATTAAGCTAGTATGAATATGAAACAATAAGAATCATGAAGAAAAATACAAGCTGAAAAAAGGGAAAAAGTAAATTATACAATCCTTATCATTATGGTCATTTGTGAGTACCTATTTCTATTTGATACCTAAAAAAATGTCTTGATGTGTGGTAAATTCATCATCCTAATTATTGAAATATTCATATCAGGTTCTTCATTTTTGTTTCTATCAAAGACACACAAAAATTCTCTGACTATTGGTCAACCCAATATTTTCATTATCAAAACATTCGTGCCAGGTTCACTATTTTTGTTTCTATCAGAGTCACACATAATAATGGGCTGACATGTGGTCAACTCATTAGTTTAATTATTTAATTATTCATGTTTTGTTCGCTATTTTTGTTTTTATTAGTGACATAAATAAAAATGGATCGATGTGTGGTTAACCCATTATTATTATTATTAAATGATTCACATCTAGTTCATCATTTTTGTTTCTATTGGAGAGGAAAAAAATGTGACATGATGTATGGTCAACCAAGAATTTTCATTATTGAATTATTCTTATCATATTGAATATTTTTATATCTATTGAAGATGCAATAAAATGGCTCGAAATATGGTCAACCCGCTTCTTTCTTTATTAAAAGATTAATGTATGGTTTACCATTTTTTGTTGGATTCATGTTTCCCATCCATGTTTACAATTAATGTTTCCGATGTAAACTTTTATTAGTTACCACATATGTAATGAGCCATAATCCTTTTTTATAAAGGCATAAAATCAGTCTAGATTTAGATCCAATGACTCTAAGGAACTCACATTGGTCACAATGATGGGTTTTCGGGCTCATTACACACTTTGGGGGAAGGATTTATTTCATACTTTGGGTCTCCTTTATAGATAAAAGATATGTTCATGAATCTTTCTCAAATAACAGTATAGGATTGGTTACCCTAATGAAAAACTTTTTTGTTGAATCCCTATACATGAAAGAGGGTATTCTATTAATAAAAACATTTGTATGTATCAAAGGTTCTCTATACATTTACCCTCATTTGTTTATAATGAGTGACTAATTGTGATTTAAAGAAGTTCGACGAAGAACATAGGTGTGTACAACCATCCAATAAGAAATTCTCATTTTGGTATTGGGATTGAACCCCCATTTGGATTCCTACAAATCCTGTAAGAATATGAATCAAAGCATACATAAGATTCATATGAATATGTTATGAAACTTAACATCGTGTTAAAGGAAGTATATGTTGACATTTAAGCATTGGATATATATCTCAGTCTTTAATAATTCATCATATATATCCTTCTTATAATTGTAATAAATGTCATCATAGTTCAATTATTATACCAAGGCAAATCATCATGTTTGGGTGTCCTTTATATCTTACTATTTACATGGAAACCACAGTTCTCTAAGCCCATGTGATTCAATCATGGTGTGATAAATAAGAACTGGTACAAGATAAAACATGTCACAAGTGATACAAGATTGTATTTTAAAATGGGATTACACACTAATGATTCCATTATTAGGGGATTTTCATTATTCAAGTGGAATGATTAGTCCAAATCGTTATGCTCGCATGATTCATTCATGGAGTGAGAAACAAGAGATTACATGGGATCAAACACATTTCCTATTAGAGTGGGACTTATGTATTAAAGAAGACCTGATGTAATTTGAATAGAAATATTATAAAGGATATGAACCCATGAGTAGAGGTATTATATTCTTATTTGTTATGTATTTATAGTATAATTAAGGTATCCAATATATCATGTTGATAATAAGAACTAGGTTTCTCGTAGTTCACTTTTTCCTCAACCCACTAATGGATGATTAATGATGGTAAACCCTTAATAGTTATTTATTATAGGCTAGAGTAAATGAAATTTTGAGGTACTTACATCAAGTTGATTTCTAATATTACATATCCAACTGATATCCTATAAAGGATAAAGAGTGGGGAACATGAGAGGTTAGTTGAGTATTCATGGTTAGAATGAGGGACCCATGACATGAATAAGTTTTCATTATTACATAGTCTTTTTCCCATTGTAGACACCTTCTTCATAAAGGGGGTTCTCAACCAAAGGCTCATGACTGAGGGTTTACATGGTTCGAGGGAACATGTAAATGTATGAATGCGTAATAAGGATATCATTTTTTAGGGTTTCTACTTGATAAGGATAACATATATGGGTAAGTATTGATAACATATCTATTGTTTTCTTTCTTACAATGATGACATGCCGAAGGATATCTGACTGAAATGGTTTACACGTCCAGGGGGATTTTCATGGACCCGACTGACATGTCTATAGGTCATCATGTGATATTATTGACATGAATAAAGTGAGTCTCATGATCCATGCGACATTTATAAAGTTTGTTTCATTCTCATGAAAAAATATCTAGGGGATTAACATGAACTAAACTAACAGTTTCAGAGTTCTTCATGTGATTTTCTCGGCTTATTAAAATAGAATTAGGTGATCTGGATAACATGTTAGAAGGTTAGATTATGATCATGAGAACATGTATGAGGGAATCACATGAAACCAGATAGATTGTCTAGGAACATCACATGAACCATTATAACATGTATAGAGGTATTGTTAAGTCCTTCCTAACATTTCCAAAGGGTGTCATCTGATCTGGTAGAAATGTCAGAAGGTTTTCATATGATCTTCTGGAGATGTCCAAAGTTATCTGCATGATATGGATGAAATGTATAAGAATTTTCTCATGATAAATGAACAAATAATTAAGAACTCTAGACACCTTCTTTTGAAAATGAGAGTGTCTCCCTTCACATGAATCTTTTTTTCATTTTCAACCCCCATCGTGTGAATGCCTAAATTTTTATTAGGTGTTTTCCTATTGAGGCGTCACATGATATAGAAAATATGTCGATGTTCCTTCACCTGATCCATATAACATTTCTTATATCCTTCACATGAACAACACACTAATCCTGAAAAGCATATAATCCTACTATGTAATTCCTTATGTTACTCACCAAATTTTTCAGGTGGAAGACTCCTTAGATTGCACTGTCTTATACCATATAAATTAAACAATTTCATCTATTTACCTATCTTATATATTTTATGTGTAGTTTCATACGAATATTATCCCTATATTTATTCTATTTTTATGGAGATTAAGTCTCTTATCTTATCATGATTCGGTAGAGGAAACATTCATATAAGTCTATAGTATATCATACACTTCACAAGTTCACACTGCCGATCATTAGTGATATATCCCTTTTATCATATGATAAACAATTACCATGTGATAACTCTATCTTTACCATAATTTTTGAACCCAGGGATATTATGAGGGTATTCACATGATCAAACTAATATATCTTACAACCTTCATGAGATCAGGATGACATGTATGAAATCCTTTAGAAGATCAAGCCACATGTCAGAGGGACTTCATGAGATCTCGGATGGCATGTCAAAGGTATTTTGTGTGATTGATCCTAGCATGTTATAGGGGATCCCCATGATCAAAAAACTAATCACATGGATCATATAGTCACATCAGGTAAAAAAACATAACTAATGTCATGTAAGGATCACTTCATTTACAAATTTTTATCACTTGATCCATTAAGTGATTATCAAGTGTTTCGTAAATTTGTTCCTATAATAATTAATGTTTATTAGTATAGTAGTATTCACATTATGAGAATGACAAGAGTCATTCAATTTTCAATATTAGGCTGATAAGTATAAGGGCCTTCATGAGATCAAGCCAAATTTTAGAGGGCCTTTACGAGAATGATTCCAGCATCTTGAAGTTATTTCATCATATCATTGAACATATAATAAAGAGTGAATATTACCTTCTTGAAAAGATCAAAATAAATTACTTTGAATAAGGATCACATCATTTCTCACTTCTTTGAACCCATGGATTATCTCAGAATCTTCACATGATCAATTTGAGATGATAATGATCCTTCAAATTATCATGTCAACATATAGAATGTATTCCGAGTGATCCATCAACTGATTATGTGAAGAACATGATCAGTCCAGTATATTTTACATGGTATATGTGATCGTGAAACTTATTGAAGGTCACAGGACTCGTGTGACCTTGTTTATTGTTATGTGTCCATGATCACACTTTCTTCTCATTTGTGGGAAAACAAAACCCCTCTTTAGGTTATTTTTTACTCTAATTTTATAATTCTCAATTGGTAGGCACCAAAATTACCATACCCCTGTTCGATACTATATAAATCAGGATGAACTCTAATGTTATTATAGGCATGGTGGGAAATATGTGAATGATTAGGGAGACAAATATTAAGATAGAAATATATGAATAAAACACGACCATTATAAATTTGGTCATTAAAAATATGTTTTTTGGAAATATAGTTATTTTATATGAATATATCCAATAAAAATAATTATCCAATGTATTTTCAGTAATAAATTTAAATATTATAAATAAAAACTAGGGAAAAAAATAATTGAAAAATTTAATTATGAAAATGTTTTTATGGGTTAAAAATATTATTATCAATGAATGATATGATAAAATTCAAATGAATATTTTAATTTTTCCTATATTGATAAATTAAATTCCAACAATAGATATATTTAATTTAATTATATTTGGGTTAACATCATTTAATATAAAAGGAATATATATAAAAGAACTATTTTTATATTGAGGATTATTTTACCTAATAAAATAATGTAAATAATTTTAAAATATGATTTTGATAATAAATTATATATAAAATAATATATTAAAACTAGTTTGATTAGAAATTGGTATGAAATACGATTTTGTACATTTAAAGTTTTAATGTTTTTTAATTGAAAAATAATTTTCCTTTTTATTTTTTATTTTCATTTAAAATAAAAATTTAAAAAACTTCGAATTTAAATTTGATTAAATAAGCATTATTTTTCAATTAATCATGTAAAAACTAGTTCATGTATAATTTTTGATATTTTTCTAAAAAAGTAGATTTTATATGAATAGTGAGTAACTTATTAGTACTAAAGAATTATTAGATTTATAATGATATTTGAAAGCATAAAATTTTGATAAAACACTTTTCATGATCATTAATATTTTTAATGATTAAAATCATTCATTAAATAAATATTATGTTGAATTTTAAAAACCCAAGTTTATCATATTGAATCATAAGTAATATTTTTTAATAGAAATTATTTTTGTCATGTTACATTTAATTAAGCTTTATCACGGTATAATTAGGTTATTTATTTATTATTTGAGTTATATAACTACTAGTTTATAAAAAATATACTTATTAATTTATTTCAAATCATTAACATTAATAATTTTATCTTAATAATAATTTTTATTTTTAAAATCAAATATTAATATAGTTTAAAACATGTTAAAAATATGTTTTAAAATGTATTTTTTTAATCAATAAAACATTCCTCTTCCCAAACTCCATTATTTTCTATTATTTGATCCACATGACCTTGGAATAGTGATTTTACAATTTATTTTTTTATAAAATTGTCACTCCTCTCCATTATAAAACGATCCATAACCACCCTACTTCTCATAACTCCCAAAGACTCTTGGATTATATAAAATCAACCCAATTAACTCTATAAAACTCCTATAAATATTTTATAGGTTTTGACATTTTCCAGAGATCACCTTTCAAAGCCTTAATGAAAATTGTAGATGACCTCTTCCAAGGAGTAATGAAAATTTTCAATTACTATTTTTTCTTCCTTTTACTTTCCTTCTTCATCTACCTCATATGAATCTTATCTACCAATTTTGAAAAACTTATAATAGTATCGTAAGTATACTATGATTTTTTTGTTTAATGGATAACAATTTTCTACCCTCCTATCAACCATTCAAAAAATGAATATTTCACTTACATTACATGCATAATACCTCTTAATTAAGTTACATGATATAATTTTAATAACCAACATACATGGAAATATGAAATGGGATACTTAAGGAATAAGTACAGTTCTTACATCATTATTAATATTTTGAATATATAAAACAATTTATATATTCTTTACATTCACTAGAAAATAAGAATGATGCACATGTGTACGTGTGTACTACAACCTCCACGAAGCATCATATTTAATTTTTAAAATAGACAATTATTATTTATCTAAAACTCTTAAAAACTAATTAAACACCTTACAATCATCCAAATACTATCATTATAATTTTACGATAAAGATGTTTTACCAAAAGATTCAATTCCTTAACCATATTCACTAAAATATTATAACATGTTCTTGTTTAGGTCAGTTTAACTACTGACATTAATATGTATATAAATCTATATCATGGATATTTATGAAAACTTATATATTATTATTATTAGACACAAATATAAAAATAATATTTGGTTTTTCTTATTATAATGGTTAAATTAATATTTAACTCTTTTTTAAATACATACTTCTTTCATAAATATTACTCAAATAAACCCATCAAATATTTCATCATAAAAAATCATGACTAAATATATAATCTAGGAATGATTAAATTGGAATAAATGAATGTCATTAAACATTTTTAATTTATTTACTACATAAAATACTCAAAATCAAAAACCTATGATGAAGAAAGTAAACTATAACTAACTAATACATGTATAATAAATTATTAAAGAGTAGAAATGGAATGGATTTGAATAAGGTTCTAAAATAGGTTGCTAATATTATTATATTTATGTTATAGGACATTATAGATAATTTTAGTAATTTATGAGTAAAAGGTAAGGGTTTCTTATAAAATTTCCTTTCATTGATATATGTTTTATATTATGCACTTATTTTTGTTTGTATGGTCAATATGCTTCATCCTTGAAGTATAGTCTCATGATTATTTATTTATTCATGGTATATAACATCCCATTAAAATTTTACACTTTCACAGTATTTTGAATCAAAGGATATAAGAGCCTTAAGGTATTTTTCTTGACTCAACTTATTTTCTTAATTCATAATGATTTCTATATGACTATCTTTTTAAATGAAGGGTTTTTTATGTTCTATGAGGATATTATAACATCTTCCCTCCAACTTCTCTAGTGAATCACATAAATTTATTTTCTTATACATAAAATTTGATAATGAAAGGAATAACTCATAACCCTTAAAAATAAATTCTTTTTTATCCATGTGGATATTCACTCTTCCCACCATTTTTCTTCTATCTTATTTTAAAATAAAAATATTGTTTTATTTTTTTTATCTTGAAATTTATCTTTAATGATTTTTAAATGAAATATTTACTACATTAAAGTTATTTCTTAAAATATTATTGAGAATGATTTCTTTTCCTCTTCATAAATTTTCTCTTCCACTCCATAGTTTATTATGAAAACCCTAATATATTTATCAAGGGATATTTATGGGGATTTATTGACAAATAATGTTTGAAAATTTCTCATTAAATTTTTTAAAAAAACGATATTTTTTTAAAGATTCTCTTAAAATATTCCTTTTATAGTAGTGTTTTGAAATTTTTTAAAGTTATCTTATATGGATTTTCTGTACTATTCCACTTCATATAAAATAGAATTATCTTCATAGAATGGTATATTTAGTTAATAACCTCTTAAAGGACTTCATAAAATACTTATTTTTTTGTGGCTGAATTTTTTATATTCCATGATCTCTTTCTTGAAGTCGGTTTATGTGATTCCATTTAGAGATGTTACCGAACCCATTTTTTTCCATAGGTTCTTTATGATATGATGAATGATTAATTTCAAGTAGAACACGTATAAATTGACGATTAATATGTGGGGTCTTATATCTCCCTAAATTCTTTAGTAAAATTTTATTTCCCTTTAGATAATTTTTTTTATTTTTATTCAATTTTATTTATGTTATGCTCACAAGATTGTGTGTTGGTGAAATTATGGTTAAGATATGTTGAAAATATTGTCTTTTGGTGTAATTGTTTTTATGTTATTATCAAAATATTTGTTTTGGAATTAATTTTATTTAATAAATTTCAAAAATTATATATTTTCATATTCTTATGACTACCAAATTTATTTTTTTAATATATTTATCTTATAAAGAATCATGACTTATTTAATTTTTAGATCCTTATACTTTGATTTTGATTAACGATCCTTGTTTATTTTGGTATGATGTCTTAATATTATGTTCATGGACTATGATTATGCTATCATAACATTATATTTACCTTATCCTCACTTATGATCATTATTATATATCTCTTATGTTTTCCATTAGTTGACATATGATATCTCCCCTTTATTATGTTTCCATTTACATGAGTTTTGAAGATGATTATAAATATTAAGTAGTATATAAGGGTTAACAATTTGTTTTATTATGGACAAATTTTTCCATGTATTATAAAATAATTTGCTCATGAAACTAGTCCAAAAATATAATAAACCTTCAGTTCATGGGATTTTGAGATATACTGTTTATATCAAGTAAATGAAGAAAAATTAATTTATATTTATATTAGGTAACATAAATAAGTACAAATTAAGTGTTGTTTGGAGGATTACTCATACAATAAATTATATTTCCCCCCATATTACATTGAAACTAGAGGTATTTTTCTATAATTAAGAAACCTAATAAATTTTTTATATCATATACATGGTGCAAGTATGTATTTTAAATTATTTCAACTGAATTTCAAAAGGTGGTTTTATACATATAATATTATAGTAAAAATGATAACGTTAATTCCACTATTAAAATATTCAATTTTAAATCATGATAACTGTTAAAAAAAATCAAACTATCATTTGATTTTTACATTGTAATAGATGCTTATATAATTTTTAGTAAAATAATACTGAGTTATGTACTCACTATCTACTTGTACACCCTTGGTGGACAATTAGATATTAATTTATTTATAGGTGTTAGGTCATAGGTTTCTAAATTATGAATTTGATGGAAATTAAATGTATTTTGTTTTTTCATATAGATATAGTTAATTATTTCATTTTTATATTTGAGATATGTGTATTAACTATAAAGGAATGTTGTTTTATATATTTAATTTATTTATCCTATTATTGTATTATTTAAGGATCTTTTATATATACATTTGTATATTTATTATCGAATATGAGATGATATGGAATGTTTTTTCAACTTGTGTTTTAAAAAATTTATTTTTCATAGGAAATTAGATTTATAATGTATGTATTTTTCATGTTACAATTTTCAAAAAACTCCTACGGTTATTTTTATTATTTATAATTTTTTTTCATATTTTATTTTTGATACCCATAAAACCAAAATTATACCGTGGTGATCATGAACACTCCCTAAGTTAGCGACAAGGTTTTTTGATAAATAATTTGTACTATCTATGGATTATGTTATGAAAAAGTTTCCATTTTATGGAATAATTTTTTATTAATTTTTAATATCTGAACTCACTCATTTCTTATGATTTCATTTACCCCTGGAAAATAAAGAGGATTACTATGTGTGAAATTCTAAGGATAACATTTATAGATGAATATTAATGAATATTAATATATTTTATATGTTCCATGTATGATTTTTCATAATAATGTTGTATAATATCATGTATGTATTAAGACTCTTAAGGAATCATAAACTCTTTATAAGGGTTATGCATTCTCTTGTAATCTAATTGTAATATATTTTATAACCCACTGGCTCTATATTTGTTTATTAATGATAAAATTGGATGTATGTTATTATACAATGTTACGTCTTAGAAGAAATAGAATCATTTCATTTGTTATGAAAGTTATAGATATTATTAAGATAAAAAATTATGAATTTTAAGATATTATCATAGTTGATTTTACTTGTTTTTTCAATCATGATGATTTTTTTCAATTACATAGTACAACTATATGATTGAGAACCCATATTTTTAGAGAACATATTTAGGGTAAACTAGTGTAAATATATTCTTCTAACCTTTCCCCTGTTTTTATTATAAATAAAGTATATCTTGATCATTATTATGTTAATGATTAATAATATTTTTTAGTTAACATAGGTGAAAACCTAGATAGAGTATGTTAAGATGAATTCGACATGTCATTAATTTTGAAATTAATTATTTTAAGTGAAAATTATAGGGAAAACATTTATTTTAGGGGGAGAATATATCACCCCACATTTCATATATATATATATATATATATTTTTAATATATTTTAATTTTATAAAGATTTATTTTACGTTTACGTTTAAATAAAACAACTTATAGAATCATGATACTGATAAATAAATGAATATTATAAGATAAAAATGTTTTCATCATCTAGTTTATTATAATATAAAAATCAATAAAATAAACTATCTATATTTTATTTTGGAATAAGGTAACAATTCCATGACTAAGGGGTGTAAATATCACGTTCCTCCATAAAAATAAAGAATCATATTAGAAATGCTATATAAATTTGTTTATATTCATAAAATAATAAACTAATTTTTGTTTAAAAAATAGTATAAGTAAAATGGAATAAATAATCCTGACACATTGTCTCATGTAAATGTTGGGTCTATGAGAGGAATGATTAATATTAAAAATAAAACAAGACAATAATTATATATTTTTTTATTAAAAAAATATTTTTATGGTTATAATTTCATGGTATATGGGTTCATTTTTTATTCAAATACCATTAATTAATTATTCATTGTCATTATATAATCATTAATAAAGCATGTTTTTTATAAATGATATATTAGTTACACATAAAAACACAAGCGTCTAAAGTTCCATTAATTCTATTAAAATATCAATCATCATAAAATCATGATTCTATAACGCGTTAGGACTTCTATTTATCATTTTTATATAATAATAATATACTAATATATATCCATTGGTAAATCAATAATAATAATAATTAATCATTAGTAGTCCATATTTTAAAAAGAAATTACATTTATATATCTATGGATAATATTTATTTCATAAAATGGTTGTATAAAACATTTTATACTGAGTTCATGATTCCTAGATAATTAAATTTCTCATATTTATTGTTATATTTTCATATTTACATTGTAATAGTAATTTATTCATAGTAATCAAATTGTTTTCAAATAATTTTAGAATTGTAATAGTTGTTATAGCATATGAACATTGAAAATAATGTAATAATTCATTATTTATTTTTTAAATTCATATAATATTTCGTCTGTGTTAGATGTGAAATATAATATTTATTTAAAAGGATAAGTAATAAATTTTAAAATTTAACATAATTTTATTAGTAATTAATAAATGAGTGAATATATATTTATAAACTAATACAACATTTGATGTGCATGTTTTGATATTATAAAAACTAATTCTAACCGGATAAAAACTATTAAACACCTAAATGATATTTTATAAATAATTTATTATTTCATTTAAAATTTAGTTTCATATATTTATAATCGTATTATCATATCATATTTGGATAATTTATTCATTAGAAAAATAATCTAGTTATTGGATAAGTAATATAGTTATGTTAAATAATGTATGTCACACAAAAAATATATTCAGAAGTTAATATTTTAAATCTAAATTTCTCATATTTATTATTTTAATTTTATAAAATGTATTAAATATTTTGAATCAGGAAGTGGAAATTTATTAAGGGATGAAATTTAGTAATTTTTCATAAAAATTGTTAAATACTGTAAAGAATAGTGAAATACAGTAACATATAGTAAATATGAAATCATATATATATAATCATGACACAACTCAACCAATTTCATACCCATGAACTAATTTTAGAACTAAAAATTATTATATAATATTAATGGAATTAATGGGGAACTATAGAGAGTCGTGGATCACATAAGATAAAAAAATGAAATAATCAATAATTTATTCTAAAGGATTCAACTCAACACATATATAGATAGATACCATATATTCTCTTTTTTTCCACACCATGTTTAAATTTATCAATTCAAAAAACTCTTGCGGATTCTCTTATATATTTAGTTCTTTAATTTTGAATGATTTTATGCGTTGGATGGTTTAGTTTTAAACCGAGAATCTTAAGTAAATAAAGGGTTCAAATTTTCCTCTCTATGTTTCAAATATTTTTTCTTTTATTGTAATAAATTTTAAAATTTTGTTTAATATGATAATATGACTCAATTTATAGTATTATATCATCCATAAAATTAATTTTACATGAGATATTATTCATTCTCTCTCATTAATCCCCTTTTTATAAACTATTACCACGATGGAGTAATGGTCCTTTTTCACTCTTTTTTCAATTCCTAATTAAATTTACATTATGGTATCATTTTAAATTTCAAAATTAATACACTAATTTTTTGGTAATATACTTTTTAGTACTATCCTTATAATTTATTTTACATATGAGACAAAATTTCACTCACATTATACATTTTATCACAAAATGTTGTAATGTCAAAATTCTCCCAAGAGGGGTGAAATTCAATATAGTCCCATTATCCTAAATCCTTAAATATTCTATGTATTCATCATATTATGGATTTATTATTTCTAAAATATAACCTTTTATATGGAAGTATGACAATGATGTTTTTGTTTTATCCTCTATCAGGCCCCAAGGTGATTAAACCAAATTTTATACCACGATCACCTTTTTCTTCAAATCATATAAACATTATGGTTTATTCTCAAATGATTTTTTATATCCCTAATGGGTATCACATATATGTGACTAAATAAACCTATTTTAAAGAGAATTTATCTAAAATTACTTTTATCTCATTCTATTAAAAATATATGTAATCAATTTCCTTAATTTATTGACAATCATAATCTTAATAAGTACCAAATAAAAAAAATTATGCGATCTTCACCAGATAATGATAATTATTTTAACATTTTTAATTCCTCGTTATTATATATATGATTTAAGGGAATTAATCTAAATATCCTTATTAATTCCTTGATTATAGAAATCTATTGACATACTCATATAATTTTATATTCTATATGGGAATGGATAATCTTCATTGAGAAATTAAGCTAACTTTTTTTAAGCTGTTCATTATTGAACATTATGACTTGTATTTATCGATCTATTTTTATATATAATATAATGTAATAGGATTTTATGAGATGGTTGGAGACTAAATTTATATATCCTCTTAGTACACTAGTAGGTATCACGAGGCTACTAAGATTGGGTAGTGGGATAATCCTAACCCTTTATATATGATGTCTAGGAAGAAGGCAACGAATGTATATTTTTTATGTCTTGAATTATTTATTACCATCATTTCTATCATTATAATAACATTTTTTACTATCTATGTGATTATTTATATCCTTTATCAAAAAATAAATTGATTATTCTAAGCCTATGTATCATTTTTTTGGTATCATTTGTTTATCTATTCTCACTAAATTTTTTATGATTTAGTATTGCTATATGGAATTCCATTTTAGGGTATCAATTAATAACAATTTTATCTCACTTTTTACCTAATTTACATTTTTTCCCAATTAATAAATAGTAGTACTATGTGTAAAACTTCAAAGGATAAAATTAGTAGAGGAATAATAGTTCTTTTAAATAATATTTTAATTACCATTTATTTAATGTCATAATGATGTAATTGAATATTCATCAATTTATCATTTAACCTAAGGAATTTTAATATTTTTATATTTTGTATATGATATATTTTATTCTTATTTTAGTGTAATGAAGAACCCACCAACTCAAGGCGACTAGGGTTGGGGGCATTACTGCCAGTTCTACCCCAGATAATTCCAAAAAAAAATATTTCAATGGTTGAAGATGATAGATTAATTTATCTCAAAGTAAAAATCCTTGGTGGTTAAAATCAAATTACTCCTCAAATAATGTGGTAAATTACTTGAAGAAAATAAAATTTAGCCCATATATCCCCATTAGTGTTGAATTTGTATGATTATTTCTGCAATTTTTTTAAATATGAATGCTTATAAGCTTCCCATATTGAAGTGATCATTCCCAATGTGGATAAGATAAATTTATGGAATTACACTAGATAATTATGTTTAATCTCACTAAGTTACAAAATATATAGATACTTACAAGATTTTTTAAATTTATTTACGTATAGGCATTGGAAAAATTTATCAATATGAGAATATTTGTATCATTCCTTTTATTTTTTGAAGATTAGTGGTACATGTTACTGAATATCATTCTAAATTAATGATGGATCTCTAATTGAAGTTGAATTTTTCTTCTTATAGTATTTTATGTTTTGTGTTTATTCTCTTTTAAATCCTTTATCTATATCCAATTTCCCTTTTATTTTGTGTCTGACACAACTAGACCCACCGAGGACCTTCTCAGGCCGATGGTAAACCACGTGTTCCTCACCATGACTTCAGTTATTATATTGAGGTGTCATTACTGAAACTGGGAAGGTATATAACATAATATTAAATTAATTAACAGATATCAATATGAAAAGTACTCTACCCCCAATGCATACAAATAACTAGAAACACCATCATAATATATATAAACAACTAAACTGTATATAAAACATGGATGTTAAAAGAAAATTGATGTAAAAATCCACATAGGAAAATATAAAAGGATATTTACACCAAACCAAACTTGGAATATATCAAACAATAGACTTAAAAATATTCTCATCATTTTCTATGCTCCAAGATTGACCTATATCCAAAACAGCCATATAAACTATCGGGAATCACTATGCATCATCCTGAATCACAAGGAATTTTCACTAAAAAGGAAACACCATACTGGAATCCACTATGGCCATCTTTAAAAACAATAATTATTTATAAATACACCAGATGCATTGTCATAAATGATATTCAGGGGTAAGTATTAACATACCTAGTAAGATTCCTTGAAACCAAAAAAAAAATAAAAATAAGTAAGTAAGAATGAATATCCATGTATAAAAGAGTAACCAAGAGAAAACAAAGAGATTTAGATATGCTTAACTACTGGAATTTTTGTAGAATCGATGTCCGATTTCTCATCTCAAATATAATCCATAATGGTTTGACCATCATGAGAAACCAAGGATGCCCGGAGCATCAAATTTCCAAAATTCAATAGTCTATTAGTAATTTTCATCTTTAATGTAACCCGGGGTTACAACAGAGTCACAAGCCTCAACGAATATGATATTCTCAACCCTTCTCTCACACAACCACTAGAAAATATAAATGAGAACTCACAATTCACTAAGGTAATTCATCATTCAATGGAGTACCACATCATGATACCCCCAACCATCAATATCACTCCACCAAACTAAAATCCCATGGGGAATCCAAACATTAACTAATTATATATTTCTATAAAAGGTGTATTGACTATTATTATCAAAACCACTGAAGAATCCTATAATGGAGGAAACATGAGAAATCGGAGAGATCCCCACTCTGTATATCCCACATGTAGGTGAAATAATCACACAATTCCAACAATCTGATCTACCAAAACCAAGAAACCAACAAAAACACACTAGAACGATACTAGGGGGGTATGTTTCTTTCTATAAGACACCTCAATTATTTTAGTACCTACCAAAAGAATGTGGATGAGTAATATAACCTATATATAGTGTGGGGGGACCATTACATCATCTGTGATAAGAGAGTATTGTCCTCATTATAATCAGAAGGACCCAAACCCTGAGTATGTGGTGAGAGTAAAAAATACTTAGATGGTTATAGAGGAATCATTCCCTATCAGAAAAATATTTTCAAGGGCTTTCCAACCTCCTGAATATACCTAATTTCATGCCTCAAACCTTGGAATCATCACTACAATGAAAAATCCTAAAACTACTTATTTATATTCTTGAATATCCATATATGGATAAATATATTACTTCACTGTGATAAACTTATGGAAATACTCAAGATGGGATATTTTATTTTCTAAATTGAAAATTAGGATAAAATGTTTTGAAAACACCTCATATGGTAAAAAATATACCATATTGTGGTCAGTAGGTATGATATATGGTGTGATAGATAGGGGAAACCCATAGGTTAATTGTTAGATTATTCCCACTCACATCGCATGTTATTCCCCATTCTCAGGTTAGGTCAGGTAGACCCAAACTGGTCATTGAATGGGTCGACCACAAGGGATGAGAAGCTTGGGCCATATGCTACCTATTCCAAGAGGCCTATGATATCTGTCTCTTATACCTACCACATTTAAGGAGGGATCAGAATCCTATGGGAGAATACCCACTTACCAGTTGCAGATATAGTTAGACTCACCTCATACCAAGATGATATCTAGTTTTCATGTCACTAACATTCATTCCCCATCTCCATGATATTTCATTTTCTAGACATAAACCTCCATCCCAGATGATCACTCTAATAATATTTCTACCATATGAAGATTCCCATCCCACATCCCCACATCATATCACCCACCCCTTAAACTACTCTCCCTAGATCATGTATCCCTCCATATTAAAAACAGAGAGTGAGATAGGGAGTAGAGAGAGTTGGGAGGATAGATAGATAAGAAGGAGAGAGGATAATCTGGAAGCTCATTCTTAATCAATCCACCCCCAAAAAACACACAATCAGAAGAATGAAGTTACTATAATATAATTTATAAAATTAATATTTCATGGACTAGGGAAAGAAAATGAATAATTAGGATTTGATAATTATCAATGAAGTTTAAAGAAAATATAAATAAAAAATACTAATTTAATTATGATGAATATAGGTTTTTAACAGTAAATTTAATACAAATTTCATTAATTAGGGAGAAAATTGAAATAAGGACCCCTACCATGATGGTTGTTTGTTGAATCTTCAATTCACTACTGATGTAACATGATCATCTAATTGAATTTGTGAAATATCATGTATTATACATTTGATATGACATTGTTTCCTATAAATTTAGAATCATCTCCCTCTTTTTCAATATATGTTTAGGTTACGAAATTTTCCTAACCCTATATATAGTCCATAATAGCATTTAATATTGTAATTCTTAGGGTTTTCCATAAATCAATAAATAAGTTAATTACTAATTTATTTCATTTAATCAACACACCAAGGATGCAACACCCCAGGGAAAACAATGAGAAATAAAGTGACATCACACCTCTGGTAAGCCCCATATTATGGACTCAATAGTGGAATTTAGATCCTAATATAAGATCTCGACTAGAATATATAAGAAATACATCAAAAATTCACATGAATGAGCTAAACATATATTATATATAATAATATTTTTATAGAGGACCCATAATTCTAATATCATAATTTCAACTTATCGTAGGGGTAAACACCACACTTCAGAATCAAAAAAACCATAAAATTTATTTCAGGTTGTTTTCTATAGTAAATTTAACATTTTACCTCTGAGGAGGTATGTGGACTCAGAAACTCAAAATTGAGATATGTATCATTGAAAAAAACTAAAGTCAGTATATTATACCACCTTTAACCCTATTCACTCCCAAAAAGGAAACAACATAATCTTCAGAATAATTAATCTAATGAAACAACCCAATGAAGAAGAAAATCCACCTTTTCACACACTTCCTTTGAGTTCAGGGGTTTATGATTTAAACAATATTGGTAAACAACCTACCAAAAATATAACATCTCTTCCCATCCCCAATGATATCATATATAGAACATATCAAAGAAATAACATAATAGAAACACACTTCTATTTTTTGCTAGTTATTCCAAGTCCCTTCACCCAAACCCTTTTCTTATTTTTATGATTCCCCCACCACATGTAATAAAGTGAAACAACAAAAAATCAACACCCATATCAAAATATTCCATCAAAAAAGTTATAATAGGTGGTAGATCCTCACTCCCATAAATAAAAAAACAATTTACATGAGTTTTTGTATGTACAACACATATATGTTTCTCTCCAACATTGATAACTTCATTAACATTTCACATAGAAACTAGAAGATTTGAAATACATTATACTTATATGAAACCAGCCTTAAACGTTATATAATCAATATTTTTAGGTTAATAATCCATTCTACATTTTAGGACCTTTATTTTTTAGTGTTTTCAAGAATTATTCCATCATCCTTACATAAATAAGTATGACATCAAAAAGTGGAAACTTCTTCGAGTATAAATTTTTCAAAAAAAGAAAACATTTATAATATAAAAAGTTTTATTTTATTCAAATGTATTTAAAATTTTAATATTTATCTCATCCTCATACCTATTAAGCTTTAAAAACATGTAAAATCATTTTAAAACATGGGATGAGCATGAAAATCCCAATAAAGGACATAAAAATAAATATATAAACATGTAATTCCATGAATAATTATTAAAAATTTCCCTTTTAAAAATAAATATTGGGTTGAAAATAAACATTTTATTACTCCAGAAATAACTTTATTTTAATAAATATTTTCATTAAAAAATTCATAATCAATTGTAACTGAAAATGAAACAAAATAATATTTATTTTTAAATTAAAAAAAATCATGAGAATGTTTTCAAAAAGTTAAATTTTTTCTCTTAAGAAGTATAAAATAATTTCCTTTTAGCATAATATCATCATCTTACATTGAAATATTATTAGACTTTTATAAGAATCATACCAAGGATAAATAAATCATGTTGGTAAATTGGGACATCATTTTTAATACTAGTTTTAAAAATGTAATATTCAATAAGTTTAACTTCCATAATAATTATACAGAGAAAATAAAAATTATCCAATGCATTATAGGACTATAATGGACCCACCTTTTCTTGGTTTAAATGTAACCACCCATCATTGGTTTATAATAGAACTAGATATACTTAGTTAATAATGGAACCATTATTCCCTATTATATAGTTGAACCACCCAAAAATAAAAAATGTTCCCAAGAACCATAAATAATAATTATGCATGAAAACAATCATTTCAATCATTATACTTATAAAAATATTCTTCTCACCCATTAGAAAACATTTCCACATATTGAAATAATCATAATATTAAAAACCCTTTTTTGAAATACTTTAAAAAAAATAAAAGAGTGTGTTTTTGTCTGAATAATACATGAAATATTGTAATGTAATCCAAACATTAGATAATTCTTACAATGGATTGATAATCTCTTGACGATGTGTACATTAATATAGAATATTCCTTTTTTCTTTTTGGCAATCCATTCTATATAAAACACCAAAAAATTACGTTTGAAAACATTTGAAATAATGTAATATTGACCTAAAATTTACTTTATAATTAATTTATTTACATACAAATACATTCATAAATTTTTTAATAATTTATAAGAAAATTATTTTGAAAATAAATAATTAAAACATTTAAAACTAGGTTTCTAAAATATAGTGTTCCTTACATCGTGTCTTACTCATCACATGTGTTCCACGTCTTCTAGAATAATAAACATATGTTAATTACTAACATTATTAATAACATTTTTATCATTTATTATTTATTTTATTTTATCTATTATAATGATATATTCAATTACATAGTCAATTAATTTCACACTGAATGATTTGATGATATTCCTCTCATATATCCAAAACGAACTCAATAGTTTGACTAAGGTAATTGAGTTTATTATTTTGTCATAAATAGATTAATAATAAGGATATAACTATAGTACGGATACATAAATTATTCTTTTAAAATAAACCATGAAGGATGTTTATGGAAAATTAATTGTGTTACAATCATGGAGACAATAGGTCGTACATAAACATGAGTAATGATTAAATTATTCAAAGATAATAATGGAAGGAAGGTATTTACTATTTAATCATTATATAGTGATTATTATACCCTAAATATCATATTATTTCTTTAAGTACACATATATCTTCCATCCATGTGATGTAATAATGAAAAATAAATCACATTGCCTCGGAGATGTGGTAATCCACATCTATGCACGAATGTTGTAAACATTTTTGAATGAATGGAAATTTGATAAAAAAATATTTAATATATTAAGTTTAAATAATGATAAATGTTTAATTAATATCATATATATACATTAAATACAACATTATATATATTCATGAGAGGTAGGGATGGAAAAAATTACATTGGTTTGTGAGGTTGTAGTCCAACATACAAATGAATGATGGTTTCATTTCCTATTTTATGGAGGAGTATAGTTGATATTGGTTATTATAATGATATAATAGAATCTAAGTATATGACAGAAACTAATGTTATTATATAAATATTATTTAATAATTATATATGGAGGTTCAGTAATAAATAAAATTAAACATTCAGTAAAAAGCTATACCTCTTCTTCAGACAATCTGTTTTTACTCACATGTTAATCCCTCTAATGTTTGATTTATCTCTAAATAAAGACATATTAAAAAAATTTACGTATTAAATTATTGTATTTTTGAAAATATTTGATGAACTTAATTTCTTAAGTGTGATGAAAAAATGATAGGAGGTTTCTTTTTATGATACAGGGGAGGGGCGCTCTTGAAATTACTTAAAGTATTTAATTAATAAAAACTATTTTTGATCAGAATTTTCATCCAAATGATATAGTAAGAATAAATTGTTAGTATATATTTAAATACAATAATAAAATAATATTTTTACAGGTTTATACTATGTTTTTACACATCTCTTTTTTTAACCCCTATTATCCTTTTTGACAATTATGGCGATAAAAATGTTTTTTACTATTTAGGGGTCAATACAGTTACTATAAAAATAAAATAATCCCATAAATGAGAATTTTTTATTTTTAAAACCATATCCAAATCACTTGGATGTAGATTTTACTTTTATTAGTTTTATTTCATTTATGAAAATAATATTTATTATAAAATATCATTAATGTAATATTTGTAACTATTTATTTAATTTGATGTTGGAAACATCATGACAATAATGTAATTCAAATATAATAATTTAAAACATCTCTAATGTTTTATATTTATCCAAAAAATTAATGGAATATAATAATTCAGTCCAATTTTAATACTTTTAAAATTTATAAAATAATTTATTATATTTTTCTAATAATTGAATAAATAACGAGTGAACACTGCGTATGTATTTAAAGTAATTATTTATCCACAACTATTTTTAAATAAAATAAAATGATAAAAATAAATCATTTATGTTTTAAATATCCATTTCTAACCAAACATAAGTTATTTTTATCCCTGTAGAAATTATTATAAATTTTCAAATGAATAAAAAGTGATATTTTTTACTTTATCTATTTATTAATTATTATAATGGTCAAAATCAAAGATATATGAAACCAATTTTCCAAATTTTAGAAGAATAGATGTAAATTTCCATAAACAACTCATATAATAGGATAAATACAAGTTTTATGGTCTTTTTTTTGCATTCTTTATTGTATTATTTTTAACCTTAATTAATTAATTTACTACTATCTTGGGGATAATAATTTACTTCGGTAACTATTTATCCAAAAAAAAAATAAAATGAAACTAATTTTGACCTCATAATTCTTAATGTGGAATAATTTTTACAATACTAAATTTCTATAAGTGGAAGATATTAATTTTTAACTAAAATAAAAATCTCAAAGAAAAAAAATTATTTAGAAAAATGATTATTTATATAGGAAAATGTTTTTATACCAAATTCAAATATAAAGTAATATTTAATTAAATTAAATGGATTATTCATAATAAAATATTACTAATGTAACCCTAAAACCATGTTGTTTTAAAAAATATAACCTCGTAAATGATTAAATTAAAAATATTTTTTTTAATAAAAATGAATATTTTTCACTATTCAATGGAAAATTGATATTATCATAAAAATACCAAAAATACACTATAATCTAATTTTTACATGATTATTTTTAATATTATATCCTTTTTAGAAAATTAAATTTTCAACAATGTAATAAATTAATTATATTATCCTCTTAAAAAATCAATAAACAAATTTTTAAAGAAAACCTTTTTTGATTAGTAAGAAATATTTAATAAAAACTGATTAATTATTTACATTGTATTTATTGATTCATTTATATTGTGTATGAAATTTATATATATATATATATATAATAATTTATTTATTAATATTCATACAATCATGTTTAACAATTGGTTATATAGTTATATTAAACTAATAATATTTCATTTTTTTGGCTCAGTGTTGTGTATTGTACATGATATCAAACATAATTTTCTTTTAAGAATCTCATAGTGTTACAATGTCCAACCTTTAATAAATTGTTTCCTTATAATATGGGGTTTGAAATTTCAAAATAACTTTATTTAAATCCTACATCATCAAAACGTTTAATAAAACTTCTTATCGAAATGAATTGAAATAGAAATACAAAGGTCATCTAGAACAACACATAACTAGTATCCCAAATAGGATAACATTACCAGGAAGAAAAAATATGGGCATATAAAACAATTATAATGTCCAAATAATTATATCGAGTGATAAATATAATTAGTCACATGAATGTTAATAATCAGTCGAATGTTAATGAAAAAAAACTATAAACCAAAGATGTGTTAGAAAGACAATCTGTTCATGAGAATTGTAGGTAATAAGATAACATTTTTGCTTCAAGATCATTTTCCTAAAGTTGAAGAACTAATTTACCATAAATATTATGAATATAAGGAAATATAATTACTTAACAATTATTCTTTCATACTTTAAACAATTTCCACCACAATATCATCTTTTCTCTAAATGTTGAGTATTTAACATGGGTTTTTATCCCTAAGGCACTAAAATAAACTTATAATGGATCAAAATATTACCCAAAATAAAAACGTTATTCCTTTTATCTTTATAAATTAACTAAAAAATAAAATTTTAAAACAAGGTATGATTATTCCCAAAATTAATAAAAAATCATTTGAATAAATAAAACCTTAATCTCCACATCCTCAATAATAATAACCAATGTTCATCTTATATCATTTGATAAATAACTAAACATAAAATTCATCCAAATATTATTAACTAAGATTGAAACCCAAACATTATGATGGTTTTAATATATTATTCTAAAAAAAGTTTACATTCATCTCTAAATTAAATCAATTAAGATTAAATATTAATACCCAAAAAATGTATATGCACTAACCATATAATCCCTGTGATATATTAATCAATTCTATAAATAACTCAAATCACTATAAATACACATTAAAATAATATATACATCCCAAATATAATGAAAACATAATTCATCAAATAAAATCCCGTATATTCTATTAACCTTTTTCATATAATGTTCCCTACAATTATAGATATATTATTCTAAAATAACCAAATCAATTTTAAATCACATGGTAATATATAAGATAAAAATTGTTTTTCAGAATTTTAAATAACCATAATTACCACAGTATTAAAGATCATATAAACCCTAAAGTTTATCAATACCATCAAAATTATTTCCACAAAAATGTAAATTAATTATTCCTCAAAAAATATTTCACATTAATCCTAACTGTTACATATAACTCAACAAAATAAAATATCTCCTGAAATTTCATTAATAATTTAAAGATCCCATCAAATAAACCCTGTAAATGAGTTTATATGTTTTTAGGTTTATGATCATCCTTAAAATTATAAAACCAAGTTGATATTAATAACTCTCATTTTAATCTCTCATGAAAACATGTTAATATATTTTGGTATCTAAACCATTCCTATGACACTAACTATAATGACCCATCTATAAACATTACATAATCTCAAGTTTTATATCAAAAAATAATTCGATATCACTAATGGATCTTTATTATTTATTGTTTTATAGAATTAGTTCACCACCATTTCATAAATAATTTTTACATAACAATGTGTACACTTACACTTAGTATCTCTTTTCCTATAAAAAATTGATATAAGAAGTTTTCTTTTCATGAAAAATCTTTATAATTTTCATCTTGACAATATCCTTGTACATATTCATCATTAAAACCCATAGAGAACCTTTTCAAACATATGATGAGAAAAATAATATTAGCATGGGAAATAAAAATTAAGAATGAAACTTTTTAGTCTATGAATACTTATAAAATAATTTTCTTTCTAAAATAATCTTTATGTAGAGCCCCTAGTCCTAGTTTCCAGGAGTCGATGCCGGGTTTATTACATCGACATAAGATACAAGGAATTTCATCCTGAATGACTAAATAGTATATTAGTCTTGGTAAAGTACAAAAATAATTTATTCATACATTACATATGAATATAAAAATTATGACATAACATTTTTAGAAAATCATTACTCCATTTATCATATTCTTGCATATCATTCATAGTACACATCACAGATTCATGTGGAAAGGGAAAAAATAAGGGTGATCTCAAATGATCAGTTATGGTTATATACAAGATAAGTTATAAAGAACCAATAAGCATAATCAAAATTTAATTATAAATAACTGAACAGTCAATCCATTTAAATAAATTGACTATTATGATAATATATGGAAGAATTAATATTTAAAGGGAAATAACAGAGAATACGTGGAATTTGACCAATAAAATGAAATTGAAATTCATCAATAGATAATATCATAAAAGAAATTTGTGGATAAAAATAATAAATTAATTGAAAACATAGTTATTAGACATCATGTTTCCCAGAATCATGATACATTTACCATCAAGATAAATCCTCGATATAGTTTCTAAACATATTGGGTACAACCTGATATGGTTTTTAAAACTCATTTGTGTTAAGACCTTTCACATGAAACATAATTTCAAGTTATATCCTCCAGATATATAAAAATATTCTGGTTACAAATTTAACACCACTATATGTTGTGAAATATTTTCTTATGAATTAATTTAACCTTTTTTATATTTTTCATTTCACACAACAGTGAATATAGATTTTTGTTATATAAAAGAACAAAGTTTGGATTTCTTTATATGAAACACCAAGTTAATATTTCATTATAGTAAATAATTAGATTATATTATGGTATATTCAATACTAATTTTTCCATGTTTTAAAAAAAATACCATGTCCTTTTGATGTATTGTGTTACAAGAATGGTCAATGTTTACCAAACTACAAGATACTATTAAAATTATTATTAAAATATTATTATAGAAACTACCTAGCCATTGGAATGGAAGTTCGGAATAAGATAAAATAAATTACTAAAATATTATTTACACATGTATATAAAATGAACTATTTGGTTATCAAATATTATATGTGAATGTAAGAACTATTATAAAATAAATAAATTACTTTTCTGAGAAAACCATTTTTCTATGTACAAACACAATTTTATCTCAATAAATTAAACAAAAAAGTTTTGATTAATGTTTTAAATAAAATTTAAATATTCTATATTCAATTGATATTTTTTATAATTTGCATATATATTTTAATATAGGTATATGTTAAGAATAAATACAATCTTATGAACAAAATGATGTATTTATCTAAAAGGTAATTTAATTAACTTCTAATGGAGAACCAATTTTAAATACTATTTTTGGAAATTTAATAAATTTTATTTTTAAAAATAAAATTCATTTCTAAAAGTGGAAGATAAAATATAGATTAAGTTGATTTTTAGTATTCTTTTGTAAAGTTTCATTTTTATGAATCAGGAATAATATGGAATTTTAAATGAAAACTAACATTTCATATAGTTTATTTAAGTAGTTAAATTATATTTTATATTAGTTTTAAAGTTTAATTAGATATATTTTACATCAATTAATCCAATTTAAGTAATTTTAATTAATTTCACAGTGAAATTGGATATGAAAATATTTTGAACTTTTGAACATTGTTACATTAGAAGCCTGTTTGGTCATCATATCTATTTGTTTAAATTTATTTTAATTTGAACCAATTATGTGAATTTTTTTTTGGAAAAATATATTAAATATTTGTAATATAAAAAATTTATAATTTATAATATGTTCAACTTAGTTATTGACTAAAAAATATCAATGAAGGCGATTAAAATTAATTACAGCGATTAAGATAAAAATAAACATAACAAAGGACTAAACCTTAAGCTTACTGAAATAAATGAACAATAATCTTTTCCAAAGCCATTGGATAGAAATATTTTAACAATATCCTAAATTTTATCTAATTTAGTTCATTATTAGATCTACTATTGATAAGAAAAATTGGGTCAAATTTCCTTTTCAAAAAATTTCAAGAATGCCACTTCTCATCTATTATAAAAAAAGCACCCATCACTACCAATTATTCACACCTATCAATCAACATGTATCACCAAAAAAATGTTCATATAATCACCAAAAATACAACCCTTCATCCTATAAGCCTCTATTTGGGCATACATCCATCCAAGGAATCGCTTTGGTGCAAACCAAAAGGAGTTACCCAATGAAGATGAAATATCCTCCAGATCCATTCCATTATTTTATCTCTCTTCAAACTAAATTATTCTTATTAAATGATTAAATAATAACATAATTATCCAAAATATACTTATCTATTTTTATATGAATTATAATTACAAACTTACACACACTTCTATCAAATGGGTAACCAATTTACTGCTCTTTTGTACGACGAACTACCATATCACAAAATGATGTTGTTTTTTTTCATTAACCACCTCTCAAGGTTGGGAATTGTGATGGAAATTTTATTTTTATATGAAATATATGATATTTATATTGTATACATGCTTATTTAATATTGATATAAAACAAAACTTCATTCTTTACATGTTTTAAATATATGATAACTTCTTTTTTGGAATTGTGGACTACAGCCCCCTCAAACCAATATGATTTGGTCAAAATTTACAGGGATTGTTTGAAGGGATTTTTTATAGAAAATATATGATATATAGGAAATAATAATTCCTATTTGAGGATATTATATATATTTATATACATATATTTTCCTTTCTTTCTTTTAACACGACAAGAAAATGGAACAACCTTCATTCCTATATACGACCTACCATCTCTATGAATGGTGTATACCATAATATATATATACACATATATTTATATATAACTTTTATATATTATTATAAATATTTATATACCAAATATATATGATATATAAATCATCTTGTATATTCTATAAATAATTAAATCATGATCTATGAAAGTTGATCAAGATTAACAAGTCAATATTTATACGAAAACAAAACTAGATGTTACTCGAAATGAAATATTAACACGGAGTTGTTAATAAAATGTAATATAGAGTAATAACAATACCATATATGGTGTTAGATATAATAAATTTGTTCTGTGGAAGATTTATGCTATACTTATACATATTATACAGGAGGTTTGAACTTGTACTAAGAAAGTTGGGACATAATGTAAGTGAATTTCATCTCACTTTTTATTTAGGTTAGATTCATTCCATATCCACAAAAATATTCTTTTATGTAGTGAATATACTAACTTATGACTTGTTATATCATAATATTCATTTATTTAATGATACTCAAATTTTAAATTTATGTTATTATTTAATGGGGATCATGATTAAAAAATTACCCATATAGTAATGGTTTTCTGGTATCACTTTTATTTCTTGGAGTCTTATACCTTATTCACTACCCATATCTATTATGTGGTTTATATAATATCCATTAATGTATTCTATTATTCTTATAACTAAATTTATGGGTATTTAAATATCCATTTTCTGACCTCTATTTCTTGAGGTTTTACAATTTATGAGTTACTAAGTCATTAAGGTAGGTTTGTCTTCATTTTACTTCTTTTAAACACATATTTTTCTATAGACCTATATTCTTATAAGAGGTGTATATAATTCCATTTTACATGTTATATAATTAATATCATTATTTTCTTGGTATATTTAGCTTTATGTAATTTCATTTTCATACATGTTAAGTATGATTCAAAGTTACCATGTGGTAAGAGTTTACTGAAACAATCTCATCATTTATTGGGATTGTTTATGATTATGCTTCAATTGATGAAATAGTATAATCTATATCTGAAGAAAAGTCATGAATTTTTTTATACTATAGTTATTTAATATTTCTTCATATATTTATTAATATATTTATACTCTATTTAACTTAATATAATTTATAATTTTTTTAAGAAAATCCCACTATATTTATTTTTTTGGTTGGAAATATGTGTTCTTTCAAAACCTTGTTTTCTAAAAGGTTTTCAAAGTGTTTTAAAAATTATTTTATAAGTTTTCAAAGAAAAATGTTTTCAAAATTATTTTAATCATTATTTATATGTTATCAATGTTCTTTTTATATAAAACTTTTTATGAAGGTTTTATGTTCTAAAAAACCCTTTTTTAATAAGAAATGATATCTTTCTCAAGAAATATTAAAAGAAGATCGTTAAAAATTATCTCCCATATAATATGAAATCTGTTTGTTTTAATAGTTCCTTATTTTTAATATTATCAATTATTCCATTAATATTCATTATCTAAATGGTGTATGTTTTGATGGTGTTGAAACAAGTTTACGTTTCAATGGGTTATGTGTTTATTAAACCCATTTCTTATTCACAGGTTATATGCTTATGAAACCCAAATCCTATCACGGGCTATTATTTGATGAAATGATTATAAAACTTATATTTTTTCAGTTATTTTTGATATGATGAAATGGTTATGATTCCCATTTCATTTCATCGGTTTTAATGTTTATGAAATCTATCTATTTTTTTCGGTCATGATATGATGAATGGTTTATGATATCGTGGCACAAATTGATGTGATTTAATTATGTGAATGGTGGGACCTATATCTCTATCTAATAAATAAGGTAATGATAAGTGGAGTATGAGATCAATGGGTACAAGTGTTATTACCCAAGCCTAAAAATAATAGGGTACATGGGTTCTACCCCAAGCCTAAATAGAAGAAGGTACATGGGTTGTTTCCCAAGTCCGAAAGTAAGAGTGTACATGGGATAAAGACCATGCCAAAAAATAAAGGTGTTCATGGGTTGTTATCCAAATCCCAAAGCAGGTGATTGGGTTTTATCCCAATAAAAACATCTTATGAAGTTCTTGGTAAGTATCCTTAACATAATATTTTTTATTATTATGTGTATGCCAACAATTCTATGTGTTATACCTCAGTTATGATTTCATGGATTCTTTTATTGTTTCCCTTATGATTCATGTATTATAAAATGAAAATATTTATGCCATGTCTTATTATTATGGTCTTTTATATTTAGGGTATGATATTAAAATGATATTCTCAGGTTCTCATACCATTATGTTCATGTTATGCATGTGTAATTCATTTATTTAACAATATTGAGCATTCAAGATCACCCCATTATTATGTTTCCTTTCCCCAGGTAGTGAATAAAGGTTTTATGTATAAGTACTAAAGGGTATTATCATTTTGAGAGAAAATTAATATCATTCACCAAGTTAGAATATTTTGTTCCATGCTTCCAAATACACTAAACAATTTGGTCCTCAGGTATGTACTTCTGTAATTTGATGAATATTCATCAATATTGATGGAATATTCATGTATGTTAAGCCTAGTTCGCTATAGTCGGTATCAAAGAAATATATTAGTCAACCATGAGAAACTGTGATGAGAAAAATTTAGTGATGTCCCTAGGAATATTTTTAATGATATGTATAGAGATGTCTCTCTAGAGAAGTCTAAGTATAATGAAAAGAATAGGAAAATTTTCTAGAATTTTGGTAAAGGATAGTTTGAGCGGTTTATAGAAATACATCATTTTATAGATACTAAAAGAGGATGTTTCTTTGAAAAATATTTTCTAATTTTTAACAAAAATTAGAAGGTACATTGGGCCAAACTCAAGCATAACCTGGTACATGAAAGCGGGCCTTACTGCACACCTTCTTTGACACTATTGGGGGAGATTCAATAAGAATTCAAAAAATATTTTTATATAATGATTAATGATTTATGTATAATATGAATATGAATAAACTAGGATAAACCTAAGGTGTACTATATTAAATAATTAATTTCCATTATTTAAGAATCCTATATGTAATTTATCCTGATTAATGTGGTTTTTTATTGACAATTGTTTCTCATGATATAATTTATTGTCCTAGTTAATTTCTAGAACAGGAAGTAATTGTTCTAATTATTAATGAAATAGAAAATTCAATGACTTTACTACTGATTCATCAAGTATTTTGGGAGAGGGAATGCACAAAATTATTTCTATTCTCAGAAATCTTTCTCAATCTATGAATCATGATGAACATCAAAACGAGAAAAAGAGAGAACATTATTATATTGAGTCCTTTATAAGGAAAAATCCTCCATCATTTAGTGGTTCCAATGATCCAATAGTATATGAGTAATGAATAAATACCACTAAAAATATATTTTATTTTTTTATATGTTCAGGGTATGAAAAAATCAATTTGGTTGTTTATTGTTTGAAAGGTGAAGCAGATCAGTGGTGGAGCCTTATTGAGAACAGGATGGAACAATAAGAAATTGAATCTATGGAATTTTAAGAGTTTAAGGGGATATTTAATAGTAATTACTTACATTGTATTATATAAAAGGGACTTTCATTTATTAAAACATTGATATCCTGAATGAATTTAGAGAGAGAAAGTAATTTTAATATGAGTAGAATGTAACACCCCATGATTTTGTGAAATATTGTTTTGGAATTAATTTAATCTTTTCAATATTTTTTATTTTACAAAACATTGAATAATGATTTTTGTTCTATGAATTCACTAAGTTTCTCTTATGTTACATGAAACGCCAAGTGAATATTGTGTTCTTAACAAGGCATTTATTAGATTTTGGTACATGAAAAACTATGTTTTTCATGTTTTACACACAATACTGAGTCCCATCGGTATCTTCTGTTACACACAAGGTCAATTTTTATCTAACTACAAGATAATATTATTAATATTATTATAACAACCACCTAGATGTTACAATGTAAGTAACGAATAAGATTAACTAATATATGAAGATATTATTTAAAAATATATATAAAAATAATCCTTTGGTTATCAATTAGTATACATGAATATAAGAAATATTTGAAAATAAGGAAATTATTTTTCTAAGAAAACTTTTTTTTCTTTTACAAACAAAATTTTATGTAAATAAATTAAACAAAATAATTTTGAATAATTTTTTTTATAAAATTTATTTATAATTTATTAAATAAATATTTTTTATACTCATCTAATATATTTTATAGGTATTTCGTTATAATAAATCCAATTTTATAAATAAAACAATGCACATTTCTAAAAGGTAATTTTACCACCTTTTAATAGAGAACCCATTTTAAATATTATTTTTGAAAAATATATAATTTTTATTTGAAAAAATAATATTCATTTTTGAAATAGAAATATAAGTTTATATGAGGGTGAATTTTTTGTATTTTTCAATGATGTTTCAGTTTTGATGAATAGTGAATAAAACTAAATGTTAATTCAATAATTCTCTTTCATATAATTTATTTATATTGATATATTATATTTCAATTTTGTTTTATAGATTAATTAGATATATTTAACATCAAATAATATAATTTAGGTCTTTTGAACTAATTTGACATTTCAATTTTATATAACAATATTTCAACCAATTGAACATTTTTACTTTAAAACCCCCTTTGTCGTCCTGTCTGTGGGATTAAATTAAAAATAAATATACCACTTATATGAATATAATTTGGAAAAATAAATTAACTATTTGGAATACGAATACATCTTAATGTATAATATGGTAAACATAGTCTTTTTCTTAAAAAAAATTGTGAACGTAATTAAAATTGATTATAATAATTAATGGAAAAACAACTTAACAAATAACTACACCTTAAACTAAAATGCTAAAATTACCTATAAAATTGACCCATAAAACGTTTATGGACATATATAGAATATATCATACATTTTATAGAATTTCCTTCATAATTGGATCCACTTTTATAGGAAAAACATGGGTGTAATTCCCTTTTAAAAAATTTACATGAATGTCACTCCCCCTACAATATAAAAAAGAACTCACCCCTTTGAATTATTCACACCTCTAAATACCTTTTTATCACCCAAAATCTTATCCAATTATCTCAAAAAATTCCTCCCTTAATCCTATAATCCTCCCTTTGAAAATAAATTCATCCAAGGAATCCCCTTGATGTAAAACAAGGAATGATACCCAAAGAAGAGGTAACATCATTCCTTATGATATTTTTCTTTATTTTCCTTATCCACCAAATCAATTATTCTTATTTAATGATTAAATAATAACCTAATTATCCTGAATATATAGATATTTATATAAATTAATTTTTAAAACTGCAATTACAGACACTTCCATCAAATGGGCAATGAACATAAAGTTATTTTTTACAGCGAACTACCGCCTCACGAAATGATGTAGTTCGTTTATCATTTACCACATCTAATTGTATCTAATTATGATGAGATATATATTTTTATATGATTTATTTTATAGTCATGATTTATTTATTCATCTGGAATTTTTATATAAAACAAAAATGCATTCTTTCCATATTTTTTTTATATAACTTCATTTGCTGATGTGTGGAATACCACCTCCTAAAATCGATATGATCGTTCACGCATTACCTGGAATGTATTAGGGGTGGTTTTTGTGAAAATATATGATATTTATGAAATAATAATTCCAATTAAATTATATAATATATATAAATACATTTAATTTACTTTATTTCTTTCAATATGATAAGAAAATAGAAACAACATTCATGCATATGTACGACCTACTGTGTAAATGAATAACATATTCCATTTTATATAACTCTATTTTTTATATTATTATAAATATTTATTTACAATATATATATATAGTTTTAAATTATTTCAATAATTAAATCATGATCTGGGTAAGAAGATCAATAATAATAAGTCAAATAATACAAGAAAAAAAAGCAGATATTACCCAAAACATATCTTTAACATGGATTTTTTAATAAAAAGTTAATATAGGGTCATAAAAAATCATATATGATATTATATATAATAATATTGGTTTTTTATATTTATAATAAACCAATATTTCTTATACATTAATTTTTAACACGTAAAAATAAAGTCAAGACTTATGTTATGGGAATTACGTCTCACTTTATATTTCCGTGAGATTCATTACATATTCATCACTCTATTACTTTTTGTGTTGTATATACTACCTTATGACATGTTATATCATTAAAATACATTTTTTTAATTATAATAAAAGTTTTAATTGATTTAATTGTATTATTAGGATTAATATTCATAAATTACTCCTGTAGTTAGGGTTTTCTCCTCTCAGTTATTTTTGTGAGACTTATGCATTATTCACCAACCATTTCTTTGGTGTGGTGTGTATACTACCCATTATGTTTTATAGAATAATTATAATTAAATTTATGGATATTTAATTATTAATTTTATGATCACTATTTCATGGGGTTTTACGATAAAGGATTTTCCAAATTAGTAAGGTAGTTTTTTCTTAATTTTCCTTCTTTATGATGCATGTTTTTATATGCAACTAAATTCATATAATAGGTGTATATAATTCCATTCGAAATTTTATATAAGGAAAATTCTTATTTCCATGATATCATAATCTTTTTTTAATTTAATTTTCTTACATGTTTATTATGATTCATTATTACTATGTATTATATGTGGTTTTGAAACAATCTCATCATTTATCAAGATGATTTATGATTATGCTTCCATTGATGAAATATTATGATCTATATCCCAAAAAAACTTATGAATTATATTATCCTATGCTTATTCATAATATTTTAATAGATTTATGACCATATTTATAATCTTTTTTACTTAAGATAATTATGAAAATGTTTTTATGAAAATGTTTTAGGAAAATATTACTATATTTCTCTTTTAGGTTGAGAATATGTGTTCTTCAGAAACAGTGATTTCTAAAAGGTTTAAAAAAAAAATTCAAAATTATTTAATATTTTTTTAAGGAAAAATGTTTTCAATATTTATTTATAATTTTTCAAGGTTATTTTTAAATAAAATTGCTTCCAAAGGTTTTAGGTTATAAAGAAACGTTTTATCAAACAAGAAATTATATTTTCCACCCGAAATGTTTTTAAAAAAGATCTTTCCAAATTATTTCCAATCTAAGATGACACATGTTTGAGTTAATCTTTCCTTATAGAGTATATCATCCAAGTTCCATTCATATTCTTTCTCTTAATGGTTTATGTTATGATGTAATGACATTTATGAATCTTTTTTCTCTTTCACAGATTTTTTGTTTATGGAACTCATTTATATTTCCAGGGTTATATTATTTCAAAATCTGCTTCATTTCACAAGTTATTATCTGATGAATTGATTATGAAACATATCACTTTTATATATTTTATGATATGACAAAATTTTTATTATACCATTTTTATTTCATGAATTGTGGTATTTATGAAACCTATATCATTTTTGTGTTATTATATGATCAAGTCATTATTATCTTGTGGCAAATGTAGGTATGATTTAATTATATGATAGGAGGGGCCAATATCTCCCTCTAATTCATTGGGTATTGATAAGTGGTATATGATCTCAAATTATACATGGGTTTTATCCCATACTCAAAAAACAAAAGTATACACATGTAGTATCCCAAGTCGAAAAAAGAGGGTACATAGGTTGCAGCCCAAGCCCAAAAACTATAGAGCACATAGTTTATAGCTCATGATTGAAAATAAGAGTGTACACAGGTTGTTATCCCAGGTCTGAAGTAAGTACATGGGATGTATCCTAAGACTAACATGTAATGAATGTCTTCGTAGGTATCCTTAAAATAAGATTTTATATGCTTATGTATATGCCACAAATTCTATGTCTTATTCCTTAGTTATACTTTCTTGGATTATTCCCCTAATTCTCTTGTGATTAAAATCTTACGAACTACTAAAATTTATTCCATGTATCATAATTATTATCTTTGATATGAAATGTATGATCTTAAAATGATATTATCATGTTATCATACACTTATGTTCATGTTATTATTACTTACTACATTTACTTACACTTACTAAGAATTTTTTCTCACCCCATTCTTATGTTTTCTTTTTTTCTTGGGTTATGAATAATTTTTTTAATTATAATTACTATAAGGTATGATCTTTATAGGAAACATTGAATATATTTCAATAATTTAGAATATTTTCATCCATGTTTCCAAAGAAACTAAACTATTATTGTCCTAGATCATGTAATTTTTTAATATGATGAATTTGTATCTATATTTATATAATATCCATATATGTTAATCCTGGGTTTCTATAATAAAGGTATAGTGTTTGGAAAACCAATTTTTTCTTATTAAACTATTGATGCATGGAGGGGATTAGTTTAAATGATCCCTAATACATTTCTTTCTTATACAAATCAGTCCTCATATATAGAAAAACAGATTTAATTCTAAAACAATTTGTCTTATCATCAAGAATTTGTACTGAGTAAAGGATTCACATTTGTCAATATTTCCCTATTAAATCAAATAAAATTCAAATTAAAGACCATATGTAAAAATGATAAACAATTTTTTAAATAAACATATGTTAGACAAACAATATGTATATTTAGGGGAAACTTAATGTCCCATGAGTCCATAAAATTGAATATTTCAATGGAAACTTAATACTACAAAAATGAATCAATAAACTGAATATCTATACATTCCTTGGTAAAAATGATCATAAACAATCCCTAAAAATAATAATGATGGAATAAATACAATATAAGCCCACTAAATTAAGAATAATTTGTTTTTCATTGATGAATATAAACACCATAAAATATATTTAAAAAGTTTGCGGAAAATATCATTTTCATCTTGAAAATCAATTTTTTTTAAAAAAATTGAAAATCATTTTCTTTGAAAATAATTTTTAAAAACTAAAAACTTCAAAAATAATAGTAAAAAATGAAATAAAATAAGCTTGTAAACTTGTAAATTAAGCTTTAAATAAAATATGGAAGGTAATTGTGTAGATATCAAAAAAGCTAAAAAGAGACATCCATGTTCACTATAAAAAGGATAGAAATGTTCTGTGTTTAGAAAAAGATAAGAAAATTCCTTTTAAAACATTATGAAAAAAGTAAAAATTTGAAAAAAATTATTTAATAAATTTGTTTTAAGAGGATAAAAACATTTTTTTTCTTCAACTTGGTTTAAAAATAAAATAGATTTCTGATTGAAGATAGAAATGATGTTGGATTATATAAAATATATTTTCTCTATTATTTTATGTACCAATGTGTTGACACTCTATTCCCTAAAAAATCTAAAAAATGACATTGAGAAATGGATTAGAAAAAAAATAGAAAAAACATTAAGAAAATAAATATTTGAAAAGGTTTGAAAATTGGATAGCCCTAGTCAAGCTGAGGATCTGTTGGCGTACAAGGTGCTTGGGGGCCACATTTATGGCATGAAAGACACATACATGCCACATTTCTGGCATGCCAGCCACATGCATGCCCCACTACCAATTTTACCAGGGTAATTTATTTTCTTATAAATATACCATTTGGGCCTTCATTTGTATGGAAAAAAATTCCCTAAAGACTAATTGTTGCTCAGGTCACCCTAGTGCTTCACCCAAGTCTTCCAAAACCTTCAATGTAGTTCTTTAACACCTATAGTGAAGGAATTGAAGGGGGTCATAGGACTTTTGTTAATTTAGTGTTTGAAATCAATAACACTTCTGCGTTGAAAGTGCCCAACCACCCTGAACAATAAACACTTGTGCCCCACCAATTTATCTCAAAGGTTCTTGAGTTCCCCACTTATTGGAATACCTATAAATAATCTTGAAGGCTTGAGTCAGGTCAATCCCATGTATTGACATCCATGTTGTTGTTCACTTAAGTGAATATCATGAAAATACCCAGATTATCCATGAATTCTTTTAATTATATGGAATTATTACGAGTCGGCAAAAATTGACGGTGCATGATTCTGAGGCCCGGAGTGCTCAGAATGAGTTTATGAACTTTTTTCGGGTATGTTGAGTGAACACAGGATTGGAAATTTCTTAACTTTTTAACCGTGGATCGAATTAAAAAATTGAGGGCACCGTTGAATCTGTAGCACCAGGATTCACTTAAGGGATGCTTTACATTGACCGTAGTAGGTCCAGAGAAAAAGTTATGTTTTGCGACTTTTTAAAGGAAATAAAATAAAATAATTTTATTATTTTATTTCATATCCACCAATGGACAAGCAAAGGGGTGGGTCTAGAGATGTTTGATGCCAATAAATGGCTGGCCTATCCAACCCTATGCAATGACATCATTGGGGAATTAGGATGTTTCCTAATTAATGAGACCGATGAAATTCCAACGTCGCTACATACCCTCTCCCTCTATTATATATATGAAACATGGGGAGGGGTATCAGCACAACTTCGCCAAGAAAAAAAGTGCCAAAGGAGCACCGTGATGCCAGACCCTTAAAAGACAAAGCCGAACCCAGTGGGAGGTGCAGACTACACCGAACCCCGAATCAAAGGATGACGTACTAGTGGTGTCGTTTGGAACTAGCTGTGGGAACAGAGAACATGATACAACTTCAAGAACAGATGCTCTCCAATAGGTTTTCGAGGTAGGGTTATATTCATTTACTCACTTTAAATGATTCTCTCTTCCCTGTTCTTAAATTATACGAAGAATGCAGGTTAACCGACTAACGATTTCACCCCTAATTCATTCATTTTTACGGGAGGTTGTTACGGGGTATCTCTGTGGGGGTTTTTTGTTGTTTAATAAAAGAAATTATAAAACTGTCAATTCCCCCTCATGTTTAAGAGCTAAGGTGGAGGGTGTGGTCCTAACAAACCCGTCCCGAACCCTCCGCTAACTTGATATCATTCCGCCTCCATGGATCACCAACATCGAGGTGACACCAACTGGCTACGTTGGGGATAGCATGTCTCCACATGCCACGATGGAGGCTTGGCATGCCTTCGTACTCCAAATATGATCAAAGGAGGTCGTGAATCATCAGCAGTGGCGACCGGAGGAAGGTGGTCGACACACCGGCCGATTGCGGGTGACGGTGCAGCGCGCCGTCACGCGTCGCTGGATAGGTTGCCTGGTATTCCGGCCAGCCATGAAGAAACTGACATGGGTAGGGTTCACCCCCCGCGGTGCGCCCACATGAAAACAGTGTCACGACATGCATTGGCTGTGATGGGAGCAGGGGCTACTGGATCGACCGACGAACGACAGATGGGGCGCGGGCCAGCAGTGCACCCGGCGGCAAAGCTACGGCCCATCGGCCATGGCACAGAGGACCCATGGTTCCACATTGGTTCAACCCCCATAGTTTGACTAGAAGAAGTGGCTTTGTGCAACGTCAGCCCTACCCAGACACGCCACATCCGGGTATCCCTGGTGGCCTACACCGCTAGGTGGGTGGCACTGTCGGGACGACCCATCGGATAGACCCGCCACTCAGCGGGCCGACCTGTGGCCAAGTGACCTGACCCACGGCCCAGAAAGGTTAGGCTAGACCCGAGTCGGTTCTGGTCAACCCATGTTAATGCTGGTTGGCCCATGCCAAACTGGTTCGGACCGGTCCGACCGAGGTGGACCAGACCCGGACCTAGTACCAACCAGTTACACAAAACGGGCCCTAACTTCTAAAAAGAATTTCAGTTTGATGAACCATCTATGGAATCGAGATCCATGGAGTGAGATGATCCTTTTTACTAACTCCATGAGAGTTTTGAGGAAACATGGATTACAGCCAGGTTGGATCGCACCCGAATCCAACTAGGTCCTCAACACTGAATTGCCAATAATGCACAGACTGGGGGTCCGATTGACACACTGTCTATTGCGTTGGAAAACTTATGACATGGAGGATCATAGGGTTAATTCCTTGTGATATTTCTTGCTATTTGATATACAACTCATGGCTTGGGGACCATTTCTCCCAAGGTCACTACATACAGAACCCTACGACTAGCTGATAATGGACGATTGCTGACCTTTCAACTCGAAGTGACTCGACGACCTTGTGGGGAGAGCCTCAAGGTGATGTGGCAGATCCACAGTGGGGAGCACCTCTGTGTGACGCAACAGACCCATGGTACTCGACAGGAGGAGTAACTCATCATTCCATGAGGTGTAGCACCTCTGTGGGATGCTATAGACCCACGGTGGGGAGAAGCCTGGTGTGACACGACATACCGATGGTACTCGAAAAGAGGGGTACCTCATCAGTCCAATGATAGTGGGAAGTGCCTCTATGTGATACGACAGGCCCACTGTACTTGTTAGAGGAGGAGTTCTCTAGTATCCAAGGTGTTCAATGTTGTGACTGTGAATTTTACTTGTTCCTAGGCCTAGATAATCTATGGCTGGCTATCATCATTCATAGAAATATTGTATTGATCAACATCATAATCCTATTTATCTAAGATTTATACCTAGTTTGATTTGAGACTCTAATTGTGGTGTGTCTATTACTTTGTGCTTTGAGATTGAGATCATGATTTATAGGTTTCCTTTGTGAAATTCTAAGAGACCTTCGGGGGTCTCAGGGTCCCTACTGAGTATATTTATACTATCCCCTACACGGGATACACCTGAACCTTGTTGTGTATTGTGTAGACAATGAGCAGGTGGGCTAATGTTTAAGGGAGTTGGGACTAGGCGGTACGCAGAGGGTACATGCAGGCATGGAGTACTGAGGATGCGATCTGTACTTACCCTTGAGGTAGGATTTTCAGTGGATGACTCAGTAGCTGTTTTCACTTTTTCAGTTGTATTGTTCCATTTAGTTGTATTTTTACTTTTCAATTGTACCCGTACTTTTAGTTGGGCTTGTATTCTAGCCCCCTATACATTCATCACTCCTTTTTCTACAGTGGTTTACTTCATAGTTGATTCTTGTTGTGTCCTTGGACCATGGGTTTATATAAATTTAAAGGAAATTCCTTCCTATTTTTGAGAATACGCCTTTTAGTGCTTGTCACTAGCCCTTGGCCTATAGATGGTGGGATTGGGGTAGTCAAAACAGGGATCTTGAGGGATGGTTTGTGACAAAGTGGTATCAGAGGAGTTCGGTTCTACTGAAGAACTATGACTCTGATCTTTTCTATGTGGTAATAATGTTAAGTGTTATGAGTGTGGTTTAATGTTTCAAGAATCCTATGTTTGGGCAGCGGCCGGCATATCCATTCATCCGGACCCTGAATTCTGATTTCTAACTAAGTGAACGAAAACACTGATTGAGTGTGTTTTGAAAAGTTTTCCTTTTGATCTGTTGACTCAGCTCACCAGGTATAACTTATTGATTGTGGCACAACTTTCTTCTTTCAGGATGCCAACACAAAGACAACCGGCCAGGATTCCTAAGAGTGTACGTGATGATGGCCCATCAAGTGACGAGACCTCGGTGCTAGGACCTCTTATGGCGTTAGCACCTTCAGGAGGTGTACCAGAAGCATGAATACCTGTTGGACATCTTTTTCGACCAACCCCACAAGCAGAGGGTGCAAACCAACTGAGCGTGTTGCATGAGTTCCAGCGGTAGAGGCCTCTGAGGTTCCGAGGTGAGACGGATCTGCAGGCGGCTGAGGACTGGATGGAGGCTATGGCCAGATTTTTTTATATAGTTTGGAAACCATTTAATTTTATGGAAATCCTAGCAGCCATCCTTTTTCAATAAGTAGGAGAGAGATGGTGGATCTCGATGCTTCAATTACATGATGAGGAAAACATCATCTAGGAGGACATTGAGGGACTTTTCAAGGCAGCGTTCATCCCAGTGACCTTATGCTCGGTGCATATACAGAAGATACTACACATATTGCAGGGAAACATGATAGTAGACTAGTACTAGGTGAGGTTCACTGATCTTTCCCACTACTCCAACGACATGGTATGAGACCGTTTCTTTAGGGACCAGACCTTTGAACAGGTTCTTTTACAATAGATCAGAGCATCGATGGTATCACTTAGCATACCAAATTAGGCTGGGGTGCTAGAGAGGGAACATTTGGTGGAGGTATTTTTAGCTGATCAGACACTGACAGCAAGACCCACCACCAGGCGACACGTGGTAGAGTCATCTATGGATGGTATAAATCAGAAGACACAGAGGTCCATGAGGACCAAACCTTCTAGTGGATGGCCCTGGGATGTAGGGTCGGAGGTGCAGAACTCGTGAGGAAGAGGAGGTCAAGCGGGGGACAAGCAGTGCTACACATGTGGCGGGCAGAGTCACATGGATCGTGATTTCCTTACCTTCCATATGGATGACCAGCAGATGATTGAAGGAACAAAGAGGTAGAGGCAGAGGTTCATGCGAGGAGGTCTGAAGGCAGCAGATAGATGTGACAAAGGAGTTGGCCATGCAGTGTGTGGCGGGAGGTGTATTGAGGTTCTACTTCCACCACCTCCAGGTGGTCCACCCCGACCACAGGGAGCAGGAGGACAGGGACGAGGTCTGCTCCAGGTAGTTGAGGCCTATGACCATGACACTCTGGAGATGATTTGAGGTACGATATTTGTATACTCTACATTATCTACAGTACGTATAGACACATGTTCCAGTCAATCATTTATTGTTACAACACTCATTTGGAGCTCGGAGATTCCGATGGAGCTATTGGCTCGATCTTTACGAATAGAGACTCCTACAAAATTGGATTAGATGATTACACACAAGTGCCGACAGTGTGAGCTTACTATAGGAGGTGAGATCTTCAGGTGGCATCTCCTAGTTGTGGCCTCGAGGCCTTACGACGTTATCTTGGGTATGGACTAGATAAACATAGTCCATGCTATGATTGACTATATTAGGTTCAAAGTGTGGTGTTTCCACATAGATGGGACCAGGTTTTACTTCACTGGAAAGAAGGGAACCTTTATAGCCTAAGATGGACATACCTAGAGTATGGTGCAGACGATTACACATCAGTTGACTAGCCTTACCCTTGGGGTAGATGATGTTGAGAATCCAAGCTATCTTATAGTGGTAGACCAGTATGCTGATGTTTTTGCTGATGATGTTATGGGACTACCTCCACGTAGATAGGTAGACTTTTACAACACCTTTTACCCCAGGATGACACCAATATCTACCCCATCATATCAAATGGCTCCCGTGGAGCTTTGTGAGTTATGGGTATAGTTGGAGGACATGCAGGGAAAGGGGTTTATAAGGCCTAGTGTTTCTCCATGGGCTGCCCGGATTCTATTCGCCAAGAAGGTAGATAGGATTTTGAGACTCTTTGTAGACTATCGGTGCCTTAAACCGGTCACCGTTAAGAACAAGTATCCACTTCTTATGATTGATGATATTTTCGATCACCTGAAGGGAGCTCATTGTTTTTCAAAGATAGATATCAGATCAGGATATCACCATATGAGGATACGATATGAGGATGTGCAGAAGATGTCCTTCAGATGTTGGTATGGCCATTATGGGTTCTTGGTTATGCCTTTCGACGTGAGAAATGCCCCAACAGTGTTAATGGGACTCATGATTAGGATCTTCCAACCATTCATCGATCGCTTTGTAGAGGTTTTCATCGATGACATCTTGGTGTACTCGACGATGGAGGAGGAGCATGCCTATCATATGCAGATAGTTCTGGATACACTCTGAGAGAACCAACTTTATGGTAATCTATCGAAGTGATAGTTTTTTTATATTATAGGTGCACTTTTGGGGAAACATTATCTCAGAGGATGGAGTTGCAGTGGATCTTGCAAAGATAGAGGTTGTACTTGATTGAGAGCCACCCAGGAGTGTGACTGAGGTGAAGAGTTTCATGGGGTTGGATGGATACTACCAGAGATTCATACCTAAATTTTCCAGAGATTTTACACACTTGTCAGTATTGATGAAGAAGGGGAAGCCCTTCATATAGATAGAGATATTATATCAGTGTTTCCCAGAGGTGAGATAGATACTGACGAGTTCCCCCATCTTGAGGCTACCAGAAGAGGGATTTGGGTATGTTGTCTACTACGACGCACATAGGACCAGACTTGGGTGTGTCCTGATGCAGGATCGAGCAGTTATTGCTTATGACTCACGATAGATGAGACAAAATGAGCAGAACTACGCTACACATGACTGGGAGTTAGAAGTAGTGGTCTTCTCCTTGAAGTTGTGGTGACATTACATGATGGGTGAACATTCTATAGTGAATTCTGATCACAAGATTCATAGGTATATCTTCCTTCAGAAGGACCCAAACCTGAGACAACGATGATGGATAGAGTTCCTCCAGGACCATGACTTTGAGATATTTTATACTCCTGGGAAGGGGAACGTGGTAGAGGATTCACTTAGTAGGAGGTCTAGTCAGTAGTTGCTAAGTGAGGTGACAGAGCAGTTAGCCACATTGCAGATATCCTTCGTGGATAGAGATGGATCATCATAACTCCGGTCTATGACAGTCACTCCCCCACTCCTTTAGCGAGTCAGGGAGGTACAACATGGGTACATTGACTATGAGGCTCGACAAGCTCAGATATCCTCAGTGCATGCACTTGATGGGTTTTCTGAAGGTGGGTGGCACATCATCCTCTTAATACGACATACCATGGTACCAGTGGAGCTACGAGAGGAGGTTTTGAGGTAGATCTATATGTCCCCTCTAGAGGTACATCATGGTGTGACGGACATGTACTAGGACCTCCGGTGTCAGCACTGGTGGTCAGGGATGAATAAGGGAGTGGCATAGTTTGTTTCACGATGTCTCACTTGTCCGCAAGTGAAGGCCGAGCATCAGTTTCTAGCAGGCTTAGCTCAGCCACAAGAGGTTCCAGAGTGGAAGTGCTATATGATCTCCCTGGACTCTGTGATAGGGATTCCATCCACGTACATGGGACATGATTCTATTTGGGTGATCGTTGATTGACTCACCATGTTGGCCCACTTATTAACCCTCTGGGAGTAGGTATATGTAGATGGATTGAGGTGCCTCTACGTACAGGAGATTGTGAGACTTCATTGGGTTCCATCGACAATCGTCTCTGACTATGACACATGTTTCACATCTTGGTTTTGTAAGGGATTTCATGAGGTGTTCGGGACTCAGCTACGTTTGAGCACCGCCTTTCCGCCATAGATGGATGGTTAGACAGAGCAGACCATACAGACACTTGAGGACATGCTACGTACATGCATCCTGGATTTTGTCCATAGTTTGGAGGATCACATTCCCTTAGTAGAGTTTGAATACAACAACAGTTATCACTCCACCATCGGTATGTCAACATTTGAGGCCTTTTACGGTTGACCCTACAGAACACCCTTATGCTGGACATACCCAGGGGAGTCAGCACTTATGGGTCCAGAGCTCATATGAGGTACCACTGAAAAGGTGCAGACAATTCAAGAGTGGATGAAGACTGCACAGAGCAGAAAAAAGATATATGCCGATAGGAGATGGAGACCTCTGGTGTTCTATGAGGGGGGCCAAGTTTTCTTGGGAGTCTCTACTCGATGAGGACTAATAATATTTGACCGAGGTGGAAAGTTATCACCGAGGTTTATCAGGATATTTATGATACTTCAAAGGATAGGTGAGGTGGCAAAATGCTTGGCACATCCACAACAGTTGGAGAGGGTGCACGGTGCCTACCATGTATTTAGCTGAGGAGATACATGCATGACCCATCTCACATCATCGACCATGGCGAGCTAGACTTAGATGATGGGGCGATATTTACAGACGTTCCTGCAGAGATTGAAGATCGATAGGAGCATGTCCTTCAGGGTGGTCGATACCTTTGGTGAGCATCCGCTGGAAGCATGGGAGCCTCCAGGAGAGAACATGGTAGCTGGAGGCTCAGATTCATGCTTAGTACCCTTATCTGTTTCCTTAGTCAATCTAGTGGATTTCAGGGATGAAAATCCCTAAGGCGGGGAGAATGAAAGGACCTAGATATTCCATGTAATTTTTTTTTATTTTATGGAATTTTTATGAGTTTTCAAAAATTGACGACACCTGATTTCAAGGAACAGAGTGCCTAGAATGAATTTATGATATTTTTTTGGGTACATTCAGTGAACTCATGAGTGGCATTTTCTAACAATTAAACCATTGCTCGGATTAAAAATCCAAGGGCACCATTGAATCCACAACACCCTGATTCTCATAAGGGAGGATTTACTTTTTCTATAGTAGGTTCAGAGAAAAAGTTATGTTTTTCGAATTTTTAAAAGAAATTAAGTGAAATAATAATATTTTTTTATTTCATATCCTCCAATGGACAAGAAAAGGGGTGGTTCCAGTGATGTGTCAAGCCAATAAATTGCTTGACCTGCCAAACCAAAGTAACGAAATTGTTGGGGATTTCAGAAGATTCTTAATTTATGATCCCCATTAAATTAAAATGTCATTACATACCATCCCCTTCTCTTATATATATGAAGATTGGGGAGAGGTATCGGCACAACTTTGCCAAGAAACGAAGTGCTAAAGGAGCGCCACGACGTTGGAACCTTAGAGGATAGTGCAGAACCTATCGAGAAGTGACAGATGACACCGAACCCTGAACCGAAGCACAACGTACGAATGGCGTTGTTGTGAACAGGTTGCAGGATCAATGAACATGATCCACCTTCAAGCGCGGATGCTCTTCAATTGGGTTTTGAGATAGGGGGTTTATTATTTTACGCACTTTAAATGATTCCCCCTTCCCTGTTCTTGAATTATATGTAGATGCAGGTCAACCGACCTACAAGTTGACCCACGATTCATTAATTTTTGTGGGAGGTTGTTACAGGGTATCTTAGTGATTTTTTTTTGTTTTTTAATAAAAGAAATTATTAAACCCTTAATTCACCCTCATGTTTACGAGCTAACGCGGTGGGTGCAGGCCTAACAAACCTAGCTCAGACCCTCCACTAAAATGATATCCTTGGCCTCCATGGAACACCGATTGCGAGGTGATACCAACCGGCTACGTTGGTAATATCTCCAAGATGCACGCCGTAGAGGAGGCGTGGCACACCGTTGCATGCCGCCGATGAACAAATGAGGTTGCGGCTCGTCTGCTGCGATGACCAGAGGATGTCGACTGTCACACGGGCCGACCGTGGGTGACTGTGCGACACGTCGTCCCGTGCAACTGGAGTGGTCGAAAGGCATGTAGGCTGGTAGAGATGGAAAAAAAAAGGGGTGGGGCGCGACCCCAGCAGCATTCCCACACGATAGCAGGGACGCGGCCTGCAATGGCCATGACAGGAGCAGGGGCCGCAGGATCGACTAGCGGGTAGGGGAAAAGGCCTGCGCCAACGGCGCGCCTGGTGGCAAAGCCACGACACAATGGATCTGCAACACCACATTAAGTCAACCTCCACAGGTTTACCAACTAAAGTTGATCCACCCCACATCATTATTACCAGGACACATCACTTCTAGGTATCCTTGTTGTCTCACACCGCCAGGAGGGTGGCACCGCCAGGTTGGCCCAACAGACCGACCTGCCGCTCAGCGGGCCGACCCACGACCTAGAGGCCTGACCCACGACCCAGTCGGGTCGGGCTGGCCCATCATGCCATGTTGACCTGGGTCAGGTTAGAATTGAGTCAGGCTGAGTCAACCCAGGTCATTCTAGGTTGGCCCATGCCGAACCGGGTTAGGCGGGTCCGACCAAGGCGGACTGGACCTGGACCTAGTAATGACCAGTTACACAAAATAGGCCCTTAACTCTAAACCAGACGTCCATTTTACAAACCATATACAGTGTCGGGATCCATGGAGTGAGATGATCCTTTTGACTTACTCCATGGGAGTTTTTGGTTAATCTTGGAGTACCTCTAGGTTGGATTGCACCCAAATCCAACCGATCCCTCAGTATTGAAATGCCAATAACGCATAGACCAAGCATTCGATTGACACGCCATCAGTTGCCTTAGAACCCTTATAGCATAGAGGATCATCAGGTTAATTCCTTGTGAGAATTAATTCTGTTTGAAATAAAAATGATGGCTTGGGGACAATTTCACCCAAGAAAAGTACGTACGGAACCCTACGACTTGCTGAGACTTGACAACTACTGACCTTTCGACTCGGAGTGACTCGCTGGTCCCGTGGGGAGCGCCTCTATGTGACACGGCAGACCCATGGTACTCTAAAGGAGGAGTACCTTAGCAGGACATGAGGGGGAGGGCCTCTGTGTGACATGGTAGACCCACGATACTCAACAGGAGGAGTACCTCAGTAGTCCAAGGTTAGTGGGAAGCATCTTTATGTGACGTGGCATGCCCACTGTACTCATTATAGGAGGAGTTATCCAGCAGCCGAGGTGTTTGATGTTGTGACTATGATTGTTACTTGTTCCTAAGACTAGAGTATCCATGGTAGGCTATCAGTATTCCTAGTGATCCTATGTGGTTCAGCATTATAATCCTATTTCTCTGAGTTGTATATCTGGTTTCAGCTGAGACTCTAATTGAGTTGTGTCTATTGATTTTTTATTTGAGATTGAGATCACGCTTTGTGGTCTTCCTTGTAGAATTCTGAGAGTCCTTCGGGGGTCTCGGGGGCCCTACTAAGTAGCGTTATGCTCACCCCTACACGGGCTCTGCCTGATCCTTGGTGCGTCTTGTGCAGACAATGAGCAGCTAGGCTGCGGTTTGAGGGAGCTAGGACTAGGCGGCACATAGAGGATAAAGGAGGGCGTGGAGTGCTAAGGAGGCGATCTATACCTACCCTTTAGGTAGGATCCTCAAAGGATGACTCAGTAGCTATTTTCCCTTTTTTAGTTGTATAGTTACTTTTAGTTGTATTTTTACATTTCAGTTGTACTCGTACTTTCCGTTGGGATTGTATTTCGGACCCATTTACATTCAACACTCTTTTTTCAACAACAGTTTACTTCACAGTTGCTTCTTCTTGTGTTCTAGGACCGTGTGTTTGTACAGGTTTAAAGGTAATGCCTTCTAGTTTTAGGGAGTATGCCTTTTGGTGCTAGTCTCTAGCCCCTGGCATATGGAAGGCGAGCTTGGGGTAGTCCCGGTACGGGCCCCATGGGACGGGTCCTGACACATCAGGTCATCCAAGACTACTTGTGTGCCCATACCTATGCATTGGATACTTACTTGGACACCCTTATTTTGATTCACCTAATCCATTCAGTCAATTAATGCTTTCAAGAAGACTTCTTCAAATCCATTCATGGATATTATTCTTCTTCATTGGATCCCTTATCTGAAAGGGGTTATGTTGAAACCTCCACTAAAACCTCCCGACATCTCAAAACTCTAGGAAGGGAACATCAGTGTGTCTCATATTTGGGTTTGTATATCTACTGTTAGAGGTTTCCCACATTTTTATTGAAATGGAGTTAGGATTCATGGAGTGTCTATGGGTTTGTATATCCACAGTCACATGAATATTTCTCCTAGGAATAGTGTTAGGAAGTTCTCCATTTAGAGGATTAAGGTTTGGGTCATGACCTCCCCTTATCATCTCTAAAACCTAGAACCTCAGGTGTCTTGTGGGGAAGGTATGGTGCACACATTTTTTTAAACAAAGGAGAAGTCTCCCTATCCTATCAAGACCAATTTTAGGGTAACCATCCCAGTGTAAGCCCCTAACCTTTATAGTAGGAGGATTCAGTCTTTCTCCTCTCTAATTCCTTCACCTTCACTCCTTCCTTACATTATACCCTTGTCTAATGTAAAGTGAATAAATGGATGGTTTTTCCCCTCAGCCTGTTCTCCCATCGCTGCCGAAGGCCCGTCCTCTTCTACCAGTAGAGGAGGAAATGTGGATGTGCCTTTGTTGAATCTTTTAAATCCTCATATTTCTCACACTGATCATGAATCATGTGGGATTAGATATTTTCAATGACCACAACATTTGAAAAAACACCCACCTCCTGATCTACGAGAACTCTAATTCACACCATAATTGGGATGCATATGAAGCCTTCCTAAGGCTTGAGGTCCATCTCAATTCATCCATAAATGGGTTTCCACTTTAGGAATAAGACCCAAATTAAACTCCCAAATCACCAAGGCATTCTTTTTAGTATGTAATACTGAACTCATTTCTCTAAAAGGACTACACTCTCCTATGAGAATCATCTAACTACATGGGATTTTATTCGCATCAAAATAGGATATGTAAGAAGCCTATCTGAGGTTCAAAACCAACACTTCAAATCATCCCATTTCTTCCATGGCCATATTCCCAACAGGGTATAATCCAACATGGAAGCTCGTATCTTTTCCCTGTTCCTTGGACTTCTTAGTCATAAGTCCCAAACCAAACATTGACAAAGCACCTTTAGTTTAGATGCCTTTACAACATGAAATTAAACTATACGGCTAGGTCCTTACCACATGACCTTATATGGTATGATTTGTCCCATTAAGCGGAACTAAAATACAAGGGTTCTGATTCCTTTCACAAGGATACATAGGTAGCCTAATTATGGGTAAAATCCCAACATTAAAACAAACTTTCATCTCCTTGGATGACAATAAATTTCAGAGTTCCCCAATCAGTGGCATAAGAAACTAGTATTATAATAATGATGGTTAAAAGAATATATAAATAGTGTTTGAGAGGATACCATTGATGGAGATCCTCGAATACATATGGATGTATCCATTAATGAAGAACTTTTAATACATACGAATGATTCTAAATTCCACACATTCTAATAATTGATTGGGTATTCCGAGGGAAACCTATGTTATACTTGGTGAATTAATAAGGATTCGTGAAAATATCTAAAATATATAAGAGAGTCCTGGAGTAGGAAATAATTCCCCTCAAAAGGGTGTGATGAGTCTAACCTCCCATCCTCTCAACCAATGCATGTTCTTAAGTATCGTATGATAAAACATAACGAATGTCTGCCTTTGGAATGGAGGTCCCTTTGGATAAAGAACTGTTGGATGTTTTTGGTTCCATAAATAAATCCAATGGAAACCACCTAGAAGTAGTGATTCCTAACTAGAACACATGTTTTGATGGACACGATACAAAAATGGTGAACCCGATGTGAATCTTTATCCAATTTAATAGGGTTACCCATTTGTCAGGACCCTATCAATTAATAAAGGAAGCCCATAAAATGGAATCAATCATGTATGTATCAATATAAAATATGTTTCTTTAATGGAGTTCATTTTTTTCAAGTTTCCTAAAAATTCCCTTTACTCCAAATGGATTCCTTGATGTTTTCACCCATAAATTCCCTAGCCACTGCTCAAGATGAATCCTCATTTGTTGGAAGGAAATCATCACCAACTCAGTATCATCAACACTAGGTCTAAAATGTACTGGTATGAGAATACCACCAACACAGTACAATCCCAACCCTGGAGGTTGCCTGAAAGGCTCTCCAAGTTAACAATAACCCTCGATCATTCAATCAGTGATGACCAATGGTCAAGAAGTAGATGGTTCCAACCACCCTCTTCAACCATTTTGGGTAACTATCCCTAGAATGAAACAAAAAGTCCTTCCCATACTAGAGGGAGGTAGATCAAGAGGTCAGTTATTGAGTCAACTCAAAGATGCAGGGTTTATTCTTGAGGGATCCTACCAACAATCGTCATCAGTAGAATCATGTGGTGGTGAACCCACAATGTGATGGGCGTGTTTCCTTTAGTTGTTCGGACTAGGTCCCTTAGTCCTAAGCATGCAAGAGAAATTACCGATGAAAATGTCAAGACAACAGGGAGCATGATATTACTTTCACCCCTCTGGATAAGTGCATAAATCTAACTTGGTGGATAACAGTGAGAATTCACATAAAACTGTATATCCCCATTCCACTTCCTAGAAGAATCCTTTGGAAGTGACCCACCAATCTTGCTAGTAAAATCTGGTGGAGTACCATGAATAGGAACATACATATGTTTAAAAACAATCAGCTAGTCAGTAGGCTCTTCTGACTCCATTCATGGAAGTCCGCGAATCAACTGAGGTGGCAACGGGTAAGAAGAAACACACAATTGCTTACACTCACCAACTTCTCCAACAGTCTCATCTATCAGCATTGAAATAATTAAATCAACCATTCTTGGTGGAAAAAAACCAACATGCACATAAACCTACCAACATCCATAAATCCTTCCAACAATATCATTTGGAAGAACCCAAAGAAGTCAGTATGAAAGCTCTGATGAAAAAATTGGGGAATACTCAACTCTCTACACCCAAACATGAGTTCTGTCAACATCCACTGATAAGAAAATGAGGACATGAGAAGGCACATACACCTACTCCATATATGGAATGGATGTATATTCTTGTTCTGGCTATTGAATTCACCCAACATATTTTAGCAATGGTGAAAGGGAAGACACCAATGCCTTCCCATATTTTGGATGCCTTAAAGAATATCATAACAACATCTTTAGTAGTACCAGGGAACATACACATAATTTTGTCACCACACATGGGATGACTCATCAGTATGCTATCCTGAAGTAGATACACACATCTGTTCTAGTTCAGGATGGTTTTGGGGAATACTCCACCATATCATACAGAAAAATGGATCAGGAATATACACCATTTCCAATTGGTGACAATCAGCCAATTATGATGAACACTACACACCTGCCCATGATAACCACTTCTCCTTACATGTTGTGCTAACTATGTGTAAAATAGCATTAAATAAGAAGTCTCACAATAAAATTTAGAAAATCATGAGTCAATCTGTGATATGGCTCCACTTAATTCGGGAGTTCTAGAACACCTTAGAAATTTATCTATTAAAACTCAAGATCATACACTCCTATTTCCAAATTATGGGAGTAGTTGTAGTAATTATTGAGTTCCCCATCAAAAAAATCATCACAAAGGCTTGCTTCATAAATCTTAGGTCAATATAGAGATCCTATCTCCAGATGAGAGCCATAAAAACCATCTATGTGGCTAGAAAACCAGTGAGAAAGAGGATTTATCCATTCCAATAATACACCGTGGTGGTCCTCCCCATGATGGAATTCACTAAAAAAGTTTTCTCCATATTATTGTTTCACATTTTCAAGTTAATTCTCTTATTGAAAACGTAGTAATGGGAAATCCATCATATCTTCAGGCACTTTCCAACATAAGGCCAGACTTGTTAGATTCTTTGTTGCTAATAGGTGAAATACATTCTCAACTAGAAGACATCCTAAGTGGAAAGTCATTCTCTGAACCTCCCTTGGGTGATTTATCTTTTTATGTAGCAGAGGAAAAATCAATTGATTCCATTGTTTGTAATAAAACAATCGAGAAACGTCCACTCTTGTTAGACCAAGTTGAGAATCCTATAGAAAAAATGATGAATATTTATTTAATATGAGAAAAAATTGGATAAAGGTGAAATACCAGTCATGTTATGGCCTTTGGAGAAATCTCAATACAAAATTCTAGAGTTGATGGTAGAATATTTCATTCTTGATATTCACCTTAACATTTGGAAAATTCATCATTATCTGAAAGCCAAAGTATTACAACATGATGCCTATCAATGTCATGTAAATGTAATAAAAATGTTGCAATGTCAAATTGAATTAGAATACCGTTTAGTTTCATGAAATCAAAAGGTTGATAATCAGAAGGGAACCCTACAACATGCATCCCTTGATGCACTAAAGAGGCCGCACCATTTAATTTCAGATACCCCATCTGGTGTTCTTATTAGAGGATGGGGTGCACATGGAGCCCTGCATATCACTGCACTCTAATTTCATAAAATACTTCTAAAAATGGTCTCATAAAATGTTATTTCCCTTGTACACCTAAAATCAAAAAAAATATGTGCAATCAAATATATGCTTAGGAACATGTTGTGAATAACTCTGATCAGAGTCATGCCCAAAGAGAAAAAGATATTGAGATACTACTGCATCAAGCATCTGAGAACATTAAGCAGGCCTCCACCATAGAGGATTTCAGCCATCAGATGGCATAAATGATTAAAATAGAATTTTGGTCTTCTAAAAAAATGATTTAAGTGGTATTCAGATAATGAACCCAGCCAATGTTTGGACTAAAATTTACAATATCAGAAGAGAAGTTTTGAAAATCTCAGCTATAGGAGTTCAATAGCCACACCAGACTACATGTTTGGGGTATTATTTAATTCAACCTTTGAATTCAATAAACATAGTTTGACGGTTTAATGAAGAAGAAGGAGAACATCCCCAACCTATAGGGTAGGAGTATTTTTCACATATAAAATCTTCTCCCCAACAGAAGTCAATTTTCTCCAAATCAGGAAAGAAGGTGAAAAGTGAACATAGAATTGATCTATCCAAGGATTACCATTCATATTACTATCCGCAAAAGAGTTCATAATAATTTTTTTCATAGGATAATAGAGTCTCATAAAAGATACAAAAAGGGAAGATCTTTCAAAGACACTTACAGAAATCCACCGATACATTATGAGTTAGTGAATGTCATTAATAAAATTACTTAAGATACTACAGAGAATGGGTTTAGTTCAGGGGATTTAGAAGTTGAAGTTATCATCCAGAACATGTTACACACTGATGCAGATGAAGGAGGTGTGCGTACCCAAAATTAGAGGCTTACCTAGACTCTAGGTATTCTTTCTTGTAACCGCCCCCTAGAAAGGCATCTAACAAGGGGAGAGGTAAATGTTATATCACATTTCAATTTTCCACTAGAGAGGGTCAATATCTTTTTCTTGCAGAAGTATTTTTCTAAAAAAAGAGGAGATGAAGGAGATGAAAAGACTCAATGCAGAGTTATTTCGAATCAAAATTTCTGCTAAAAATGATCCCCAAGATGATCCTCCACATGAACATCCATTAGTAACTCCTCAAAGAAGAGGATTTTTTGCAAGTATAGATACAAATAATGAATTCCCTCCACTGGGTACACAACCAGGGTGGTATCAAACACATCCTTATAGGACTATCCCCATGGGTTATCAAGGAAAAATACTAGCAGTACCACCACCAGTGATTTTTCTAGTCATCACACTAGTTCAAGCTCCAAATGTTGTACCTCTATTGGTCCCAGCTCATCCAGATATTCCCCAAATTCTTATGAACACAATTTATTCATTAAAAACTTGATTGGATGTAATGGAAGAATGGTATGCACAAGTAGTGCAAGAAAATAATTCTTACCCTGAATGGGTGGATCTGATCCCTTCCCGACCAAACATTGTGAATAATACATTTCTAATCTTTAATGGTTCGGGAAATACAAGACATCACTTAAGGAATTTTGTTTTAGGTTGTGATCCCATTATGGAGACCCCTTAACAAAAAGAAGTATTAATTCTCAGATTCTTTGTGATATCATTGCAGGGTCCATATTTTTTCTATTATAGAAGCTTACAGTCTCGATCAATTACTGGATGGGAAGAAATCCGTCAGAAATTACTTTTACAATTCAAAAAAATGCTGATGAAGAAAACAATTTTTTAACTTTCAAATTGAAAATAAAGAGAAAATGAATGAGTTTCATATTTCATTACTCGATGGAAAAGATTAACATATTCCCTAAATCTAGCACCCCCTTAGAAAGAGTTGTTGGAAATTTGTGTGTAAAATATGCATGATGAGTTACACACACACTGATTCCTATGAAATACACAGTAGGATTTTGAGACCTTTCTTAAATATCCCAACAAGTGGAGGATTCTATTATGGAAAATGAAGCTAAATCACGTTTAATCCCAGAAGCATTGGGAAGGAGAACATGGAAAGAAGTGGTTGTTATAGTTACACACAAACCAGAATGTGTAGCTTATTCATCTTCAAAACCATCATCATACTGTAGGGATCCACCTTCTGAGGAACAAAAGCAATGAACGTCTAGTCAATATGATCAAAAAGATCAAAGGCAGAACCAATTTTAGGAATTAATGAATAGGCTATAGTCTTTTTTTAATGAACATATTTCCAGTTACTTCATTTGTACTTTGGATAAAAATTCGGTTTAGTTGCCAAGGATGATAAAACCAAACATAGAAGGAGGTGAATACCTTCCAATTTATTATCCCTTTCATCAAACGTTGGGACATCCCATTCAGTAGTGTTTTGTTTTCAAAGACCTCAGGAAAAATGTTAGACTATGGAAAAGTGAAACTGAAAAGTTCATCCTCCCAAGTAGCATGTGTTACTACTACTTATCCAGAGAAATAATACGAATGGAAGAATGTCAAAAGGAAAAAATTCATAGAATTATGATGATTGGATGATAAGGAAAACGATAAATCAAACTCATGACATTTTACAAACAAAATTTAAAGAATCGATTATTTCTCTGCCATATCCTCCATAATAATGTCATCTTTATCAAAAGATCAGTCCTCTAAAGGTCAATTCTCAAAGAAGCAATGTGATCAGAAAGATAAAGATCAGTCAGAAGAGGATAAAGACATTTCAAGGCCAAAGTATTCCTTAAATTTGGAATATTTCATTATATATGTTTTAAAATCATAGTTACTACCCCACAAAATGGAGCAACTAGAACCGACTTGTCAAGAAGAATCATCATCAGATGAATAATTGATCTTTTGTTCCGTTAATGTTGTCAACTTAACAGATCCCTATGCAAATGATAATTCTGGCGATGATAAGCCTGAATTTATTATACCTATCTTGGGAACTAGAAGAAGAATATAATGTTGAGGATATAGGGGAAGATGTGGATATGTTACAAACCAGTATTTTAACTCCACCCCTGCACGAACTATTTATGCAGAAGAAACTTGTTCGAGAGCACTTCAACGGGCTGAACAAGAAAAAAAGAAATTCTTCCACACATGACTGGATAGACCCTGACCTGATTATAATGGAGGAACAATTAGAGGTTACACCATAATTATCTCAGCAAGTAGATAGACCTAGTTTGTCTAATCTACCAAATGAAGAAGTATTTACATCATCTGTCCCGATATGGGGTACATCTACACCAGGAGCATCAATTTCCAAGGCACACCTACAAAAACAAATCTCCATGCTAGAAAAAGTAGACCTCTATACCAAAAGAATTATGTTTTGAAAAAATTTCCCATGTACCAGCCATGTTCCCAATATTGGAAGCCTTGAATCTGACAAAAGATCTTTGAGAAGCACTTATTAGGGCTTTGTTAAGTCCTCGAGAATTTGAAACTGAGGATTCTTCTACTGATGTTTACTGTATAGATAACAATCTCATAGAATTTCATGTAGTCATATATTTTACGGATTAAGGTAAGGATTATGTTGTACTTGGACACATCAGGCCCATGAATCTTTCTAGTAGGGTTAATGATATAGACATCTGACAAGACTTTATTGATAATGGCTTAAGAGTCAACCCCATTCCCATCCATACACTTCATTGATTGGGCCTCACTAAATCTGACTTATGTCATTCCAATTTAATTTTACAAGGTTATTAAAATAATTAACAAGATCCTCTAAGTGAGATTACACTTAGAACTTAGTTTTGAGATATTTTATCTAATTCAGATTTTAGGGTTCTCCATCTGGACACAACCGTAAAAATTCATTTTGGAAGGCCTTGTCTACATCAGCATGCGACCATTCCTTCGTTATATCACCAATGTATGAAGTATTTATTAAATGCTCAAATTGGGAAATTATATAGTGACAATGATCTATTCTGAATTTGCGAATCTCAGTATATTGAAGCATAATTCTATCACAGAAAGGGAAAAAGACCCACAACAAAAGATGTAACAAGAGTCAATGCTCCAAATGGACTCGAAAAGATACCAGCTAACTCATTCAAGAACTTGATTATAGATTATGTGTTGAATATCAATCAAGTTGAAAGGATAGACCCAAATCCAAGTACTCATATAGAGACTTCCCTAATTCAATTTCAGAAATCGAGCTTGACATCGTGGGATAAATTGTTGATTTACCAGAAAGTGGTGAAAGATTAAATAGAGATGTCTTTATTTCATCCAATGAACATCATCATGTCTTTGATTCATCAATCAGGATAGAAGATGTTTTCTTAATACTAGAGGAATATGAGGATGTTGATTCCTAACCCATTATCTTGTCTTCAATTCTCCAAGAATACCCTTCATCATCAGTAGGGTCAGAAATGGTAGCCTATTCTTCAAGATGTTCAAATACTATCTCCTCCCCTAGCTCTGAATGTTTTTCTTCATCAGTTACTCTTAGAGAATAAAAATAAGTATTGACGCATAAGGAAGAAGAAGAATAAGATCTCAAGTATTCTCCCTCATCATTTCAGGAGGGAGTCTCTACCACCATTGATAAGCTAAGGGAAATAAATATTGGTATAGAAGAAGGTCCACACCCCACTCTAATTAGTGAGGCCATGGCTTCTGAAGAGGAAGATATGTATAATTAATTTTTAATAGAATATAGAGATATATTTTCTTGGAACTATACTGAAATTCCATGCCTTAATCTTGATGTGGACACTCATCACTTGGGGTTTCTAGAAGAGCATTGAGTATTCAAGTAGACAGCAAGAAGAACACACCCAACTCATGCTTCTAAAATTAAAGCTAATATCGAAAAGATAATCAAGGATAAATTTTTCTGGGAGGTAAAATATGCAAAATGGTAGGAAAAAATTGTCCCAGTGAAAAGGAAGAATTGGAAAATAAGAGTTTTCATTGATTTGAAGGATCTTAACTAGTATTTTCCTAAAGAAAACTTTCTTGTTCTGATCAAATATCTTTTAATTGATGAAATGACTAGTTATAAAGCTATCACTTTCATGGATGGATACTATGTGTACAATAAAATCCAAATGTCACCAAAGTAAGAGGAGTCTATAGCCTTCAGGTCCCCTCATGGTGTGTTTTTCGATCAGGTAATTTCCATGGGATTAATGAATGCAGGTGAAACAGATCAATGTGCCATCCACCACATCATCAAACCCTTCTTAGGAAAATTTTTCAAATGTTATGTGGATGATCTAGTGGTTAAATCTAGACAATGTTCTGATCATTTTACTGATATAGAGACCATATTCGATAAAATTTAGCAACCTAATTTTGATATGAATCCCTTAAAATATGATTTCGAGGAAACCTTAAGAAAATTCCTCAGCTTCGTTGTATGCCATCGTGGCATCGATGTTGATCCCGGTAAGAAAAAATCAATCCTTGTCATGTAACCTCCATAAAAATATAATATAATTAATAGAAAATCAAGGCCACTTTACCTATATTTGTTTTTTATTGAAAATATTACACTAAACTGTTTACCCTTCACTAGATTAATGAATAAGGGAGTCACATATCAATGGAATGATGACTGGAAAGAGGAATTTAATTCTATCAAGAAATATCTCTTGAGTCCTCCGGTATTAATGCCACAAATTGAAGGAAATCCACTTATTCTCTATGTGACAGCTTTAGAGTGATCACTGGGTGCCTTCCATTCCGAAAAGAATGATGCTGAGAATGAAAATATCAGTTATTATCTCAGTCAAACTATGCTTGACACTGAGGCTCGATATTCAAGTGTCGAGAAGTGCTACCTTGAATTAACCTTTGTAGTTAATAGATTGAGGCACTACCTAAAACATCATAAGGTTCAATTGGTATCTCACAATAACCCACTTAAATCTATTCTCAGTCTTCCTATGATTACATGACATTTGGCATGGTAAGAACTTAATTTGAAATAGTTCGATATCCGGTTTGTGCCTTAGAAAGCAATAAAAGGCCATGCCCTGGTAGAATTACTTGTTGAACATCCATCTTCATAAGATACATCATTGAATACTGAACATTCTGGGGAATAATTCTTCTCTATTCAAGATAATCCCCAAACATGTGAAATGCAATTTGATGGTGCTTCCAAAAGTCCAATGGTGAAGAGAATGGAAAACCCTAAACTCAACAATTTTGGGTTAGGAATTGTACTTTTCTCCCCAAAAAATGAAGTGTTATAATATTCCATCCTTTTATCAGAAGGCGGTTCCAATAATGAGGTAGAATATCAAGATCTTATCACATGCCTGAAATTAGTGCTCCAGGTACAAGTGAACCAATCTAAAGTGAAATGTTATTTTGAGTTAGTAATAGAACAAATAAATGAGGATTATTCTTTCATAAAATAAGAGTTAATGCCATTATGTGATTTTTTCAAATGATTAATGGCTGAATTTCCCCCAGATCCAACATTGTCTTATATCCTATGATCAGAAAATTCCCAAGCTAATGCATTGGCTAATTTAGCCACAACCCTGGTAGATCCAAATCGGGATGATAAAATCATCATTATTTCCCATATTCATGTGGTTTCACCAATCATTCAAACTTTAATGGAGTAAATTAATGAAATTAGTCATATTTATGAGCTATATGGTCATACTACTAGATGGATGACACCCATCATGGAATACATTCAAAAAGTGTAATTTTACTAGATTGAGTTGAAAAATAATATATCTAATAATGAGTTGAAAATTTCACCCTTTATGATAGTCCAGATCACCAAGAGATCCTCTACAAACGAGGCTTCAATGGTGTCCTCTTCAGATGTATGGATGGAAAATGAAGTGTAGCTATCATGAAAGAAGTACATGCAAGAGATTGTGGTGATCAACATGTAGGGAATATGCTTTCGGATCAAATCTGAATGCTTGGATACTTCTGGCCTTCAATAATGTAGGATTGCACATATTTCACCAAGATGTTTCATACCTACCATGTTTCTTCCAAATTAATTCATCATCCCCTAGAGATGCTAAATACAACTAAATACTCCTAGCCATTTTCCACATGTGGAATGGATATATTAGGACTTTATTATCCTGCTAATGCTAAGCAGTTCATGTATATTATTTCTGCTACTAATTTCTTCTCCAAATGGGATGAAGAAATACCTCTCAAAGAAGTCAGATCCAAAATCGTTATTATCTTTGTCAAAATTAATATCATTACTATATTTGGTTTCCCTCATACTATACTGATGGATAACAACACCAATTTCTGTTCTTTTGAGGTAAATAATTTATATCTAGAGCACTATATTAAATACAACCATTCATATAACTAACATGCAGTGGCCAATGGATAGATGGAGGATTTCAATAAGACCCAATCAAATATACTCCAGAAATAGGTGGATAAAGACAAGAAATCCTGACATGATAATCATTTTCATGATTTATGGGCTTATCAAAATAATAACTATACATCCACTCAGGCAACTCCATATTCATTGGTGTACAGAACAGATGTATTTTTTTCAATTGAAATTCGATTGCCTTCACTACGAGTTGAAATATGTGATCAGTTATTTAAAGATGAAAACTCTCAGAAATGATTTGATGAGATGGAATATTAGACAAAAAGGGATTGCATAATTTAAATCATTTAGAAGTCTATTAGAACATAATATCATGAGAATTTAACAATAAATTTAGCCTCCATTCATTTCATCAAGGAGAATTGTTATTGGTCCTCATGACTCTAATGATACGAGGAAAGAATACTCCAAAACATGAACCATAGTGGGAAGGATCTTACTTTGTACATAAGGTCTTCAATAATAGAGCATATTCCCTAATCTCAATGGATGAAAAAATTATTACAACTCCATCCAATGCATGATTCTTGAAGAAGAAATTTGTGTAATTGCACATCATTTGTCCTCACTACATGACTCTAAACTACAGAACACAAAGTCCAAGTCCAAATACTTTAATCTACATAACAACCACATGTGTCCATGCTCGATGAAATTAAACTGCATAACATCTTTGTTCTTGCCACATGATGATAAACTACATGATATCAATTTTACTCGCTATACAAAATTATACGGTATGGTTAACATCTTATTTTTTGACATTAATAGATTCCATGCACAAGAATCACTTACTTCAATGCTACACCATAGTGTCACACGAGTTCCATTTCTCCAAATGTTTGAATCTAATATTCATAGAGACTTCTTTTTACGAACTACATATGGCTTGATTCTCATCCATATGACATACATAGAGATGCCTAGATCTCCAATATTATTCCCAACCGCAACTGCAAAAAAATTTATATCCCTTTTCTCCTTCTGTATATGAATGAGATCTATACAGAGTTCTCTTTCAAGATACATGGTTTGACCTTCATACCGTTTTTCTTCTTAAGTTTAACTATTCTTTTAGAATGTGTTGAAGGCCCCCATATCCCACATAAAACTCAATTAGTTGCATAAATTATTTTTTCAAGAACTACATTTTGCATGATTCTCATCCACATGAGATACATAGAGATGCCTAGATCTCCAAATTTGGGCCCAACCACCATAAACCCCCCTTTATTCCATAGGTATTAATTAAAATTTCATATGAAGTGATTAAAGAACTGTGCATGGCTTGACTCTCATCCATATGATATACGTAGTGACACCTAGGTTTAATTCCCTTATCCAGCTACAATATTCCTTTTTCACATCAGAATCACTTCATGTCCTCACTACATGACTCCAAACTACACAACATAATGTCCTTGCTGCACGATATTAAAATAAAAATCTCCCAAATAACTATGTATGGATTTATTATCATCCCATTGAGATACATTGTGAATGATAGGCCTTATCTCCTAGTCCCATACATGGGATAAATTTCTATCTCTATTCCATATATTATCAAAAATATATGTGGGAGTCTTCATTTTGGGTCTTCACTTTAGTGATCCCACCAAGGAAACTAGAAATGTCCCCATTTAACATATGAGTCAGATGTATGTAAGGCACTCCAAACTCATGGACAATATTGATTTAAAAATTTCTCATGTGCATTGAGAATTACCCGTTTCATATTTCACTATTAATCTTGAATATTTTCAGATCATCGAAACCATTATTAGGGTTTTTGGTGGAAGAGTTTCTAATATCTGAGAACTCTTTTGCCTGACTATACAGTACATTCCCCTAAGTGGCTATGCATAAGTTTCCTACACAATGGGCCTGCCAGTTAAAAGATCCCACGGTTTGGATATGCAACATATTCCTGAGTCAGCCCTGCATAATACAACCCCTATAACAAGTTTTTCAAATAATGGTAACATTGTTCTTGGTTAAAGTATCTTTTATCCCCTTCAAAATTTGATGACAATATACATAAATATATAAATAATGGAAGTCATCCATGTAAATTTGTCTCATTAGCTTTCTCTTGATCTAGAAGTCTTGAACACCATAGTTTAGACATTTCCCTCTCCATGTGTTCAAAGAAATATAAAATAACCTTGTATCATTTGACCACAAATCATCTACCATTTCTATTTTCGTTCTAGTCGTATAAACTAAAACTTCACACACCATAATTACTATGTTTGGGTAAGACCATTATAGAAATCATATTCCTCTGATCATTTAGAAAAAATTATTGGAAATACTCTTTCCCTATTCAGGTACATTTCTCTATAAACCAAACTCTATATTTTGGAAAATATGAATCTCCATAAACATTCTTTGGATTTTAGCAACAAAATGTCAAAAAATTTAGACCTCATTTTCCTAAAGAGGTAGTGCGTTCCCCTTTGTGGCCTTGCATATGTTCCCTACATAACAAAACTATTAGTTAAATGATGTCACTATTTGGTTGTGCTGCATATTCCATAGTCGGACCTGTATAATAGAACCCACATAACGAGTTTTTCAAATAATGGTAACTTCAATCTTAGAAAAGACTTCCTCTAATACCTTTATCCCTTTTCACATATAATTATTTGGATCCATAAATTCCCAAATAACAATTTACAATTTTTTCCTCTCCATACTTGAACATGGTAGTATGTTTCAGACAAATTATCATGAAATTTGAGAGTCTCAAACCATTGGTCAAAGCTAAACACCAGAAATTAAAGCCACCCAATGTCCTCACAGTATGAATTAAAAATTCCCAGTACAATGTCCTCACTATATGACTTAAAACTGCATAGTAAAATGTCCTCACTGCATGAATTAAAACAACACAGTATAATGTCCTCACTACATGACTTTAAATATGCATAGCATGTTATTAGAAAGCCCCTTTCTGATAAATTTTAATTATTCCTCACACCCCAAATTTTTGTAAAAGTGCTTTCCCCATTCATTACATATGTTGGCACATATAACACCTTATTCTTAAAATTTATTTCCTCAGAAAACCTCCTATTGTGTTATTGAGTCACCCAAAACTTATTTTCCCTTGTCTATCAATGATAAAATGTTGAATTCATAATAAATCTTTTTCTTGACTATGCAGTACATGTCCCTAGGTGGCCTTGCATAAATTTTCCTACATAACAAGCCTATCAATCAAAATATTCCACTATTTGTCTATGAAGAATATGCCCTAATCGGCCCTCCATAATACAACCCCTATAACGGGTTCATCAAATAATGGTATCCTTTTTCTAGGAAAGAACATCCTTTATGTTTATAAAAGTTTTATATTTGGTGACCATAAAAAAATAACGACTCAAGGTTCCCCTTGGAAGTATTTAAATAATATTAGATAAATTCCTAGCCCCGGAGCTTTATTTGGGATCTAATTTCAAAATTTATGGCCAAATCTATTCGACCTTAAACACTAGACTTTTTTGTCCGACAAGAATGATTCTAAACTGCCAATAGCCAAGATGCATAGTACTCACCATATTGAAAACATGCAATGGGAACTCCGGAAAAATGTCGAATCTTATCTCACTAGACACACATATTTGTATGGTTTAGGTAATATTGATAAATAAAGTTTCAAAATATTTTTTTTGGGTTTTCTATATAACCCTAGTAAAAATCATACTACACTTACTAGGCCCTTTGGATTAGGTAAAAAAAGCAGCAAGCAGAAAGACATAAGTGATTAAAGAAAAAAATCATTTCATTTATGTGTAAAAAAATCAACAGGGGAGCATAAAAAACAAGAGTATCTCTATCATAAATGACAAGATGTTTTCTTCATAACATCTCATTTGATTAATGGCCTCTTGCTCCCCATCAGTTTCTTTTTGAAGTTTGGTTAGATGACTAGTATCATTCTCTTCAGAATAAAAAAGTGCATCCTTGTCATCTACAATGGCATATTCACCATCCTTCTAAACTTCTCCTATTGAATCATGTTGTTTTTCGTGGTACCTTATAACAATATCCATCCTTTGTTGAAGGCACAGCTACTGAATAGTCTTTTCTTAATTTTCTCCTTGATTTTTTGAACATTGAAGTATGATTGGATTCAGATTGTGATAATGCTTCTTGTAATTTGTCAGTGTTGGTCAATAGTCTAGTTTTTATCAGATATTTTTGGCATATCTTCTATTTCTCCCTTTTTTGGATAAAATCTTTCATAGCAGTATGAATTTCATGGTATTCAAAACCACCAAATCCCAACATAATGAAGAGAGATGAATGTTGTGGAATTTGTGAGGGCATTTCCTCATGGGAAATTTTGGATATTATCTTCCATATATTCTTATATGCATTGAGACATGATTGAATAAGAGCCTTTTGTAGTTCTAGGTATAATTTAGAATCCTTATCGTAAGGAGAAACATATTCCGGGATTAATACACTTAAATAAGTGACCTATTCTACTCCTTACTTTACAGTGGTTGCTTCACTTCCTATTACAGTTTGAGCTGATGCATAATCTTAACCTCCATAACATGACATTTAAGTTGATAATATTGTATAGCGAATTAAAAATTATCGTTATGGTCAGTTTCAAAGGATAAAAATAGTGAGAAAAATCACAATATTTGTATCCCTTGCCTAAAAATAGGTCAAAAACTTGAGAAGAATCCTCTCTAATATTCTCAGCTTCAGATGTTTTTGTTGACATCACATGGTGGGGAATGATTCTTTAACCTACTCAGGATACTGTGAATGAATCTTAAGAAAATTTGATCTCTCAAGATTCACATGATCAAATGTCTCCATAATGGTGGGATTGATATTGATGTCGACTCTTCCTTTAGGAATATTCACTGTTGTATTTTCATTAAATGGAACATCATATTTCAACCGATCATGATTATAAAATTAATCATACAAATATTGATAGGAATAACAATTAAAACTCACATACATTTCGTTATATACATGGAGATTCAAAATACTCTAAATTATTTGGAATATTAACATGTTCTAATACTTTTTCAAAATTCATGACAAGATTCATCATAGAATCTAATAATATCCCAGATCACATACTAGTATCCCCTATGTGAGCACTTGGAGTGGTTGTTTCGTGACCCTAATTTAACATCTTTTTTTACCCCGAATAGATTTTTTAGTAACAGTTGTGGGGTAAGCATCAGTTGTTGCAAGATTTTCTTGTGTATGCGATGAACCTAAAGAATCAATGATTGGAATTAAGTTATTGTTAAACTTAGTTTCTAATGAATCGTTTCTTATTTACCAGAGGTCTCCTCTCTATTGATATCAACAATATGAAAAATGATGGGAAAATATGTCAGTTCCTTTGGCTTAAATTCCTCTTCAGTCAAAGGAATCACTAGGTTGTAATGAATTTGTGCGTGTTCAGAAGTACCATGGATGGTTCATTGATTCTCATTAGTTATTTCTCTAAGAGAATAAATAGAAGACCCTCATACCCTTCCAAGAAGTTTAAACACTTTCTATGAATAAAGCTAAAATTAATGGTGTCATGAATGCTTACCACTATTGAGAAAATGTTTAACCACAGTTTTCATTCATAGATGTTTCTTTTTCTTTGCCTACATGGGAGGACTTGCATCATCATCTCCAAAAATTGGTATTGGGGACTGCAATCCCCTTTCAATATCATCTTTTATGGCCTGTTTTCCCAGAGATATGTCTCACGATTCACAAGGTGATCCATTATCTCCAAGTGCAACACCACTAGGGCTATGTTTTGGTGATAGAATTTTGTTGATTTTCCTTTATCCAATTTCAAGTTAAAATGACATTTCCCCTATGTAACAATGATTTGACTAAATTAAAATTGAAAAGTAGATATTAATGTGAGAAAAAGAAAACATACATCTTCAGAATCAACAAAATCACTCCATTATTCAACAAATGAAGGTTAAATCCCTTCAGTGGCACCATGATCTATCATTTATTTCACTCGTTTTGTGGTTGGAATTGATTAATCAGTTGTATATATGAACATATCTCGTTCTTGGATATAAGTTATCACATTATTAGGGTTGTTCCGAAAAATAATATCATAATAGGCTCGTAGATCCCCTATCCTAGGAATAAAAAACCCTTCACATAAATTTATCCATGTGGTTTCAGCATCATAATGCAGAATTTTCGATGTTTGGACAACATATGGTCATACAAATTCAGATAAAATTCTAGGGGGTTGTGAAGAGGATCTTGTAGTTGTAGATTTGAGTTTTTTCCCAATTCATGCAGTCATAGATGGTGGATGGGAAAATGGGACTAGTTTTTCTTATAAATTATGGTGACTAGACAGCCTCGGTACAACATCAGTTGAATTTGATGGTCTGGCTCTATTAACTTTGATAGGTGGATTATATATTGCACGAGGTCGCTTTGTTGAGATTCGAGCCTCATCACCTCCACCTTCTGACTCAAATGAAATATCCCCTTGATGATGAATAATTACCTTCCAAATTAAAGGGTTCCTTCATACTTCCTCTCTTTATCCATACATGAGGGAAAACATGGTTTAACACCCCTTTAGGGCATCAAGCGACCCAGTTCTCAATATACCAAATAGTTAATCTGCTTGTTTCACTAGTAGCTGGTAAATTGAATATTTCCCTAGTTTTCTCTAGAGTCATTAGTAACTATTGATGTTGGGTTACCATCATATGTTGCTCTAATCTAAAATGCACTAGAGGAGACATAGTAATTTGTTGTAGGCATTTGAATTGATTTGCTAATATTTAAGGATCATAGGCCTCATATTTGATTTCCCTATAAATCATGGTGGCCAATAAGTCATACCTTCAAGCTAACATATACACACGTAGCTCTAAGATGGTTGTACCATTATAAAACAGACTCCCCATATGCGAACTCTCATAATGGGGAAGATGAAACTCCTTGTACATACTCCACCTGACCTTATTATCAAAATCATTCAATGAAAAAGGTTAAATACCATAGAAACCTTGAAAACATGGTGATGACAAACATCCAAAGTCCTGTACCCCTCTTTACACAATATAAGTTCTGAATGTAGTGGTGATCCACCCACATAACACCTAGAATGGTCCCACTATTCAGAAAGGAGATTTTCCTTTGTAGATATGAAGTAAGCTCCTATGAATATTTTCCAAAATAAGGGTAGCCAATCCTACCATCCTCTTCTTATCTATATTTTCTACTATAATAAAAGTTCATGTCCTTATACCTCCCTTGAAATCTCAAAAATGAAATAGATACATGCTGAGCCACATGGCCTGTAATCCTACAAGACGTGTCTTCACAAGAATATTGGAATTAACATTGTACCCCCACATTTCAAACTCTTCCTTCTCTAATGTTAGACTAAAATTATTGGGTGTACCTCTCTTTGCTGCCTTTGGAAAACTTGTTGGATGAGTGAATGTGGGACCCTTATACTTATTCTTCATTGTGAATATTTCCATCAACTCCCCTGGGTGAATATCCCTTCTTGTGTGGGATTTTTTTGTGTTTGTATTATTGAGTTTATAAAATATATTCATTATCTCATGAAATAAGGTTGGGGACTTTTCTGAGTCATTCCATGTCACCTTTGGAGGAATAAAATAACCATACTTATCTACATGTACTGGACCTCCAGATATATTGTAGACATCCCACAGACAAATTACTACTTCTCCATGTGTCAAATGGATGAAATTAGTCTCTAGACTCCATCGACTTAGCAACTCTAGCACACAATCGTCATTCCAATAAACATAGGGTTGCTCGACCCATACAACCTCATAAATCCCAACACCGTTTATATCATCTAAATAATTGGCACTTGTCTTGAATACCCAATACACGCAAATATATGTGGGTTTAACAACCCCTCTTGAGTATAAATCTCAACTTTTCAACCTTCCTTTTGATTGATATGTCTATGAATCTTGAAAAATGGATGAATATCAGTGTGGTTGTAGATCGAGTGTACGTGCTTTCAAATATGGAGCACACAGGCTATGATGCATGAAATGGGACTTATATGTTGTCCTAATGTTGATATATATATGCCTAAAACAGAAATATTGGAAGATGAAAATTGGTATGGTCTTGAAACCAATACAGTGGAGTATAATTCATCAAGTTCGATATGTTGACATCCTGTAGATGAAACAAACCATACAGAGGCAAATAAGTACTCCTTGGAAAATTGAAGTGATATTTCCTAATATGATATTCCAAGTTTGGGAGAGCAGTATCACATACATCAGAGTATTCAGGATCAAAAACCATCATCATATCATCAATTTTTTTACTAACCAATTCATCACTAGTTACAATTCTTTTAGGAGACATTGAACCTGAAAAAGAGATCAAAATTCATTTCGAATTTTTGTGACAAAAGAATTAAAAAAATTACAAATGCATTAAGGCATGAATGTATTCATTTTTCAAAAAAGCATAAATATACAGAGCAAGTATGGATCCCTAGTTTTGGTATAAAAATAAAAAACATACATACGAAGCATGAATGACAGGAGAATCCGAGAGAAAACACCTGTACACCAAGAGATTTATTTTCAGAATTCTTTTTAATTTTTGTTGATGTTAGGATACTATATATTAGAAATAAAGATGACCCTTCTCACCATCACCTTTTGCACCCATATCTCACACAGTATCACTTGCGCACCACATCGACCTCTTTTTACCTTTTTCCAAACATTTCCTCATTATTAGACCATCTTTTTATTTCAAATCCAATTTTGAGGGGGGGATTTTGTTGACACTCTATTCCATAAAAAATTCTATAAAGTAGAAAATGGAAATACCTTAGAAAAAAGATGAGAAATCGCATAAAGAAAATGATGATTTGAAATGGCATGAAAATTGAATCTTCCCAGTCAAACCGAGGATCCGTCGGCGCACAAGGTACTTACACGCCACATTTATTGAATGCAAGACACATGTGTGCCCCACCACCATTTAACAAAGGATCATTTATTTTTCTATAAATGTTCTATTGGGGACTTCATCTGTACAAAAACATTTCCATGAATCCTAATTTATTCTCTGGTTACCCTAGTGCTGTGACCAAATCTTCTGAAACCTTCAAGGGAGTTCATTAACACCTAGAGATAATGAATTATAGGAGGATCATAGGACTTGAGTTACTTTAGTTTTTGAAATCCATAACACATGCGTGCCCAAATATCCCAACCTTCTGGAATTAGAAACACTTGTGCGACACACATTCCTCTAAAAGGAACTTGAGCACCCCACTTCTGGGAATACCTATGAATACTTTTGAAGGCATGAGTCAAGTCTCTCCCAAGTATTAAAATATAGGTTGTTCATTACATATGTGAACATTAGGTCTCCCAAGCCTACTTTCATGCACGTACATGTGCACTAGATACTTACTTTGGTGCCCTTCTTTTTATTCCCCTAATCCCTTCAGTATATACAGGCCTTTCATCAAGCCTTCTTCCAAGACATTCATGGCATGAAATCTTCTTCATTAGCTCCCCTATCATAAAGTGGTAATGTTGAATCCTCCATTAAAACCACTAGAAATATCAATCCTCTAGGAAAGGAACATTAGTATGTCTTCTATTTGGGTTTTTATATCTACAATCAGTGGTTTCTCACATTTTTTTTGCAATGGGGTTAGGATTCATGGAGTGTATATGCGTTTTTATATCTGAAATCACATTGACCTTTCTCCTAGGAAAAATGTTAATAAGTTCTATGGTTTAAAGGGTTAGGTTTTGGGTCATGACCTCCCCTTCTCATCTCTATGACCTGGAACCTCAGGTCTCTCGTAAGGAAGGTAAGGTTCAAACCTACTTTTACTTTTGAACAAATGAGAAGTCCCCCTCCCCTACCAAGACCAATTTTTTGGTAGCCATCATAGTGTAACTAATAACCTTTCAAGTAGGAGGTTCCAGTCTTTCTCATATCTACTTTATTCACCTTCAATCCTTCCTTACAATGGAACCTTGTCTAATATAAAGTGAATAGAGGGAAGGTTTGTCACCTCAGCCTCTTCCACCGTTGCCGTCATAGGCGCATCCTATTCCACCAGCGGAGGAGGAAAAATGCATGAGCCTTTTTTGAATATTTTACATCCTCTTATTTCTCACACCGAGACTAACTCAAATGGTCTTAGAGTTTTTTCATGACCACAAAAGTTTCACAAAAACTCCGCCTCTTGAACAATGAGAACTCTTATTCCCACCGTAATAAGTATACTTAGGAAGCCTTCCTAAGGCCCGAGCTCCATCTCATTTCATTCATAAATGGGAATCCAAAATAAGTGTAAGCCCCAAATTAAACCCCTAAATTACCAAGGAATCCTTTTAAAGAAGAATGCTGAAAATCATTTATCTAAAAGGACTACACTCTCCAATGAGACTCATCGAACAACGTGGGATTTGATTCCAATCCAAATGGGATAAGTAGGAATCCTATCTAAGGTTTTAACCCAACACTTCAAATCAACCCTATACTTCTTGGACTATATACCTAATAGAGACTAATCCAACATGGAAACTTGTATCTTTTTAAAATTCCTTTCACTTATTAGGCATAAGTCTCACCCCAAACATTGACTAAGAAACATTCTCTTAGATGTCCTTGCCACATGACATTAATCTATACATATAGGTCTTTATCACATGACCATAAAAGGAATGATGTGTCCTATTAATAGGCACCAAACTAAAAGGGTACTTATTTCTTTCCCAAGGATACATAGTTATCCCATTTATGGGTATGATCCCATCATCAAAACAAACTTTTTTTCTCCCATGACGAAAAAAAATTCCAGAGTTCCCCACCAAGTGGCTTAAAAATTAGTATTATCATAATGATGGTTAAAAGAATTTATAGATAGTATATTAGAGATAAAATTGTTGGAGAACATTGATTACATACACATTTCTCCATTAATGATTAACATTGAATACTTTTTGATGATTCTAAATTTGACACATGCTAATAATTGATTTAAAATTCCAAGGAAAACCTACGTTAGACTTGGTGAATTAACAAGGATTAATGAAAATATCTCAAATCTATAAGAGAGTCTCATATTAGGCAATAATTCCCCTAAAAGGGTGTGATGAGTTCAACCTCCCATCATCTCGACCAATTCATGTTCTTAAGTATCATAAGTTCAAACATAACGAATGCCTGAATTTGGGAAGCATGTCCCATTGAATAAAGAACAGTTGGATGTTTTCGGTTCCATAAATAAATTCAATGGAACCCACCCTAAATTAGTGATTCCTAACCATAACACACGTTCTGAGGGAAGTGAAATGCAATGTAACATCCAGATCTGGGTACCAGTAATCAGGCGCCCCAATCTTGTTCTACAAATGACCTCAAGAATACCTCCCAATACTCTAGAGGCTTCCAACTCACAAGAAGGGTGTAATACTACCCATGGGGAGATAATACCCTCTTTGTTAGAGTGATACACATTAGATAAAATATGAAATAAAGGGAAAAAAGAAACAATAAACATGAATCACAAATCAATTTCTCAAAATTAGGTATAAGACCACAACCAAACAGTAAGTGTGCCACGTCATGTCATACAATTCCAAGTTCAAGAAAACCCCAAATAAATTAAAGATGAATAATTCAAAAAATGGGTCCAAAATCCACATTCGGATCCCTCATCCATGAACATCCCATGGAAAAATCAACCTTCTGGAATAGGTCCCTTAGCCTTGTCCAACCCTGAAACCATAAAGTCTACTTGAGTACCCCATGGAGGCTGAAAAAGGGTGTGAGTAAAACTCATTAAGAAATCACAAATGGTGTCTACAAAATATCTATTCTAAATAGATAGTTTGTAAAGGAACATGATTAATAGTAATAATAATAGGATATTAATCTCTGACCATTAGTTAACAAGGTTTACTTTAGCCACTTCTATAATATGTTCCATGGGTGATACATTTTTATCAAATACACATCAACCTATATCGGTCATAGAAACTATAAAGAGGGGGTCAAATCAATTTCCCTACATCACAAGGGAAAAATTACATAAAATAATACATATCATTCACCTCGATTCCATAGTCTGGGTATTTACATGACATGCAGTCATTAGAAGAATAGATCTTCAATCTGACTCCATAACCCATGAATTATTGTGTTGAGGATTAGATCCTAAGTCTAACTTGGCCCTTGTTCATGGAGCCTCAAGTCCAATACCCAACTCAAACAACTAATCCATTTTCAAATGATTATATGAATATTTAACATGAATACCATTCAGAATCCATAACTCATTGAACACACTTACCACTTAGAGCCCATAGTTCAATCAATACTTATACCATCTCCATGCATTTACCCATTAAATAAATTACTATTTACATTCCTTATCCCATTAACACAGTTAGCATTTATACTCCTTACCCCCTTAACACATTTTATATTCCAACTCATCATTCATTCAACACATACTCTTTTTACTCAACACGCCCTTATTCTATGTCAAAATCTAGGCAAAATTATCATTAGTTCCACTTTATAACTCATGTTAATAATTTAACATAATTATCATGTATTCCAACTCATAACAATTCAATTATATACTTAAAAAATTAATTCCTTGTTTCAAAAAGTGGAACACCCCCATAAGTGGCCCTTAACTCTGTCTATTCAACCTGAAATCATCCCACAAAGATCAAGAGGGCTTTAATTCATCCTTTAACCAACAAATTCATCATTTTTTCCATTTCAAACTAAACAAAAAACACAATGGAACAATTTAACTACCTTATATAGATAAATATAACTTCAATACTATGTGATATTACTTTCAGACCACCTAACTTGATCCCATAGACAAATGCTCTCTCAAAATTGGACTACGATCTTAACCTAAACACCCATTAAATCCACAACCTAATATTGGATATAAAAAGAGGGTTTTGGGGATTCAAAAGAAGAATAATTATTCCACAAACCCGAATATATATAAATAAGTTAAGAGGAGAGTAAGACTCACCCAGAGCTTTGATTCACACCTAATGGAACTCCAAATGGCTTGGAAATGAGGGAGATAGATCCTTGTGATGCTTAGGAGGAGTTTTTTTCCACCTTTACTATTGTTAGAAATATTTAGTGGAAAATCAAGTAATAAAACGTAAAATACTGATGGGATGAAATGGTAAATATCTCCATATTTAGTGGGGTGCATGGTTTGGCCACATGGTTGGCCAAACGACATGCCATCCTCTCTCCAAGAGTGTTCTATGTCGCAGAACATCCTAGGAAGACCACACGGTTTGAAAAACCACAAGACAAATATTTGAGATGGATCTATCCAATATCACATGGTTTTGGTTTCTCTAGATGCATGTTTTTACCAACCATGAACCACCATTTCTAGGAAAGCATGGTTATGGAACATGAATATTACGAACCATATACAACCATGAAATATGCACTAGATGGACATTTTTACTCATCTTTCATGTCCCAAACCCCAACGGAACCCCCAAGTAACCTCATAGACTCTAGAAACATTTCATTAGACAAATTAAAGGGACTCTAACCAAAAGATAAACAAGAACATACCTCAAAATAAGTCTGGGATCTTACAACCTCCTCATCTTATAAAATATTATCCTCGAGATGCACTCACAAGTATCATTGGGTCTCTAAGGTAAAAAGATTTGTAAATTGGTCCTAAATATATATCTCAATCTCCCAAGTCTCTTCCTGAAATTTATCATGCTTCCAAAACTCCCAAACTAATGACATGATGTTTCCCTACTAGACATTCTATCTCTGATCCGCAATAAAAACCAGTTTCTCCTCAATGGATGCATCAACCTAAAACTCAAAATAATAAACATATATAACATGGGAAGAGTTGGAGTAATAATTCTAAATATGTGACACTTTAAAATAATCATTCATTCTACTATACCACTATGGGAGATCCAATCTGTATGCCACTTTTCTGATCCTCTCCACAATCTCTAATGACCCCATGTACATGGACGCTAACATACCCTTTTCTTGAATTCGATGGTGACCCAGCCTTGGAAAAAATAAATGGAACACATGATCACCCACTATCATCTCAATTGATCAACATAATAAATAATTATATGAATTATGGATTCTATGAGTTGTAACCGTACATTTATAAATCAACTGAACCATATCTGATGTCTCCATTATAAGACTCGGTCCTAACAACTCTAATTCCTGATACTCTATCCAAAAAATAGAGATCTACATAACCTACCATAGAGTGCCTCATATGGTTCTATATTAATAGTCACATGGTAACTATTTTTATAGTATAATTCAACAAGTGATAACTTCTTCTCCAAAGATTCACCAAATTATAGAACACATCCCCCCAAAATGTCCTTTAGAGCCTAAATAGTATGCTTGAGATGCACATCATTTTGTGGGTGGAAATTCATACTAAAAAAACCTAGCTAAAAATACCCTTATATAACCCTTTTTAGAAGTGTGAAGTAAAATGTGGATCATGACCCAAAATAAATGTTCATGGCACCCCATTCAATCACACTATCTCTTGAATGTACAAATCACCCAAATAGTTAACGGATAAGGTTTCTCGTATCAAAAATAAATGTGCCAACCTTGTCAAATAATCCAAAACTACCCATACTTCATCATTACTATAAGGAATTATCATAAGAAATACCACATCATACATCCTAACACCATCCCATTTCCATTGTAGAATGGGAAATGGCTATAACAAACCAACTGGTTGTTGATGCTTAACCTTCACCTATAAACATGTTTAGAATCACATCACAACACCTTCAACTTTCTTTTTCATCCATTTACAACAATACTATCTACAATGATTATGATAAATTTAGTTCAAAATAGGTTTCACTACCCCCATAGACACATGAAAGCCACTCATCAACACTACTAGCGTACAAGTAGGCAGAAAACATCCCCAGTATCTTAAATGATCACATCCTGATCTATAGTCCAATCTGAAGGTGAGTTCCCACCAATAAGGATTTCCCTCAACATCAAAAAACAGTGGAACCTCATACCAACACTCCTTAACCTGACTAATAATTTTTACTCTACTTCCAATGATATAAGGATTATCTTTTGTTGTCTATCCTAAAAATCTATATGTATCTTGGTTAAAAACTCCATCATCCTCCACTAGGAGTTGTATTCCTGAACTGCTTGATTTTGAGTCCTTTGACTCAATGAATCTGAAAAAATATTTCAATTACTAGGAAAGTGGGGTTGCTCAAAATCGAAGGACTTCATATACTAAACCCATACTCACTTATAAGGATACAAATCACACAAGGAGAAGATGCATATAAATATTTTATGATGAGTATACAAAGTAATCCTTTCACCAAACAAATACTGTCTCTAACAGTTTAAATAATAATCCTCCATGATCAAATCATGTTCGAGAATAAGGTAATTTCATTCAGGAGGCTTCAACTCCCGTGATCCATACACCATGACCAAATCTATCTCCATCAACAATTCTCCTTACCAATCATCGGACACATCAAAAAACAAGGTATCCTTCTTACCCAACTCTAGTAGGATAAAATTGGTGCAATATTCCACTGCTTCTTTAACACCTAGAATGAATTATCACATGCCCCATACCATTCCAAATTGATGCCCTTCATGAAAAATCCAGTATGTGGTGTGGCCAAATAGGAAAGGTCTATGATGAAACTTTGATAATATCCCAATAAACCAAGAAAACATTGGATATAAAAAACATTATTGTGATGCTCCTAAGATACAACTTCATTCACTCTATATGGTCTCACTGACAAACCTTCCACAAAGATGATGTGATCTACGAAATGTACCTGATAAATCCATAAGTGAAAAATAGATAGCTTTACATATATACAATGATTTTTTAGTTTAATCAGGACGATATCAAGATTTTTTGAATGATATTCATGAGTCTTGGAGTACACAAATATGTAATCCATGAATATGACTACAAACTGGCCTAATTATGGGTGAATGATTATGTTCACTAGGGCCATAAACACTTCTATCACGTTGGTCAACCCGAACAACATCACAAAAAACTCATATAAGACATACCTTCTCCTGAAAGCAGATTGAGGTATATCAAAATTTCCCACCCTCAGTTTTTGATACCCATATATCATGTAAATTTTAGAGAACATAGAAGAATCTATTAGCTAGTAAAAAGGATCATCATTTCATGGAAGAGCATATTAGTTGTTAACATTTATTTGATCCAACCAATAATAATCAAAACATAACAAAAACAACCCATAGAACTTATTAGAAAACAAAACTAGAGATCCCTAAGGTGATGTACTAAGATGAATAAACCCTTTATTCTCTAATACCTTTAACTTTTTTTTAATTTCATAATGCTTTTCTAGTTCCATTCTTGTTGGAAGAATAGAAAAAAGTTCTTCTCTTAGAAGAAGCTAAATCATGAATTCATCCTATCTCTTAGATGGAAGCCGCAAGAAGTCCTTGGAAAACATATCTAGAAACTGATCAACCACATCAGGAAGGAAATGTTTCTTTACTCCCCCATCATAAATCACAAGGCATTCAACATGGGATTTTATACCACTTAATCAATGAATAATGACCCTGTAATATCCTTCCTAGATATCCAATTACCTATAGTGAACATAAATATACCCCTCTAAGTACATCAAAATTACCCTACGATAGTAATAGTCAATATGGTACTGATATAGTACAATCCAATCCATCCCCATTATTATATAAAAAACCTTCAACTCGAGAATAGAAAAGTCCCTCCAGAAACAGTATATGCCAACATCAAGGTTACAATCCTCACATTGCTGAATGTTTTCTACTTGTACTATAAATGGTGTATCAATTGACATAATCGAAACACATATATTCCACCTATATACCCAACACATTCAAAAAATGGGAATATATAAAATAGAATGAGGAACCAGTATGAAATAATGAAATAGAAAGCATGAAAGCTACAAGAATCATACCTTTCACTATCGATGGTATAACATATCCACCTCTTGGTGTAGGCAGAACTGCATTGAGATGTCCCTCTACCATGGCCTCTGGTATGAGTCCCTACCATTGCACTACCCTACTAATAAGGATTCCCATATCTGAGAATACCAAATCACTACCTGGGAAGGTACAAACATTAGAGCTCCAAATGTCAAAATGGTATGGTAAAACTGACCCCCTTCATACATTCTACATCGACCTTGATCATCCATCATTTCCCATTTGTCAAGGGTTCCTATAGGAAATGTACACATGGCTTATTCTTCCTCATTCGCAACACTAAAATTGTGGTCGGGGTCACTAACCACGAATATTTCCCAGCTTATTGCACTGATAAAAGAACACTTTTTCACCACCCTAGGAGGTCAAAAATCCTTTTTGGGTACTCTTTCTACAACCTCCTTGGTGAAAAATCTCAAAACAGCACTTCCTACTATCAGAAGATTCACCACTGGGTCACCCAACAGGGTCACCCAACTGGAACCACATGTCCACCCCTAAAAGCTTTATTTCTGTTTCCTCCTAAAATAATGGCATGATCCCCACTTCATGAAACCTCTTTAAACATATGATATTCTCTTGGGACATAATCTCATGTCTATTTCCATCTCCGAAATGTCTCTCCATCAATGGATCTCCCCCTACAAACACTAGAACTAGGTGTTGCAAGTTGGTGAAGTGTCCAATATAATACATCACTGTCATAATTCCCTGGGTCAACCTCCTAAAATTCCTAGCCCTCTCCTGCTTCAATATATATAGATAGAAATATTCCAAAAAACATTTCCAAGAAATATTTCTACAACAATTATTCTCTATGCTCAGTCTAAACTAGAATATCCCACCAGCGCATTTCTTGTTCATGCAACTTTTAGGTAACCAACTCTACTACGTTCTCAGGAGTCTTTAAGTGACCTAAAATTGTCTAGATTGACTCTATCCAGAAATCTACTACCTCTGATCCACCCTATCTTGCATGATTTGGTGGGTGATATAACTAAAACTCTCTAGTCATGTCAAACATACTCAGCACAACCCGCCCTAGGTCTCATTCCATCCTTTGCATAAAAGGAGAAAAGTTGTCATGAAACTGATCCTCCACTCTATTATAGAAGATAAATGGTGTTTAATTCACTACTATCAGAGTTTCGTTGTTAGGGACATACTCAGGTCTCCTAACCATCACATGTGGACATGGTACAATCTCTCTCTATAATTCTAAACAAACATCTCAAAACACATAACATAAGTCTTACAAATTGTGTGTAAAATAAGACTCTATACTAGCCATAAAAATCCCATTCAGCATACACTATACCAAAAGATATATTCACATCTCTATCACTACCATAATCTATCCCTACCATGGTTCATGGTCAATATAGGGTAAAAATCTTTCATTATCACAAGCCTTTCTTATACAACCCTTTTTTCTTTTTAACAATTTTACCTTCAGAACATTAATTTTTATCATTTGAGTACCTTTCTATCAATATAACTGATCACAAATAAATTACAACCCATTTATGATTTTTCATTATGAACTATTATTTAACCATTCAATTAAATTATTTCTATTTACATGATTTTATTGTCATTATTAGAAATCATTTCTTCCAAATTTTAGGGAAAATGAAAATCATTCTATCCATCACATCATATATGACTTTATCATGTGTGCCTACCACGAGGAATGTCACATATATCTCTAGGTTTCTAGAATGATGAACTTATGAAAAAACTCAAGCCATTTTGGCTATGAGAACAATATCATAAAATAGACACATCACACAATAGGTGCCTCACCCTAGGTGAAATATCATCGAACCATGACAACAAACATAAATAAACTAACCCTATGAACATGGGGTTTTCCTAATATATGTGTTAGATACTCTCATACAGGAGATCATTACCATGTCCTAACATATCTTAGTCCCTCTTCCACCATTCCCAAATATTATTACAATAGAAAAGGAAAACTACCTCTAATACCACTTTGTGACGTTCGGACCTGGGTTCCACTAATCTGGTTCCCTAACCTGGTTCCCCACATAACCTTAGGCATACCTCCCTATATACTAGAGGATATTGAATAAAAGTGATGGTTTTGTAGTACATGTGGGAAGAATATACCGTCTTTATCAGAGTAATCCACATCATATAAAATACAAAATGAATGAAAACAATAAATAATAAACATGAATCCCGCATTCATTTACCAAAAATGGGTACAATCCCACAACCAAACAATAAGTATACTATGTCAAGACATATAGTTACAAGAGCAACGAAACCCCAAAATAAAGAAAATATGAAGAATCCACAAATTGGGCCCCGACTCCACGTTTGGATCCCATATCCATGCAAATATAGTGTCCAAATCAACCATCTAGTATAGGACTCTTTCCCTTGTCCTAACCTACAACCATGATGTCTTTTCGGGTACCCAATGTCGGCCTGAGTTGGGTGTGATTACAACTTAGTAGTCCACCACCAATAGTTTCAACAAAATATCTAGTCAAAATAGATAGTTTATATAGGTACATAATGACTAAGAAGAAAAACCAGAGATAAACCAGGTATCATATGTTAACAAGTTTTATTTTAGACACTTGCATTATTTATTCCATGGGTTATCCATTTTCATCCAATAAACTTCGGCCTATGTCATTTATCTAAACTATACATAATGAGGGGGGATTAATTTCCCTACATGAAAAGGGAAATCATTACACAAAACAATACATAACACTTACCATGGAGACCTAGTCTATGTTTTTACATCACATTTATTAGTTAGGGGCATACAACCTCAATTATACTACCTAACACATGGGTTATAGGGGTAGGGCTTAGATCCTCAGTGTAACCCATCATGTGGGTGTAGAGCATAAATTAGAATACCCCACTCAAATAACTAATCCATGAAAACAATATTCATTAACCATTTAACATGTATCCCATTCACAATCCATACCTCATTGAACGCAATTACCATATACAATATATAGTTCAATAATCACTTATACCAACTTCATGATTTTACCCCTAATGCATCCCACAATAAGCAAGAGGGGTTCAATTCTCAATTTGACCAACCAGTTCATCATTCCTACCGTGAAAAAATTTATGGAAAATGAAATGAAAAAAGTTCCCAACCACGTACATATAAATATAACCACATGAATATTTGATATAACTTATAGAAACCTGACCTCGATTCTGTAGATGAATTCTCACTTAACCTTGGTCTTTGATTCGAATATAAACACCCTGTAAATCCCCAACCTATAATACTCTATAAAATAACGTTTTTTAGGGATTCTGAATATGAATAATGATTCCATAAACCCTAATTAACAAAATTATGGAAATAGGAGTGTTAGACTTGCCCAGAGCTTTGATCTTCACAAAATGGCGTTCCAAACATCTTGGACATGAGGGAAATCGATACTTGAAAAGTTTGGAAAGAAGGATTCATCAACATTGTCTATTTTAGTATGAATGGAGCATAAAATTGAGTAAGAAAACTTATATCCTAATAAGGAATAATAAATTTAACCATCATTAATGAGAGTCATGGTTTAGCCGCACGGTTATCCAAACCATGAACCAACCATGTGCCACGCTCTATCCTAGAGGGGTCCAAGTCACATAGATTAGTGTGAAAATTGAATGGTTTTAAAATCCATGAAATATACATGTCAGATGGCTATATCAAATCCTTCATGGTTTTTTCCCTCCCCATGCATGACTTTACCAATTGTGAACCACCACCTCCAGGAAATAACAGTTTTTCCACTCAATTACTATTAACCATGTACCAACTATGAAACATGCATTTGATGACAAATTTTATCGAATTTCATGTTCTAAACCCCATGGTCACTCTCGATTAATGTCATAGACTCATTAAACATTTAAATAATTATCTTAATTGGATTCAATGAATAATTTAAAAAAGAAAATAACTCAAAATAATTCTAGGATCATATAACCAAAGAGTTGAAAAGTGGGACTATTACTTAAAAATATCATGAATAACTAAAGTACATAAAAATTATAAGGGTTTATTATACAACTATCAAATAATTTATTTCAATATGAATTCAAAATCAAACAATATCAACAAGAATGAGATTGTGAAACGCACCCTTAAAATGATCACAACATTGATGTGAGAATTAGTCAATGAATATACTATGTGTATCAATTATAAATCCAAATAAAAAAGTAGAAATAAAGCATAATATACAAAATAGGTTTTACACACATAATCTTGTAATATAAAAGATGATGAAGAAGTAATATAACACAATAAAAATAAATTATCTTTGGAAATTATTTTATAACTTGTTAAATTTTAATTAAAATCCCCTCAGAATATATAATTAAAATTAAAAATAAAAATAACATGAAAAATTAATTATTCATGATATTACAAATCATATGGTATTTATATACACCACATAAAATAAATTAGGTGCATAAAATTTCAAAATAACTCAAAGAAATGAAATTCAGACGAAATAACTTACCTCATGCTTCCTTTTGGTTGTAAATGCTTTAACAAAATGTAGATATAACTATATTATAAATATCATATATATACTTTATATCCATCATCATTCCCAACTGTGAAAGGTGGTAATGAAAAAAAGAACAACATCGGTTCGTAAAACAGTAGTCCGCTGTACACACAAACAACGATTTCATAACACATTTTACGGAAGTAGAGATGGTTTTAGCTCATAAATTTGACAATAAAACATTTAATTATATAAAAGATAATGAAAATTGAATAAGGTATAAGAAGAAATTAAATAAAAAATATTATTGATAACATCGCATCTTCTTTAGGTATCCTCTGTGGGTTTTCACTAAATCCTTACTAGATTGGATTTCTACAACAACCATGGATTCTAGTAAAAGATGTGGGAATTATGGAAGTTATTTGAGCTTGTATTGTCTGATATAAAAGGATTTATAGGTTTGAATAAGTGAGGAGAGTGACTTCCCTTTTATATTTTACAAGGAGTGTCATTTTTGTAAGTACCAAAAAGTATTAAAAATTGGGAGGTCCCTCCTTCCCCCTATGGAATAAAATTGATAATTAATGGTTTATTTGGATTATATTGTCAATAAATACCTCCAAATCACTATGAAACACATTTTAAAAACATTTTTTCTCTTAACTTCTATGTTTTCCTACTTTTACCATTTTGGTATTCACCATGGTAACATGTTTTTTAACAAATGTAATTTAGAATTTAAGAATCAAATGTTAGATTTATTATATTATTTTTATCCACTAATTCAAAATATTAAATCCAATTTATAAAATAAAAAACATAGTTGTGTTGAAAATTTATTTTTACACAAGAGTATGTACAGGAAAAAACAATGTTTTAACCATAACCACGGTAACCGATTTGTTTTCTATTTAGGGGTCAATATATTCATTATAAAATAAAAATTGGTCCACGAATGTAACATAGTTGAAATTTATTATCATTTAAAAATAACATGGTAAAATATAATACTTTGATTAGTTTTCAATAATTTAATAAAATATCATTTATTATAAAATAACATTATAGTCAATTTTGATATTATTTATTTAATTTGAATTTAAAATTATCAATAAAATGATGTAATTCGAATATATTATGTTAAACCCTATATAATCATGATATATTCATCTTATAAATTAATTGAATAAAACAACACTTTAAATTTACTTCAATTTTTATATTTTTATTATGAGTTATATTTTTTTATTAACTGAATAATTACTGTGTTGGAATTTCATAAGAATATTAAGTAATTATTTATTCAATAAAAAATAAATAGAAATTATTATGATAAAAAACTCATTTATATTTAAAAATAATATCCATAACCTAGCATGTGTTTTTCCCTATCCCAAAACATTATAGATATTAAAAGTATTGAGGGTTCTTTTTTTCTCTTTTTCTTTACTTAATGAATAATATGGGTATTATTCAAAGGAAATTGGGAAAAATTGAAATAGTTTATATTTTTTTGTAAAATTCCTGAATAGACTCATAAAATATTAGTATAACATTTTATGTTATATTAACTCTTATATTTTTAGTTTAACCCTTCGGTAAACCCATTTTTACCTTAACCTCGCTAAATATTTTTTACTCTTCTCAATTTTCATTTTCGAAAAAATTTAATTTCAATTTTTTATAAAATTTAAATTATTATGATTAAAAAAATTTAAATTATTTTTACAAATTAAATTCAAATAATTAGAACAATTTAATTTAAAATTAATGTCGTAGGCGCGATGATAAAATAGGGTTTAAAGAGAAATTGTTCAGAATCTTACAGCTTTTTTCATAAATTCAATATGAAAAAGATTAAAAATACCAAAATTGGATTAATTAATATAAAACTGAACAAATATTAATTTAAAACCAATTCAAAATGTAATTTAACTCTATAAATAATTTAAATGAAAAGTTAATTTTCAATTAAAATTTAGTATTTTTCATTATTCATTAAAAATGAAATATTTGAGAAAAATATATAACAAATCAAAATAAGTTATTTTTTTTATTTTTATTTCAAAAATGATGATTTTTTAAAATTATTTATTCTAAAAGTAGTAAAATTTAATTTGAAATTATGTTTGAAAATCATGACTAAACTGCCTTTCCGAAAAATATTGTTTTCTGAAAATGTTTATTTTTTTCTTTTAAATGATTCTTATTTTATTTATAATCATGCCTAAACTATATATTTTCATACACTATTCATTCCAAATTCTATGTGATAACTATCATATTAAAAAATAATATTAATAGTACATTTTTGTTTGGTAAAACTAGATCTTTCATGTAACGAAATCTATCAAAGAAACTCGTTATTGCATGCAACATAAAATAAAATTAGTATTTTCTTCATTTCAAGGAACAAAATATATGGAATTTATTTAATATCTTAAATATGACATAATGTCTTGGGATTTTATATTACCTTATATTCATAGTGTTTCTTTTCATATATAATATTGAAAAAAATGTTATTATTTTAAAATCTCAGGTCATTACATTATCACCACCTTAAATAAATTACAAACTCACAATTTAAAATTGATCTTGATAAAAATGATTTTACATATAGAATTTTATTTGAAAACCCCACATCAAATAAGGGTTAATAAAATATTCTCTTAATAAGAGAGAAAGGGAAGTAGAATGGTAATAATGGATAAAATAAAAATATGTTTTATTTTGGAGAAAATTAGTTGAAAGTAAAGATATGTACACGAAAGAAAAATTTAAATAATTATAGATAATGGTTGATTCAATTTATCACAAAAATTTGAATGGTAAATGTAATGTTAAAGGCCTCAAAACCATAAATTGGTATGATTTAAATAACCATATGATTCATCGAATATGAATATAATAGGAGAACATTTTTGTTTCGAAATCCTTCTACTAAAGATAAGGAATTATTTTACTATCTATGAATATAATGAAATATAAAATTTCATCATTTTTTGGTGTATCAATAAATTTCTAATCTACCCCTTATTCCTAGATATGAATATGAAAAAATTAATTTTTTATTCCTAAATCACTAAAATTCACTTTTAACAGATCATAAGGTCTATATAAGTTTGAAAATTATTTATGTATGTCTCTAAATGTTTCCCAAAACTAATATTGTTAGCACATGTTATACAATAAATTATATGAATCTATAAACCACAAAAGTAATTCCCTTGGTTCATCATTAATATTTATTTTTCAAATTATTTAACAAATAACATATTAATGAGGACATAATGTAGGCTAGTGGTAGGTGCTAATCCTTTATCATCCTATTGTCATGGGATGAAGCCCCATGGACTTTCCATATGCATCGAGTTTTCAACTTGTATGTCGGTTGTCCTTTTTTTAAAATCATGATAATATAATTCCTATAACAACCCCAAAAAAAATATGATAGACATCCATGAAATAAAATTAATCATCTAATAAATATTTTATTATGGTTCTCAATACAAATTTATTTCCACAAATTCCAATAATATTATTTTAGTATTAACAAAATTTCATCATTGATCATATTAATTATAATGCTTATCAATACCTCTAAACTTATTTCTATAAAATATATAGGCATTATTCCTCAAATAAGATATCCACGAAGTGTACTATGAAATTTTCCACTAAAAATTTAATTCATTAATTTTAATACATAAATACTTCATCCATTTTATTTTAACATATTTCATTCTTTAGTCTAACGTTTAACCAACCCTATTCATTTTCATTATATATTTATATATTTCATAATGGTTTTAAAATAAAATGTCAATTATCCAAATCATATCCCCTAGGAGTGTCAAACTAGGTGTGCAATAAGGCCCATTTTCAAGCACTAGGTGACGATTAGGTCTATCCCAATTCACCCTTTTTGGAGTCACTACCCCTTGGTATATATATATCGAAACCACATCCACTTGTAGTATCTAGACAGTGATTTATTTCCAATAAAAACCACATAATTTCTACCTTAGCAAAAATTCTGGTCTATTCTTATATAGGTATCCTCAAATTATATCTTAGGGTTATGATTCATAATATATGTTTTAATAAATCTAGTTCCCATTGTTTATAATAAACATTCACTGATACGAACTATAGAAAACCTGAGCCTAGTATCCCTGATCAAGTGCATGATTTATTACATTGGCATAAGATATAAGGAATAACATTCCAAAGGACTGAATAGTTTCATAATCTTCATAAACTAGTTATATACTTGATTATTACATTACATTGAAATATAAAAATTAGAATATACTTCTTTTTTCAGGAATATAATTATTCCCTTTCACACATTATTGAATATCATTTTAAGTATACTTAATAGATTTCGAGGGAAGGGAAACCAAATAAGGGTGATCTCAAATTATCAGTAAGGGTTAAGTACACCATTTTCTATCAGGAACCAATATGAATAATCAACATAAGAGGATAAATAACTGAAAATGTGTTCTATTTAAATAACTTTGATACCATATTAAGATAAAGCATAATCAATATGGAAAGGTAAATAACTAAGAACACATGAAATTTAATCAGTAAAATGAGAGTGAAATGAATCGATAAATAATATCCTAGATAATAATCATGGATGAAAATAATAACCAAATTAATAATGAAGGGAATACTTATGTTTTATACATCATGTTTTTTAGGAACATGATACCTTTACCATCAACATATATCCTCAAGATAGTTTAAAACATTTTATATAAAAACTGATCCGGTTTTGCCAACTCATTTTTCTCAAGGCCTCTTACGTGGGACTTACTATAAATATCCTACAGATAGTTTAAAAATATTAGTTAAAAAATCATAGGGTTTGGCCAACTGATTTTGTCTCATGAGCCTACCAATACATCGAGGTAATTTCTATAAATATTCCATAACTAGTGTCTTTAATGTAAAAATTATTCCTCATATATTTAATTATTGATTTAATTCTTAAATAACGTGTCTTACCATCATGTATCTGTATTGAGTAAAGGATATGAATTTATCAATATTTCCCTCATAAATTAAATAAATTTCAAATTTAAAATTGTATGTAAAAATTTTATATGGTTTAGGAAATAAAAACATCCATGATATATAATATTGATATTTATTGGGAACTTAATATCCAACAATCACAAGTAAGTGAATATCTAAAGGGATTCTCAATGACTATAAAAATGAATTGAAAAGGTGATTATCAAAACATTCCTTTGTAAAAATGATCAAAAACATCCATAAAATTATAAATATGGTGTCAATACAAAATATACCTAATGAAGTAAGAATAATGGGGTTTTTCAATGATGAATATAAACACAATAAAAAAACATTTAATTGTATTCTGTATGAAAATATCCTTTTCATTTCAACAATCACTTTTAAAACATAAATCATTTGGAAAATAATTTTATTTAAAAATAATTTTTAAAAACTAATAAGTTAAAAATTATTAGTAAAAATATTTTCATTTAAATAACCTTATAAACTTTCTATGGAATATTTAAAGAAATTTTGTTGGTTAATTACGTACATGTCATACAAGTTAAAAAGAGCATTCCTTTGGCACTGTAAAAATATTTGAAAAGTGTCTTGTTCAGAAATGAATAATAACATTCTATTTAAAACATTTTAAAAAAAGGTAAAAATGGGTAAAAAATAATTTAATAAATCATTTTGAAAGTATTAAAAAAATTTAAATATTTTTAGAAAACATTGTTTTGAGATAAAATGGATTTTCGACTGGATGGATAAATGATGTTGATTAATAAAAAACAAAATTTTCAATTATTTTATGTATAAAATAATGGGAAAGGGTAATATTTCCTGAAAATAGCATGAATAACCGTATTAGAAGAAAATTATATGGTTTTATTATAAAATTATCAAATAATTTCCTTCAATTGTGATTCAAGAGTAAATAATCTTGAAGAGAATGGTTTTGAGAAATAAACCCTTATAATGATCATAATATTGAAGTGAGAATTAGTCAATGAATAAAATATGTGTATGAACTATACATCCAAATGAAACAAATGTAAATAGAACATAATATAATAAAAATTCTTTACTCACACAATCTTATAATATCAATGATGATGAATAAATAATATTACGAAATGAAAAGAAATTGAGTAGTGAAATTATTTCCCACCTGGTAAATTTTAATTAAAATCCTCATAGATGAAATATTTAAAATAAAAAATTAAAATACCAAGATTAATTAATTTTTCAAGATATTACATATAAAATTATGAGTATATACAACATATAAAAGAAATTATGTTCCTATAATTTCAATATTCTTTTATGAAATGAAATTGAGACGAAATCCCTTACCTCAATTTTCTTTTTGTTATGCACAATTTAACATCATTTATAGTATTTTTAAACATGTTATTAACTTATAACAGAACCATAATCATATTTATAATATCATATATGATTCTATTATATCATTTTACTACCCGTTCGAAAATAATATTTCATTATCATAATTTTTTGTGTGTTAATCACCTTTTTTTCTCATGTGTGTTTTGTCATGAATGATTATATTATTTCCTATACTATTTATTTTAATCATCTATAGAAAAATAATTTTGGTAGAATTATCATATTTTTGCATCAATATTACTTTTTAAACCAATAATTATATATGGTTATGATAAATAAAGTACTTTATGATCACGAAGATGATAGGTCGTACGTACACTTGAGTAACGCTTCCTATTTTCAAAAATCACTATGTAAATGTGGTAACTAATATTTTATATTCTAAAAATGATAATAACAGAATACATATAATATTATTTCGTTAAATATACTTATTTATATATCATCCATGTGTTTTGGTGAAGAAAATAGAGTCACATCATTTCGATATGGCGGTAGTCCACACGAACAAGAACGATGTAAACATATTTCATATAGGGAAAAGGTAAGAAATAAAATGATATATATTATCCACATATAATTATAAATATGTAATTAATATTATAATTATGTCCTATATATCACATATAATCATTATCCTTATGCTTATACCCTTCCACGTAAAGCATTAGTGAAGGAAGAATCACATCACTTCGTGAGGATGTAGTTCGTTGTACACACGAGTGACGTTATCGTGTCTTCTAAAGAATAGAAATTAAAATTTAATATTTTTATAAGGACACAATAGGTATAATTATGTTATAAATATCATATATTTTCTTTAAATATATCATCACACCCAACTATGAATGGTGAAAATGGAAAAATGAATGACATCGGTTTGCGAGGCAATAATCTTCCGTATATACGAACAATGATTTCATAACCCATTTGATGGAAGAGGATATGGTTTTAGTCCATTAAATTAAAATAATATCACATAATTATATGGAATATAATTATTCTATCATATCATCATGTTCTAATAATAATTTAAGTATGTGGAGCAAGAAATAAAATAAAAATTCTCTTTGAAGAACGTTGACTCTTCTTCAGGTATCCCGCTTGGGGTTTGACTAAATCTTTCCTCTGATGGTTTTATTCAAAAAAATAAGGCTTCCTGTATGATATTATATAATTCGGAAAGTTATTTTCTCAGGTACTGGATTAACCAAATGGATTGAGAGGTGTAAATTAGTGTGGGGAGTGAGTTCCCTTTTATAGTTTATGAGGAGTGGATTATTTGTAAATACCTAGATGTATTCACTATTCAGAGGTCACTTTTACCCCATGTGGAAATGATTGTTAATTAATGATTTATAGAGATTATATGGTCTATAAACACCTCCACCACATAATGAAAAACATTTTTAATCACTTTTTCCCTTAACTTATATGTTTCCCTATTTTATACATATTCTTTTCACTATGGTAATAAGTTTTTTAACCTAGGTAATGTATCCATTATGAATAAATTAAAGACTGAATTATTGGAAAACTTTTATAATTTGATTCAAAATATGAAATCCAATTTATCAAATAAAACTCCTATGTTTTTGGAAAATTTATTTTAACACAAGTTCATGTACATGGACGAACACTATTTTAACCTTAACCACGCTAACAATATTTTTCTCAATTTAGGTGTCAATGTAGAAATTGTAAAAGGATAATTGTTCACAATCCCATTCTAATTGATCTTTGCTTTTCTAATCTGAGATCAGCACCTCTACCCTTTAAATTCAACAATGCCTGGTTGGTTGTGCCTGACTGTAGGGAGGTTATTTTGGAGGCTTGGGAATCTAATATGAATGGCAGTTTTTTGCATAGTTTATCTTACAAACTGAAAGCTGTGAAATCTAGGCTCAATACTTGGAGTAGAATTTCTTTTTCAAGCATTGAAAAAGATATCAAGGAGGCTGAATCTCATCTGTTAGGCTTTCAGCAGATGAATCAGATTCAAGATTCTCCTTCTTCAGAGGAAATTCAAGCTGTTTCCAAACTGGATAAAATCTTAGTCCTAAAGGAGAATCTAGATCGTAATCAATTGAATGTTAAATGGATCAAGGATAGAGATAGAAATTCCAAATTGTTTCAGTGCTTGCACAGGGAGAAGAAGGCTAGTAGTACTCTCAAGGGATTAAGAATTGATGATGATTTGTTTACATCTGAAAATGAAATTGTCAATGCTGTCACATCTTACTTTGAGCAGCTTTATTCTGAATCTGGTGGGAGCAGCTCAAGCAGAATTCTAAATTGTATTGATTCCAGTGTTGATGAGAGTCAGAATAAATAGCTTTCTGAAGCTCCTTCTTTAAAGGAAATTCATTCTGCTCTTTTTTCCTTATATATTGACAGTGTGGCTGGCCCTGATGGCTTCACAAATAAATTTTTTATGTTATATTGGGATATTATTCATGCGGATCTTATCAATGCTATCAGAGAATTCTTTCATCGCTCCTTCTTACCATTTGGGATGAATTTCAATTTTATTATGTTAATTACTAAGAAAGATAATGCCCTAGATATCAAGGACTTTAGTCCCGTAGCAATTGGGAACACGATCCCGAAGATAATCAGTAAGATTATGGCCATTCGGATTGGTGAAGTGGCTAAAAACATCATTACTAACAATCAGTTTGGCTTTGTACCTGGGAGAAACATTCAAAACTGCTTGTTTACTACGTCTGAATGTGTCAATATTATGAAAGGTAAGGTTCCCAATGGTAATATGTCTATAAATATTGACATTTCAAAGGCTTTTGATACAATAAGGTGGGAGTTTATCTTCAATATCCTTAGGATGCATGGTTTTTCAGAGAAGTTCATTTGCTTGATTTTTTCTATTTTGGAAAGTGCCAGGCTTTCAATTCTTGTCAATGGATCCCCTAGGGGTTTCCTAAAATGCACTAGAGAGGTCAGGCAAGGTGATCCCCTATCTGGGATTCTTTTTGCGATAGCTAAAGACTACTTAAGTGTCTACCTACATGACCTTTTCAACAGTGGGATTTATCAAAGAATGAGGCCAGGAAGGAATTCTTTTGCTCCTTCACATCTCTTTTATGCAGATGGCATCCTTCTTTTCTGTGAGGCTGAAAGGAAGACTATTTCCTCCATTAAGATGATTTCCTCTCATTATGAAGATGTTTCAGGTCAGGCAATCAGCTGGAAGAAATCCTTTGTTGTCTTTGGTCAAGGTATTAGCAACTAGAAGCAGAGCAGGATTGCAAGAAGGCTTGGGGTTAAGAAAGGCACATTACCCTTTCATTATCTTGGAATCCCTCTATTTTGGGGAAGGGTAAAGTGTGCACATCTTGAGGGTATTGCTCTGAAAATCATCAAACAACTGGCAAGCTAGAAAGGAAAAGCTATGTCCCAGGCTGGGAGAATATGTCTCCTTAATTCTGTTATTACCTCTATGTTTGTCTACTCATTCTCTGTCTACAGATGGCCAGCAGCTCTCCTCAAGGAGTTGAGTGTCCAGATTAGAAATTTTCTATGGACCGGCTCTGTACAGCAGAAAAAACTTGTCACTATTGCATGGAAAAAGTGCATTAAGCCCATCAAGATTGGAGGAATGGGCATTAAGGATATCAGAGTATTTAATAGTGCTCTCATCCAGAACTTTGTTTGGAAACTTATTGCAAAGCCTGACTTCTCAATGGAATTCTTGATTGACAGATTTGTTTCCAGGTTACAGAAAGTGAAGTGTCTATACCTCAAATCTTCGGTTTGGCCCTCAATAAGGTCTGCCTTTTCAAGTCTTATGTTTCACTCAAAATGGATTGTAAGTCATGGCTCTCATCTCAACTACTGGAGTACTTCATGGTTGTCCTCTCCCCTCAATGAGCATGTTTCAGTTTCAGGATCTCTTGCGCAACTGTCTATTGCTGATTTACATGATCATACGGCTGCTATTAACCTCATTCCAGAAAATTTTAGGCTGGAAATTACAGATTACATTTATGTGGATGTTGATATCATTGTTTGGAAACCTGCACTTACTGGTTGTTTTTATACTCGGGATTGCTATAACTTGCAGGTTGGTTTGGTTAATGCTCGTCCCACATGGATTGAAGGCTTACGAAGGCCTTTTATACCACCCAGTGACCTGCTGCTTCTCTGGAGGATTTGGAAAAACAGGTTTCCCCTCCAAAGTGTGCTACAACGAAAAGGCTTCAGCCTTGCTTCGGTATGCCAGTTTTGTTTCAGAAGTGATGAGACTTTGATTCACACCTTCATCCACTTTCAATTTTCTACTCGGCTTTGGGAGCATGTGCAGTTGGCTTTCCATTGCTCCCTTAATACTTGCTCTGTTGATTCCTTGATTATGTCATCCTTCAAAACTGGTTCTAGCGAGCAAGTTCATTCCTTGCTCCTCTCGGCTGTTGTCTCGATTTTCTCATTTATCTGGAAATCTCGGAACAACATTGTGTTTAATAACATCAGGCCCTCTTTCAGAGATGGTGTTCTGCTGATGCATCGAGCCATCATATTTTCCTCAACAATTCAAACTGGCTCCATGCATAATGATGTATCTGACTTTGTTCTCTTGAGAGCTCTTGGTGTTCGTGGCATGGAATGGAAGCCCCGAATGGTAAAGTTTATCCGATGGATCCCAACTATCCGTGAATGGTTGAAGGTGAATGTTGATGGGGCGGCCTCTGGCGCACCAGGTCCTGCTGGCTGTGGAGGGGTCTTTAGAACTCATCGGGGCTTCGTTAAAGGCTATTTCTTCCATTATGTTGGACATGCTCAGGCAATTGAGGCAGAACTTTTGGCGATGATCAAAGCGATCAGGTATGCTGTCCATTATGGATGGCATAGAATTTGGCTAGAGTCGGACTCTGCTGTTGCTGTGAAGATTTTGACAGATCGGTCTCGGAATGTTCCCTGGAGAATGATGTCCTCCTGGATTTCCTGCCTTAAACTTGCTGAACAGCTCTGCTTGGATGTCTCTCATGTCTACCGGGAAGCAAACCAAGTCGCTGATATTCTCTCGAAGAGAGCCATTACAGAAGCTAGCTCCAGTTGGTCTTTTACCTTACCTCCCTATTGTGACTCCTTGGTCTGCAGGGACAGGGATGGTGTCTTATATTCTCGGTTTTGCAAGAGTCCCTGTATTTGAGCTTCTTTGTACTGTTTATTGCTTTTTTTGTTATAATATTTTGTTGGGAGCAGGCCTCTTGCTTGTCTCTCGGACCTTCTGGCTATATTATTTTTAGTAATTTTAAATCATTTAATTAAATATTATCTATTATAAAATAACATCATTATTAATTTTGACAATATTCATTTATTTGGAATTTAAAAATATAAAAAAATTGATGAAATTAAAATAAATTATGTTAACACCTATTTAAATTTATATATTCATCTAAAAAAATTGATATATCACAATATTTATTTCAATTTATTTCACAATTTATATTTTTATTATTAGTTAACATATTTTTTATTCACAAAATAATTACTATATTGGCATTTTGTAAGCCCTTAATATACAAATTTATTCTCTAAAAATTAAAGACAAATTATTGTGATAAAAAAATAATTTATCCTTCAAAGTAATATCAATAATATAATCTATGTTTTTTGTTTCTCTATCCCAAAAATTTATAGATATTAAAATCAAGGAAGGTTCCTTTTTTGACTTTTTCTTTACTTAACTTACTATATCGGTCATATTCAAAGAAAAGTGATATTAAATTTTTAAATTTTATATAATTTAATGTTTAAGGATGAAATATACTCAAACAATAAAATTAAGATAATATTTAAGGTCATTTTCACTCATATCATTTTAGTTTAACCCCTGGTAAACTCCTTTTTACCTTAATCCATGTAAATAATGTTTACTATTTTTACTATTTAATTATGAAAAAATTTATGTTGACCTTATTAAACATTATAAATTACGATAATTCCAAATATGTAATCCATTTTTAAAACTAAATTCAATTAATTGGAAAATTCATATTTATTATTAATCACACGGACACGATGAGAAAATTTTTTTTAAAGGGAAAATATTCAAGAATTTTACAATGCCTTTATATCTATATTAAATTCTAAAATAATTTCAATAAAATAAATTTATTTATTTGATATAAAAAAGAACTAATTTTACTTCAAAACATATTTTAAATACAATTAAAAATTAAAAATTATTTAATTCAAAAAATTTCAATTAAAATTAAGTGTTTTCACTATTCATCAAAAAATAAAATAGTTTAGAAAAAGTAAATAATTCACCCTAAAATAGTTTTTTTATTAAAATTTTAAAAAATATTTTATTTTTATAATTTCTATTTTATAAAATTTCTAGAAATTAATTTTTAATTATGTGTGGAAATGGTTACTAAACCATCTTTTAAAAATATATAGTTTTTTAGAAAATGTTTTTTTAATTATAATTACTTTATTTATAATCATGTGAAAGCTATACATTTTCATAAATAATTTAAATATTTTTATACCCTCTATTCCAACATCTAAGAAATAAGTATCATATTAAATAATAATAATAATATTATAATGTTGTTTGGTAAGTCTAGATCTTTTACATAACACAAGCTATCAAAGAAACTCATTGTTATGTGCATAGAAAGATAAAATAAGTGTTTCATGCATTTAAATATATAGAATATATATAACTTATTTAAAATAGAAAATATATCATAAAATATCATGAAATTATATTCCCTTATCTACTTGTTGTTTTGTCTCATATATGATATCGAATAAAATGTTCTTAGTTTAAAATCTCAAGGGGTAACACTTTGGCCTCAAAATAAACATTTTACCCCTAAAATCACCTTCTCTTCCCAAATATTTTAATGAACACATTTATAAGAAATAATAAATGAAAAATAAAACTCATAATGGTTTCTTTTGAAATCATAAAAAACTCATGAATTTTATTTCACAAAGTTATATTTTTTACCATTATGAAGTAGAACATAATTTTCTTTAATGATAAGAAAATTAGATTACCTTGTGAAATTAAAATATTTTCGTAAAAACCATATGAAGGATTAATAAATCTTGTTGGTAACTTGTTAAATAGTTTTCCATATAACTTTTACAAATTTAATAACAAATACAATCAACTTCCATCATAGTTCTTCTGATAACATAATCATTACCCAATGCATTGGAGAGATATAACAAAACCATACATCCTTATTTTATAACATAATCACTTGAAATTTGTTTATAATGAGGCCACCTATACTTGGTTTAAAACGATACCACATTTCCATGGTTAATAAAGTATCCACTCATCATTTTAATAAATTATTGAAATCATTAACATAATTGCCACATATAAAAACCTACATTTTAATAATCATACTCACAATATCATCGTTTATACCCATAATAAAAAATTTATTAATATTGAAATAACCATTAAAATTAAAATCCTTTTTAAAAATACATATAAAAAAGTAAGAGGTGTTTTTTCTTTGAAGGAAAACTGAAATATTGTATATGAATTCAAACAAAAAATAATGGTTTAGGTGGCAGTAAATACTTTGAGGCTGTATAATATAAATTAGGACATTACGTTTATTGTTTTTTAAAAACATTCAATATAAAATACCTAAAAATATCCCATTTGAAAGGTTTCTAAATATTTTCAATTGTGACATAAAATTTTCTATATATTTTTTTCCCATATAAATAAATCTATAAAATAATTTTATGAATATGGAAGAAAATGATTTAGAAAATAAATCATGAAAATATTTAAAATGTGGTTTTTAAAATATTGTGTCCCTTACCTCAAGCCCTACTAAGAAATTGCATTCCATATCTTACTGAATAATAAAAATAAATTAGTTATTTACTTTACTAAGAACCTTATAAAGTTTATTAATCCTTTTATTTTATTTATTACCATTTCATATCAATTTACTTAATCAATTAATTTCACATTAGTCGTTTTGATGATATTCATCTCATAAGTCCAAAATGGAATCAATTGATTGACTATGGCCGTTGAGGTAATTATTATTTCATACGTATAATTCTAATCATGAAATAATTATAAAATTTATACATAAATTTAAATTTTAAAATCAACCATGAAATATGATTGTGAAAAATGAACTACGTTACAATTATAGATATGGTAAGTTGTATGTACACATTAGTAACATTTCAATTTTTCATTGATCATTATGAAAAAAAGGTAAGTATTATTTTTTACTTTATTGAATGATAATTATATAATAATTAATATATTATTTTTTAAATACACATATATACACTATCCATGTGATGCAGTAATGAAAAATTAAACACATTGCTTCATAAAGGTGGTAATCCATACGTATGCATGAATCACGTTATCATTTTTAATGAATTGAATGGTGAGAAAGTTTGGGATATATTAACTTTAAATAATGATAAATATTTCATAAATATACTACATATATATATTTATATATATTTAATCTATAATTATTTCCATCCATGAGAGGTGGTGATGGAAAACAATTTATATCGGTTCGATAGGTGGTAGTCCACCGTACACACGAACGATGGTTTTGTTTACCATTTTATGTATGAATGAAATTTATATAAGTAATTAATTTAAAATGATGACATATTAGTATATGGGATATACTAATGTTATTATATCATCATGGTTCAAGTATATTTTAAGCATGTGTAATAGAAAATAAAACTAAAACATTTGGCTAAAATCTAAACCACTTCTTCTAAAAATGTCTATTTCATTACGCCTTAATCTCTCTAAGGTTGGTATTATTCCTAAAAAAACCTATATAATAAGGGAAAGGATTATAGGAATGAATCTTGGAGGGTTTTTTATGAAATTAAAGTTTTTTAATGTATTAATAAAAGGGTATATGCGGTTACATTTTATTAGAGAAAGGAGGGGAACTCTAACAATTAAATAATGTATTAAATTAAATAAAATTAATTTTCATTGAAAAATGGATAAAATGTTATATTTAATTTATATTATTATTATTGGTCTAAATAATCTAATGTAATAAAATTTGGATAAGTTTAGATAAATTTTTTTAACTTTATCTTTTGGTATTAACCCCCCATTATCCTTTTCAAAAATTCTGGTGATAATAGAGGTTTATACTCTTTAGAGGTTATGAAATTCAAATAAAAGAAAAATTGTCATGACCCATCCCAGTAGGGCATGTACCGCAACTCCCCAGTCCCACCACCAATAGGCCATGGGCTGGTGCCAAGAATCGATTAGGCATATCACTAACATGGGAGGAATTGCATACACACTTTAATGCACACACACATCTCATTACCCACAAAATGATGAAACGTAAAATATACTAAGAACTAAATGAATTTATAACACTATATCTCAAAGAAAAGATTATGATAGAATGTAAAGTGAAATTAAGTAAATTTTTCTAGAATAAAATCCCATAATAATAGAGTCTTAAACTACATTGTCCAACCTATAAAAGAAATAGGTACCAGGACTGCCGCTCGATGTCGTAGGAACACCTAGGACTGCCTGAACTCACAAAGCTCTATATGGTCCTTGTATATCAAAAGGTTACTTATCTTCACAAGATGCGACACGTGTGGGAAAATCTTTTATAGGTATGAGTATAAAAATACTCATTAGGACACCCCAAAACCACAAAGAAATACAAAATTGAATATACACTCTACTCTAAAAATTTTATGACTAAAACACATGTAACAAAAATATATAGATATACTCAAACAAAGACGCATATTACAGAGGTAATTCACAACTACTGTATACCCATACTAGAGATTCAGATTGAAGATTATACTAGGAACTCATCTGAGGGAACACACTCATGATATTTATAGAACTGATGACGTCCATTCGAGAATTATTGTTCATCAGGAACCATCTTGGGAGAGATACTGTGATAGATTAGAAGAGTAAAATGATACATAGATAAGTATCCAAGCTAGGTCCATGGAGGGACACCAAAAACTCCATATAGACTAACCTATTGAGTAGAGGATCTATTATGAGTAAATTTGGTCACATCAAAAACAAGTACTCTACCTATGGAATGCAGATTGAATAGAAGGTCTTACTCTGAGCCTCATGGACGGGATTACAACGATTCAAGCTATCTTCATCATTTTTTGTAAACAAAACTGGGGACACACAGGGTAAAACACTGGGACACGCAAAAAAATTCCTCTGAATGTCCTTCAACTGCACCCTAAGCTCACAAATATCTATGGGATCCATCTGATATGTTGATGTTGATATCAGTGTCATCCCACAGTGTATGTTAATACAGAAGTCTATCTTCTGGTGGGGAGGTAAACTAGGAAAATCATTTGTAAAGACATCCACGTACTCAGCCACTACTACAGGGATTGGAAACTAAAAACATCTACTGCATAGAGGATCAGGCCGTCCAACTTATGAGTAATTAACTGCACAGTCTTATACATGATTCTATATGGCACTTCATGAATTTCCTTTTCAATGAAAAAGGAAAATATTTTTCCATCACTTTGGAAAAACTACTTCCTCCACCTAAAATAGAAAATCTAGGAATAGAATATGGATAACCAATCCACACCAAGAATTACATTGTAAGGACTCTATGATAACACTGAGAGGATCCAATCGAAACTCTCACCTCCAAGGGTCATTTTATACTGTCGGCGTAGATGTGTGATCAATAAGTCTTCACCGGTGGGTGTATCCAAGTGTAAGGGTCGAGTTAATATTTAAACCAAAATATATAGGTCTCGAACAAGATTTGCAGTGAGAAATTAATAACTATAACCTATGTCTATCAGTACAATAGAAAAACTATAAAAGACATAGATAATACATCGAATCAATCTTGGAGCCCCTTGGTCGTATGACTCAACTGCATAAAGTTATCCCCGCCCATATCCTCATGCTCCCTAATCCTGAATTTGACCTCCTTGGGGTGGTGTTGGTAATATGTCGAAACATAAACCACCTCTTCTTACTCTCATAACTCCTCTACCACATCTTCCACCTTACAGATCTACCTACTATTGTCATTGTCTCTGCCTCAGTGGTCTATCCAATATCTCCCTATCCGTAGCTCGATAGGTTGGATAGTGTTGAGTGAGATGTCCCCTGCCATAAAATGAATAGCATTGCCTATCAATGGCCTTATTGGACCCACCCTGTGAGCCCTGAACTACATATCACCTATTCAAGTATCTCATATTGAAACTTCTCCCATGTCCGGATCCATGAGATTGGCGTCAGATCCCTACTGTTGATTTCTATTTACCTTCTCATCCACTGATGACTTATACTGGATATACCTACTCATACAAGAATTTTTTGACCACAAAATATTTCTTGAGTACTCTAGGATAAGTTGGAATACATTGAGGTATAACACTAGCTCAGATATCTCTATGTAGTCCTCACTCAAAGGTTCCGACCCGAATGTATTGTTCCATAAGAATATTTATCATGTATCTGGAATGGTTAATGATCCATGATGATTAGTCAAACACCATCATGCTACACTTATGGAGATGAAGAATATCCTATAAACGCACAAATCTCTGTTTAGCTGGTGATAAATCCTCTCTAATGATATGCTCAGCTTCTATTTATAAAATAGTAACTTCATTGTCAGTCTCGATAGTCAAACTCCACCATCACCCTACCGAGACCTAAATAAGGATCACTTCCAAGATCACCATCTGGTCTGATAGTGTATTGACAGGACAGAAAACATTGTTCACCACCTTTATCTAGTCCTTAGCCACAAAAGGGTTGGGATATCCTAGAAAACTAAGGGGTCTCTGTCTCTAAAACTAATTGATCACACTCATATCGCACTCCTAATATACTGGTACTTCAAGTACCACGTGCTAAACCATAGGGTTTTTTATGTCTATTGCACCACCTAGAAGAGACATATGGGGAACTAGTCCTCCAATCAATAACTCACCATGGAGAGGGTCATCCTCATGGTCTAACTTCAGAATCCTAGCTGGTATGTGTCTTAGGGAAGTCAAGTAAGAAAACAATATGCACCATGGTCAATGAATATATTTGAAGATCTGACTCAAGGACATAGAATCACAAACCATTACTATATGACGCATATACCATTATTTTCTATGCAACCGGTTTCTCATGTACCGAGTTGAAAAATAGGTTATCAGAATCCCAGTGTTTGGATACGTCGGTCACTCAAACCAATACTGGAATCCCTGGCCTAAAGTTGAACTTGAAATAATTAACATTGTTTCCCCAACAAATCTCAAGGACTCATGGTCCTATGGTAGAACTGGCCACCTACGATACCACTCTACCATGAACCATCCAAGTGGGGTCCATGTTGTGACTTGCAAAGCCCCCATCAATTAGGCTAGGAGCTGGTTACTAGAACTGTGTAAAAATATCACTAAAATGGTAGGCATTTCCTAGGTACCTATATTCAGACACACATCTCCAAGACCAAAAACTACTGAAATGTATAACCCACTAAGAACTAAATGCATGCATACCAATATATCCCAACCAAAAGAGTAGGATATTATGTAAAACATAGTAAAGTAAACTTGTCTATATAACAAACCCACAAAAAGAAAGAGTCTGTATACAAAAAGTCCAACCTGTAAATGGAATAGGTACTAGGACTACTACTCCATGCCATATGAAAACCTCAGCCTGAATGAAATCACAGTGTTCTATCCAATCCTAGACTGTCAAAATCTTATTCACAAACACAATACACGATACAAGAAGCAGAGCCCATACATGGGTGAGTATAACAATACTCAATAAGAAACCATGGATCCAAATATATATATATATATATATATATATATGAATATCTAGTCATCTCTACACAGTATATGTATACAACACATATAATAATAATATCTAGATATACTCAAACCAATACATTCATTCTAGAGGTAATTCACACCTACCACATACACACACTTGAGATTCAACTCGAAGATTCCATAGAGCACTCGTCTGGGAGAACACACTCCTGAGTCTGAGAACACTAATGAAGTCCATCCGAGAGTTATTGTTCATCGGGAACCATCATGAGAGAGATACACTGATAATTTTGAATATAGATACAATATAATGATGAGGATCACGACCACATATATGGGGTGATATCAACAACTCCATCTCGAATAACATACTAAGTAGATGATCAATACCTGGTGAATTTAGTCACATCAATACCAAGGACACTAACAATGGTATGAATAATGAATAAAAGATCTTGCTCTAGACCTATCGAATTGGATTCCAATGAATCTATCTAAAAATACCTACTTATGGGATCATACTCCTATGAGTAGGAAAAGATACCCACCATCCATTAGGAAAATTATCAAGGGCACAACCAATAAAATATAATTTCCATGATACGGTGTAAAATAGATTCAATCCATGTATAAAGGTATAAATGGAGTATAGTAGGGCCACACACTATGTTTCTTGACCCTGGGTACTACCCAAGTACAAAAACTTGTGTCAAGAGAACATGTCGTGCAGAATATGTACACAAGACGTGTAGGAAGGGTCACATGCCATACAATACTATCCAAGGTCTTATCCATGTATGTTAGCCTTTTTTTAGTACATATATTACATCAGTGTGTTCTTGTCTATGTGCTAGTACACAGAGTATCCCATGTGACCGGTTCCGGCCAATCCATGTGGTGGGGTACATGCCATGTAGTCAGACGGTGTACTCCACTATGTGTCTATGTATCACCAATGATAAATACCGAGTCTTGAAGAAGGGCCAACATTCCATGGGATAGGTTTCACATGTCGTGTGACACTTAACTCTTTCCTGAAGCCCATGAAACCAAAATTTGGGGCCCAGACACTATGTATTCCTAAATACACACTGTGTTCAATGCGATTTTCTAAAAACCCTAGTTTGCACTCCGTAATCTTACCCGTTTCTTTGATCACCGATCTAGAACATTACCCACTAGAAAAATCCATATATGAGGTTTCCGGGTCATGCCACCACTGAATCAGTATGATTCGTTCCTTGAATCAACTAAGAAAAAAATATTATCATTCTTTTTTTCTGATAAAGAGAACGAAATCAACAACCACCGTCATTTGATCCACTTCCACAACCACCGTCACACTTATTTCAAGTCTTAACAATGATGGATCTTCAATCTCGGATCATTCTACCATGATAGGAAGGCATAATAATTGTTTTTTCATAAATGGAGAAGAACTGGAAAAATACAAAGAATTTAAGGGTAGAAATGCACAAGGAACAACACAGGGAATGAACCTCAATAGTTGTTCATTATAGCCTTAATAAATTCTTTATGAACCATCTTGAAAAACAAAATCGATTAAAATAATTGATCCCTGAAAATAAAACCCCACAATGAAAACCCATCACGCAAGAACGATCTATCCATAGTTCAACCTGTTCGGTGGTTGATCCACATTCATCATTAATTATAAGAATGGGGAAAGAAAAATATCAAATTACAATTCCATAACTTGGGGTTGGATCATTTTCTTAATAGGATCGATCATCATGTAATTAACGTTAGTGAGATCCATAAAAATAGTTCTCATCGATCTCTGATCCATGTTCCGTCATCATTCACCACTGATAGAATTCTCCAGGTTCCCCTCTAGAGCCTCTAGGGAATTCATGTTGTATAAGATTAAAAATGGATCCATCCCTCTATGTTTATTTAAAAAATTAAACCATTTAATCCTTGGGGAAATGATAAAATAAAATAAATTTATACTTTATTTTATTTATTAAAATTACAAAAACAACTTCCCATAGTTTACTTGTGCCAGCCAGTGTTATGCCATGCCTGAGGTAAACTCACTACTCTGAATGAAATGGTGCCCTCAGATTTCTGATCTAAGCACCCATTTAGAAGTCATTACACTTTTTCTAGGAAAAAATATTATGCATTCAATTTAATATGTTTAATATGTTTAAAAAATTTAATTCGGGCACACCGGCCCTCGGAATCGCACACCGTCTCAGCTCCTGGTCTCAAATTAATTCTATATAATATTTAAAAAATATTACATTGAAAAATCCAAGACATTACAAAAATTTCTTATAAATTTATTGTGTTTGATATTTTATACTATATCTCAATCAGTTGGATAATGACATTGTTTTGAGGAATTTAAGATCAATTAATAAAATATTATTTATTATAAAATATCATTAATGTCATTTGTGGAACAATTCATTTAATTTTAAATTGAAAACAACATGATAGTAATTTAATTCGAATATAATCCTTTAACAAAAAAAAAAGTTGTATTTATCTTAAATTTTTTTTTAACACAATAAACCATTCATATTATATTACTTTAGATATCTTCAAAATAATTTATTTTTTTTCTATTAATTGGTTAAATAGTGTGTTGGCGTTGTGTATGAGTTTCAAGTAATTATTTCATCACTAAAAATTTTAAATAAATTACCATGATAAAAAAATTATCTCTAAAATAACCAATTAAAACCGAACATAAGTTTCTTTTATCCGTATTAAAAAATATTACAGATATTAAAATGAAGAAAGTTATATTCTTGAAATTATTTTTTACTTATATACCATAAAGGTAAAATTCAATGAATATGGAAATATGATCCCATATTTTAGAAAAATGGATGATAAATGTCAAGAACCACCCATCTAAAAGGATAAAAGATAATTTTAGGTTCATTTTTTAGTCCTTAAAATATTATCTTTAACCATAATTACCCAATTTACCCTTACCGTGGTGATAATTATTCCCTATGGTAACTATTAATAAAGAAACAAATTTAATACTCCTATTTAAAAAAATGTAGACCAATTGATTATAAATATAGAACCTAATTTTCAATATTCAATCACTAGATGTGGAAAATATTAATTTATTATTAAAACACAAAACACAATGAAAAAACATTTTTAGAAAAATGTATTTTAAGTATGAAAAAGTTTTTATATGTAATTAAATCATAAAATTAATTAAAATGAACATAATTTGGGTTTTAAAAATAAAGGATAACTAATTTTACTTTGAAAAAAAATGGATTTTTTCAAATGATTGAATAAAAAACATGGTTTTCAATGAAAATCATTATTTTCCACTATTCATTGGAAAATAAATCTTTTCAAATTAATCCCAAAAGATAAATCTAGGATATTTTTGAAATCATGATTTCAGAAATGATATCATTTTTATAAAATAACATTTTCAATAGTGTTGTAAATTAATTATATTATATTCTCACACAAAGAAATAAAAATTATTTTTGAATGAAATGTATTTTTTTATTATTTGATAGACTTTACTAAAAATTAATTAAATATTTACTAAGAACATATCAATAAATTTATACTAATTAGGAACTATATATATATATATATATTATAATGTAAATATTACTATTAATACCCTCAAATTTAATGGCTATGTTATAATAATAATATTTAAATGATAATATTTCATGGTTCATTTATACTTGGTGTTATGCATCATAGATGCTATCAAATATAGTTTTCTTTCTAAAATATCATGTTGTTACCATGAACCACTAAAATAACATCAATTTTTCCATCATTTCATTCTCTCAATTCAAAGATACAATAGTCCCTAACTTTTATTATAAGAGAAACAAAAACCTTCCTCATTAAAATCTTCACTAACACTCATGAGAATCCTCCATCAACATCTCAATATCTAAAAGTTTTCATCCACTACCAAAGAAAACCATTTTGTGTCATAGTCACCCTTTCATGAAAGCTACAAATGAGAATATCAAAATAGAACCAAAATCATCAATGAAATACACACCACAATACTTCCCATATAGTGGTACAATCCACCACAATCTGATGCCAATGGTTTTGACTATTTAGATGGAACTGGTCTGGCAGATCCAACCACCATGATAACACCCCCATCAATAAAAAAAATCACCATACTCCGAATATAGAAACATCTTATACCACAGAGAAACGATTTCCATGTGATGGGAACACCCACAAGGATCCACTAGATATACCGTATTGAGGGTTTCACTCACCTAGGCTGGTCTCCACTTAAGAGGTTAATCTAAATATTCAATACAAATACGGTTAGAAAAAAATTATCCCCCTAGAGAAGGGATTTATATACTACAAAGAATTAAGAAAAACCTATATATTCATTTTATAAGATGGTTCCAATCATACATAACACTAAGTTTACTTCCCCACCATGGCCCTCACACACACGGGAAGAGTATGGGGACACCACCACCAATTATAGGAGGGAAATAAATTCCCTTCCATGCCTAAAAATAACTAAAAAACTAAATAATTAATAACTTCATCCATCTTCCATAAATAGTTTTTGTAATAAAATCATCAACCACCACTCCACTACTACACTGTTAAGATCACATTGACAAATATAGCCTCATCAACACAAAGAAAAACCACTACTCCATGAATACAAAACTCACCCTATAAGAGTTTACCACATAGATGGTACTCTCATTTTATGTCTAATAAATCTCATTAAAAACCCCACAAGATTCTCTCAAATATTATACTAGAGAGTATTTTAACCTAATGCTTTATAAATTCTAAGAGGGTTTTAATTATCTAACAAAGAAAATCACATAATACATCATATTTGGAATGTATTATTTTACATATATCAGTCTCTCATTGATTGAAACCCATGGGCCACCTTCTTAAATATCTACACATTCCTCCTTATAGACAAGGATTAAATTATCACTACAATATTTGGTGACTAACTCTCATGAATAGACCTATAATGATCTATTATTTTATCAAGTTACATATTTAAAAAAAGACTAAACAACAACTCACTAACCCCATCCCTAAATATAATGATGCAACTCTACTAGAACGGGGAAGTGAATTATGGTTTCCATTATGAGAATATCTCAACCAGGTAAAGGGTCTATATATGGGTTCCACTATAATTTCCAACTCCAAGATTGATGATATAGAAGGAGTAACTTACCTTTTCACCATCCAGTATGAGGGTACATAAATACAGGACTTTTCTCTTACTGTAAACTAATTATGTTGACATCTAATGGTAACCATATATAATGGAAATCCTCCCATAACATTGAAAATCACAACCTCACACGTAAATGAAAACAATTTATGGTAGTGATGATGGGAAATGATCATGATTTCATCCATCTCCATGTACTTCTGTATCATCTTATTCCTAATCGAATATTTTTCAGGCTATAACATTGCATTTAATAGGAAAACATCTGATATCAGTGTTATAATTAATGTCAATATCTATCCACAAAACATCTATAGATTTCTTTTCATGAAAAGGTAACCTAATCTCACAACAAAGATATATCACTAAATATAATTTTCATTCTTCCAGTGCTCACTTGGGGGATCACCATTATTTGTGTTTCTTGAATGCACAACCACAACATTATAAAAAATTTCTTTATATTCTCTACCCAAATTATTGATCATAAATTATTTAACTATAAACAATGTATAGGAACATCCTTATAAAATCATGGGACTCAACACATAGTTGGATATAGTCATACATCCCTATAAAGGGTCTAATATCCATGGGAAAAATTGTATCCTTGACAAGTGGCTTGAAAAATAATTATGGTAGAGAAGTATCATCTTCAGTTTAAGAAAACATCACTTATTAATATCTTATTGTTTCATATTGTGAGGTTAACATAAGAACGATCACCTATTTTGAGAAATTACAAACCTGATGGAAATGTTAGTCTCAGACTCCAACAAACCTTGGTCTCCTAAGGATAAGACTCTCCGTGTAACCCTATGAGGCCTCAATTATCAAATCACATGTAGATTATTTCAGAAATGGGTATTCACATACCAATTAGTGGGAACTAAAATTCAATCTAAAAGAAACAACTTCACTTATTAAAATATTAGATAGAAACTACCAACGATTATAAGGTAATAATATATATCAACCAGGTTACACACATAATAATTCATCACACATTAATTAGAAGTGAGAAGTTGAAACATGCATAAGAAAGTGATCATCACATCCTTTCCTTCACATTTAAAATATATATCAAATGTTATCATCTTAAATTTGATAATATTTACTATATCAGAAAGAGAGTATCGTGATATGTTGACACATGAATAACATGAAAGGTCCTAACTATTTATTCGATGATGAATAAACCAACATTATTGTACCCTATAATGATTACATATAGCTCCGGGTTGACTAACTGGTCTTCAGTGTTTTGGAAAAAGGATACATCCTCCACTGTACATATGTTGGACTTTTTGATATTATAACTATACCCACGACCCCTTGAACTCTCTTCCCTAAATTCATAAACCACTTCGCACAATACTACTAACTTCTAAAATATACTTATGACTCAGAAAGACATTGGTACCACTCAAACATGACTTAATAGATCAGGGCACATCCCAGGATAGTGGTAAGAAAAGTGTTCCACACCAATCACACCCTGAATTGTAGAATGTTAAGTGACTATAATTGAGTAGGAATAACAAAAAATATGGGAGTTTTATCCTATGTCAACCTAAATAAAACACAAGTCCCTAATATATAAAAATAACCAGGAATACTAACAAAATATTTAAAACAAACTGAATGATATATTACACATGAATAAGGCTATAAAATCCAAGTAAAATTCAAGAAAGGGGAATAAAAAAGGCACTATGAATCTAACAAACCTATGAATATGAAAAATAGTAGACTCTAGAATGATCCTCTACCTGGAGTTTTCTCTAAGATCAAACCCCCACCACAATAGTCATTTCCACCATCATGAACCACCATGATCCCCTATGAATCTCTAAAATTTATCAGATGTTATCTTTAAACAATCAAAACAAACTCCACATCCACCATGACTGTATTTATACCATTTATCATCATCATAGACACAATACATGTGGAAAAAAAGCTCATAAAGGGTGATGATAAATATAACCAGTAGGATTCCCTGAAACCAAAAAGGAATGAAAAGTAAAAAGTCGACCAAATTATACTAGTAAAGAGGGTAACTATGTGTAAAATGAGAATATTTACTTATATGATCAACCAATTTATGTCCTAGAAAACCCATGGATTTAAATGTTATCTAAAATATAATATATAAAGGGTCCCAACTTAAGATAAAACATGTATGTTCAGATTACCAAAGATCCCACAAAGTCTAAGATTGATAGGCAAGTTATACATCACATATCAAAGGAATCCCATGGGTGAGTAAGGAGTCATAAGTCTCAAATAATTTGATCTACTCATTTCTTCTTTCACATCATCACCAAAAACTATAAATGGGGACTTTATTCCCACTGAGGTTGATTTTTCAGTCTATACAGTACCAAATCTTATCATCTAACACTACTGGTAACACGACACAAAATAATAAATCAACAATGAAATCAAACTATATCAATGAATATATGTCGTTCAAGGGATTATTGACCCCAAATATCTATGAATTTTCGGTATAACAAAAAAGATAACCTGATACATATGAGATATTATCACTCTATATATCCTATCTATAAATGAAATCAGATTGTAGGTTCAATAATTTTATCAACCCAAAAAAACCCAAAAAAGATATATAGAAGAAAAATAATCTAAGATATTACTAACCCCATTTCTAGAAGACAAATCATCTAAGATAGTATTAAAGCCTATAGATATAGAAACGTTACACTAATTATACAAGGGATTAATTAACCCTATTCATTGAGTGTAGAGATATAAACCTCATTGAAATCATGAATTGAAGAAATCACTAATGATCTATAGGACCTATTCCCTGAGTATGTGAGTGAGTAAAAAACTCGGGTATGAATATGAGGGACCCATTCCAAATCAAAACAAAATGTTTAGGAATGTTCCAACCCCATGAAATAACTGAATTCCCTACCCCGAACCCTATTATCCCATATATGGAGCTAAATTAGAGAACATCCAATCTATCCTTTTGAATGGAATTATATTTTTTAACAGACATTTATTTTGTGATATACATAGAAAAATACCCGAAATAGACTATTTAATTATTTTCTTAAAATGGACATGAGGTGAAAAATTGTGAAAACACTATATAGGTGAAAAAGTAAGCCACATGGAAGACCCTGGGAATAAAAAATGGTGTGCAGGATGGGGGGCCACTGAGTCATGGTTCTCCCATAAATAAGGTAGTATGATAACATCAATATCACTCACACATCATGTATTACTCCTTATATCCAGTTCGGGTCATGCAGACCTGGCCCGTTCGATCACTCACCCAACTGAGCGGTGGTGGCTTGGAAGGCTCTCTCATCGGCATGTGGAAAACATTATTGGAATTATTAGGGGGTTAAACCAACACCCCCTCCTCCCCATGCCAATATAATAATCCATTATGATGATACTATCTTGTAACTCATTTTCTAGGCTACTACACAAACCACCAACCACCATTACGGCCAGCCAAGCCTCACCCCAATGCTCCTCCCATATATTGTACCACCAAAAAACCACTCATTATGAACTATACCCATGTTGTTTCATCTAAATTTTTCAGTAATCTATCATATATTACTTCCCTTCTACGATTTCCACTTTCCAAATTCAATTACTCACCACTCTCCACCGGACTGGACACCCCTCATGCTACACTCCATTGCTCGAGCTACCATCTGTGTGAGAAAAGGGGATATAAAGAGGGAGTGTAGGGATATTAATAAGGAGATAGGGTAATATGAAATCTCATTCTATTTAGATCTACCAAAAAAATTATGCCAAAATAATTTAGTTAGGTTTTGATAATTTCCACATTAAACATTTCTTGGTGTATGGATTAGAAACCAAGACAATGTATTTGAAAATTCAAAATAGGGTATAGAGATAGAGAAAAGAATAAACCAACCTGATTCAATAATGAATACAATATTATTACAACCATAAATAAAATAAAACAATAATGATAAATACATAAATTCAAAATAAAAAACCTTTATTAATTTCGATTCTCTGATGCTTCAATATACAATAAATTATATATGATTCTCTCATTGATGTAACTGAAGATCATGTCTCATTTTTATAATTTTACAACATTTTCACTATATTCGAATCCTTATCCATTCATATCAATATATATTTGTGACATGAAATGTGTAAAACCCCATCTATGTTTCATAACATTGTTTAAATAGAGTAATTACTATGTGTTTTCATCAATAAAAAAATTATCTAATGACCAGTTAACTTCATTTAATCACCACACGATTGATGGGATACCATGGGGACCATAATGAAATGGATATTCACATCACCCCATGGGAGAACCGTGTAATTTAATGTCAATTAAGGCATCATTTTTCCCATCCAATAACTCTGCCAAGAGTTAGAAGAAATCCATCACAAATATACCTGTATTGGTTAAAAATAATATTATATATATATATTATGGATTACCTATAATTATTTCAACCCCACATTATCTTAGCATAGGAGTAAACACCTCACACTTGAGTCGAAGAAATAATTAGATGGTTTTTATAAGCTCATAAACTATTATAAATTTACTACTTTACCAATGGGGAGTTTTTTTTACTTTAAAACAAAAAATTCATCTATTTCTCAATCAGGGAAAACCTAGGTCACTATAGAGACCTTAACCTTACAAATCTAACCTTCAACAAAAAGGGAATCCTTCAATAAAATATTCCTTCACACTAATAATAATAATAATTTATTAAAAATTTATAATTATTATTATTATGCCCCTACATGTGTTTCCCAATTGGTTAGGGTTACTCATTTATTATATTATGTTCAACGTTTTAATTCAAACCCCTTATCCAGTGAACTTAAATTACACCCCATCCATGAATTATCCATTTCCTATTTTTCAGTTTAGTGAATGAGGTAGTTTTACCCAATTAAACCACACTATCAGAGTGAGCTTTGGGGTCTTCTGTGAAGGTGCGAGTCAACTTTCCATTGGGAACTATGATGTGTAATGTCGGTGATAGGGTATATGTTAATAAAATCAAACAAAAAATATTATTATAATTATTTTCATATATATATATATATATTACTATAATTATAGCATTAATATATTAATTATTAAAATTATAATAATTATATGAATATAGTATTGGCATATATGTGTGTGCGTGATATTAAAATTAGTATTTTAATAATTGTTAATAATTTAAAACAATTATTCAAATTATGATTTATATATTATAAATAGTGTAAATATATTATAACTATGCATATATAGATAATTAATAATTATTAAATTAAAATAGGTAATTATTATTTTAGAATTATTATTATTTATATTAGTCTCTTAAGTGTGGCGTAGGATTATATATAAATATTTTTTTTCTAATTATTTTTATGACATTTTATTTTGTTAATTACTTGTATTTGTGCCATTATGAAGAAGTATAGGTCTTTCTTTTCAATATGCCACTGAGGAAGCATTGTGCATCAATCTAGTTTATATATTAAATAGAGTTTCATGGAGGTAAAGAAGATCTAAATGGGAAACCAAAGCATGGTTTTTGATTCTCCACACTAATGGAGGTTGACTAATTCTTTTCCACTATTTTGAGTGGATTTGGTACCTGATGAATAGTCATTTTATATAGAATCTTAGTATGATTGATGAAGAAAAATAGGATCCACCATGTCATTATTGAATCAGTACTATAACATGGGACTTTAGTGACTGCCAAAAGTGATCGAAAAAGGTTGTCATTTGCAGCCCAATGACTGCCAATTGGCATTCAATTTTCCCCAATGTTGCTGGCTATATCAATCATAATTTAATAGTTACTATAGGAAATTACATAAAAAAACGATGACAAATACACTCCACATCCATCATCTCATATAACTGAAAGTAAAATAAATTAAAATTTATATATAGAAATATAAAAAATTAAAAAAATAATAATTAAAAAAAAAGAAATATGTTAATTAAAAATTAGTACAATAAATAGTATATTTCATTTTCTTTTCAAAATAATACATGTTTTTCTATTTTTTTTAATTTCAAACTATTTGTTCCTCTAATACAAGAGCACCGCATGTCAGATTGACTTTTTATCTTCACATATGTGTTTCAAATATTTTAAAGAAAGGTTTCCTATGATTGTACATGAATAAAAATTTTATCTCTATATTTTTAACCATTACACAAATTCTTTAGTGTTTTAAAACCCTAACAATTTGTTTTTAAACACTAAAAATGTGTTTCTAGTCAACCAGGGATAAAGAAAGCATAGATTGTTGCACCTTCAGTTCGAAAAGTTTACAAATAAATGTATGATTGATTTCCTTTTATTTCACTATTATCAGAGGTAATTTATTTGATTTTCACCCTCTTGTGTGGATTTTTAAATATTTTTAATTCTTTTAGAACTACTTATTGAGTCAGTCTGAGTGCACTACATTTCAGATTAATGTGTGTCCTACTCATGAAATTGAAAAACAATTCAAAGATAGTTTTACTATGATTAAATATTAATATGAGTTTTCCCTAGGGTTTTTACAATTACATTCATGTTTTAGTGTTTTAGAAGACTAAAATTGTGTTTTGCCTCATCTTAGGAAAATGACAACTTATTGTAATGTGCCGATAGTCCCAAAATTTCACAAATCATTTTATACCCATTTTCTTATGATTTCATATAAATAAGGGGTCATTTTGTGTGTTTTAACCTTTATAAAATTATAATACCCTAATTTTTTTGATATATATTTTTTTTCAAAAAAATTAATTTCTTTAATAACTTTCATTACACGCAAAACCATAAGTTAATGAACTGTAATATATTATTTAAAAATTATTATTTAAACATGACTTTTATAACCCATCTATTAAATATTGTTGTACGAATATGATTAACCACATTATAACATATATATAATTTTCTTACTTAATAAAAAATGTGTTGAGTATTTATTAGGAAATATGTACTCAATTTTAGTAAAGACATTTTATAGTTCAAATATCCATTTCATTCATAAGTGATTTTTATTACATTTTCTACATAGAAATTATAATTATTTCTGCTAATTTTAGAATTTTTATTTTAAAAAAGTAACAAAATTTTTTAAATAAGTTTTTAATAATTAACTTAAGATGAGATTTTTAATTTTTTTCTAAAAATATTAATTTTTAGTGAATAGTTAAAAGTATCAAAATATTAAAACTTTTATTTATTCAAATTGAATGCCCCATAATATTTCTATTTTGATCCTAAATAAATATAACTATTATTTAGATATAAATAATATAATTAATTACATATGAATCAATATTATATGTTATATTGGTATAAATATACATTAACACATAAAAAGTCATTTTTTTATAAAACTCTTTGGCGTGATTTATAGGATACATATAAAATGAATTTCATCTACTTATAAAGATTTAATTTGGTAAAATGGATTCCATATTCATAATAATAAAAATTAATATTTTTTAATAAGTTCAACTCAATTTTTTTACATAACAAATCGTAAAAACAGAAAAATTCATCACTTAGTAAATTGACAAATCAGATTAACGTTTGTTAAAACTAAGTGATAAGGAAACAATTATTCCTAATAAATATTATTAAATTAATTAATTTCAACCCTTATCACCTTAGGATTTATATTCACTATTTTATTGTACACTATTCTATGAAAGTGACTTATATAATATATTAAGTAAAGAAAAAGACAAAATGTCAATGTATCACTTTTAAATAACTCTTATGTGTTTACATAAGGAAAAAAAGAAAGTTGTAAACAAATAATAATGGTTTGTTGAAAATAATTAAATTAATTTGATTATAGTAATGTATTTCTAATTTCTATTAATTATATAATTACCCTAAAAGTTTACGCAACGCCAACATAATATTTCTTTAGTTAATAGAAAAATAAAATAAATGATTTTAAAATATAAAAAGTAATATAATTTGAGTGATTTATAATGTTTCATGATTTTTTAGATAAATATTATTTATTATGCATGTTTTGAAATAATATATTCTAATTCTATATTCTTCTTGGTGTCTTTATAGTTAAATAAAATGAAAAGTTTGATATTTTACATTAATGATATTTTCTAAAAATAATATTTTATAAAATGATTTAAAATTAATAAAAATATTATATTCGAGAAAATAAATGGAATACAGTTTAAAATATCAACCATGTTCCATTTATGTGTTATTTTTATATTTAAAGTAGCATTCATAACCCGTTAGTATTGAATTGTTTCTTACTATGGTTATGGTTCAAATAGGTTAACTATGGTGTCAAATAAAAGAGTCAGATAAATAAATACTTAAACATATCCCAATTTTACCAGTTTATGGAATTTTAACCGAATTATACTTTTTATTCTAATATAATTCCATTTTGAATCATGTTTTTATATAAATACCTTTTTATATTTTTATATTTTAATTAATTCCAAAAGTTCCCCTCCCCTCACCTATAAAAAGGCACATACTCTTCAATTTTATTCACTCATAAAAATTTATTTGGCTTCTCAAATACCTAAACAAATACTATAATACTTACTTTACGACATCCTAGAGTCCTTGGTTTTAATATAAAACCCTCCTAGAAATGGTTTTTGTTCAACTTTAAAGACGTTTATCAAAAAAGAGGTAACATTTTTAACCGAGCATTTTTTATTTATCCTCCCCCCTGATTCAAATATTAATCAACCATACTATTATAATAAAATCAATATCTACTAATATGTTAATTTTATAACATACATCTATATCCACTTCCATAAAATGGGAAACAAAACTGTCATTCATGTGTATGGCGGACTACAGCTCCACTAACTGTTGTAATTGATTTTCCATCATAACCTCTGAAAACTATTTATGATGATGGATTTATTATTTATATAATATATTCATGAAATATTTATAATTATTGAAAACTAATATTTTATATATTTTATTAGCTTTCCAATCATTGAAAAATGATAATGTTGTTCATGGGTATGTGTGGATTACTACCTCAATGAAGTGATTGGATTTGTTTTTCATTTATACATCACATGGATGATACCTATAAGTGTATGTAATGAACTTTTATGGTATTTAATATATAATTATCATTATATTAATAAAAAATATAAATTTCCTTCTTTCCATCACGATCATTGAAAAATGGAAATATTACTCATGTGTACGTGTGGCCTAACATATCCATGATTCTAAAATTGTTCATTTCCGATAACCTTATTTCATGTTTTATTTTAAAATTATAATTTATTTATAGAAATTATAATTTTTCCATGTTTATTATTTGAAATATGATTAAATAATGACTTCTTTGACGATATTTAACCTTCCATTGTCATTTTGGAATCATGATTCGAATATCATTAAAACATACGACACAAACATAACTGATTATGTAATGGAATATAACAAGGTATTAAATAAAATAAAAGGAATGATAAAAATGAAAATTTTTCTTATGTATGTAAATAATTAATATATGTTTATAATTCTGGTTGATAAAGAGCCTATGTGAAGATTTAGACATGAGTTAATGGTTTTATGTTATAATCTAATTGTTTATCGAGATTTTTTATGTTTAAGTTCTGATGATGAAATTTTATGATTCATCCCTCAATAATATGATGAATTTTATTATCATCTAGTTATTTATTTATTATGACACAAAAAAATATTTTTTAAGAAAATTAAACATTATTTCTCTCTCCGATAGAAAATCCTTTCTCTTTCATGTGTATGTTTTCTAAAAGTATTTGAAAGGATGTTTTTATTATTCGTAAATGTCTATTACAGAAATTTTCAAACAATATTTTTATTTTTAAAAAATGGTCTAAAGGGAATGTTATTATAATTTTATGAATGAGGTTATTTTAATGTTTTAACAAAATTATTAAAGGAGTATTTGTTTTACCATATACATCATGAATATAGTTTCCCACTGTTGTGAACATTAAATGCAAAATAGATTACATTACAAATTTCGAAGGTTATTTTCAAAGAAAATATTTTCATTAATATTTTTAATATTATGATATTTTAAATAAGTGATTTTAATGTAGAATAATGGTATTTTCCTCAAAAAATATTCCTTGCCATTTTTAACAAAAAACCTACAAGGTGGAATCCTTTGACATTTCCTAATCATTAATATAGATATGATCCAATGATACAAAATTTATTTTATCTTATGATGGTTTATGATTATTATTAAAAGTTGTTTATGAAACCCACTCCTTTTCTATAGGTTGTGTAAGGATTAATTGATGAAATTATAATGAAGCCAGATCCTTTTCCATGGGTTATGATATCATGAATTAGTGAAATGTTTTTATAAACTCATTTCTTTGAAATGGGTTATGCCAACTTAAATGCTTATGAAACTCATTTATTTTCAGATGTTATGATATGATGAATGTTTTATGATATTGTGGAACATATTTTTATGATTTTAATTATTTGATTGGTGGGACCAAAATTATATATATATCCATTTCATTAAGTAAGGATGGATATCTAATCAGATAAATATGAATATAATAGGGAGTGTACCTAGTTTAGTATGTGACTATATCTACTATTATGGTCTTGGATGTGTACCTTGATTACTAAGATGGTTTGGGGAGTGAAAAAAATCCACTATGATAGTATCAGAAATGATCCTTGACTACTAAGGAATTGATTTTATATTATAATGCTCATTCCATAAATCTATGCACTATCGTAATGTTATTTTCTCAGGGATAATGTTTTTTGATTCCTTTAAGATTAATGTATTATGATCTACCAAGATTTATTACATAAATCTTAATTTTGATATATGATATATAGGTTATTTTATTTAAATGTTATACTCATATTCTCATACCCTTATCCTCATGTTATGTTTCAGTGATCATTGATATGACCCTTGTTTACCCTTACTCAGTATCAAATCTCACCATTTATTATGATTCCTTTCCATAGGTTTTGAAGTAATGTATTAGGTATGTTATGTATAAGATGGCTCATTGTTATGATGAAATTAATGATAAGTGATATAGTTCACTTATGAACCAATTGTATATGTATCAATCTTCCAAAGGTGATAATCCTATATGATTTAAGAATAGATTGCAACATTATGTATTGAATATTCATATATTAATATGTAATATCTATGTATGAAAAGTATGATTTTTTATAGTTGGTATCAAACAAGGGATAGGTTATCCTTCAGAAAATTAGATGATAAAACATTAGTGATAACCATTAGGATAATCCTAATTATAAGAAAACCTTTTAAGATAAAGTAAAGAAAAGACTTTGATTTTCCTAGAAAAGCATCTCTTATTGATTATTATAAGTGGATTTTGTTTTGGTAAAGATTAATCTAATAGGTAATAACCCAAAAAATTGTTGTAAATGTATATCTAACCCACTATTATCATTCATGGTAGTATTTCCCTTACAAGACTCCTTTTTTGACAATCTCAGGGGATATTATTAGGTTAATTCACAATTTATTTATGAATTAGTATGAAGGATTTGAATAGATGATGATCGTTAATGACCATGTTTAAAACAATGGATTCATAGATTTAAATGAAGATATCATGATTTATACATATCATAGATGATTTTTCAAGATTTTTTTCCCACTATGATCATTTCTACTCACACTAGAATGTTTTGTTTTAGTAAATGGATTAAGCCTGAAAGAATTGTGTTAGCGATGTATGTGATAGAAAATGAAATGATTATCCTCTAAAGAATCCAATGTTATGGAATATGGAATGAGAAATACCATTTATATGCTTACAAAAATTTGTAAATCTATGAATCATACCAAGATTTCAAATAAGAAAAGGAGAGAACATTGTTCTGTTGAGTCCATTATGAGGCAATGTCCATATTATTTTTTGGGCCTGCTAATCTAATAGATTATAATAAATTGATCAGTACCAATTGAAATTATATTTTTCATTATCTAGAATTTAGATCATGAAAACATAATTTTGGATGAATATCAATTGAAAGGTGAAGCAGATCAATGGTGGTATCTTATCAATGGCGGTCTCTTATCACCGAACCCTTACTTCAGGGCCACAACTAGGAGAATAATGCTAGGAAACCAATGTGGATGTCATGGAACAACACCAAATAAGATAATCCAAAACCAAAAAGAAACAAAAAGACCTCATCATCATCAATACCACTCTCATCAAGTAAAACCATTCACTGAACCAAAATCTAGGGATGGAGATGCTTAGTCGATAACTAAATCTAACAGCCCAAAATTTTTATGGGATAGATTTTTTAATAATTTGATTTCTTTGGTATATTATGGTGTAAAATACACGAAGCTAATATTGTGCTACCTGAAACACATGATTATCATTCTGTATACACAACACTATGCTTCAGTTCTATTATAGAAAATGTTGAGTCATTTTGATAGCATTCATTTTATGCAAGACCATGCTTTATCGAACAATTTTATATTATTAAAATATTATTAATTAATATATTAATATATAACCAAGATATAAAATTAAAAGTTATGGATAATATTTACTAAAAAATAAATATATAAGGCTTATAATATAAATTCACTAGCTCCAATTAATTATAAATGAATCTAAATACCAATTTATTGTATATGAGATTTTTTTTTATTTTTTTCTCTCAAAGTGGTTTTGTCTCAATAAATTTAAACAATTAAAATTAGAAAAATTATATTAATGAAATTTATATGTTTTATATTCAATTAAATATTTTATATATTCATAAAATAATTCTTTAGGAATAATATAAGAACCAACGTACTTTTAAGTATACAAACCTATATTTTTTCAAAAGAAAAATTTATCACCTTTTAATAGTGAACCCGTTTTAAATTTCATTTTTGATACTTTTATATATTATTTTTGAAAAAATAAACAATTTATTTTAATGGATAATATTTAAATGTACGTTGTTTCAATTTTCTGTATATTTTGGAAAAATTTAATGTTTTGATGAATAGTGAAAAATGCTAAATTTTAATTGAAAAAAAATTTCCGTCAAAATTTATTGTGCTAAATTATAATTATAATTTGTTTTATAGTATAAATATATTAACATTTTATAATTTAATCCAATTTCTGTAATTATTATTAATTTTACATTGAATTTAGATAGAAAAAGATTTCATTTTTTTGCATGTTTAATCTTCAATAACCCGTTTCTCACACTGTCAACGGGATTAATTTTAAATTAATTACTGCAACATATGTGTATTGAATTTTAAAGATGGATTCCATATTTTTTATTAGTGGGTCCAAATTATGTTAATACTATTCCTTTCCATTTGGTTACATGAATAGTAACTTTTATAAATTTCTATCTACCATGGTTAAGGGTAAATTAGGTAGTTAGAGGTTAAAATAAAATTTCAAAATTATTAAATTACTCTACCACTTATCCAAATTTCCTTGGATAAGTGGGTTTCGAAAAAAATAAACCTTAGGATGAAATTAGGATACCTTTTAAGCCACTTCTATAAGATTATGACATTTATTATATTTTATTTAAAGAAGAGTTAAAGATGACATACTCAAATTATAATAACTATATTATTTTTTATACAGGTTCCTACATAAGATAAATTCAACAATAAATATTCATTTGACATATAATAAATTTTTATTTTCCCTGATAGTTTATTTTTAATTTTTAGATTAGAAATAATTTAATAATGGTTTGAATAATAATAAGGCAGTAATTATTTTATTAATGTGAATATCAAATAAATAACATTAAAAATATTAATTTATATATAATTTGACAAAATTAAGGACATAAAAAACATTTATTGTTAAAATATACATTTTATTGGTAAAATATAAGTTTTTTATATGTAATAATTTTGTTATCATATTTTTAAGAAGTCAAATACTGAATAGTATCAAATTTGACATAAATGATATTTTTTATGAAATAAATGTTATTAAATGAAATAAAATTTGTTAAAATATATAACTCATCTAAATGACTATAATAAAGTAAAATATTTCTCAAATGATCTATTTGGGGTTCTATTGGTATTTTATTGTAACTATAATAACCATAAATTGTGAAAATTTAAATTATCATAGTAAGAGTAAAAGGGTTTATCTAAGGGTTAAATCCATAAGATATGGTTAATATTATGACCTAAACATATTTAAAAATAATTGGTGGATTTTATATTAACCAATCCTCATATGAGATTCGACATCACTCACTTTAGTTCTATTTGAAATCAAAAATAAATTTATATTAATTTAATATTTTTATATTTTCCTAACGTGCCCCAAACCTAAATTATAAAAGCAAACCTTCTCCCTCACATACTAACGCCAATTAGAAAATTAAATATCAGACATACCCTGACCATTTCCTTTATAAACATATATAATAATATTATATGGGTGTTTTATTCTCAAAATATCAACTCTAGTGGCTCTAAAAAGTTATCTTGTGGGAGATCATCTAAAAAGAGCAGTTTCAGATATGTACAGTGGTTATTAGACCTAAGCTAAGTGAGTTTTGTCTCAAATTTTTTTCTTTGAGATATTTTTTTAAAAAATTCAATTTGAAAGTCCCTTAAATAGAAATGAAAGAAACAGTACAAAAGAGATAGGATGTGATCAGACCGGATAACGCTTCCCTCATCAAATAGATCGAAGACCATGTTTTTTTCTAATTTTTTCTCCAATTTTAATCTATTGATCTTGTATATCATTCCAATTTATACTTATTTCATTCCCACGACTTCTCCCTCTTGAGTAACTATCTTATAATATTATTTCTTATTGGATATGACTTTCAATGTCTGTGTCTTCAGAGTCATAGTCTATCGGGGGTTGTAATTCCTTTTTTTATGCAGCCCAATCCGCTCGTCTGCTCTCTCTATGACTATGTCATGGATGCCTACCCCGTTTACAGTTTTTTTGGAAAGGTGCTTCTGGTACATATTTATCAATGTCAGAGGCATCCTCTCCCAAAGTAACCTTTAAAATTTTATTAAGCTCCTCTTTGTCCCTTACAGTGTCAATTTCATGAACTACCAAGGGCAGATTACTTTCATGATCAATCATGGTGTCATATTTCAGATTAAGAAAATTCAACACATTATGAGTGACGATTTGAAGCATATCCACATCCGATGATGAAAAAGTGGTATAAATTGTTTGAAAATTGTGATGTTGTCAAACTGGAACTTTGCAAGGGACTGTCATTGAAACATTTTGAAGTTCTTCTATTAAAAAAAACCTTTTTAGAATGGAAGTAAGAAATGTCATTCATGGTTGGAATCCTAGTTTTTCTAGATTACTTCAATAAAACAAATTTTTTAACAATATTGGGTTTTATAGGTAGTAGCGACTAAAAACCATCAATGAAAAATACCTTTCTCTTGCCTTTTCCTTTGGCCTTGACAAAGAGTTTATGCCTCATTTCAATATCCACTCCAGTTTGAACTTCCATTTCTAGATTAACTTGCTTTTTCTCTACTTCCAATTCCATATATGTTCATGTATTAATATCACCTTCTTCCTCCTTGCTGTGATCTGTTGTAGGGACACAAGGTAAAGAATTTACAGCCTCCTCCTCTGCTCAATTTCTGTGATCATCCCATTACATGTCCCTTTCATGACTATATACGTGAAAGAGGTACTCTCATTCTGGGATTTAACAGAGACCGGTCCCTCTTTATGTCGATACAATTGTCTTGCCTTCATGGGACTGTACCATTATAGTTTTTATTTGCTATCCAAGGGAAACCTTAGTGTATTAGAAGAGTGACCATATATCTTGCAGATAGGGCATTGGGTGCTCTTGTGAAAATTTTGAAAAAAGTTACCAATTTTTTAAACAAGAAGTATAGAAATCCAGCATCCATTCGAAGTGAATTTATAACTCATGTTTAAAATCACTCATAGTAAAAAAGACAGTTTCAATGAGATTACTTGATAAGTTATTTTCAACTAAGGTTTTGTCATAATGACCAAACCATGCCTTCACGGTTTTCTTGTCCAATTTGATCAGCCACAACACTGTAGTGGTAAAATCTCACAGAATTGAGGGATTCCAGAAGAACTAGTGGAGTCCATCAATACGAATCCAGGATTGAAAGAATGTATTCTGAGAATATTGAGTGTTTGAGAGAGGGTTACATTCTTGCAAGGAGAGGAATCTATGTTTCAGTGGTATAAGACCGAAGACCCAAGCGATTAATGTTTTCTCCTCTAAAGGAATGACAACATGATAAAAACTCTTACCGATGGGAATTAGTAACCAATCATCAATTACCCAGTGATATTGGACTCGTGTTTTAAGTTCTTCATGTTTCTAGGGTGTGGGATTACATGTCGCTGAGATTCTAACAATTATAGAATGTCGAAAAACCTTTAGAAGATCCTTGAAAACATTAGGTTTATCTTTTACATAGGAAATCATACCATTTCTTATGATTATTTTTCAAAAGGACTCTGAATCGTCAAGCAAGACAGAGAAAAATTGAACAAAGGAATTATGTTTTGTAGCATTTGGAAGAGACTCGATCGACACATCAGCTCCAAAATGCACTTGCACCTTCTTTTCAATTATTCCCACCTTTTTCATATGAGTAAAAAATACCTCATTCATATCAAAGTAATAATCGAGGTCTTCCATTATAAAAAAAATCACCCAAGCATCACCAAGAAATTGCCACGCATCGCATTCCATCATCCTCCTCATTCATGGAGACATATGACTCAAACACTACTTTTTTCTTATACGTGTTCTATATACTACTCATGGGTGTCTTTTATTGTTCTTAACTATAAGATTATGGTATTTTTATATCCCTATATTTTATTTTCTTTTATAAGTAATACGATTCTACTGATTATAAATATTTAAGGTTTAATTTCACAATCTCATTATTGTCAGGATTTTTTATACATAAGAATCTATTGGAAAATATTTATCATCCATTTACATTTTTCTTAAAAATGTATCCAAAAATATTTTTACAATTCTTCTACAATATTTTAAAGTTATATTTACCCATGATTGACCATTTATTAATTGTTTTGAGGGGAATATTTTGACTTTTACATAATGTGTAACTTTTTTAATCTTCCAAAAACAGAACAAGAAGGTTTTTTAGCTTATTTTGAATGAACATATTTTTATGATTTTTTAAAGCCTTAATGACCCAATACATCCCTTACAATATTATAAGGTTATTTTAAAATAAAATTTTTTCTTTTAAAATTTCACGACATTTTATGAAAAGGAAACAATTTTTGTGATGAAAATATATTTTTATCAAGAAAAGTGTTAAATAATTTATTTCCTGATTCCATTATATGTTTTCAAAATTGGTTTCGAAGAAATTATTTTTGATAATTTTTCATGTTTAGAATTTTTTTAGGAAATTTTATGTTCCTTCATCATCTAGGATGACATATTTTTTTATAGATCAAGGATACTATTCATATTATTTCTTCAAATGGTTTATGTTTTTATGACATGGTGTTTAATAAAGAGACTTATTTTCATGGGTTGTAATGTTTATGAAATGATTTTGAAACCTGTATCTCTTCCAAATGTTATGATATGATTTCATGTTTATGATACCCATTCCATTTTATAGGTTATGATATGATTGTTTATGATCTTGTGGAACATGTATGTATTATTTTATTATGAGATGGGTGGAACCTATATCTCTATCCACTGTATTAGGTAATGATTTTTATCTCCTAAGATAGAAATGAATTACCATGTGTGCTAAGAGGTTTTTGGGAGTGAAACTTGACGGAAAAAAAATGGTTATGGTAGTAAAAAATGACTACCAAATATGGTTATAGGAGTAAACCATGACTACCAAAATGGTTATGAGAGTGAACCATGAATAACAAGATGGTTGTGGGAGTGAAACATGACTACCAGTATGGTTATGGGAGTTAACCACAAGTACTAAGATGGCATAGAGAGTGAACCCATACTACTAATATGGCCTTAGCCTTGATTCCTTGACTACTATGGAAATAAATTTATATTTTTATGTGTCTTCCACAAATTACAGATCTTATTCTTATATTGTGCATTCATATATTATATTCATTATTTACTTTTTTCATGTCTTATGAACTACTAATATCTATACTTTTTGTATCATGATTATGATATTTGATATAAAGGGTATGATCTTCTATTGTTTTTATCATCTTCTCATACCCTTATGCTCATGTTATGCATGTGTATCTCTTTTGTTTCAACTTACTGAGCATATAATCTCACCCCATTTTATGTTTCCTTTCCCTAGGTTATAATAAATGGTTTTTTGTATAAGTACTGAAGGGAATTATCTTTGTGGGAAACATTTAAGATCTTCGACTAGATTAGAAGTTTGTGTTCCAAGATTCCAAAGGTATTAAACTAATGAAAATTTTGGGCATCTAGTTCTATAATGTATTATATATTCTGAAAAATTGATTTAATGTCTATTAATCAAAATGAGGGTCATTATAACAGGTATCAACGAAAAATTTTAGTTAACCTTTGGAAACTCAGATGAGAAAACATTAGTGAAATCCCTTTAAATAAATTAAAGGAAATGTCTATAGATGTCTTCGAGGATAATTTTATGGATGATAAAAAGTATAATAAAATGTACTGGAATTTTGGAAAATGATCGATCACATGGTTTCCAAGGAAAACATCCATTTCTTGATAATAAAAGTGGATATGGCTCTAGCACACATGTACCTAGGGGTAATAACTCAGACAAAGTTCCTTGGCCCTTACTCGACGTAACCTGGTACATTACAAAATGCCTTGCTACACACCTGGTTTGGAACTTTAGAGGGATATTATTTTTGAATTCAGAAACTATTTATGAACCATCATGTTGGATTTAAATATATTTTTCCTATGAATAACTTAGGATAATCCTGAGGTGTCATTGAATAAGGAATGTGCCATAATTTAGACACCATAAAAGTTTTTTTTCAGGATTATGTGGTTCCTTGATATGATAATCATCTCTTAGTCCTTTATTTCTAGTTATAGTCAATGCAAGAGACCATAATTTACTGGATTAACTTTGAGTGTGATGGAGAAGTTGTTAATGATCTGTCAAATGGGATGATCACTTGGGTGAAGGATGTTGTGATCTTAACTAACAAAATTTCATGGAGCATGATTAAAAATGTCTACCTTAACAAACTCTTAGACTCAACAAAAAAGAGTATGATAGAGTTAAATGATTGATCATTAAATTGAGGGCACAAAATAAAGTAGATTTGGTTTCCCTTGAGTCAATAATGTGGAAACAATCACCAAATTTAATTTCTTATAGGAACAAGAAGTTGTTTTGGGTGTGGAAAAGAAAAAGACAAATCAAGTAACTATAATGGAAAAATGAAGGGCTTAGTAAACTGATTGGATGGAAAAATATGCCTCCACAAGACATCATTAATGGTTAAATGGTTTAACTATGGAATGAAAGGTCATTATGAAAATTGATTTCCTAAGTGAAAATCTCCTAAGGAGAATCCGAAAGGTGGTATAAGTAATGGATATATAATTGATGATGATGAGATAACAAATGAACTGTCAATGGAAAAAGGTATTAATTAATGGGATGAGGTACCATTATAATCTATTAAGGATGAATTTGAATAATAAATGTTTAAATATATTTAGATTTAATAATTAAGTTATATATAGAAGGAAAGTTCAGTTTATGTTTTTTGTTGAGGATTTACATGAATATATTGAATTATTCTGATGGAATAGATAAGTAATGGTGGCATTTTTATTAAGGAAAATATGACCCTAAATATGTTTTTCATGTTAATATAATTATATTTGGATAAATATATATTGGATATGACTATGTAAATTGGATGGTATTTATTTTCTTAGGGGTGGTTAAGTATTTGTTGAAATGTGGGTCATGTAATCATAGATTAAGTTTACAACATTTTAAACTTAAATAATGTATCCAATAATCCTTCAAATAAAGAAACATCAATGTATTATATAAGGATGTATGGTAATTCAGGTTATTACTGAGTTTCAAGAGAATACATGACTAAATTATTCACAGGTTTTGAATGTGACAATTAAGAACTACCTTATGAGATATATAGTAGATTAATGGTAAGCGGATTTAGTAAAATTATTTCAAAAGTATTGTATTTTTAACATTTGTATGGATTGAAAGGTTATCCATTTTTTTGAATTATAAGTTAAAATTTAGATGATATTTTTAAAAATAAATTATTATCTCACTATAGGTGGACATATAAATATTTTATAAATTGTTATAACATATTTTTTTATAAAGACAGATGGAATGAACTATTATTCTTTTTATAGATACGAAGATCTGCTAATTCTACATGAGTGATAAATTCTACATTATTTCTTGGAATAAGAGATAAAGTGGAAATTAATAATAGAACAACTAAAGGGGGATATTATGCTAAAATCAGGTAAGTTTATTTTCTCATTAAAATTATTCAACATTAAAAAAAGGGATTACGATGTAAAAGGTTTTCCCGTTATCATCATTTTTCATGATATCAACGAACTCTTTCACACTTCTTTATCTTATGGTTTTGTGATATTTAAATTTCTCTAGATCACCAACTTTTTGTGATCAATAATCTTTATCAATATCTATGATTATTTACTTTTTTATTTCATTCCAAAATCTTCACCTATATTCTTCTACTTAGAGACCTAGTTATGATTTACATTGGGTAAATGGTATTTTCTAACTTTTCCTTTTAAAAAATATTTATTATTATTTATTTTTATGATGTGTGTTTATATGAATGTAAATTTAAAGTATTAAACCTTTGATAACCCAGATGATTTTTGATGGAGAAATTCATTTTATGTGTGGTAGAATGTAACACCATGATATTTTTATGAGATATTTTTTTAGTAATTTGAGTTGTTTATTGTAGTGAGTTGTACACTACACCAATATAATCTTCCAATACAAGTAACACAAGCAAATAATGGGGTATAAAAAACACTATGCCTGGGTTTTGTTACACACAATGTTGATTTCATTCGATAGTGTGAATTCCACGCAAGACAGAGCTTTACCGAACAATAGTATATTTTCAAACAATCATTACATAATATACTAAGATATAACCAAGCCATTAAATTAATATTTTGGAATAGTAGTAACTAAATTCTGAAAATATATATTTTATAATATAAATTCACTGGTTACCAATCAGTTAGAAAGGAAAATTTATTCCAAATGATTATAAAGGAAATATACTTATTTGTATGCTCTCAAAGTTATTTTGTCTTAATAGATTAAATAAATTACAATTAGTAATTGATATTAATAAAATATATATGTTTTACATTCAAAAATGTTTTATATATTTATCAAATAAATTTTGTAGGAATAATATAAGAACCAAGTATATTTTATGCATAAAACCCTATATTTTTTCAAAATGGAAATTTATCACCTTTTAATGGTGATCCCATTTGAAATTAAAATTTTGACACTTTTATATCTTCTATTTGAAAAAGTAATTTTATTATTTCAATGAATGATATCTAATTTACATTGGTTTAATTTTTTGTATTTTTTTGATAAGTTATATGTTTTATTGAATAGTGAAAATAATATGTTTTAATTGAAAACAACATTTTTCATCAGTGTTAAATGATAATTTTGATTGGTATTAAAGTTTATATAGATTTTTTTTTAATTTAATCCAATTTAGGTCGTTGGATAAAATTTTAAAATGAATTTAGATATAAAAAGGTTTCAATCTATTGCATGTTTAAACATTAATAACACATTTTCTCACACCGTCAACAATATTAATTTTATATTAATTATTGAAAATTCTATGTTTTGAATTATTAAATTAGATTTTATATTTTTACTATGTTGGTGAAAAAAATGTAAATATGGTTCTTTTATTTTTGGGTATATGAATAATAACTTTAGTAAATTTTTATTTTCCACTATTAAGGGGAAATATGTTAATTAAAGGTAAAAATAATATTATAAAATTATAACATTACCCAAAATATTTTCCTAATTTAATTGGATAAGTGGTTTCCTACAAAAAATCATTATTATTTATAAATTTTGATCCTCTTTTCTCTTTTTTAGGATTATGAAATTTATTATATTTTTTTAAACAAGAGTTAAAGATGTCATAATCAAATTTTAATAACTATACCATTTTTGATAAATGGTTATACATAAGATAAACTAGCCTATAATTATTAATTTTAAATATAATATATTTATCTTCATCATGAAAATTTAATTTTAATTTTTTAAGAAGAAGTAATTTGATTAATGTCTGGAGTAATAATGGTGGAATAATTATTTAATTATTGGGAATATCGAATAAATTATATTAATAATATTAAAATAAATATAATTTGACATAATTAATTACATCCAAAAATTTTATTAATTAAATTAGAAATTTTATTGATATATTATAAATTTATGTTATAAAATTGTTATGATATTTTTAAAAATAAAAATAATGAATAGAATACAAATTTACATAAATGATATTTCAAAATAAATAATGTTTTATTAAATAATATGATATTAATAAAAATATAGAATTATGGAAAATAACTATAATAATTTTAAATATGTCATTAATGATATATTTGGGGTTCATTTCAATTTTATAGTAACTATAATAACCATACAATGTAAAAATATAAATTTTCATGGTAAGAGTTAAAAGGTTTAACTAAGGGTTAAAGGCAAAAGATAAGGTTAATATTGTGATCAAAACATGCCTAAAAATCATTGGTTATGATGATTTATAACCATCCTCATCTTTTATTATAAATAACATTCTTTGGAGCTATTTTAAATCCAAAATAAATTTATACTAAGTTAATAATTTAAGAATTTAATAAAGTTCCTCTCACCTCAATTATAAATGGGAACTTCCGTCCTCACATCATCACACTAATATGATCCTTCAATCTCAGTCATCCCCTACCCATTTCCCTTATAAATATCTCTAGTTACATTCTGGAGGAGTTGATCTCCTAATAATAACAACTTTAGCATCCTTAAGAGGAGATCTAGAGGGAGATCATCGAAGTAGAGGACTTTCAGACACATACAAAGAAAATTATACATATGGTAAGAGATTTTTGTCTCATGTTTAATTATATGAGACACATGCCTCATACATAACTTTTTTCTTCTATTTCATGTATATACTACATGTGATTTTACTTTATGAGTATTAACAATGAGATTATTTTTTTTATATCCTTATAATTTCTTTCCTTTTATGGGGAATACAATTCTACTTATTATAAATTTGTAAGGATTAATTTCACAATCTTATTATTATTGGGATTATATATAATTAATTATATTCTGAGAAATATTTATCAACCATGTCTATGATTCTTAAAAATGTATTGCAAAATATTTTTACTATTATTCTATAATTTTTTGAATCCATTTAGTGTTTGGAAGGATTATTTTTAAACCAAGGAACTTAAGTAAGGTAAGGGTTCTAATTTTCCTCTCTTTATTTAAAATTTTAATTGTTTTATAGTAATAAATTATTAAATTTTATTTCATATGATAATAGGACTCTATTTATAGTATTATATCATCTATATAACTCATTTCCCATGAAATATTATTCTCTCTCTCTCGTTAATCCCCTTTTCATAAACTGTTACCCTGATGAAGTAATGGTTCTTTTGGTCTCTCTTTTCAAGTACTATTTATATTTACATTGTAGTATCCATTTAAATATCACAATTAATACTTCAATATTTTTTAATATTTTTTTAGTAACATCCTTATGATATATTTTACATATTAGATAACATTTCACTCACATTGTACGTTTTTCAAAAGAAGTTGTAATGTCTTAATTCTCTAAAGAGCCATGAAATTAATTATAGTACCATTACCATAAATCCATAAATATGATATATATTTATCATATTATAGATTTATTATTTATAAAATATAACTCTTTCTAAGGATGAGTGATGGTGATGTTTCTGTTGGAGCCTATATCGGGTCCCAAGGGGATTAAACTCAATTTTATCCCACGATCAGCTTTTTCCTCAAATCATATCAACATTAAGGTTTATTATAAAAGTAATTTTATATTCCTAATGGGTACCAAATATTTTTGACTAAAAAAACCTATTTTTATTGGTAATATATCTAAAAATTATTTTAACTCATTCCACTGGAAATAAATGTAATCAGTTTCATAAACATATTGATAATCTTAATCATAATGAGTACCAAAAAAGTACCAAATAACTAAAAGTATGTGATCTTTACTAGAAAATGATAATTATTTTAAAATTGTGTATTCTTACTTATTATTTATATTATTATATGGGATTTACCTAAACATCTTTTTAAATTCACTGATTACAGAAATCTATTGACATACCCATATAATTTTTTATTCTATATGGGAAAGTATAAGCTTTATTGAGAAATTATGCTATGTATTTTTATGTTGTCAATTATTGACCAATATTAATAGTATTGCCCAATATATTTTAGTATAAATATAATTTAATGTAATTTTATGTGATGGGTGGAGACTAAAATTATGTAACCCCTTAGTGCACTAGTTGGTATCAGGAGGCAACTAAGATAGGGTAATGGGATCATCCTAACAATATATATTATATGTATATGAAGAAGGAACCAAATGTATATTTTTAATATATAATTATTTATTTATGTCATTTTATCATTATAATAATATTTTATTACTATTTATGTTGTTATTTATATCTTTATCATGAAATCTATAGATTATGTTCTGCCTATATATCCCTTTTTTTGTACCATTTTTTTATCTATTCTCACTATATTATTGATGATTAAATGTATTGTATTAGATTCCATTATGAGGTATCAATTACTATGTGTCTTATCTCACCACATCCATAGCTTCCTATTTTTTCCATGTAATAAATAGTACTTATATGTGTAAAATTCAAAGGATTACATTGGTAGATGAATAATATTTCTTTTAAATAATTTTTTAATTACCATGTATTTAATGTCAAAAAAATGTAATTGAAGGTTCATAAATTTATCCATTAACATAATAAATCTAAAACATTATATCTTTGTTATGTGATATATTGAAATTTGACTTTAGTGTAATGAAGAACCCACTAACTCCAGGTGATTGAGGTAGGGGCATTACTGGCAGTTCTACACCATATGATTAAAAATAAACAATTTCAATGATTTAAGATGATATATTAATTTATATCAATGTAATAATCCTTGGAGGTGAAAATAATATTACTCCTAAAATAACATGGTCAAATACTTGATGAAAATAAAATTTATGCAATATATCCCCACTGTTGTTTAATGTGTATGATTTTTTTAATGATTTTTCTAAAGATGAAATCTTGTAAGCTTCCCATAATAAAGGGATCATTTCCAATGTGGATAAAAATAAATTGATGGAATTCTACTAGATATATAGGTTTAATATCTGTAAGATACAATATAAATAGAAACTTAAATGAGTTTTTTTTAATATCTTGATATATGGACATGGGAAAAATTTCCCTAGAAGAGTATATTTGTATTATTCCATTTATTTTTCAAAGATTAGTGGTTCATCATAATGAAGATACTTCTACATTAATGATGGATATATAATGTACGAATTTTTTTTTCTTTTATTTGTTGATGTTTTTTGTTGTGTCTCTTTGAGAGACTCCATCTATATCCACTTTCCCTTTTATTTTGGTTCTGACACAACCTGAACCACCGAGGACATTCCCAGGATGATAGTAAGCCATGTGTACCCTGACAAGACTTAATTTTATAGGTCAGGGTCTCATGACTATAACGTAGTAGGTATATCACATAACATTAATGGACTTAACTAATATCAATCTAAAATATACATATATTCCCAATGAATACATATAACAAGAAACACGAGCATAATATATATAAAAAACTAAAATATATAAAATACATGAATGGTAAAAGAAAATTTAATTTCAAATCCAAATAGGAAGATATAGAAGGATATTTACAAAAAACCAACCCTAAAATCTGTCAAACATAAGACTTAAATATATCCTCCCCATTGTATGTTCTCCTTGATTTAACTCCATCAAAAAACAACCAATGTCACTATCAAGAACCATTGTGTGTCATCATGAATCACCAAGAATTAGATCTAAAAGGGAAACAATTTCCTCAAATCCACCATAGACATCTTTGAAACCTTCATTACCTATAAAGACACAATATGTATGGTCATAAAGGCTATGGAAGGGTACACATAATCATATATAAGAAGATTCCTTGAAACCAAACAGGAATGAAAATGAAATAAGTAATCCTGAATATCCCAGTACAATAGGGTAACCATGAGAAAAAAGAGACTTAGATATGCTCAACCACTTTAATATATTTAGAATTGTTGTATGATTACTCATCTCAACTCTAATCCATGAGGTTTTGAACCTGATGAGAATCCAAGGATTCTCAGAACATAAAAAATACTAAATTTGATAGCCTTTTAGTAATTTGCATCTCCAAGGTAACCATGGGTTATAAAAGAGTCACAAGTCTCAAGTAATATGATCTTCTCAGCCCTTATTTCACAGCCCACTAGAAAACATAAAGGGGAACTCCAAAATCACTTAGGTAATGCATCATTCGATGGAGTACTACATCATGTTATCCCAAACCACCAATTTCACTCCTCAAAACTAGAATACCATTGGGAACCCACACTTTAAATGATGATAGATTTATATAAAAGGTGTATTGACCTTTATTATCATAACCACATGGATATCCTATAAAATAGGAAACATGATACAAATGAGATATTCCCCCTCTATATATACCACAAGTATGTGAAATCATCACACGAATATAACGATCTGATCTACCCAAACCATGAAACCAATAAAACTACACTAGAACTATACATATGGGGTATTTTTCCTCTCTATAAGACACCTCAATTGATGTAGTACTAACCACACACATGTGGAAAAGTAATAAAACTTATCCATAGTTTAGTGGGACTATCACATCATCAGTGATAAGGGTGTATTGTCCTCATTCCTATATGAAGGACCTAATCCCAGAGTATGTAGGGGAGTACATTAATCAATGATAAATATAGAGGAATCATTATCTATCACAAACACATGGTCATGGGATTTATAACCCTATGAATTTACTAAATGTCATGACTGAAACATTTCTATCATCACTACGATGCTAAATCTAAAAACTAACTATTTATATTCTTGAATATCCTTATATTGCTAAACATATTACTTCACTGTGATAAACTTGGAGATATACTCAACATGGGCAATCTAATTGTCTAAATTGAAAATAAGGTGAAAAGTGGTGAAAACACCCAATATGGTAAAAAATAGACCATATTAGGGTCCTTAGGCATGATATATGGTGTGATAAATGGGTGAACCCCAGAGGTCAATTATTACATTCTTCCCACTCACTGAATATGTTACTCCCCATTCTCAAGTCAGGTTAGGCAAACCTGACTTGGTTGGTCACTGGCTTGACCGTAGGGGATGAGAACCTTAGGCGACATGCCACCTATCCCAATAAGTCCATGATATCTATCTATTATGCCTAATATATTCAATTAGGGATCAGTAATGTAGGGGAGAATACACAGCTACTGATCACTAAAAAAGTCAAACTCACCTCATACCAAGATTCTAACCTATTGTCTTGTCACTAACCTATCATGCACAATCTCCATGATATTACATTTTCCATACATGAAACTCCATTATGTGTGATCACTCTAATATGATCTCAACCAACTGAAGATATGTATCCATCTTCTGCAAATTGTATTTCCCACCCCTTAAAATAATCCACTAGCCCATATTTCCCTATATATTAGAAAAGGATATTGAGATAGGGATGTGAAAGAGTTGGGAGGATATATAAGTAATAATAAAAGAGGATAATATGGACTCTCATTCTCCATCAATCCACCACTAAAAACAGACAATCAAAATAATTAAGTTACACTAATATAATTTATAAACTCAAAATTTCATGTCCTAGTGGTTAGAAATGAAGAACCAGGATTCAATAAATATCAATGGGTTTTAGAGAAAAATATAAAAAAAACCTAATTTAATCATGAATAATAGATGTTTTGAATAGTAAATATAATAAAAATTTCATGAATTATGGAGAAAATAAAAATAGAAAGCCCTACAATGATGGTTGTTTTTCAAACCTTTAATTCTCAATTGATGTCACATGATACACTCATTGATTTCATGAATGATTCCATCTTATACATTCGATCTGACAGTGTTTCTAGTAAATTCAGATCCATATCCCTTATTTTCAATCTAGATTTAGGTTATGATATTTTTCAACCCAATAGAGAGTCCAAAATAGTGTTTAATATTGTAGTTCCTGAGGTTTTTTGTCAATAATTAAATAAGATAATGGCTAATTAGTTTCATTTAATCTAGACACAAAGGATAAACCACCCTAGATCCTATAATGTGAATGAAAGTGACATCACCCTTAGAGTAACCCCCATATTCTAGACTCAATAATAGAATTTTTATCCCTATACAAGATCACACCAACAATATAAAATCAATTCATCACAAATACATATGCATGGGATAAAAAATATTATATATATATATATTATTATTCTTATAACGAAGCCACAATTATCATATCATCATGTCAACTTATCCTAGGGGTGAACAACACACTCCTGAATCAAAAAACCATAAAAAATTTTGAGGTTGTATTCTATGGTAAATTTAATATTTTACTTCGATGGAGGTATTAAGATTCAAAAACTCAAAATAGAGCTATGTGTCATTCAGAAAAAACCCAGGTCACTACATTCTCCCCAACTTTAACCCTATTGATTCCAAAAAAGGAAACCAAATAATCTTCTAAACAACGAATCTAATGAAACAACTCCCATATAGAAGAAAACCCACCTTTTTACACACTTCATTTGTCTTCAGTGGTCTATGATTTAAAAAATACTCATACACGACTAACCAAAAAGTGAACGTCTATTTTCATCTCCAATGATATAATCTATAGATCATATCAAACCAATTCCATAATATTAACACACATCTAGTTTATGTTATTCATTCCAAGACACTTCACCCAATCCCTCTTATAATTTGAAGGTTACCCCCACCATATATAATAAAGTGAAACATCAAAAAATTGACCCCCCATATCAAAGGCTTCCATAAAAAAATTATCAAAGGTGGCAACACCTCACTCCCAAACTTAAAAAAAATTAGTTGATTTTTATTGTTCGTACAACCAATATATATTGAACTCCACCGTTGATCACTTCATAAATATTTCACATAGACACTAAAATAGTTTCAATACTTCATTCATATAAGAATCTTGTGTTAAATATAATATAATCTGATATATTAAGTCAATAATTCTTTCTATATTTGATGACATTTATTGTTTAGGGTTTTCAAGAATTATTCTACCACCCTTACATAAATATATTTTACATAAAAAAGAGGAAACTTATTCTTATTATCCATTTTTTCCACAAAAAAACATTTATAATATAAAAAGATTTATTTTAATGAAATATATTTATAATATTCATATTTACCTCATCCTTGTATCTATAAAACATTAAAAACATGTAAAAATAATTTTAAAACATGGGATGAGCATGAAAAACCCAATTACGGACATAAAAATAAATAAAGAAACATGTTAGTCCTTGAATACATATAATAAATTTCCCTATTCAAAAATAAACATTGGGCTGAAAATAAATATTTTATTACTCTATAAATAGTCTTAAATAAACAAATATTTTCATAACCAAATCGCACATGAAAAAAACACATAAATATTTATTTTGAAATTATGAAAAACTAATGAAATTGTTTTTAAGAAGTTATTCTTTTTTCCCTTAAGAGGTAGAAACTAAATTATTTTAAACATAAAACCAATATATTACCTTAAAATATTATAACACTTTAATAAGAAAGATACAAATGATAAATTAATCATGTTGGTAAATTGGAACATCAATTTCCATATGAGTTTTCCAAATGGTATAACCATTGCATTTAACTTCCATCATAATTCTCTGGAGAATATAATCCTTATCCAACGCATTAGAGGAATATAACAGGCCATCATTTTCTTGGTTTATGATGTAACCACCCATCCTTGATTTATAATAGAACTACATATACTTAGTTTATAATGAAACAATTATTCATTGGTATATAATAGAACCACCCATCATTAAAAAAAGTTTTCAATAACCATAACATAATCCATAAAAATGAAAACATTCATTTCAATCATCATACTTATTAAAAAATACTTTTTAGCAATTATAAATCATTTCCACATATTGAAATATTTATTATATTAAAAACCTCGTTTGAAAATAATTTTAAAAAGTAAAAGATTGTTTTTATGTGAATAAAACATTAAATATTATAAAGGAATCCTAACTCTAGATATTGGTTACAGTGGTGGGAGAAAATTTTGATGACATATACATTAATATAGAATATTCCTATTTCCTTTTGAGAGACCATTCTATATAAAATACTAAAAATATTCCTTTTTAAAACATTTGAAGGAAACAAAAGTTGGCAAAAAACAAACTTTTTATTTCATTCATTTCTATATGAATACATTCATTATTTTTTTTAATAATTTCTATGGGATCTATTTGAAAAATAAATCATCTAAATATTTTAAATGATGTTTTTAAGATATAGTGTTCCTTACCTCGAGCCCAAATCATTATGTGTGTTCCTTATATTATAGAATAATAAAACTATGTTAGTTATTTACATGATTTAGAAAAGTTTTATCATTTATTTTTCCTTTTATTTTATTTATTATCATATTGTATTAAATTAAATAATCAATTAATTTCATGTCAAATTATTTGATGATATTCAGCTCATATGTCCAAAATGAACTCAGTAGTATGAATAAGATTAATGAGTTAATAATTTCATCACATATAGACTAATAATAATGATATAATAATGATATTAATAGATAAATTATTTTTATAAATTAAACAATGAAGGATGTTTATGGAAAATGAACAATGATGCAATCATGGAGATGGTAGGTCATGTATAAGCGTTAGTATCATTTCAATTATTCAATGATAAATATGGAAAGAAGGTAAGAATAATTAAATATTTATAGAGTGATTATTATATTATAAATATCATATTATTTCTTTAAATACACAAATATATTTACCATGCTTGTGATGTAATGAAAAACGAATCACATCTAGTTGTGATAGGTGGTGATGGAAAAAATTACTTTGGTTCGTGAGGCCCTAGTCCAACATACAAATTAATGATGGTTTCCTCTCCCATTTTATAGAAGAATAATGTGGATATAGGTTATTAAAAAGAAATAATAACATCTAATTATATGATATATACTGATGTTATTATATAAACGTGGATGAATAATTTTATACGGATGTGTAATAATAAATAAATCTACAATGTATGGTTAAAAGCTATACCTAATCTTCAGACAATCACTTTTTATTAACACTTTAATCCCTATATGGTCGGATTTATGACTAAAAAAGACCTATTATATAAGCTTAGTGATTAAATTAATGGATTTTGGATGATATTTGATGAACTAAATTTCTTTTTATGTGTAATGAATAAAATGATAGGAGGTTTATTTTTATAAGATAGGGGGAACACTCTTGAGTTTACTCAAAGTATTAAATTAATATAAACTAATTTTCCAAGAAAAATGTCTATAAATAATATATTTAAAATAAAATATTTGTATGGGTTTAAATAATCTAATTAAATAAATTTTTTACATGTTTATACTATTATTTTACAATTCCCTTTTTCTTTTAACCCATATTATCCTTTTTAACAATTATATTGATAACCACGTTTTTTACTATTAAGGTGTTATGATAATTACTATAAAAGTAAAATAGGCCCATAAATAGACTTTTTATGTTTTAAAGCATATCCCAATCACATCTATTTATATATGATTTTTAGTAATTTTTAATCATGTAAGAAAATATTATTTATTATAAAATATCATCAATGTAATTTTATGAACTATTTTTTTAATTTAATGTCGAAAACATCATGAAAATAATGTAGTTAAAATATAAAAATTTAAAACATATCTAATATTTTATATTTATCCAAAAAAATAATCGAACATAATCATTCATTCTAATTATATTATTATTAATATTATTAATATCATTTATTTTGTTTTTCTAATGATTGAATAAATAATGTTTCAGCATTGCGTAAGTATTTAAGGTAATTATTTCAGCACTAATTTTTTCTAATCAAATAACATGATAAAAATAAATAATTTATGATTTAAATATCCATTTATAACCTAAAATAAGTTATATTTATCTTTTTAAAAGTATATTATAATTATTTAAATCAATAAACATTTATATTTTTTACTTTATTTTTTACTTAAATATTAGAAAGGTCAAATTTTAATAAATATGAAACCAATTTTCAATATTTTAGAATCTCAGATGGAAATGGCCATGAAGAACACATATAATAGGATAAATTCAAATGCTATGGTCAATTTTCAGTCATTATAATATTATTTTTAACCTTAATTACTCGATTTACCATTATCGTGGTGAAAATAATTTACAATGGTTACTATTCATAATAAAAAAATTAAAATCAAACTAATTTTGAACTCATAATTTTAAATATTGAATCATTTCTTATATTAAATATTTATAATTTTATGAAATTAATTTTTGATTAAATCAAAAAACTAAATGAAAAGTTGTTTTTTTGAAAAATTATTTTTTAAGTAGAATGTTTTTCATAAGAAATTGAAACATTAAGTTAATTTTAATGAACTTAAATTGATTATTCGTAATAAAATTTTACTAATGTAACCCTAAAACTATTTTTTAATATAACTTCATAAATTATAAAATAAAAAACATAGTTTAAACAAATCAATATTTTTTCACTATTTAATGCAAAAGAAATCTTATCAGAAAAAATCCAAAAAAACACTCTAATATAATTTTGACATGATTATATTAATAATTATACCATTTTCAAAAAATTAAATTTCTAATATTGGAATAAATTTATAATGTTATCCTCTCTAGAAATCAATAAAATAATTTATAAAGAAAATGTTTTTGTGATAAATAAAAAAACTTTACAAAAAATTGAGTGATTATTTACATAGTATTTATTAATATATTTATATTGAGTACTTCCTTTATATATTTACACATATATTATAATGTAGCTTATAATATTCATACCTTCCAGTTTAACTGCTAGATTATAATAGTCATATTTAAATTATAATATCTCATGGTTTGTTTCGGCTCAGTGTTTCTTGTTGTATATTCTATCAAACATAATTTTATTTTTATAAATCTCATGGTGTTACATTATCGTACATTTAATAAATTGTTTCATTATAATTTGGGGTTTGAAATTTCAAAATTCCTTTATTGAAATCCCACATCATAAAATGGTTTAATAAATATTTATCTTGAAAATAGGGAAATGAAAATACAAAACTCATCTGGAACCACACATAACAAGTATCCCAAATAGAAGAAAATTAATTGGAAGTTAAAATATGGATATAGAAGAAAATTATAATTTCTAAATAATGATATAGAGTGATAAGTATCATTAATCACAATAATGATAATAATCATTAGAATTTTAATAAAAATAAAACCATAAACCAAAGAGGCGTTAAAAAGACAATTAGTACATCAGAAATGTTGGTAATAGGATTTAAGTTTTTCTTCAAGATACCAATTTTAGAAATATAGAATTAATTTACTATAGAGACTATGAAAATAAGGAAATATACTTAATTGACAATTATAATTTTATACATTAATCAATTTCTACCGCAATATCATTATTTCTCCAAATGATGAGTATTCAAGATGGGGATTTTTATCCCTCAGGCACTAGAATAAACATATATGGATCAAATAATTCCAAAAAAGGAAACCAAGTTATTCCTCCTGTATTTATACATTAATCAAAACAAAAATGGTAAACATAAGGTAAAATAATTCCCAAAATTAATAAACCATCATATGAATAATTAAAACCTTAATATCCAAATCTTCATTAATAATATCCAAAGTTCATCTTAGATCATTTGATAAATAAATAACCTTAAAATTCATCAAAATATTCTTAAATAATTTTGAAGCCCAAGGATTAGTGTAATGTACCGGTTCCAGAACCCAGCTAGAGGTGCCCCGTACCTGGTTGGTCACATGGATTCAAGTGCATTTCCCCAAACGCCAAAGGCTGTTGACTAATAGCGAGGGCCTTGGCTGTGATAGAGAGGAAACTATGCCCTCATTGGAAGAGAACACAGTGGAAATAAATAAACATGCAATAGTGTAAGCAGAAAATAACCAACAATAATAAACAGTGGAAGACTAAATCAAAAAACTGGAGCACATATCTATATATATGGAATGATGAAAGATACATATCTAGGAAAGCAGCCAAACAAGTCACAATGCTGTAAAACACCACAGTACTAAAACAAGTACAAAAGAAAAGTAAATAGCTCCTCACCATTGCAAGACAATGCTTAGTCCCTTTCTCTCCTGCTCCAAGCAATCAAGTACCAGAAGTCGAAGGGTAGTTTCCCTTGTCTATACCTGCAACAACATAATCTGTTTGGGCCCAAAATCATGACCCAAACAGGGTGTGAGACTAAATCCCAGTAGGAAATCAACTGAAGATCTGTGCCTAATAGTCAATGAGTATATGGAAGGTAAAATTACAATAAGCAGTAAACAGTAACAGTAAGCAGCATGCACTAAACAGTAACCAGTAAAGCAGGATGATACACAATAGTAATGAATCCACAACCAACATCAGCAGGGAGGAAAATAGCTAACAAGCAGGAAACCCTTTGGGAAGTACTCACAACCATCCCCTATGGTCCCATCCATGAAGTACCACAACACTCTGGGTAGTGCACTTAGCCTAACCCCTCTAGTTTTGTCATACGAATTTATGAGACTCTCTGGGAAAGCACACTCGGTCAATTCCACTTATATTCTAGGGAAGTCAGGGACTCTCTGAGGAAGATCACGTGGTCTAACCCTCTTAGACCCAAGGTCTAAAGACTCTGTGAGGAAGCTATCTCAGTAAATTATTCCTATAGCCTCAGGTATACCATAGACTCTCTGAGAAAACTCACTCGGTCAATTCCTCCTTTATCCAGGGAGGGTTCTTAAAAAGATTCAAACAAAGTAAGACTCTCTGAGGAAGCTCACTCGGTCGACCCTCCTGTAGTCTATAATATTCTAAGACTCTCTAAGAGCTCACTCGGTCCATCCCCTGTAGTCTAATGTCCAAGACTGTCTGAGGAAGCTCTCTCTGTCTACCCTCCTATATTCTATAACATCTAAGACTCATTGGGAAGCTCACTCAGTCTATCCCTTATATTATATAGCACTAGGTTCTCTCAGTCTCGTGCCGGTCAGTGCATAATAAGTCTATAAGGACAAAGTACACCTCTAGAGCTACTTGGCTAACCAAATTACACTTATAGAGATACTTGGCTAAATAGTCTATAGGGTAACAAGCATGTTATACAAAAACACTCTATCATATAGACACAAGGCCTGGAAACAGGTGTAACGTCCAAAGGCTAACAAGAACCAATGGTCGTAAGCAGAGAAAAGCATGGGCACAACATCCAAGCACAACAAAAATCCCTCTAAGATGATTAATTTACCTCTACACAATCATACAAGAAAGTCAGGAAAATAACAAGGGAAAAAAGGTGAACACACAATACCCCAGTCACGGGTATTGGTGGAATTTTCACATAGAACTCAAAGACATTGAACGGTAAGGCACAAACCACCTACCTCAATCCTAGGAGATCGATATACTTGATCCACGGTGACTGATTCTCCCTTGAATGTCATAGATCTGAGAAAACGCCCAAAATGGTCAACCCACGATATCTTGAGAAGGATAAGGAATTGGAAAACACGGCCCAAGAAGAAGGGAGAACTCACAGCTGTGATTCAAACGCAATCGACAGTGCTCGAATCGGAGAATGGACGGAGGAACGGTGGATCGTCAAAGATCTGTGGATTCTCGGCGCTCTCAGAAGAACAGGACCCAGAAGAAGACGTTTATCATGATCAGGCGCGACCCCGGTCCGTTTAAGGAAAAAATGAAAGTACACGACATGTACTTTTAGAGTACATGGTGTGTACTAGGTCTTTCCGTACTATGCCAAAATCGGCCTCCACATCACCCCTACACACCGTGTGTGTGGCCCGGACATGGCCAGAATACGGTTTTGAGCAAGAAAAGAGTACACGGTGTGTACTTCAAAAATTTCCAGAACATAATTTTTCTCAAAAACTCCAGAAAAAGGGAATACATACCTAAAACGAAGATCCGGGTTCTTACAAACTTCCCCCTTAAAGAAAATTCGTCCCCGAATTTCCCTAGTGAGGCGTAGAAGAAGAAACCCTGAATAGATCCGGCTACTACTATCGTACATCGGCCACACTCTCCCAGGTCTCATCCTGTACTCTCCCATGTTGCCATACCACCCATACTAGAGGAACATACTGCCCATGGAGAAACTTCGTACTGTGATCAACAATCCGGATAGGATGCTCCTCAAATGACGCATCCTCTTCGAGCTCAACCTCCTCAGGCTGAAAGACATGAGACGGGTATGAAAAGTAATGTCGAAGCTATGAGACGTAGAAGACGTCATGCATGGCCCGGTACCTCTGAGCTAGCTACAACCGATAGGCAACCGGCCCAACTCCCTCCAAAACCCCAAATGGCCCGATGTACTGCAGTGAAAGCTTACCCTGTCTCTGAATCCTCTTGTATCCCAATCTCAGTGCGACACATAGGAAAACCTGATTCCCGACCTCGTACTCCAAAGGTCATCTCCATTGATCAGCATAAGACTTCTGTCGAGACTTTTTTGTATCCGTCATCTTCCGAATCAACTCTATCTACTTAGAGGTCTCCTGAACAAGACAAGGTCCCAGCAAAGCTGCCTCTCCTGCCTCCAGCCAGTATAAGGGTGATCGATATGGCCAACCATATAGAGCCAAATGTTGTTGTAGGCGAACTCCACATAAGGTATATTCTTCTCCCAAGAACCGCTGATGTCTAGAATGCAAGCTTGTAGGATATCCTCAAACACTTGGATCGTGCGCTCGGACTGGCCATCTCTCTAGGGACGGTATGTTGTACTCAAAAGTACCCATATACCCAAAGCCTTTTGATGTCTCTTCCAGAACCGAGAAGTAAAGCACGCATCCCTATATGAAACAATGGAGTGTGGAACTCCATGTAGACGAACGATCTCTCGAATGTACAACCGTCTCAGATCATCAACACTGAAGGTCTCCTTGATCAGAAAGAAGTGAGCAACCTTCGTAAGCCTATCGTCGATAACCCAAACTACATCGTTCCCCCGAGGTGACCTAGGCAACCCAATCAAAAAGTCCACGGCAACATCGTTCCCCTTCCACTCGGGAATGGGTAAATTCTGTAAAAGCCCTTCTGGTCGCTGATGCTCTACTTTCAACTTCTATCAAGTAGAACATCACATGCGAAAACCAGCAACATCTTTCTTCAAACCTTGCCACCAGTACTGGCGGTGTAGATCATGATACATCTTGGTGAAGCCAGGATGAACTACCCAAATTGAGGAATGAAAATCCCGCATTAGTTCCACGCTTATATCTATTGGCACCCATACACGTCCCTGGAAACACAATATCTCATCCTCGCACACTGTACATCAAGGAAGAGGGTTCCCTCTTGACACACTCTTCTATAGGACTAAGGCCTCCGAATTAGATAGCTGCCTCATCCATACCCGATCAAGAAGTGTAGAGGTAACCGCTACAGATGATAGGACACTTTGTCCCTGCCTGTCGTGCACTTCCAAGTGCATCTCAGAGAACAGAGCCATAAGCTACCACTCACTACTGGCCTCCTGAACTGCCTGAATCTGAGTTCTTCTACTCAATGCATCTGCCACTGCATTGCCCTTTCCCAGCATATAGGTGAGCTCAATGTCAAGAACTAAAGATACTCAACCCACCAACACTGTCTCAGATTCAGATCAAGATGAGTGACGATATACTTGAGACTCTTGTGGTCAGTGAAAACCAAAAAGTGATCTCCCAGAAGGTAGTGTCTCTAACAATGTAAGGCATCAACAACTGCTGCCAACTCCAAATCGTGCATAGGGTAATTCCTCTCGTGTGGACTCAAATTCCGAGACCCATATGAAACGAATCCATCTCCATGCATAAGCACAGCTCCCAGCCCCATACCTAAAGCATCATAGTAAACAGTGTAGCCATTGCCCGGCTCTGGAAATACTAGTATCGGTGCTGACGCAAACCTCCCCTTCATCTCCTGAACGGCTGACTCACAAGAATCTGACCATAAAAACTTCACCCCTTTCTTGGTCAGACCTGTAAACTGTGCTGCTAGGTGCAATAAGTCCTGTATGAAGCATATGTATTATCCTTCCAGCCCTAAGAAACTCTGTACCTCAAGGACTCTCTTCGGATGCTCCCAAGAAACTACATATCTCACTTTCTCTAGGTCCAAAAATACTCCATCCTCTGAGATGATGTGACGTAAGAAGTGAATCTTATCCATCCAAAAGTGGCACTTCAATAGTTTATCATACATCCGATTCTCTCTCAGTGTACTCAGAACGATCTCAAGATGTGCGGCATGGCCGTTTCGATTGTGAGAGTACACCATGATATCGTCCATGAAGACCACGATGAAGGAATCCAAATAAGGATGGAAAACTCGGTTCATCAGTGCCATGAAAACTGTTGGCGCGTTCGTGAGACCGAACAGAATGACTGTATACTGGTATAGACCATACTTGCTCCTGAAGGCTCTCAGAGGTATATCCGATGGTCTAACGGGAAACTGATGATAACCAGAAATCAAGTCGATCTATGAGAATACCCAAGCTCCTCGAAGATGATCAAAGAGGTCATCAATCCTCGGAAAGGGATATCGGTTCTTGGTCGTCAACTGGTTCAGCTTCCAATAATCCACACAATACTGAAGGGTGTCGTCTGCCTTTTTCGCAAAAAGGACAGGCGAACCCCAAGGAGAAGTACTGGGTCAGATGAAACCCTTTTACTGCAACTACTTCTTGAGCTCCTGCAATTTAGGTGTGGCCACCCTATAAGGAGGAATAGACACCGGTTCTTCTCCTGGCACGAGCTCAATCAAGAAGTCTACCTCATGATATGGAGGAAAACCTGAAAATTCCTCTCAAAAAACATCCCAGAAACGATCCACTACTGGGGGAAATTATAACTGTGAAGTCCCCTGGTCATCCAGATAAAGACTGGGAATCTGGGATATAACTTCCCCTAGCCCATGATGATCTGGTCCAGCTCTACCCACCTAGACATCCCACTCACCTCTATAATGGAAAGATCCGCCCTCTGGTGATACTAAACTCACCCTACGGAGATAGAAATCGATTACTGCCTGGAAAGGAACCAACCAGTCCATCTCGAGAATAACATCATTGCCCGACATCTCTAGGACATAGAGGTTCCATAAAAAGTGACACCCCTCTACCACAAGAGGGAACTCTCTACACTAACATCTGCTAGATGTCCTCCTTCCCAACGGCGTGTCAAGAGTCAAAAAGTCAGCAGACGAAAAGATACAGAGGCCAAGGCTCTCCACAACCGTAACAAAGATAAAGATATGGGAAGAACCAGTATCGAAAAAAATCTGAAGATAAAATTGAGGCTACTAAGATCGTACCTCGAACTGTATAAGGACTAGGATCCTGCTCCTAACAGATCTGCTCCATGGCGAAAGACTGGCTTGCACCGCGGCCTTGTGCCGCTGGCTGACCGCGCTGAGCTGATCCACTCCGCTATCACTGATGACCTGGTGACTGACCACCACGGGCGTGACCTCCACCTCAACCCAAACATCCGGATGAAATACAGTTCCCGGATTGGTGGGAAACTGGTGAATCATCTCCAGAATGTGGGGTCATAGAAGAACCCCTACCACCAGCTAAAGGTGAGAAGATCTAACGAAAGCGCTAAAGATAGCCAATTTTTCCGCAAGACAGGCACTCCATCAGATCCCTCTGGCACTGAGGCCTAGTATGCCCACTCCTACCGCACTGGTAGCATACATCCTGGTTTTCAGAAGGCACATCCTGTGAACACTGATCTCCTCGAAAAGACTCTCTGTGATGCTTCATACTGTCCGTAGGAGGAACACCAGCTCTGTGTGTCGAACTGCCCTGGATCACTGCTCCAGAATCCCTTAGATTGTGCTCCGTGATCAGCACTAGCTTGATGATGGAGGATATCTAAGTCAATTGGAAGATATTCACCTGGGAATAGATCTCCTACCTGAGACCATCCTAGAACTTCCTAGCAAGGAATAACTCATCCCCTGCTGGGATCGGCGTGAAACGCTATATCTCAGTGAAACGAGACGAGTACTCCATGACAGAAAGAGTACCGTACAGGAGGCTCATAACCCCCCGGGCTCGATCATCCCTCATGGTCTTTAGATAGAATTAGTCATAGAAAGTATGTCTAAACTCATCTCATGACATACCCTACTGGTGCCCTGACTATGAGATCACCTCCCACAACCTCTTAGAAGTGTCTCGAAGCATATAAGTAGCTAGATTTTCCCTTTTCTTTGGAGGTATCTCTAGGTGCTCGATGATAGTTAGGGTGGCCTCAAACCACAACTCTGCAGCCTGAGGTCCTCCATCGCCTAAGAAAGTAAGAGGATGCTGCTGCTGAAAACCCCTCATCAACTCAGCCATCGACGGGGTAGGAGGTGTTGCTCCCTAAAAAGTCTGCATCATCATCCGGAAATCCTCCATGAACTGCGCATCGGCGCCTACGACGGGTATAACTGCTGGTGCCAAGGATGGGATAGTAGGAGGATCTGTAGGAGGATCAACAGGAGGTCCCTGATCGGCCATATCCGATGTCTGATCACCGTCTGGTAACCGACGTACGACCAGAGGAAGTCTCGGAGGCTTAGTTCTGAAAGAACAAAAGCACAGCTTAGATCAGGATTAACAAGGATTGAAAACACAGGAGTACAAAATGGGAATAGGGGAAGAACATCGAGTTTTACAGAACATGACTACATGGTGTGTATTAAAAACTACACGGCTTGTCTGTTAATGCCATTAACATGGGCGTGTACCCCTTCCACTACTGGTCACGTAACACCTCAAACTACACGAGGTGTTGATCCCACACACGGCATGTACTTGAACTCTAAACCCCTACCCGAGTCTCCTTACATGGCTAACCCACATTGTACAACTAACACCAGACTACACGGCGTGTTCCCTTGGGACCTGACGTGTACTAGACATGGTCTCGGTGGCCCGTGTTGTTAGTTACATGGTCGTCTACATGGATTCCTTTACACAACGTGTTCCAAACAAACACGACATGTATAAGAGAAGTTAACATGAACACTTTTTGTTCGCAACATGGCCTGGTACCTGGGAGAAGACTACACGGCCTGCTCCTCACCAACATGGCTTGTTCTACCCGAGCATCCCCATCCCGTGTTGTTAGTGACATGGCCAGTTACACGGCTCGAAACTACATGGCGTGTACCTACCGTACACGGTGTCTTCCTGAATGCATTTCTACAACAGTGTGTCCTTTCTCACATGGTTAGTGACACAGTCTAAAAACTACATGACGTGTAGTCAAAAAGTACATTCCCTGTATTCTGGGTTTTTCTAGGCAGTAGCTTAGAAACTACATAGAAGCCCAAAAAACATAGAAAAATGTGGCAAAGAGGTTCCAAATTCCGGTCCATGAGGGCCCATACTCCTCACGAATCAAAGATTGGCATCTCCAACAATCATAGACAAGAGAAAACATGATCATGATCTACCAACTTCCAATTCAAGAGGGCCCAAAACACATCAGGAATCAAAATTTGGCGTTCATTTAAGCAAAGTACAACATAATCAATTTCTATATCACAACAACATGGATTCTATCAAGCATCTATCTCAAAAACATACGTAATCTATATAGAGTCTATAACAATAACATGAAATCGCTAATGCACCCTAGATGGAAAGGAAAGAATGCATGACATGTGATTTCTAACAAGTTCCTATATGATGCATGTGATGTCATACCCTCATCTCATCGGGTTGCGATAGAAATAGAACCAAAATGGCCAAAAAAAATTATGACAACAAAAGTCATGTGAATTACTCTAGGTGAAATCATATCAACCGTAAAATCTCAAAACTAGAAAATTGCAGAAACGAGGTAGTATGGATTTTACCTGTACACCGGTTAGCTACTCCTGGGACATCTCATTACCAAGTACCAAATCCATCCTATCCCTGGCTAAAGGCTCTAAATATTAAATCAAGATAAAAGAATACCTCTGATAACACTTTGTAACGTACCTGTTCCGGAAGCCACCCAGAGGCGCCCCGTACCCGGTTGGTCACATGGCCTCAAGCGCATTTCCCCAAACGCCAGAGGCTTCCGACTAGCAGTGAGGGCCTTGGGTGTGATAGTGGGGAAACTATTCCCTAATTGGCATAGTACAGAACAAAAATAAATAAACATGCAATAGAGGAAGTAGTAAATAACCAAAAATAATAAACATCAGAAGACTAAATCAAAAAACTGGAGCACATATGTATATATATGGAATGATGCACGATACAATCTAGGAAAGCAGCCAAACAAGTCACAATGCTGAAAAACACCACAGTACTAAAACAAGTAAAAATGAAAAGTAAACAGCTCCTCCGCATCGCAACCCAAAGCTTGGTCCCTTTCTCTCCTGCTCCAAGAAATCAAGTACCAGAAGTCGAAGTGCGCTTGCCCTTGTCTATACATGCAACAACATAGTCTGTTTGGGCACAAAACCATGACTCAAATAGGGTGTGAGACTAAATCCCAGACAAAATTCACTCGAAGACCTATGCCTAACAGTTAGTGAGTATATGGAATGTAAAAGTACAATAAGCAGTAAATAGTAACAGCAAGCAGTAGGCAGTAAACAGTAAGCAGTAAAGCAGGATGATACACAACAGTAATCAATCCACAACCAACAATAGCAGGGCGGAAAACAGCTAACAACCTGGAAACCCTCTGGGAAGTACTCACAGCCATCACCTATGGTCCTATCCATGAAGTACCACAACCCTCTAGGAAGTTCACTCAGCCTATCCCATCTGGTTTGGTTATACAAAATTATGAGACTCTCTGGGAAAGCACACTCGGTCATTTCCCATTATATTCTAGGGTAGTTAGGGACTCTCTGAGGAAGATCATGTGGTCTAACCCTCTTAGCCCCATGTTCTAGAGACTCTTTGAGGAAGCTATCTCAGTCAATTCCTTCTATAGCCTCAGGTATACCACAGACTCTCTGAGGAAGCTCACTCGGTCAATTCCTCCTCTAGCCTGGGAAGGTTCTCAAAAAGATTCAAATGAAGTAAAACTCTCTAAGGAGACTCACTTGGTCTACCCTCCCGTAGTATATAATATTCCAAGACTCTCTTGGAGCTCACTCAATCCATCCCCTGTAGTCTAATGTCCAATACTCTCTGAGGAAGCTCTCTTGGTCTACCCTCCTGTAGTCTATAATGTCTAAGACTCATTGGGAAGCTCACTCGGTCTGTCCCTTATAGTCTATAGCACCAGGTTCTCTCAGTCCCATGTCGGTCAGAGCATTATAATGCTATAAGGCCAAAGTACACCTATAAAGATACTTGGATAACCAATGTACACCTACAGAGCTACATGGATAAATAGTCTACAGGGTAACAAGCATGTAATACAAAAACACTCTATACTATAGACAGAAGGCATGGAAATAGGTGTAACGGCCAAATCCTAACAAGACCCAAAGGTCGTAAACAGAGAAAAGCATGGGAAAAACATCCAAGCACACAAAAAAGTCCTCTATCATGATTAATTTACCTTTACACAATCATATAAGCAAGGCAGGAAAACAAAAAGGGAAAAAAGGTAAACACATAATACCCCGGTCACAGGTATTGGTGGAATTTGCACATACAACTCAAAGACTTTGAACGGTAAGGCCCAAACCACCTACCTCGATCATATGATATCGATATACTTGAACCATGATGACTGATTCTACCTTGAATTTCGTAGTTCTGAGAAAACTCCCAAAATGCTCAACCCACTATATCTTGAGAAAGAGGAGGAATTGGAAAACAAGGCTCAATGAGAAGGGAGAACTCACCACTGTGATTCCAACTCAATCGACAGTGCTCGAATTAGAGAACAAACGGAGGAACGGTGGCTCATTGATGATCCATGGATTCCCAACACTCTCGGACAAATAGGACCACGAAGAAGACATTTATCGCGATCAGGCATGACCCTGGTCCATTTAATGAAAGAAAAGAAAGTACACAGCATGTACTTTAAGATTACATGACCTGTGCTAGGTCATTCTGTACTCCTCCAAAATAGTCCTCCACATCACCCCTACACACCGTGTGTGTGGCCAAGACACGGTCAGAACACGGCTTCAAGCGGGAAAAGAGTACACGACGTGGACATAAAAAATCTCCAGAACTTCATTTCTCTCAAAAACTCCGGAAAAGGGAAGAAATACCTGAAATGAAGATCAGAGTTCTTAAAAACTTCCCCCTTAAAGAAATTCATCCCCAAATTTCCTTAACGAGGCGTAGAAGAAGAAACCCTAAACAGCTCCAGCCACTGTGATCGTATATTGGCCTCCTTCTCCCTGGTCTTGTCCTGTACTTGCCCATGCTGCCATAGCACCCATACTAGAGGAACATACTACCCATAGAGAACCTTCATACTGTGATCGAAAATCTGGATAGGATGCTCCTCAAATGACGCATCCTCTTTGAGCTCTACCTCCTCGAGCTGAAAGACATGAGACAGGTCTAAAAATTAATGTCAGAGTTGAGAGACGTGGAAGACGTCATGCATGGCCCGGTACCTTTGAGGTAGCTGAAACCGATAGGTAACCAGACCAACTCTCTCCAAAACCTCAAAGGGCCTGAAGTAACGTGGTGAAAGCTTACCCTGTCTCTGAATCCTCTTGTGTCCCAATATCGGCGCGACACACAGGAAAAACTGATCCCCGACCTCGAACTCTAAAGGTCGTCTCCACTGATCAGCATAAGACTTCTGTCGAGACTGTGTTGTAGCCATCATCTTTTGAATCAAATCTATCTGATTATTGGTCTCCTAAACAAGACGAGGTCCCAGCAAAGCTGCCTTTCCTGCCTCCAGCCAGCATAAGGGTGATCGTCATGGCCTACCGTACAGATCTTCATATGGTTCCATCTGAATGGTCGTCTGAAAGCTATTGTTGTAGGAGAACTCCACAAGAGGTATATGCTTCTCCCAAGAACCGTCTAATTATAGAATGAAAGCTCAGAGAATATCCTCAGGCACCTGGATCGTGCGCTCGGACTGGCCATCTGTCTAGGGATGGTATGCTGTACTCAAAAGTACTCGTGTACCCAAAGCCTTTTGAAGTCCCTTCCAGAACTGAGAAGTAAAGCGCACATACCTATTTGAAACAATGGAGTATGGAACTCCATGTAGATGAACAATATCTCAGATGTACAACCATCCCAGATCATCAACACTGAAGGTCTCCTTGATCGGCAAGAAGTGATCAACCTTCGTAAGCCTATCGACGATAACCCAATCCACATAGTTCCCCCGAGGCGACCTCGGCAACTCGGTCACAAAGCCCATCGTGGCATTGTTCCACTTCCACTCTGGAATGGGTAACTACTATAAATTCCATGCTTGTTGCTGATTCTCTACTTTCACCTACTAACAAGTAGAGCATCTCCTGAAAAAACTAGTAACATATTTATTCATACCTGGCCACCAGTACTGGTGGTGTAGATCAGGATACATCATGGTGATGCCTAGATGAACTTCCCAAATGGAGGAATGAAAATCCTATATCAGTTCCTCACATATTTCTGCTGGCACCCATACGCGTCCCTGGAAATGCAAGATCTCATCCTCGCGCAGTGTCCATCCAGGAAGAGCGTCCCCTCCTGACACACTCTCCTATAGGACTAAGGCCTCCGAATCTGATAGCTGCCTCATCTATACTCGATCAAGAAGTGTAGAGGTAACAGTTACAGAAGATAGGATAGTCTGTCCCTTCCTGTCATGCACTTCCAAGTGCATCTTAGAGAACAGATCCATAAGATACCACTCACTTCTAGCCTCATGAACTTCCTGAATCTGAGTTCTTCTGCTCAACGCATCTTCCATTGAATTTCACTTTCCTTGTGTATAGGTGAGCTTGAAGTCAAAGGACAGAAGATACTCAACCCACCAACACTGTATCAGATTCAGATCACGCTGAGTGACGATATACTTGAGACTCTTGTGGTCGGTGAAAACCACAAAGTGCTCTCCCCAAAGGTAGTGTCTCCAACAAATTAAGGCATGAACAACTACTGCCAACTCCAAATCGTGCATAGGGTAATTCCACTCATGTGGCCACAAATGACGAGACCCATATTCAACAACTCCATCTCCCTACATAAGTATAGCTCCCAGCCCGATACCTGAAGCATCATAGTAAATAGTGTTGCCCTTTCCCGGCTCTGGAAAGACTAGTATCGGTGCTTACGTCAACCTCCCCTTCAGCTCTTGAAAGGATGAATCACAAGAATCTGACCACAAAAACTTCGCCCCTTTCTTGGTCAGACCAGTCAACAGTGCTTCTAGGCGCGAGAAGTCCTCTATCAAGCGTTTATAGTATCCCGCCAACCCTAGGAAACTTCGTACCTCAAAGATGCTCTTCGGTTTCTCCCAAGAAAATACAGCTCTCACTTTCTCTGGGTTTACAGATACTCCAGCCTATGAGATGACATGACCTAATAAGTGAATATGATTCACCCAAAAGTGGAACTTCGAGAGTTTATCATACAACCGATGCTCTCTCAATGTACTCAGAACGATCTCAAGATTTGTGGCATGGTCGTGTCATGTGTGAGAGTACACCAAGATATCGTCCATGAAGGCCATGAAGAAGAAGTCTAAATAAGGATGGAACACTCGGTTCATCAGTGCCATGAAAACTGCTGGCACGTTCGTGATACTGAATGGCATGACTGTATAATCGTATATATCATACCTTCTCCTGAAAGCTGTCAGAGGTATATCAGATGGTCTAACACACAACTGATGATTACCAGATCTCAAGTCGATCTTCTATAATACCAGAGCTCCTCGAAGATGATCAAAGAGTTCATCAATATTCGACCTGGGATATCGGTTTTTGACCGTCAACTGGTTCAGCTTCTTATAATACACACAAAGCTAAAGGGTGTCATCTACCTTTTGCACAAACAGGACTGGAGAACCCCATGGAGAAGTACTAGGTCAGATGAAACACTTTTCTTGCAACTCCTCCAACTACTTCTTGAGCTCCTACAATTCAGGTGTGGCTATCCTATAAGGAGGAATGGACATTGGTTCTGCTCCTGGAACAAGCTCAATCGAGAAGTCTACCTCATTCTCCGGAGGCAAACCTAAAAAGTCCTCTGAAAAAACTTCCCTAAAACGATCCACTACTAGGGGAAAGTCTAACTGTGAAGTCCCATGTTCATCCAGATAAAGACTGGAAATCTGGGCTATAACTTCCCCTAGCCCATGATGATCTGGTCCAGCTCAACCCGCATGGGCATCCCACTCACCTCTATAATGGAAAGATCCACCCTTTGGTGATACGAAACTCACCCTGCAGTGATAGCAATCGATGACTACCTAGAAAGGAACCAACCAGTCCATCCCAAGAATGACGTCATAGCCCATCATCTCTAGGACATAGAGGTCCCATAAGAAGTGACACCTTGCTACCTCAAGATGGTACTCTATTCACTGACGTACGCTAGATGTACACATTCGCAATAACGTTTCAAGATTAAACAAGTCGACAGAAGAAAAGATACAGAGCCCAAGGCTCTCCACAACCGCAACAGAGAGAAATCTATGGGAAGAACTAGTATCAAAAAATCTGAAGATAAAATTGAGGCTACTAAGATCATACCTTCAAGTGTAGAAGGGATGGGATCCTGCTCCTGATAGGTCTGCTCCACGGTGAAATACTGGCCTGCACCGCGGCCCTACGCCACTGGGTGACCACTCTGAGCTGATCCACTCTGCTATCACTAATGACCAGGTGACTGACCACCACGACCACAACCTCCACCTCGGCCCGAACAACCAGAAGAAATCTAGTTTCCGGACTGGTGGGAAACTGGTGAAGTATCTTCAGAACATGGGGTCATAGAGGAACCCCTACCACCAGCTAAAGTTGAGAAGATCTGACAAAAGCGTTGAAGATGGCCCATCTTGCCGTAAGACCGGCACTCCATCGGATCCCTTTGGCACTGAGGCCTAGTATGCCCACTCCTATCACACTGGTAGCATACAAACTGGATGCTAGAAGACACATCCCGTGAACACCGATATCCTCGAGAGGACTCTCTGCAACGCTTCCTACTGTCCATAGGAGGAACACCAGCTCTGTGTGTCGAACCGCCCTAGCTCACTGCTCTAGAATCCCTCAGATTTCACTCAGTGATCATCACCTAGTTGACGATGGAGGATATCGAATTCAACTGGAATATATTCACATGGGAATGAATCTCCTGCCTGAGACCGTCCTCAAACTTCCTAGCAAGGAATAACTCATCACCTGCTGGGATCAACGTGAAACATTGCAGCTCAGTGAAACGAGATGAGTACTCCATGACAGAAAGAGTACCCTGATGCAGGCTTATAAACTCCCGGGCTCGATCTGCCCTCATGGTCTCTGGATAGAAGTATTCATAGAAAGTACATCAAAACTCATCCCATGACATACCCTGCTGGAACCCTGACCGTGAGATCACATCCCACCACCTCTTGGCGGTGTCCCAGGGCATATAAGTTTCCAGCTTTACCCTTTTCTCTGGAGGTATCTCTAGGTGCTCGAAGATAGTCAGGGTGGCCTCGAACCACGACTCTGCAGCCTGGGGTCCTCCATATCCTAAGAAAGTAGGAGGATGATGCTGCTGAGAAACCATCGGCAACTCAGTCATCGACAGGGTAGGAGGCATCACTCACTAAAAAGTCCGCATCATCATCAGGAAATCCTCCCTGAACTGGGCATCGGTGCCTACGACGGGTATAACTGCTGGTGCTATGGCTGGCACAATAGAAGGATCTGCAGGAGGATTAACAGGAGGTCCCTGATCGGCCATATCTGGTGTCTTATCACCATCTGGTAACTGACGTACGACCGGAGGACGTCTCAGAGGATTATCTCTGAAAGAACAAAATCACACCTTAGATCAGGATTAACAAGGATTGAAAACCGAGGAGTAAAAAATTGGAACATGGGGAAGAACATCGAATTTTGGAGAACATGACTACATGGCGTGTATTAAAAGCTACACTGAATGTCTATTAAGGCCATTAACATGGGCATGTACCCCTACCACTACTGGTCGTGTAACAACTCAAAATACACAACGTGTTGTTCCCACACACGGCGTGTACTTGAACTCTGAACCCCTACCCGAGTCCCCTTACACGGCTAACCCACACGGTCCAACTAACCCCATACTACACGGAATGTTCCCTAGGGACATGATGTGTACTCGACACGGTCTCGGCGGCCCGTGTTGTTAGTTACACAGCCGTCCACATGGCCGCCTTTACATAACGTGTTCCGAACAAACACGATGTGTATAAGAGAAGTTAAAACTAACCCATGTTGTTCGCGACACGGCCTGGTACATGGGACAAGACTACACAACATGATCCCCACCAACATGAAATTTTCTACTAGAGCTTCCATGTCCCGTGTTGTTAGTGACACGGACTGGTACACGGCATGAAACTACATGTCGTGTACCTACTGTACACGGCGTGTTCCGGAAGGAATTTCTACAACAGCATGTCCCTGATCACACGGTCAGTGACACGGTCTAAAAACTACATGGTGTGTCGTCAAAAAGTACACACCGTGTATTCTGGGTTTTTCGTGGCGGTAGCTCAGAAACTGCACAGAAGCCCAGAAAACACAGAAAAACGAGGCAATGAGGTGCCAAATTCAGGTTCATGAGGGCCCATACTCCCCACGAATCAAAGCTTGGAATCTTCTACAATCATAGACAAGAGAAAACAGGATCCTGATCCACAAAATTATGATTCAAGAGGGCCCATAACACCTCAACAATCAAAATTTGGCGTTCTTTTAAGAAAATTACAACACCATCAATTTCTCTATCACAACAACAGGGATTCTATCAAGCATCTATCTCAACAGCATACATAATCTACATAGATTCTATCACAACAACATGAAACCTATAATTCACCCTAGATGGCATAGAAAGAATGCATGACATGTGATCTATAACAAGTGACTATATGATGCATGAGATTGCATAGCCTCATCTCATCAGGTTGCGACAGAAATAGAACCACAATGTCCAAAAAATAATAATAACAACACAAGTCATGTGAATCACTCCAGGTGAAATCGTATCAAATGAAAAATCTCAAAACCAAAAAAATGAAGTAACGAGGTAGTATGGATTTTCCCTGTACATGGGTTAGCTACTCCCGGGAACAACCCATTACCAAGTACCGAATCCATCCTATCCCTAGATAAAGGCTCCAAACAGTAAATCAAGAGAAAAGAATCCCTCTGATACCACTTTGTAATGTCCCGGTTCCGGAAGCCACCCAGAGACGCCGCGTACCGGGTTGGTCACATGGCCTCAAGCGCATTTCCCCAAGAACCAGAGGCTGCTGAATACTAGCGAGGGCCTTGGGTGTGATAGTGGGGAAACTATGCCCTCATTGGCAGAGTACACAACAGAAATAAATAAACATGCAATAGAGGAAGCTGTAAATAACCAACAATAATAAAAAACAGAAGAATAAATCAACAAACTGGAGCACATATGTATATATATGGAATGATGGAAGATACATATCTAGGAAATCAGCCAAACAAGTCACAATACTGAAAACACCACAGTAATAAAACAAGTACAAAAGAAAAGTAAACATCTCCTCAGCATCACAAGCCAAAGCTTGGTACCTTTCTCTCATTCTCCAAGTAATCAAGTACCAGAAGTCGAAGGGTTATTTCCCTTGTCTATACCTGCAACAACATAGTCTGTAAGGGACAAAAATCATGACCCAAATAGGGTGTGAGACTAAATCCCAGTAGGCATTCACCCGAAGATCTGTGCCTAACAGGGAGTGAGTATATGGCAGGTAAAAGTACAATAAGCCGTAAATAGTAAAAGCAAGCAGTAGGCAGTAAACAGTAAGTAGTAAAGCAGGATGATACCCAAAAGTAATCAATCCACAACCAACAACAGCAGGGAGGCAAACAGATAACAACCAGGAAACCCTCTGGGAAGTACTCGCAGCCATCCCCTATGGTCCTATCTATAATTAGCTCAACCCTCTGGGTAGTGCACTCAGCCTAACCCCTATGGTTTGGTCATACAAATTTATGAGACTCTCTGGGAAAGCACACTTGGTCAATTCCCCTTATATTCTAGAGTTTTCAGGGAGACTCTGAGGAAGATCACACGGTCTAACCCTCTTATCCCCAAGGTCTAGAGACTCTCTGAGGAAGTTATCTCGTTCAATTCCACTTATAGCATTAGTTATACCGCAGACTCTCTGAGGAATCTCACTCGGTCAATTCCTCTTCTATTCTGGGAAGGTTCTTAAAAAAAATTCAAACAAAGTAAGACTCTCTGAGGAAGCTCAGTTGGTCTACCCTCCTGTAGTCTACAATATTCCAAGACTCTCTGGGAGCTCACTCGGTCCATCCCCTGTAGTCTAATGTCCAAGACACTCTAAGGAATCTCTCTCGATCTACCCTCCTATAGTCTATTACGTCTAAGACTCATTGGGAAGCTCACTCAGTCTATCCCTTATAGACTATAGCACCAGGTTCTCTCAGTCCCATGTCGGTCAGTGCATAATAATTCCATAAGGCCAAATTATACCTATATAGCTACTTGGCTAACCAAAGTACACTTATAGTGCTATATGGATAAACAGTCTATAGGGTAACAAGCATGTTGTTAAAAAACACTCTATCCTTTAGACAAAAGGCATGGAAACAGGTGTAACGGCCAAAGGCTAACAAGACCCAAAGTTCTTAAACAGATAAAAGCATGGAAAAAACATCCAAGAAAAACAAAAAGTCCTCTAACATGATTAATTTACCTCTACACAAGCTTACAAGAAAGGCAGGAAAACAACAAGGGAAAAAAAGGTAAACACACAATACCCCAGTCATGGGTATTGTTGGAATTTGCACATAGAACTCAAAGACACTGAATGGTAAGGCACAAACCACCTACCTCGATCCTAGGAGATTGATATAATTGAACCACAATGACTGATTCTCCCTTGAATGTCATAGATCTGAGAAAATTCCCAAAATTCTCAACCCACGATATCTTGAGAAGGAGGAGGAATTGGAAAACAAGGCTCAAGCAGAAGGGAGAACTCACCGCTGCTATTCCAACGCCATCGACAGTGCTCGAATCAAATAACAGACAGAGGAACTGTTGCTTGTCAAAGTTCCACAGATTCCCGGTGCTCTCAGAAAAACATGACCTAGATGAAGACATTTATCACGATCAGGCGCGACCCCGGTCCGTTTAATGAAAAAAAGAAAGTACACGACGTGTAATTTTATAGTACACGACGTGTACTAGGTCTTTCTGTACTCCGCCAGAATCAGCCTCCACATCACCCCTACACACTGTGTGTGTGGCCCGGACACAACCAGAACACGGCTTCGAGTAGGAAAAGATTACAAGGCATGTACTTTAAAAAATTCAAAAACATCATTTTTCTCAAAAACTCCGGAAAAAGGAAAGACATACCTGAAACGAAGATCTGGGTTCTTACAATTAGGATTATTTTTTTATATATTATTCATTGATAAATTTTACATTTATCTCTAAATTAAATCAATTACTCTTAAAGAATAACACCCAAAAAATATCAATTCCATAATCATATAATCCCTAAGATATATTAATCAATTCCATAAATAACTCGAATAACCATAAATCCACATTAAAATAATATATACTTCCAAAAGATTATGAAAGCATTATTCATTAAAATAAATCCCATAATATTGTATTTACCTTAATCATATAATGTTCCCCAATATTATAGTGTTATCATTCTGAAATTTCTAAATAAATTTTGAATCACATTGTAATATATAAGATAAAAGATGTTCTCCAAAATTTTAAAAACCTATAATTACCAAAATATTAAAGATAATATAAACCCTAATGTTTATTTATACCATTAAACTTATTTCCACAAAATATAAAATAATTATTTCTTAAATAATACATCACATTAAACCATAGTGTTACATATACCTCAAGAAAAGATAATGTCACCTAAAATTTAGTTAATCACATTAAGATCCCATAAAATAAACCCTCAAAATGAGTGTCTATGTTTTTATGTTTATGATCAAACATAAAATTGTAAAGCCGCATTCGTATTCAAAAAATTTATGTTAATATCTCATGAAAACATCTTAAGATCTATAAGTATCTAAAACATTCCTTTAAAAGTTACTATAATAACCCATCCTTATTCATTACATAATCATGAGTATTAATTCAAAAAATCAGTCTCTATCATTTAAGTATTTTTAATGACTCACATTTTCCTGCTACTATTTTTAGAAAATTATTGAGAAAATTATGAGACTAGGATCTAAGACAACATGGGATTCTGAGGCTTAGAGGGACTAGAATGATCAGTTGGAAACTTTTATGTTTTTAAATAGCATGCATGAGTGGTTTTCCTGAAAAAATAAGAAAAAATCTTAAATGGATGCCTGGATCAGAAATATAAGGGCAATACTGCGTTCAAGATGGCATTTTCACCATAGGAGCGACATAACATTACTCGGTGTGGGTCTCCAATGACAAAAAATAAAAATGGAAAAACAATAAAAAAATTATTAAATAAAATTATTTTGATTGTTTAATCCTTATAACACATAAATGGTAACTTGGAATGGAAATTCGAGAGTACCATTGAGGTCCTTAGGATGTACCTTCCAAAGGTGAATCCTAACCTCAACCGGTGTGGGTTGAGGGTAAAAGTTAATTTTTTCACTTTTTAAAGGTGAATAAAATTAATTTAAAGAAGTTTATTTTATTTCCTTTTAATATTTCATAGCATGGAAACACTATGATGCAATGATGGAGCAAACTATTCTCATTTCATAACTAGTGCGGTGTGGAGATTCTATTTCAATGAGAAATAGTAACACTGAAATGTGTAGACCTGTTAAAGTGTTTCCTTTATTATTTAGGGTCAGGGTCCAGCGTTGGAGTTCATAACATTGGAGATTTCTTAGGAACCCTAGAGTTTCCCTAAGGTAAGAAGGATGTGGCTCTCTCACTAGTGAATATGGATCAGAGGATGGGATTTGATTAAGCAACGATGAATCAACTAATTCCAGTGGATCGAGGATCAACATGGCGATGCGAATTCAATTTATGTCTATGAGAAATCCAACTCGAGTTATGGGTTTTTATCCATTGAATTTTCTCCTTTCCCCATTCTTGATATTCCACTATAGACATAGTCCAATTAACAAAACAAATTTTTCCTCATGTTTATCAATGTTGTGGGATGGGATTACTCTTGTAGGGTTTTAATGGGAGATTTTCTTATTGATTCATGGTTTACTGTTCTAACAGCAATGAACCCCGATCAACATGAACATAAATGGAGGTCTATTCATCTTTTCTAATTCATTATTTTCTCCCTACATTCCTCACTCTTCATGGGAGTTCTTCAATTGGCATGAAACTTGATTTATGGTGATTGATCCTTGGTGCAGTGATCCAGTATTATAGATCCGGGATGGACACAACACGACAGAGGTTCGATAATGGCGGAGGTGAATGGATTACGGTGGTGTGAGAGATATTGATATTTGAAAATATTTTGCAAGAAGAGGTATCATGGAATAGATTCAAACCTCTGGGGAGGAAGAGATTGACACAAGGTTTCTGGAACCTCTTCTATATTGAGAATTAAACCACCGGAGCAAGTCTGGCGGCCCATGGAAGATGCCACTGACGCACCAATGATAGAATGCAGTGGTGACCACATACTAGTGTAGTGAAGGCAGCGTGATCTGACAATGCATTTTGGTGGTGGTGGTAGCCATATCTACATGGATTCCTGAGCAGGAGAAGGTTGTTGCGGGGTAAGATGGACCCATGAATCATGTCGTGGGTGAGCATAGAAGTGCCCAACCAAGCCAAATATGTGAAACGAAGGGGACGTAGTGAGTTTCCAAATTCAGGGTGGATAGACCGGCAAGCTCCAGCGGGCCAATCTAGCATAGTAGACTAGCCATGGCCTAGCCAGTCCATGCTAGGCCTAGAGGACCAAGGTCAACCCTTCAGGTTGGTTCAGTCTGATAGGGTCAGACTGAAGTCGGACCTCACTGGCCCTATTTCACTAAAATACTCATATCATTCAAACGGTATGTTTGATTGACTAGACATATATGGAATTGGAACCCTTATGATGTGTTAGTCCCTTTGAGATGGATTAATGGGGTTTTATTTGGACAACAAAGGGCTGGCGGTTTCACCATTTTCTTTCTTATAAGGGATCTATGAAATATCTCAATCTTGTCATATAGGGTGATAGTAGATATTGAGGCGGCACCCTTGGGATTCACTATGATGGTACGATGCATGATCCCATTCATATCATAAATAGTCGATCGTGTTATGAAGTGAGTTGGATCAGAGAATATTTTGGTGACTTAATAGGCCTAAGTGACAAGCGGATCTAGGTGACCTAGTAGGCCGAAATGACTATGCGGTTCTCAGTGACCTCAGATGTTTATGTGGGGAATTTACTACACTAAGGGGTCCAAACAGACCCCACTTCTCTTCGTGGTACCTTAGATAGTATGTTTGAAATTGGTGTGACCAATATTTACACGGGCACCCACCCCCTATCTGGGATGACAATTCCAGTAGGGCTAGGAAGTCCACCAGTGATCCCTAGGTGATTGACCCCTATCTAAGTATCAAGATCATTCATTCCTTCATGACTCAAAACGACCAGTGTTTGTCGGTTTTTCTCAGTCTTTTCTCTTTGGATGGGGCCCAAATAAGCGAGACCTCTTGTTAAGGTTTCTGATGACTTCATAGCCCAAGGACTGAGTTCTCCCTGAATGAGTGTGCCTTAAGCAGAATCCTATAAATAGGGTTTTAGTGGGGATATCAAGACTCCTTATCTCAGTGAGACCAGACGTCTGAGTCAAACATTGTGATGTATCAAGACTATATGTTCTGGTTGATACTTTTTGTAGACTTTTTCTATGAGGATATCATCAAATAAGTCAACGAGTGGGATTTCCTAGAATTGAGTGTGCTATGATAGGATCCATATAACTGGAAGTGGATGAGATGTTTCCTCTTGGAATCCTTTATGAATACCTAGATGTTCTTGTAATATGTTTTATTTACATATACTTGGGTTGATATGATTGTACCTTCATTATGGTGTTTCCATTGTGGTCTTTCACCATGCGTTTTGGGGTCCCCTACCGAGTATTGTTTTACTCACCCCTGCACAGGCATTTCCTGAAAGTTTGGTGTCTTTTGTAGTTGACCGATAATTTGGTGGAGTCCTAAGTGGAGTAGGACTAGGACCATGATTGGATAGTGCCTTGTGAGATCAGACAAGCCGAGTTGTTTCCAAATGCATCATACAATAGTTTTAGGGCCCTTGTTTGCAGGTTAGAATTTACAGTTTTCTTTTATTTATTGGGCTCATTTCTGGCCTGGTTTTACATTAATACATTAATTTATATCATAATCTATTGTTGGGTTATAGTGGAATGCATTTATTTTCCTTAATTATTGTTTTTACTCTCTATCCCCTATAGCTTGGAGTTGGTGCGTGTGTACAGGTTCTTAGGAAAATGCCTTCTATTTGCGTGATATTCCTACTCGACGCTATTAACTAGCCCCTGTCCTATCAGAGATGGTTTTGCGGTTGTCAAGACATGGTCCCCAGAGGAAGGGTAATGATAGAGTGGTATCAGAGTTGTTCGGTTCGACCATACGACCAAGAGAATATGATATTGGTTTAGGGAAATAGTGTAATGTGTTTCGAGTTTGGATTTCAGGGTAGGGACTCCAGTATTGATGCGGCAACTGGAATATCCACTCACCAGAACTCTGTGCACCTTTTTTTCGACTCGGTACATGAAAAACTAGTTTTAGGTAAATAATGGTACGTGCATGATATATAAAGGGTTTGTGTTTTCCATGTCCTTCTTGAGTTAGCTCACCATATATACTCTTTTAACTATGGTAAATCATGTTCTCCTCAGAATGCATCCAGAAAACCACCCAAAAATGTTTCTTCAGCAAGATCAAGAGTTCGGCCCAATGCTCGATGAGGATTCCCTAATGGGGGCTAGTCACAATGTAGTTTTTCTTCATGTTGTCCAGAAGGTGACCGTTTCTCCTGATGATCAGTTATCAGACCCTCCTCTAATGGTTCAAGTGGATGCATATTTCCAGAGTGAGATTTGGATGGATATTTTGGTGCTAGTTGATGGAGATTATGGTTGGAACATGTATCATAGGCATCCAAGGTAGAGATTTCCCATAATGCAGGGACAGAAGGACCTATCTTTTGAAAGTGCACATCGTAAGATGTAGAACCATAGGTTTTGTTAGAAGTTCCAAGGACGCGCTAGTTCCCAGAAGAATATTATTTGCAACACTTTTCTCAAAATGGGGAATCTCAAGTGAGATTTCCCCACCAATCATGCTGCACTTAGAGAGGCAGTTAATGAACCACCACAAAAGAGGTAGCAATGAGAGAGAACAGATCCATCAGGAAATATATATGGCGTGTGAGCTGGGGAAGAAATAAGAGGTGGACTACATTTTGACGCATTACCACCACCACATCTAGGTAATCCATACCATACTCTGATAGAAAGATTACAGGGGAGGAGACAGTTATATGATATCAAGGCTTATGACCCCATGGCTCTATCGATGATTCAAGGTATGATCTGTGTAATTCTACTTTAGCTGTAGTATTGATAGACACTTATACTAGTGAATTCATTTCCTTATACTTTTTAGGATTGATACCTAGAGGTTCCAGTTAAATAGATTACTTGATCCTCATTTTCATATACTTCTACATGAGGGGACCCAATGATCACACACTAGTGCCGACAGTGTGACCTGAGTCATGGAGGTGAGGGTTTCGGTTGGGATCTCTTAGTTGTGGTGTCGAGGGCTTATGATATCATTATCTATATGAACTAAATCTTTAGTTCAAACTCAGATAGATTGTTTAGGAAAATGATATAGTTTTTACTTGATTATAGAGCTGGATTTAACTTTATCAACAAAGAAGAAATCCTTGTATATCTTGATAGACTCAGGAAGAGGAGGGGGAAACTAATTTCTATTCAATCGACCAGTCCAACCCATGGTGTATTAGATTGTACGAGTCCTCATGTTTCTTAGTGGTGGAAGAGTATAAGGACATCTTCATTGAAGATGTTCTAGGTATACCTCTCCATCGAGAGTTATACTTTTTCATTGGTCAACACCATGTGGTGGAACCGATATATATGCTAGTATATCAGATGGCTCCAAAAGGGCTCTACAAGCTAGGGGTGTAGATGGGGGCTTGTAGAAGAAGGGCTTAGTAATATGCATTGTTTCAACCTAGGTATCCCAATGAGATCTTATTGACGACATCTTATTATACATTGCGTCTGAGCAGCAGCACACAAGACACTTAAGGATGATCTAAAAACCACTTTGGGTGCACCCACTACATGAAAATCTCTTGAAGTGTTTGTTTTGGATTCAAAATGTCCCTTTTTCTAGGATAAGGAATATTAGAGGCTGGAGCTGCAGTGAACATAGTGGCGATCAATGTAGATTCACATGCTCCCAGCAAAAATCCAGTTAGTAGTTACAAAACAAGGAATCATAGTGGTCGGCCTTGTCGTAGTTATCCTTCATGGATGGATATAGAGCCGTTTATATCCTGTTGTGGGTTGTTACCCGACCACTCTTAAATGATTTGGGGAGGAAAAACACGATGAAATAGACTATGATTCATTACATGCTCAGTTTTCCCATGGGAATACTCTTGATGTAGATTCGAATGGTGGGAAGCACATTTTCTTTTCAAGGGATGCACAGTTGTAGCAGTGGATGCCTAAAGTGGTGAGATAAATCAGGGTATGCATGTGTGTGTCATGGAGGACATCATGGATGACAAAATACGTTGAATATGGGATTACCTGTTGGTTTGAAAGCTAAAATATTGTTCAAATAAGTTTTTTGTGTTGTTCATTCTCTTTCTTGGGGTACCCGGAAGGATGTGGGAAGGGATATCGATGGACTTCCTTATTGGTCTTCCACATACATCCAGGAGACATGATACCATCAGGTGATTATTGATCAACTCACCAAGTCTTCCCAATTCTTAACTACCTATGAATAGAGTTTAGTATAGGGTTCTAGATTACTCTATTTACTAGTGATAATTTTAATCTAAGGAGTTTCATCGATGATTGTTTCAGACCGTGATGTTCGCTTTACATCCTAGTTGTGGAAGATATTACATGAGGTGTTCATAGAGAATGTTTCGATCATGTAGGAGTGGATGAAGAATGCAGAAGTTCATATGATGTTTTTTTCTAGTAGTTGGATGAGACCTTTGGAGGTCATGAAAGCATACCATGTCTTCTTTTGGGTCTCACCCCAATGAGGGTTAAATTTTTTTAACTGGGGTGGCAAGCTATCTCCGAGGATAATAGTCCCTCTATCAGGTGTTGATTAGAGTTGGAAATGTAGCATGACTCTTGAATATAACCCACCATGGGAATAGGAATATATCATCTTCCACATGTCTCAGCTGAGGAGATTCAGGATTAAACTCGTTTCACATCGTAAACTGGGGTGAGCTTGACATTGACGTTGGTGTGTTTTGGGTTAAATTCCCAATAAAGATCGATGATCCTTCTTGGATGATCTTTTTTATTGATTTGGGTCTGGAGGAATCATGGGTATATTAATAGGAACACATGGGAGTGGGAGGCTTAGATTCATGCTCATTCCTCTCACCTTTTTTTTGAGTAAACCTTTTTTGTGTTTTTGAGGAAGAAAATACATAAGGTGGGGAGAATATAATGACTCATATTTTCTAGGTTCTAATGTTAAAAAATTATTAGAAAAATTATGAAACTAGGTGTTAATATGGGGTACCATTATGAGGTTCATAGTTCCTGAAACAATATGTTGAAAAATGTTAAGGTTTTAAATAGCATGTGTTAGCAGTATTCATGAAAAATTGGAATAAGTATTAAAAGAGTGCCCATATCAGAAATCCAAGGGAACCATTCTGTTCGAGATAGTGGTTTTACACTAGGCGTGACTTAATATTAGTCAGGATGGGTCTCAAATGATAAAACAGAAAAATAGCATAACTGTAAGTAAAATAATTAAATAATATTAATATTTTTTTCAAATCCATAAAACTAAAAAATGTAACTCGAATTGGAAATCTGAGAGTAACATTGAGATTGTGAGGATGAGATTTCCTTAGGCGAAACCTAACCTTGACCGATGTGGGTCGTGGATAAAAGTTAATTTTCATAATTTTTAAAGGAGAATAAAATAAATATAAAGACATTTATTTTATTTAATTTTAATTTTTCAGGGAATGGAAATTTTGCGACACAGTGAGGGAGAAACCTGTTATCATTTCATAAATTAACCAATGTGGTGACAATATTTCAATGCGAAACAGTAATGTTGAAATTAATAAATGTGTAAACGTGTTTCCTCCATTATTCTAGGGTAGGTTCCAACGTTATAATTCACGACTCTTGAGATTTCTGTAGAACCCTAGAGTTTCCCTAAGGCAAGGAGGAGAAGGATCTATGTTCCGAAATGATGGATCGATGGTTGGGATTCAATCAAGATTTGAAGAATAAATTTACACCAGTGGAATAGGGATCAACATGGTGATGTGACTTCAATATACATTTGCAAGAAATCCAACTTGAGGTAGGGGTTTTTATTATATGAATCCTCACCCTTCCCCGTTCTTGATATTCCACGATGGTTTTTGACCAACTAACAAAACAATTATCCCATAGATCGATCATTTTTACGGGATGTGATTATACTTGTGGTGTTTTAATGGGGTGGGGGTTTCTTACTGATTCTTGGTTAACCGTTCTAATGGAGAGAAACCCCGATTAAAATGAACATTGATCGAGGTCTATTCATATTTAATAATTTAATTTTTTTCACCCTATATTCATCATTCATCGCGAGAATTATTCATTCAAACCACGAATCAAATTAAGGTGATTGATCTATCATTGCACAATCGATCTTTTGTGCAATGATCCAGTATCACAGATTCAGGATGGACACAGAAAAATGGAGGTACGATGACGACATAGGAAAATAGATTGAGGCGGTGTGAGAGATATTTTTTGTTTGAGCTACATTGAACCGAGATGGATCGTTGAAAAGATTCAAACCCCTGGAGATGAATAGTGTGGCCCGAGGATTATGGATCCTCTTTTGGATCAAGAATCAGACTACTGGTAGTACATTACAGCGACCACATTCTGGTGCGGTGGAAGTGGCATGCCACATCAGCATAAGTAATAGAGTCTACCTAGCTTCTTAAGAAGGGGAAGGACCTGTATTAAGTCATGGAGGGGTTAGCTGGACCCGTGGATGAAGATGTAGGTGAGCAGAAAATCGGCTGGCCGAGCCAACAACGTGACATGTAGTGGATGTGACAAGTTGCTGCGTCTGGGTTTGATAGGCATGCCTAATCTAGCGGGCCAGATCAGATACGCATTCTAGTGCAGTGGACTAGGCCTAGCCCAACCAGTCTGGGTCGGGCCCAACAAGCCAGGGTCGACCATCCAGGTTGGGTTAGACCCAACAGGCTAGTTCAGTCTGACTGGGTCGGACCAGACCCGGACCCCACCGACCCCTTTCACTAAAAGGCTCATATCATTCAAACCATAAGTCCCATTGATGAGAAGTTTGTAGGTTTGGGACACCTAAGAAGAGTTGTTACTTTTTGATTGTTTAGTGAAGTTTTAGTTGGACCATAAGGGGATGGATTCATTCTATTTTTATTTCTGATTGGGGATCAATGCAGAATCCTGATCCTATCATATATAGTTACATAAGAGATTGAGATGATACCCTTGGGGTTATCGAAGAAGGTACGATGTAGGATCCCATTATTACCATAAGGAATGGCTCATTTTCTAAAGTGATTTGGCCCAGAGTGTGTCTTTTTGACCCAGGAGGCCTAGGTGATCAGTGGATCTAGGTGACCCTGTAGGTCTAAATGACTCCATGGGTCTTGGTGCCTCAGTGGGTTTATGTGGAGCATGTACCTCAATAAAAGGCTTGGTCCATCCTCACATCTCTTTATGATATCTTAGATAGGGTTTGCGGCATGGGCATGACCAATATTTACACGAGCACTCATCCCCTATCTAGGATGACACTTCCATAGGGTCGTGATGTCCCCCAGTGTGCCTTGAGTGTAGGACCCCTTATTTTTTTATTGAGATATTTCCTTCATTTTTGACTCGACTTGACTAGTTTTCATCATTTTTTATCAGTGTTTTCTATTTGGGTGGGTCCCAAATAAGTTATACATCTTGAGAGGGTCTCTGATGACTTCATAGCTCGAGGAGTGAGTTCTCCTAGGATGATCGTTCCTTGAGCCGAATCCCGTTACCAAGGTTTTGGTTGTGATATCGAGAATCCTTGTCTTTGTGAGACCGGATGTCTTAGGGAAACTTATTGACATATCGAGACCATATATTATCATGAATAATTTTTGTATACTTTCTCTATGTGGTTACTATTAGAAATCTCGTGGAGTGGGATCTCCTAAAATCGAGCATGCTATGAGAGGAAACATATGGATGGAAGTGAATAAGAAGTTTAATATTGTAATCCACTATGAGTATACATGAATTCTCCGGTTATATGTGTTATTGACATATACCTATTTTGAGATGATTGTACCTTCTTGATGATGTTTCCTTTTTGTTCTTTCACCTTTTGTTTTGGGGTCCCCTACTGAGTATTGTTTTACTCACCCCTGTATGGGCTTTGCCTTCACACATTGTGTCTTGTGAAGTTGACAGACTATTTGGTGGTTTCCTATGTGGAGTAGTACTAGGACCATGACTAAACTATGCATTGTGATATTAGACAACCTGAGGGGTTTTTGGAAGCTTCATATAGTAGTTTTAGTTCGCTTATTTGCAGGTCATACTTTTTTGTTGTCTTTCTTATAGTGGGATCATTTATAGCCCAGTTTTACATTACAACTTTACTATCTTCTATACAATATTCTTGGGTTATAGTGGTATGCATGAAATTTCCTTACATATTGTTATTACTCTCTAGCCCTTGTGGAATGGAGTAGGGTGCATGTGAACATGTTCTTAAAAAAATTCCTCCCATTTGAGGGATATTCCTACTCGGTGCTAGTCTCCTGCCCTTGGCCTATCAGAGAATGGCTTGGTGTTGTCACGATATAGGCCCTGGGGGATAGGTCATGATAGATTTGTATTAGAGGAGGTATTTTCTACATTAGGACTGAGAGTCTTTGAGATTGGTTTAGGGAAACAATGTTAATTGTTTCAAGTTAGGCTTTCAAAACATAGACTCTAATGTTGGTGCAGCGGCCTATGTATCCATACACCAGGTCTCTGGGCACCACTTTTCCGACTTGGTACATGAAAAAACATGGTGCAGGGAAATAAAGGTACACACATCATATAAGAATGGTTTTTCCATGTCCTTCTCGAGTCATCTCTCTATGTATAATATTTTAGCCGTAACATATATTTTTCTCGTCATAATGTGTTCATGATGCCAGCCAGCAGGGTTTCCGTAGTGGGATCAAGATTTTGGATAGATGCTCGATGAGCCCTCCTTAATGGGGGCTAGTCACAGAGCGGTTTTTCATTAGGGTGGTTAGAAGGAGACTATTTCTCTGGATGATCATTTATGAGACCCACCTATAGTGGTTTGGGTGGATGCATCTATCCAGATTGCATCATGGATGGATCTTTTGTCTCTAGATGATGATGTATAGGGTTAATACATATATCATAGGCTTCCAATGCGGCGATTTCCTAGTATGTAGGGTCAGAAGGACCTACCAAAAAAAGTATGCAATGTTATCCGAAGAAACAGAGGTTTCTTCATAATATCTGGGGCTACACTAGTTCATAGAAGAAAACAATTTTCAATGATTTTTAAAAAAATGGAGAATCTAATGTAATATTTCCCCACCATTCGTGTTATTTTCTGAGAGTTGGATGACGAACCATTAAAGTAGAGGCCTCAATAAGAGAAGAAAGACCTGCCAGGAAGAGGATGTGGAAGGAGAGCTAGGGAAGCAGTAGGAGGTGGCCGACGTTTTGACGTGTTACAACCACCACCTCTAGGTGGTCCATAACAGACTCCAGGAGATAGATTACAGGGGATACGATAGTTTAAAGTTATCAGGTCTTATGACCTCTTAACTCTAGGGATGATTCAAGGTATGATCTATTTCAATATACTTTAGCAGCAGTATTGATAGGCACTTGTACTAGTTATTTCCTTTCCTACCACTTTTCTTGATTGATACCTATAGGTTCTGGTTAAACTATTAAATTGATCCTCACAATTAGATACTCCTACGAGAGGATACCCAATGACCACACAATAGTGCCAATAGTGTGACTAAACTCTTGGAGGTGAGAGTGTCGTTTGGGATCTCTTGGTAGTTGTATCGAGGGCTTATGATATCATTTTCGGTAAAGACTAAATTTTCAGTTCATACTTAGATTGATTGTTTTAGGAAGTTCATTTTTTAATATACAATGATAGAACTAGATTTACCTTTATTGACAATGGTGAAATCCTTGCAGCTTTTGATGGACTTAGGCAGTGGAGGGTACAACTGATTTCTACTCAGTTGGCCAGTTCGACCCATGGTGTAGTGGATGTTATGAGTCATCACGTTTGTCAGTGGTGGAAGAGTATAAGGATGCCTTACTTGAAGATGTTATAGGATTACCTCTCCATCGAGAGTTAGACTTATGTGTTCGTCAACACCCTAGAGTTTCACCTATATATACATCTGTATATCGAAGGGATCCCAAAGGGCTCTATGAACTGGGGGTGTAGATGGGGGAATTGTTGAGGAATGGATTATTAAGACCCAAATTTTTACCCTTGGAATCCCCAGGTGATCATTGATGATGACATATTATTGTACTCTATTTATGAGGGGGAGAACACGAGACACTTAAGAATGGTCCTGGGCCCACATTGGGAGCACTGACTACATGGAATGATCTTGAAGTGACAGTCTTTGATTCAGAAAGTCCCTTCTCCTAGGAAAGGGAATATCAAAGGTTGAAGTTTCAGAGAACACAGTGATAAGGAATGTATAAGAAGATTCTCCCAGCATAAATCTAGTTAGTAGTTACTGTGTGAGACATCAGAGTAGTTGGCATCGTTGCAGTTATCCTTCATGGATGGAGATGGAGAAGTTTATCTCAAGTTGTGTGTTGTTACTGATCCAATCTTAAATGTGTTGGGGATGAAAAACATAGTGAAAACGATTGTGAGACATTACGTGATCACATTTCCATAGGTAATAACCCTGATGGACATTCAAAAAGGTGGGGAGCTTGTTGTTCTTTTTAGAGGATGCACAGTTGTAGCAGTGGATGCCTAGAGTGGATAGATGCATTAGGGTATACGTGTGGGTGTTAAGGTGGACATCAGGGATGAGAAAATTTATCGAAGATGTTCTTACCTATTGTGATGAAATATAAAAGCTTAATTTGATTTGTTTTATTGGTAGATCCTTCTCTTTCTTGGGGTAACAGGAATAAAGTGAGAAGGTATATCGATGGACTTCATGATGGGTATTCCACGTATGTTCAAGAGACATGATACCATCAGGTGATTCTTGAATGACTCACTGAGTCATCTGACTTCCTAACTACCGAGGAACAAAGTTTTGTAGAGGTCTTGGGATTCCTCTATGTGATAGAGGTAGTTTGACTCTATGGATTTTAATCAACAATTGTTTTAGATCATGATGCTCGCATTACATTCTAGTTTTGGAAGGGATTACAAGAGTCATTCGCTGAGAATGTGTTGGTCATCTTGGAGTGGATGAATAATGCACCAGGAAATTTGAAATTTTTTGATGGTAGATGGTGGAGACCTATGGAGGTCGAGGAAGGGATCCATGTCTTCCTTTGTGTCTCACCTCAACAAGGGTTACATAGATTTTTTCTAGGGTGGAAAGCTATCTCTGAGGTAAATAGTCCCACTTGCAGGTGCTGCATAGAGTTGGAATGGTAACATGTTTCTTGACTCTACCAGAGACTGGTACCAGGTACACAATATCTTGAAAATGTATCATTTGAGGAGATTCATGCATAAACCCTTTGCACAATGTAATATAGGGAATGATGGACATCGAATTTTGACTATTTTGGGTTAAATGTCCAATGAAGATCAAGGATCCTTCGTGGATGATATTTTACCTTGGTGCATGTCCATAGGTATAACATGGATCATAAGAAGAATACATCAGAGCGGCTGGATCATATTCGTTCTTGGGCCTCTCACCTTTTTTTCGAGTAAACCTAGTTTGGAATTTCGAGGATGTAATGTTTTAAGTTGGGGAGAATGTCACGAATTGTATTTCCATAGTTCTATTTTTAGAAAATTCTTGTGAAAATTATGAGACCATGCACAGAGATGATGTGATATTCTGAGGACCAGAATGCCTGGAATGATCCGTCAAAAAATGTGATGCATTTAAATAGTGCGTGTGAGAATTTTTCATGAAAAAAAGAATAAATCAAAAATGGGAGCCCAGATCAGAAATCCTAGGGCACTATTTTGTTCAAGAAGGATTTTTTACCCCAGTTGTGACTTAACATTAGTCGGCGTTTTTCTCTAATGAGAAAAACATAAAATGAATAACCATAAATAAAATTATTAAATAAAATTATATTATTTTTCAAGTCCTTATAACTCATAAACTGTAAATCAGATTGGAAATATGAGAGTACCATTGAGGTTGTTCGGATGTTATTTCCTTAGGTAGAGCATAACCTCGATCGGTACATGTTGAGGGTAAAATTTAATTTTTAAAATTTATAGAGGAGAATAAAATAAATTTAAATAAATTTATTTTATTTTATTTAAACATTTCATAGTGTGGCGATGCAGCAACGCAACGATGGATCAACCTGTTCTCCTTTCATAAATGATGCATTGTGGTGACACTCCGTCAAAGCAAAACAGTAATACTAAAATGTATAGAACCGTTGACATGATTCCTTAATTATTTGGTGGAATGGTCCAATGTTAGAATTCGTAATTTTGGAGACATATAATGAACCCTAGAGTTTCCCTAAGGCAAGGAGGAGAAGGCTCTCACGTTAGTGACGACAGTTTGGAGGTCAGGATTCGATCAAAAAGTGAAGAATCAACAAACACCAATGGAATAATGATCAACGTGGAGATAAAAATTTAATATACATTTTCAAGTTATCCAACTTGAGGTAGGGGTTGTTATTTATTTAATCTTCTCCTTCCCCCATCCTTGATATTCCATGATGGATGAAGACCAATTTAAAAACAAATTTTCTCTCAGATCGATTGTTATGATAGGATGGGATTACTCTTGCAGGGTTTTAATGTGAAATTTTATTAGTGATTCATTGTTACCCAATATGACAAAAATTAACCCCAATCGACACATACAGCGATCAAGGTCAGTTAATATTTTTTAATTTTTGATTTTCTCCCTCTGTTCCCCATTCATCATAAGAGTTTTTTGTTTGACCCGTGACTCGTCTTGTGGCGATCGATCGATTCTTGCACAATCTATCCTTGGCGCAATGATTGTGTATTGCAGATATGAAATGGAAATCGAATGAAGGAGTTTCAATGATGGTGGATATGAATAGATCGAGGTGGTGTAAGAGATATCATCATTCAAGAGCTACTACACCTGGAGGGATCGTGGCGTGAATTCAAACCCCTAAAGATGAAGAGCGTTGACTGAGGTTTCTAGATCCTCTTCTAGATCAAGAATCAGACCACCGAAGAGAATCTGGTGCCCCATAGAATATTCCACTGTCACACCAGCACCCGTATACTGGTGTGGCAGAGGTGTCATGCTCCGACAGCGTGCCACATCGGACAGACCGAACCACTCCAACGGGTCAGATCGGATTAGCAGGCAAGCCTTGGGCTGGGCGTAGTGAGCCAAGGCTGACCCACCAGGTCTGGTTGGACCCTATGGGCATGGTCAGGCCCATGAAGGGTCAATGGACCTGGGTCAGGATGGCAGACCAGGTGAGACCAAACCTGGATCTAATCGGCCTCTTTACACTAAAACGTTCATATATTTAAAATCGTAAGTTCGGTTGATGAGCCATTTAAGGCGTTGGGACCCTTCTGAAGATGAGATCTTTTTGAGATGGATTAGTGGGGGTTTTGGACTAGTAGGGGTTGGTGTTGTTATCTTTTCCTTTCTTATAAGGTATCGATGCAGGATCTTCACCCTATCATAGAGGGTGGCAATAGGGATTGGGATGATACCCTTGGGATTCTCTATAAAGGTTAGATGTAGGATACCATTCCTGTCATAGAGAATGGATCATGTTCTAATCCGAGTTGTCTTAGAGAGGATATTGGTTATCCAGTATTCTTAAGTGATGAGTGGATCTAGGTGACCCAGCTAGCAAAAATTACTCCATGGGTCTCGATGCCCTATTAGGTTTACGTGGAACATGTACCACACCGAGGGGCCCAGTCGGTCCTCACTTTTATTTGTGGTACAATATATAGGGTTTGTGGCATGGGTGTGACCAATATTTACATAACCACCCATCCCCTATCTAGGATGAAAATTCCAGTAGGGTCAAGATGTCCTCTAGTGTTCCATGGGTGCATGACACCCTCTCTGTGTATCAGGATCATTCATTCCTTCATGAATCGATGTAACTGGTGTTCATCAAGGGTTTCTCAATATGTTCTTCTGTGCAGGGCCCAAATATGTGAGACCTCTTGAGAGGATCATTGATGAATTCATAGATCAGGGTCTGTGTTCTCCCATAACGAGCGTTCCTTGAGCAGAATCTTGTGACTAGGGTTTTGGTTGTGATATTGAGATTCCATGTCTTAGTGAGACCAGACATCTTAGAAAAAATTTGTGATTTATTGAGACCAGATGTTCTCTTGGATACTTTTGGTAGACTTGTTCTATGTGGTTACTATTAGATAGCTCTAGGAGTGGGATATCCCGAAATCGAGTGTGATATAAGCGGAAACATATGGCTAGCAGTGGATGAGATGTTGCATCTTGGAATCCTTTACAAGTATACCTAGATGTTTTTATTATAAGTGTTGTTGATATATAACTATTTTGAGATGACGATACCTTCTTGATGGTGTTTACTTGGTGGAATTTGACCATGTTTTTCTAGGTCCCCTACTCAGTATTGTTTTACACAACCCTGCACTAGATTTTCCCATACCTTTTATGTCTTTTGTATTTAACCGACACATTGGTGGAGTGATAGGTGGATTAGGACCAATTCCAAAACTAGACAGTTCCTTGTGAGATCTGACAAGCTGAGGTATTTCTTGAAGATTCCTAAAAGAGCAACGATGCCCTTGTTTGCATGCTAGACATTATAGTTTTCATTCTTTTAGTGGTATCATTTCTTACTTAGTTGCACATTATGGCTTTCTATTATACTATAAATTGTTTTTGGGTTGCAGTGGTATGCATACATTTTACTTAATTAGTGTTTTAACTCTCCATAAACTATGAATTGGATTTGGGTGCATGTGTAGATGTTCTTAGGAAAATACCACCCATTTTTGGGAAATGCTTAATTGGCGCTAGTCGTCACCCCCTGGCCTATCAGAAACGGGCTTGGGGTTGTCATGACATAGGCCCTGGGGGATGAGTCATGGAATGACCATTAATATTTATAGTTTTATAGAATTATTCCATCACCCGTAAAGGCAGGCCCATTCATGATTGTATTTTTCTATCCTCTAAATGTACTAACTTATTAATTAGAACAAACAGGGGTGGATATATTTCCACTAATATTGATATCCAGAAGGCCTTCGATACCATTGATTGGTGTTTTATATTCAAGGTCCTTATTAACATTGGGTTTAATGATTCTTTTATGAGTATAATTAAAAATATTTTCAAATTGCCCAATATAACCATAATTGTTAATGGATCTCAATAAAGTTATTTTAAACGAACCAAAGGTATCAGGCAAGGTGACCCTCTCCCTTTCATTTTATTCATGATTGATAAATATTACCTAAGCATATTTATCACTCGCCTAGTTGAGAAAAACATTATTAAGCCGATTAAGGATTCTAGGAATTTGAAAGTTCCCACTCACCTTTTATATGCGGATGATATTATTCTTTTTTACGAGGGGGTAAATGGAATATCCAATATCTCAAATGTTCCCTCTCACATAATGAAGATATTTCTGGTAAAATAATTAATTGGATCAAATATTTTACCATTTTTGGGAAAAGGATTTTTACTAATAGAAAATATAATATTATTGATGATTTAAGTATTAAAGAAGAATCCCTTCCCAACCCCTATATTGGTGTTCCTATTTTCGAGGGAAGACCAAAAGCATGTTTCTTTTATAAAATTTTTGACCAAATCCTCCACCAACATTCATCTTGGAAATGAAAATCCATCTCTATGGCTGGAAGGATTTATCTTTTCAAATATATATATTTTTTTCTAAAATTTTATACTCTTTGAGGATTTATAAATGGCCTTATGGTATTCTTAAAAAAATTAACGTAGCTATAAAAAAAATTTTGGAGAAGAAGAATAGTTGAATGGAAACTAGTTACTGTTTCTTGGCATAATTTTTGAAAAAGTTTGGAGAAGTGTGGTCTTAGTATAAAAAATCTCAAACTCTATAATGATGCCTTACAAGCCACTCTCACATGGAACCTATTTCTTAATAACTGTGACTCCATTGAGTTCCTTAAAAACAGATTTCTTGACAAATTGGAGAATTGATATTTGATTTATATGAGTTCTTTAAATTAGACATCCATTAAGAATGGGTTTTCCAACATCATGTCTAGCTTTAGATGGATGGTGAGCACAGACTCTTCCATGAATTTCTAGCTCAACATATGGGCTTACTCTCCCCTCAAATCTATGATTTTTCCTAATCAACTCCCTGATCGCACTAATTATACTATCAAGGAGGTTGTTAGCTCTCTCACCCTTAATTTTATTGATAAAATCAATTATCTCATTGAAAGATACCCTTTTGTCAGCACTGATGATTTTTTAATTTGGGAACCTGGTCATAATGGCATTCTCGACTCAAAAACGTTTTAAAACCATGGTTTTATTAATTCATAAAATACATTCAGTTGGAATAAAAATTTAAATAAATTATTGTTAAAACCTTCAAGATTCACTCTGATTTGTCATATTTCTCACAAGAGGATTCCCACTGACATTTTTATTCTGTCTTTTGGGATCCATCTTTTCTCTAAATGTCATCTTTGTAACCCGAATCACAAAGACATTAACCAAATTTTTCAATATTTTGTTATTAATACTGCTCTGTGGAATTATGTGCTCGATCTTTTTGAGTTCATATGTTTACTTAATGACTAAATGAACTCTCAACTTCAACGTTGTGTGGATATTGAAGCCTCATTAAAAATCAAGATCCATTTTTAACTGATATTACTGAACTTTTTTATGTACTTTGGTATGATAGAAATTCTATTATTTGTAAAAATTACTCACTTAGATTACATGCAGGTCGGATGCGGATCCTCATTTCCATTCGACAAGATACTTCAATTCAAAACTGATTTTGCAATAACATAGTAAAGGAATTTGGTATTCTACGTCATCATGGGGTTAATGGTATTTATCATCAACCTAGAAGTACTTTTGAAGTGTTATGGAAAACTCCTCTCCCATGTTGGATTAAATTGAATGTCAATGGTTCATCGAATGTCAACCCGAGCCCTTTAGGTTGCACTTTTATTTTTGGAAATCACTTCCAGAAGATTCATGGATGTTTCTATGGAACTTGTGGCATCTCCTCAGCTCTGGAGGCAAAAACGATGAGCGCGATCTAAGCTATCTCCCTCTCCAAAAAAGAGGGTTGGAACAACATTTGGATTGAAAGTGACTTGACTACCATCTTTCAAGCTATTTGCAATGTTGTGATGCACCTCATGTGGCCTTTTACAACATGCTGGGTGGAGTGTCTTCATTTGATCAGGGACTTCAACTAAATTATTATCCATGCATTTCCTGAAGTGAACACAGTGGTGGATGGCCTTGCAAATATGGGAGTCAACAATGTCACCGCATGGTTGGATGACCTACCTGTTCATTTAATACACCTTTATGATAGATATTGTAAAATAATATCATATTCTAGACTCATTTAATTCCTTATTATAATAATATATTTTTGTGCTTTGGACTTTGACTGAGGCACCACCTTCTGAAAAAAATTACATCCCAATGTATACAATTCCACTAAGTATATATTTTCTAACAAAACAATGATATAACATGTTTTATATTCATGAAAAATCTTAATAATATTCATATTGACCACATCCTTGTACCTAATCATCTTTATATCCATTAAAAAACATTTTAAAACACATGATGAGAAAAAAATCATAGTAAGGGAAATAAAAATAAAAATTAAACTTTTTAGTCCATGAATACTTATAAAAAAATTTCATACTCAAAATAATCTTCCTATAGTGACCTCGGCCCTAGTAGCCTGGAGTTGGTACTAGCTTTATTACATCGACATAAGATACAAGGAATCACATTCCGAATGACTGAATAGTTTAATAGACTCGGTAAAGTAGATAAATAATTAATTCATTCATTGAATTCGAATATTAAAATTATGATATATATTTTTAGAATATCATTACTCCCTTTATAATATTCTTTCATATGTTTCATACTACACTACATTGATTCATGGGGAAAGGAAAAAAATTAGGGTGATCTCAAATGCTAAGATAGAGTTATGTAAATCCATGGTTATCTAGATACAATAAGCATAATCAAAATGTAAATGTAAATAACTAAATATGAAATATGTTTAAATAAATTTACTATCAGGATAATATATTGACTAAATAATATGAAAATGTAAATAACTGAGAATACATGGAATTTAACCAATAAATGGATATTGTAATTCATCAATAAATAATATCATAGATAAAATATCATGGATCAAAATAATAAATTAATTATAAATAAAGTAAATACATATTTATTAGACATCATGTTTTCCCAACACATGATTTATTTACCATCATGATCTATCCCGAAGATAGTTTAAAACATACAGGGTACAAACTTATCTGGTTTGGAAAAATCATTTGTGTTATGAACATCCATAGGAAACCTAATATCAATATATATCCTCTATATAGCTAAAAACAAACTGGTTACAAATTTAACACCCCTATGTATTTTTAAATATTTTTTATTGATTAATGTAATCTTTTAGATATTTTTCATTTCACACAACACTGAATATATAATTTTTTTTCAAATGAAGGAACTACGTTTGAATTGATTTATATAGAAAAACAGTCCACATTTCATTATAGGAAGGAATTATATTATCTTATGGTACATTCAACACTATGTTTGGATTTTTTTATACACAATACCAAGTCCCATTGATATCTTGTGTTCCACTTAATGTAAATTTTTACCAAACTACGTGATACTATTAATATTATATTTAAAATATTATTATAGCAACCACCTAGACATCTTAATGGAAGCTAGGAATAAGATTAACTAAATTACTAAATAATTTTTTAAACATGTATATAAAATGAATCCTTTGGCTATCAAATAGTATAAGTGAATGTAAGAATGATTTGAAAATAAAAAAATTACTTTTCTAAGAAAACTATTTTTCTATGTAGAAACACAATTTTATCATAATAAATTAAATAAACCAATTTTGATTAATGTTTTCAATAAAATTTATATATTATATATTTAATCAATATTTCTGATACTCATACAATAGATTTGGTCAGAATATGGTATGAATAAATCCAAAGAATAAGATGGTGTATTTTTCTAAAAGGTAATTTTACTAGCTTTTAATGGAGAACCCATAATAAATATTATTTTTGACACTTTCATAATGTTTATTTTAAAAAATAAACTATATTTTTGAACATTGAACATAAAAATTATATTTGGGTTGATTTTTATTATTTTTCAGTAATGTTTCATTTCTTTATGAATAGTGAATAACACTGAATTTTAATTCAAAACTACCTTTTGATCTAATTTATTTACATAGTTTAATTGTATTTTATTTTGGTTTTAGAGTTTAATTAGATAAATTATACTTCAATTAATCCAATTTAGGTTATTGGAATCAATTTCACTTTGATATTTGATATAAAAATATTTTGATATTTTGAATATTTTTATTTAGAAGACCAATTTGTCATTGTGTCGATGAGATTAAATTTAAATTAACTTCTAAAATTTATATAATAAGAATTTGAAAAAATATATTAAATATTTGGAATAGAAATATTTTTAAATTTATAATATTTCCAACTTATTTTTTGACCAAAAATATTAGTGAAAGAAATTAAAATTAATTACATTGATTAAGAATAAAATTATCTTAACTAAGGACTAATCCTTAAAGATAAGAGAAAAAATTACCAATAAAATTTCCCATATATGTTGGTTAGAAATATTTAAAACATATCCTACCTTTTATATAATTTGGTTTATTATTGGATCCATTGTTCATAGGGAAAATTGGGTTGAATTCCCTTTTAAAAAATTTACAGGAATTACACTCCTACTCTTCTATAAAAAAATCACCCTCCCACTTATTCACACCTCTCAATATGATTGTATCACCCAAAATCTATTCACATTAGCTCCCAAAATCCATCCTTTAATACTAGAATCCTCTTTTGGGGAATAAATGTATCCAATGAATCCCTTTGGTGAAAACCAAAAGGTGTTACCCAAGGAATAGGTAATATCCTTCCCTAATCTCCATAATTTTATTTTCATTCTCAAAAAACTCAAATTTTCATATAAAATGATTAAATAATAACCTAAGTATCCAAATTAAACTTATATGTTGTCATATTAATGGTTATTCCAACCCTTACACACTCTTCCATCAAATGGTTAATGAACATACCGTTCATATGTATAGTGAACTACCGCCTCACTAAATGATGTTGTTCTTTTTTTACTTTACCACATATCAAGGTTGGGAATAACTATAGTAATTATATTTTTATATTATATATATTATATTTATGATGTATTAATGATTATTTATTTTTTATATAAAACAAAACATCATGCATTCCATATTTTGGATATAAGATAACATAATTTGTGGAAGTGTGGACTACCACCTCATCAAAGAGATGTGATTCATTCACAAATTAAATTAAATGTATGTAGGGTTTTAGATCAAATATATTATATTTATGAACTAATAATTCAAATTTAATGATATTATATACAAACCTAAATTTATTTTATTTCTTTCTTTCATTATGATAAGAAAATGAAAACAACATTTGTGTGTACGTACGACCTATCGTCTCTATGAAAATTGTATACCATTATATATATATACTTATATATTTATATATATTATATATTATTATAAATATTTATATACCAAATATATATGATGTATATATAATATTTTACATTCTATAAAGAAGTAAATCATGATCTCAATGAGATTATCCATAATAATAAGTAAAAACATAAACGAAAAAACAAAGAGAATATTACCCGAAATATAACATTAATAGAGAGTTATTAATAAGAAGTAATATAGAATAATTACCAAAACATATATATGTTTTTAGATGTAATAATTTGGTTCTCTGTTAGATTTAAAATAAACTTATATATATTATACAAGATTTTTGACGTGTACAACGAAATTCCAGACCTAAGGTAATGAACTTTCATATAACTTTTTATTTAGGTGAGATTCATTCCATATTTACAACTATATTCTGTTGTGTGGTGTATATAATTAATTATGATTTTTTAAATCATTACATTAATTTATTTAATGATACTAAAATTTTGTATTTATTTTATTATTTCAGGAGGATCACGATTCAAAAATTTCAAATATAGTAAGGGTTTTCCTCTCAAACATTTATTTTTGTGGGTCTTATACCATATTAAAAACCGATTTATATTTTTTGGTGTATATAATATCCATTAATGTATTCAATAAATATTATAATTAAATATATGGGTATTTAAATATCTATTTTATGACCTCTATTTCATGGGGTTTTATAATTTAATAGTTAACAACTCAGTAAGGTGGTTTTATCTCAATTCTTCTTCTTTGAGACACATGTTTTTCTATGCACCTATATCCTTATAAGAGGTTTATATACATCTATTTGACACATTATATCATGAATATCATTATTTTAATGATGTATTAAGATTTATGTAATATCATTTTCTTACATGTGAAGTATGATTCAATGTTACCATGTGGTAAGAGTTTATTGAAACAATGTAATAATTTTGTTGGATTGTTTATGATTATACTTCCATTGATGAAATATTATGATCCATATCTCAAGAAAAATCATGAATTTTATTCTCTTATGGTTAATTCTAATTTATTCATGTATTTAGTACCTTATATTTTCTATTTGGTACTTAATATAATTAGAGAATTTCTTTTAAGAAAATGTAAATACATTTATTCTTTTGGTCGAAAATCTACGTTCCTCAAAAACTGTATTTTCTAAAATACATTGAAAGTGTAATCAAGATTATTTTAAAAAATTTCAATGAAAATTTATTTAAAAATGTTTTTAATATTCCATTATAAATGATCAATTTTATTTTTAAATAAAATTGTTTTCAAAAGGTTTTGTGTTCAAAGAAAGATTTTTTATATAGAATTGAAGTTTTCCTCGAGAAATATTAAAAAGAAGATATTTGAAAATTATTTCCCATATAAGATGATATATTTTGGTGTTAATAATAACTTATATAAGATATTATCCAAGGTTTCATTAATATTCATTCTATGAATGGTTTATTTTTTGATAGTGATGAAACTGGTCTCTCTTTCACAAGTAATGTGTCTATGGAGTCCATTTCTCTTTTATAGGTTATATGTTTATGAAACTCATTTCCTTTCATGGGTTATTATTGTATGAAATGATTATAAAACCAATCTCATTTCCATAAGTTGTTATATGATTAAATGTTTATAATAATCATTTCATTTCATGGGTAATGATGTTTAATAAACGCATCTATTTTTAAGGGTCATGATATGATCAATGCATTATTATATTGTGGAACTTATTTGTGTGATTTAATTATGTGAATGGTGAGATCTATATCCTCTTCCAAAAATTGGGTAATGATATGTTGTATATGAGATCAAGGGGTACACAGGTTATTTCTCAAGCCTGAAAATAAGAGGTTATAATGGTTTCACACCAAGCTTGAAAACAAGAGGGTATATGGGTTGTAGGCCAAGCCCGAAAGAAAGTGGGTACACGAGTTGAAGCCCAAGGTCGAAAATAAGAGTGTACATGGTTATTAACCCAAGACCAAAGTAGGTACAAGAGTTTTATTCCAAGACTAACATTTTATGAATGTCTTGGTAGGTATCCTTGACATAATATTTTATATCATTAAAAGTATACCAAATATCAAATGAATTATTACTCATTTATGATTTTATGTATTCTTATATTGATTCCCTTAGGATTAATTTATTATTAAATGCCAATGTTTATACCATGCCTTATGATAATGATATTTGAAATGAAATGTATGATCTTAAATTGGTATTATCATGTACTCATACACTTATGTTCATGTAATTATTATGTAATTCATTTATTTACCATTATTGAGCAGTAGAGCCCTCCCCGTTATTATGTTTCCTTTCCTCAGGTTGTGAAGAATGGTTTTAAGTATAAGTACTAAAGGGTAAGATCCTTGTGGGGAAACTTGAATATCTTTCACCAAGATAGAAAAAGAAACTAAACTATTTGGTCCTCATGAATGTACTTCTATAATATACTGAATATTAATCTATATTGATATAATATTAACGTATGTTAATCCTGGGCCTCTATAGTTGATATCAATTGAAGCATTATGTCAGTCATGGGAAAATAGGAAGAGAAAAATTTAGTGATGTACCTAGGTATATTTCTGTGTATATTTCTAGGTATTCCTATATAGATAAGTCTAAGGATAAAGAAAAGTATAGGAAAATTTTGTGGAATTTTGTTAAAGGATATAGTGAGTGGTTTCCAAGAAATACATACTTTTCTGGATAATACAAGTGGATTTGGATTTGGCATAGATTTACCTAGGTTTAACAACACTAAAAAGGTGCTTCAGACATTACTCGAGTGTAACATGGTAAATCAAAATGGACCTTACTGTACACATAGTGTGACCATCATGGAGGATATGCATTTGGAATTAACAAACTATTTATAAAAAATCATTATGGATTTAAGTATAATATGACTATGAATAACCGAGGATAATCATAATGTGTCATATATTAAATAATTAGGATCTTTTATTTAGGCATTCTATAAGTAATGTTTTCTGACTATGTGGTTTTTTCTATTGATAAGGGTTTCTCATTCTATTATTTCTGGTATTATTTAATGTATAAAACATGAAGGAACAAGGATATTTCTTAATTAAATGAACAATACAATGATTTTCCTATAGATTCATCGAAATATATGGGAGAGTGAATGGAAAAAATTATTACAATGACCGGAAAACATTCCCAGGCTACGAATCGTGATGAACATCTAAAAATGAAAAGTAAGGAACAATGTTCAATTTAGTACTTCACGAGGCAACATCCACTTTCTTTTAGTAGTTCCACTGGTCCACTAGTTTATGAGTAATGGATCAATACCATTGAAAATATATTTTATTTTATTTTGTTTTTGGGTCATGAAAAAGTCAATTTGGTTGTTTTTCATTTGTAAGGTGATGTAGATCAGTGGTGGAACCTTATTAATAATATGATGGAACAAATGGAAATTGAATCTATAGAATTGAAAGTGATTATGGTGATATTTAATAGTAATTACTTCCATCGAATTCTATGAAAAAATATGGATTACAAGATATTATATCTTAAGTAGAAGGATGAAGAATCTGTTGGCATCTATGAAGAAAATTTTACAACACATGCAAGGTACTACATGGTTATTATCATTCATCTTGAAAGAATGGGTGACCGATTATTCAATGGCTTAAAATCAAATCTCTAAAGGGAATTAGCCATTAGGGGATTTATATTCTATGAAGAGATTATTTTTTGCGTTATTAAATTGGAAATTGAGATTTCAATTTTTGTATTAACATCATGGTTTGGATGAGGAGAGAAAAATGGAATTCAAATAAAAATATAAAAAACATGGAAACAAGAAGATAGACTATCATTTATGATCAATTTGTGGGAAGAAACATTTTTGGAATTAACTAAATGGGATTAATAAATGTTTTACGCGTGGAAAGGAAGGACATCAAGTGGATGACTACTGGAGTGATTGGAGGAAGTTATATAATGATATGAATAATGAGAAAGATTAATAGAATACACCTCCCACACATCAATGATTCAAATTTAGGGAGTTTGGAAATTTTTGTAAATAATTCCCAAATCCAAGGGTTAATTATGAATATCAACACCAAAAACCTCTAATGACAAAGGAAAAAATGGAAAGCTTATAAAATCAAAATCTATTAGTGGAATAATGATAATTAAGGAACAATAATCCTCCTATCCTTAGTGGGGAATTTCATGCTAGATTTTTTATGAATAAGAAATATAAAAATGTTATTGTTAATCCTTTGGTGAAATTTCATATGATTATATCCCTATATTTGGATTCTAGAATAATAAAATGGTACTTGATATTATATAGATACAAGTATAGACACACATTTCCAATGAATTTTATTGGTATAAGATAAAATATTATTTAAGGAATAGAGGGTAAATTCTATTTTGGAAGGGCTATAAGGTTAACCATTAATGAAATGGATTATGTCATGATTTGGATGAGGTTGTATATATTAAAGTGTTACATCACCGTATGATTATTTATGCATATTGGATAAATTTTGATAATAATTTTTTTATGATAAGAACATATGAAATTACATATCATTCTATTTATGGAATTAATGATCTTCTAATGCCCGAGGAATGAAAATTTCACATTCATTTTAGGTAATAAAAGATGAAGTGGAAATTGATTAAGGCAGAAAAAGGGTGATATTATGATGAATCGGGTAAGTATATCTTCTCAATTAAATTATTAATATTTAGAAAAATGGTATTCAAATAAAATTTTATCCTATTATCATTATCTTTAATGATATCAATGACCTTTTTCAATCCTATTTGGGTAATGCCTTTGTGATCATTAATTATCTCCCATCCATATTCTACATCACCCTTCATCAGAACATGATACTTCTGTTTCTATTATATGTCCATATTTTTACTTTCCACCTATATTCTCCTAGGCAGAATCCTATTTTTATTTTTCATTGGGTAACTATTATGTTTGAAACCTTTATTTTTTAAAAAACATTTAGAGTCCATTTTTATGACATGGGTTTCTATGAAAGGTAATTTAATGCACTAAACCATTGATAAACCGAATTAATTTAGAGGGAGAAATTAATTTTAAGGGTATTATAATGTATAACCCCATGATTTAGTGAAATATATTTTTTGAATTAATTTAATATTTTAAATTTTTTTCATTCCACAAAACACTGAATATATAATTTTTTATATGAAATCACAAAGTTTTTCTTTCTTTCTATGAAAAACCATGTTATTATTGTGTTACAAATGATACATTTATTAGATTTCGGTACATGAAACACTATATTTGGTTTGTTTTACATACAATACCATGTCCCTTCGACAAATTGTGTTACACACAAGGTTAGTTTTTACGGAACACAAAGATAACATTAATATTATTAAATAAATCACCTAGCCTTTACAATGGACGTTATGAATAAGATAAAATAATTTAAGAAAATATAATTTAAAAATATATATAAAATTATTACTTTGTTTTTTAATTAGTATAATTGCATGTAAGAACTACTTGAAAACAAATTAATTATTTTTCTAACAAAACTATTTTTATATATACCAACACAATTTTATCTCAACAAATTATACCAAACACTTTGTATTAATATTTTAAATAAAATTTATATATTATTTATTCAATAAATATTTTTTATTTCCATCCAATATATTTTATACATATATGGTATGAATAAATCCAATTTTTTGAATAAAAATATGTTTCTTTCTAAAAGGTAAATTTATAGAATTTTAATTGAGAACACATTTTAAATAACATTTTTTAAACATAAATTAATATTATTTGAAAAAATAAAATTCAGTTTTGAAATATAAATATAAAACTTATAATAGGGTGAATTTTTTTATTTTTTTTCTGAAGTTGAATTTTTTATGAACAGTGTATAACACTAAATTTTAATTTCAAACTTCATTTTCATATAATTTATTCATATAGTTAATGAATATTTTAATTTTGATTTATATATTAATTATAAATATTTTAAATCATTTAATCTAATTTAGGCCATTTCAAATCAATTTCATAGTGAAATTATACATAAAAACATTTCAAATGGTTGAACATTTTTACTTAAAAACCCCTTTGTCATCCCATCTGTAGGATTAAATGTAAAATATTATATACCTATTACATTATTATAATTTTAAAAATGTATTCAATATTTTTAAAAATGATAATTCATAATTAGGTGAACTTATTTTTTTAGTTAAAAAAATATTTAAGGTGATTAAATTTAATTACACCAATTAGGAGAAAAATTAGTTTAATAAAGGACTAACCCTTAATCATAAGGGCCAAAATTACATATAAAATTGACAGAAAGACCTTTTATATCCATATTTAGAATATATAATACATTTTATAGTATTTTATTTATTATTGGATCCACTTTTCATAGGAAAACAATGTATGGAATTCCTTTTTCAAAAATTTACACGAATGCCACTCATCCTACAATATAAAAAGGCACTCACCCTTCATGATTATTCACACCTCTAGAGACCTTTTTATCACAAAATATATTACTCAATAATCTCAAAACATTACTCTCTTCATCCTAGAATCCTATTTTTAGGCATAAATTCATCCAAGGAAGCCCTTTGATCCAAAATAAGAGATGTTACCCAAAGAAGAGGTAACATCACTCTTCAAGATCATTTCAATTATTTTATTTATCCACCAAAAAAATAGTTATTATTACATGATTAAATAATAGCCCAATTATCCTGAATATACTATTATTTTTTATGTTATGGTTTAAACCTAAAATTACAAACACTTATATTATATGGGAAACAAACTTACTGTACGTTTGTACGGCAAACTAACTCATCACGAAATGATGCTGTTCGTTTTTTCCATTACCACGACTCATTGATTGTAATAATGTGGGAAAATATATTTTAATGTAATATATATAATATTACTAATTTATTTATGAATCATTAATTTTTATGCAAAACAAACCATTATGATTTCCATATTTTGGAGATATGTTAACATCGTTTCTAGGTATGTGGACTACTGCCTCCTCAAAGCGATGCGATTCATTGACAATTTACATGGAATGTATTATGGGTGGTTTCAGTGGAAATTTATGATATTAATGAAATAATAATTCCACTTTAATGATATTTTCTATATAAATACATTTCATTTACTTTCTTTCTTTCATTACGATAATAAAACATAATCATCGTTCATGCATACATACGACCTACTGTCTCTAGGAATTAAGTATTACATTTTATATATCTATATTTTATAGATTATTATAAACATTTATTTACCAAATATATATGATATATAAATCATGTTTTAAATTATTTCAATAATTAAATCATGATCTAGGTAAGAGGATCAATAATAACAAGACAAAACATATAAGAAAAACAAATAAGATATTACCCAATATGTATCATTAACATGGAGTTGTTAATAAATGGATAATATAGATTCATAAAAAAAATATATATGGTATTATATATAATATAATGGTTATGTGGTAGATTTATAATAAAAATATATTTATCATACCTGAGTTTCTAACATGTAAAATGAAATTCCAGACTTACGGTAATAGAATTGCATCTCACATTTTATTTCTGTGAGATTCATGACATATTTACCACTCTATTTTTTTGTGGTGTATAAACTGCCTTATGAAATGTTATATCATTGACATACTTTACTTAATTATGTAAAATTTATTAATTTATTTCATTCTTTCATTAGGATCACTATTCCAAAATAGTTCTTGTAGTAAGGGTTTTCTTGTCCCACTTTTATTTTTGTGAGACTTATCCCTTATTCACCAACCAATTCATTAGTGTAGTGTATATACTACCCATGAATGTTTTATATAATTATTATAGTTAAATTTATTTATATTTAAATATTCATTTTATGATCTCTATTTCACGAGGTTTTAGAGTTAAGGAGTTACCGAATCAGTAAGGTTATTTTGTCTCATTTTTCCTTCTTTGAGACACATGTTTTTCTATGCACCTATATTCTTATAAGAGTTGTATATAATGAAATTTGACTTGTTAGATAATGAATATACTTCTTTCCATGATATCATAATATTATTTTAATTTAATTTAATTACATGGGGAGTATGATTCAGTGTTACAATGTTTTAAGATTTTATTGAAACGATCTCATCATTTATCAAGATTTTTATGATTATCCTTAAATTGATGAAATATTATGATTTATATCCCAATTGAACTCATGAATTATATCATCATATGGTAATTCATGATCTCTTCATGTATTTATTACCATACTTCTACTCTTTTGTACTTACAATAATTAATAAAATATTTTTAAGAAAATAACTTTATAAAAATATTACTATATTTCATTTTTCAGTAAAAAATATGTGTTCTTTTGAAAACAATGTTTTCTAAATTGTTTTAAATTTTTTATCAAGAATATTTTATTTTTTTGAAGGAAAAATGTTTTCAAATTTTTTTCAAGATTTTTTTATATATTTTCAGGGTTATTTTTAAATAAAATCATTTTCACAACGTTTTATGTTCTAAAAAATTATTTTTCAAAGAAGAAATGATATTTTCCTTAAGAAACATTTTAAAAAAAGATCTTTTAAAATTATTTCCCATATAAGATGACATATGTTGGTGTTACTCATGACTTATTTAAGAAATGATCAAAGGTTACATTCATATTATTTCTCTAGATGGTTTATGATTTAATGGAATGAGATTTATGATTCTCGTTTCTCTTTCACGAGTTATGTGTTTAAGGTAATTTTTTATATTTCTTGGTTTATATTATTAAAAAAACAAATTATTTCAAGAGTTAATCTAAAATGAAATGATTACAAAACCCATCACTTTTCCATATGCTTTGATATGAGGACATGTTTTCGATACCATTTTATTTCTTGGGTTAGGACGTTTATGAAACTAATCCCTTTTTTTGTGTCAATATATGATGAATTATTTATTATCTTGTGACACATGTAGGTAGGATTTTATTATGTGAAGGGTGGGAAATATATATCCCTCAAATTCATTGGGTAATGATATGTGGTATATGATCTCAAAGGTAACATGGGTTTTATCCCACGCCCAAAAACAAATGTGTACATAAGTTGTATCCCAAGACCAAAAACAAAATGGTACATAGGTTATAGCCCAATTTCAAAAACAAGAAGGCACATAGGTTTTATCCCATGTTTGAAAATAGGATTGTACGCAGGTTGTTATCCCATGTTTGAAGTAGGTACATGGGAAATTCCCCACGAATAACATGTAATTAAGGTCATGGTAGGTATCCATGAAATATGATTTTCAATACTTATATATATGCCACAAATTCTATGTCTTGTTACTCAGTTATACTTTGTTGGATTATTCCATTGATTACATTATGATTTATGTCTTATGAACTACCAATATTTATACAATGTCTCTAAATTAGGATCTTTGATATGGAGGGTATGATCTAAAAGTTATATTCTCATTTTATCATACACTTATGTACTTGTTATGATAACTTACATCCTTTATTTACCCTTTATGAGAATTCATGATAACCCCTTTCTTATGTTTCCTTTTTTTTTCTGGGTTATGAAGAATGTTTTTATGTATAAGTACTAATGGGGATGATATTTATAGGAAAAGTTTAATATCTTTCACCAAGATAGAAGATTTTTTTAATTTTCCAAAAGACTAAAAAATTATGGTTTTCAAGCATGTAATTTTGTAATATGATGAATATTTGTCTATATTGACGTAATATCCATGTATGTTAAGATTTTGTTTCTATTATATACTCATAGAGTTTCGCCTACTTATTTTGTCTTATGAGACTATGGATGCATCAAAGGGATTTATATAAAGATACCTTAACATGTTTTTTTCATGTACAGAGCATTACTCTTATATCGGATAATCAATTTAATTCCTAAAAAATGTATCCTTTCATAAAGAATCTATATTAAGTAAAGGATTCATATTTATAAATATTTTCATAGTAAATTGAATAACATTCGAAGTAAACACCTTATGTAAAAATGTTATATTGTTTAGAAAATAAATATATCCATGGTAAATAATATAAATATTTAGGGGAAACATAATGTCCAATGATCATAAATAAGTGAATATTTCAATATAAAATTAATACTACAAAAATGAATCTAGATAGTGAATGTCAATACTTTCTTTGTTAAAAAAAGATCATAAAACATCCATAGAATGAAAAATGATATTATTAATAAAAAATTAACCCACTGATATAATATTAATTTGTTTTTCATTGATTAATATTAATACCATAAAATATATTTAAAAAATTTCTTGATGAAAATATCCTTTTTATTTCAAAAATAAATTTATAAAACCTAAAACATTTTTAAAATCATTTTCATTGAAAATAATTTTTAAAAACTTATAATTTCTAGAATATTAAGAAAAAAATTCAAAAAAAATAACCTTGTAAACTTTAAATGGACGATTTAAATAAATGATGGAATGTAATTTTGTACAAACTATAAAGAGACCTTCTTTTCACTGTAAAATTGATAGAAAAGTTACTTGTTTGGGAAAAGGCAATAAAATTATTTTTAAAACATTTTTCAAAAAGTGTAAATGGGATGATATGTCTTTAATAAATCATTTTTAAAATGTAAAAAAATGATTTTTTTTCCTCTGAAAACAAAATTTTGAAATAAAATGGATTTATGATCAAAGAGAGAAATGAAGTCGAATTTCATTAAAAACATTTCTCAATAATTTTAAGTACTTATGTAACATCCCAACTTAGGTACCACTAATTTGGATCCCTAAGACAGTTCTCCAAATGACTTCAAGCATGCATCCCTATACGCTAGAGGCTGCCAACTGACAGTGAGGGTCTAAAAGTACAGATAGGGAGACAATACCCTCTTTATCAATGTATTCCATATTAGTGAAAATATGCAACAAATGAAAAAATAATAAATAAACATGCATAAAAAATATATATATCTAAACTGGGTACAAGACCACAACCTAATAGTAAGTATGCTATGTCATTTCATACAATGCTTATTTCAAGGAAAACCCAGAATAAATACAAGATGAATAATCCCCAAAATGGGTCCCAAATTCACATTTTGATCCCTCATCCATGAACATCCCATGTACAAATCAACCACCTGGAAAATGAACCTTACCCTTGTCTAACCTTACAACCGTGAAGTGTGATTGAGTACCCTATGGCGGCATGAGAAGTGTGTGAGTACAATTCATTATGACATCACCAACAGTGTCTAAAAAATATCTTGTATAAATAGATAGTGTGTGAAGGTACATGATGAATAAAAGGAATAATAGGATATGAATCACTGAGCATCATTTAACATGGTTTAATTTAGGTGTTTCTATTATTTCTTCCATGCATGATCAATTTTCATCAAATACACCTCATACTATTTTAGTCATATAAACTATACATAAGTGGAGGAATCAATTTCCCTACATAACAAGGGAAACATAACAAAAAATAATACATAACACATACCTCGAAGCCTTAGTCTAGGTATTCACATCACATGCATTTGATTGGGGAATAAATCCTTAATCTGACACCCAAAGCCATGTGTTATTGGGTTGGGTCATAAAGCCTCAGTCTAACCCGACCATTGGGTATAGAAGCTCAAGTCCAATACTGCACTCAAACCACTAATCCAAGTGAAAATTATCATTTGACTATTTAACATGTATGCAATTATAAATCTATAACTCATTGAGAACACTTACCACTTACAACCCATAGATCAATAAACACTTATAGCATCTCCATGTCTTTACCCTTTAAAAAATTTACCATTTACATGCCTTATCTGATTAACACATTTAATATTAACATTTCTTATCCCCCATATAACATTTTATATTCCAACCAACAATTCATTCAACACAAACCCTTTTTACTCAACACCCCCTTATTCCATGTCAATATCTAAACACAATTATCATTACTTCGACTTCATATCTCATGTCAGTAATAGAACATAATTATAATGGATTCCATCACATAACAATTCATTTATATACTTAAGAACTTAATTCCTTGTTCAAGAAAGTGGAACACCCACATAGGTCACACTTAACCCGGTCTAATTGAACTCAAATCATATTATAGGGATCAAGAGGGGATTAATTCATCATTTAAAAAACGAATTAAACATTTATTCTAAGATAAACTAAATGTAAAACACATCATCCCAATTTAACAACATTGTATATATAAATTTAACTACAAGACTATGTGATATAACTTGTAGACCTCGTACATCAATTCCATAGATGAATTCTCACTCAACCTTGGCCTTTGATATGAATCTAAAAATACTTTTAATACCAACATATTATTGGATATAAATAGAGGATTTTAGGGATTAATAACGAAAATAATTATACCAAAAAACCTAATCTATAATAATAAGGAATCAAGAGTGTTAGACTCCCTCAGAGCTTCGATTCTCACCCAATGGCACTCTAAACAGCTTGGAAATGGGGGAGACATTAACTTGTGATGTTTGGGAGAAGATTGTTTTCACTATTGGATGTTATAAGAATAATGGAGTAGAAAATATGTAATGAAACTTAAATAATGAAGGGAAAAAATGGTGAATTTTCCCATATTTAGTGAGGCACATGGTTATGCCACACGTTTGTCTAAATCGTGTTATATCCTCTATCCAAGAGGGGTCTAGGTGACATGAATTCCTGGGAAGCCCACATGGTTTGAAAAACCAAACGATAGTTGTGTGAGATTGCTCTATACCAGAATTCATGGTTTGGTCCTTCCAGATGCATGTTTTTACCAACTATGAACCACCTCCTCCAGGAAATCATGGTTATGGTGCCCGGTTGTATATACCCATATACAACTATGTAATATGTATTGGATAGACACTTTTCCCCATATTTCATGTCCCACACCCCCAAGGAACCCCTGAGTAACCTCATAGTCACGAGAAACATTTCATTAAAAAAATTAAAGGGATTCAAACCAAAATTTAAACATGCACATACCTCAAAATATGTCTGGTATCTTAAAACCTCCTCACCTTATAATAGATCATCCTCAAGCCGCACTCCCATGTATCATTGGGTATCTAAGGTAAAAATATTGGGAAACTAGGCATGTATATCTATCTCCCTCTCTTAAGTCTCTTTATAAATGTTACTATGCTACCACAACACCCAAACCAATAGAACAATCATTCCCTGTAGGACTTTATTACTATGATCCACAATACAAACCAGATTCTCTTCAAAGGACACATCTGCCTCAAACTCAAAATCATCAATATCTATCAGATGGGAAGGGTCATGGTGATACTTATAAAACTATGACACATGAAAAACATCATTCATTCCACTCATCATAAACTCAATAGTTCAACATAATGAATCAGTATGTTATTTTTGGATTATATGGGTTATAAACATATGTTTATGAATCAACTGAACCTACTCTAAGGTCTCCGGTATGAGACTCAATCTTAAAATCTATAATTCCCTAAACTCCATCAAACATAATAGATATCTATATAGCCTACCATAGAGTGAATCACATGGTTCCATATGAATAGGCACCTGGTAAATATTTTTATAGTTGAACTCAAGATGTGATGAGTTCCACTCCCAAGATTCACCAATGTTTATAACACATTCCCTCAACATTTCCTTTAGATCATGACTATTATGCTTCGAATGATCATCTTTATGAGGGTTGAAATTCATACTCAAATACACCTAAGTGCCAAACCCGTTCTATAAACCATTATATAAATGTGAAGTAAAATGTGGATCATGATCAAAAACTATAGTTCGTAGAACCCCATGTAACTGTACTATCTCTCAAATGTAAAAGTCACCCAACTAGTCTACAGAGAAGGTATCTCATATCAACAATAAATATTCCACCTTGGTCAAATGATCTACAACTACCCATGTTGCATCATTATTCTAAGGTATTCTCGTAATAACTAACACATCATACATCCTAACATCATCCAATTTCAATTATAGAATGGGAAATAGCTATAAGAACCACCTGGTTACTGATGCTCGACCTTCACCTACAGGTATGTGTAGCATCACATCACAACACCTACAACTTCCTTTTTCATCCCTGAACACCAATACTATCTACAAAGATCATGATATAGTTTGGTCAATCCATGTTTTACCAACCAATTCGAGGCATGAAACTCACACATCAACTCTTTTATCATACAATTAGTAACAAAAACATGTCCACTAATGTAAATTATATCATCCATATCGTTTTTCCAACCATAAGGTGACTCCCCACATTTAAGGATTTCCCTCAAGGCCAAAAACTCTAGATCCACATTACATATTTCCTTGATCTGACTCAAAAGTGTGGAATAAAATACCCCGGATGTAAAGAATATCTTTTTTTCTATCCTAAATCTATACATGAATATTGATAAACAAAAACATCACCTTCAACATGGAACTGGATTTCTGAACATCTTGATTTTGAGTCTTCGGACTTAAATAATCTACAACACTATTTCCCTTAACTCGATTGTGGACCAGCTAAAAATCGAAGGACTTCATGTACTCAAACCATATTAGCATAAAAAGATTCAAATCACACTAGGAGAAGATTTAATTAATGATTTTATGATTAGTATACAAAGTATTCCTTTCACCAAATAGATAATGCCTCGAAAAATTTAAATCATAAACCAACATGGCCAAAAAAAGTTAATATGTTGGGTAATTTCATTCACGTGGCCTCAACTACCATGACCCATACTCCATGACCAAATCAATGTCCATCAACGTTTCCCCATACCAAACACCAAACAGATCAAAAACATGGAATACTTCATCCCCAACTCTGGTAGGATAAAAAGAGATGCAATATTTTACCACTTCATTAACACCTATAAAGAATTCTCACATGCCCCATATCATTCAATCTTGATTCCCTTATTGATTAATCCAAAAATTGGTGCTTCCAAATAGGAAAAGTCTCTGATGAACCGTTGATAGTATACCACTAAACTTAGAAAACTTTGGATATCAAAGACAATCTTGTGATAATCCTATGATTCAACTTCATTCACTTTATATGGTTCCACTGACACACCTTCCATAGAGATGATGTGACGAATGAAATGTACCTGATCAATACATAAGTGGATGTTAGATTGCTTGGCATAGAGTTATGATCTCTTAGTGTAATCATGATGATATCAAGATGCCTGGAATGATATTCAGGATTATTGGAGGATAAAAAGATGTAATCCACAAAGATAACAAAAAATTGGTCCATGTACGGGTGAGAGATTATGTTAACTATGGACATAAACACTTTAGACATGTTGGTCAACCCGAATAGTGGCACAAAAAACTCACATAATACATAAATTCTCATGAAAGTAAACCATGGTATATCAGAGTTTCTCACCCTCACTGGATGATAAAAAGTTCTCAATTCATTTTTAGAGAACACAGAAGAACCAATCAGCTGGTCAAAAATATCATCAGTTCATAGAAGAGGGTATCAGTTTTTAATAGTCACCTGATTCAACCTTTGATAATCGAAACATAACATCAAAACCCCATAAACCATATTATAAAAAAATGAGTGATCCCTATGATTACATACTCATATGACTAATCCATTTATTCTATAATTATTCTTACGATGTTTTAAGTATGAAAAGATCTACTAGTTTCATTCTATGTCGAAAAAAGAAACATGTTCTTCCCCAAGAAGCAACTCAATCATGAAATCATCCTATCTCTCTGATGGAAGAACCACAAAGTCCTTATAAAACAACTTTAGAAAATGATCCACCACATGTGGACAAACAATTTTCTATACTCCCCCTTCATCAATCATAGGACATGCCAGTTGGGATTTTTTCTCAATCAATCACTGAAGAACAGACCCTTCATGGAATTTATAGATATCCACCTTTTTATAGTGAACATAAGTATCCCATTCCAAGGATTTTTACATTACCTGATGCCAATAACAATCAATCTGGTATAGATATAATACCATCCAATCTATCCTAATTCTTAGATCAAAACCCTGTATCTCGAGCATGGACAAGTCCCAAAAGAAACGATACCTTCCAACCTCAAGGTTACACTCCTTAAATTGCTGATTTTTTTGTTCGTACACCTAAAGTTGTATCAATCAACAAAATTACACACATATATTCCACCTCTAGACCAAACACATTCAAAAAATGAGAATATATAAAGGAGTTTGAGGTTACAGTATCAAATAAAGATCTTGAAAGTGTGGAATATATAGGAATAATTCATTGAACTGTCGATGCTATAGAATCTCTTCCTCCATGTGTAGGAAAAACATAATGGAGTTGAGATATCCATCTACCCTGGGATCCAGTCTGGGTCCATGTTGTTACACTACCCTGATGATAAGGACACCCATGTTATGAAGTACCACATCGCTAACCTAAACGGTATGACAGATAGAGCTCCAACTACCAAAATGGTATGGGGAAACTAAACTATTTCCTAAACTCTATATTGTCCTTTATCCTTTATCATTTCTCATCTGTCAAGGGTTCCCATAGAAAATCTACACATGACCCATCATCCACCATTCTCGACAATCAATTGGGGGTCACAGTCACTTTCCACGCATATTTCTCGACCCACTATATAAATAAAAGAACACTTTTTCACCATCCTGATAGGTCAAACCTCTTCCCTAGGTAGTATTTATCTCACCACCCTAGTGAAAACTATCAAAACAGTGCTTCCTACTATCAGAAGTTTCACCGCTAGGTCACTGAACTGGAACCACATGTCCACCCCCATAAGAATCCTTTAAGTTCCCTTCAGAAATATGGTCATTATCCACCACTTCATAAAACCTATTTAAAAATAACATATTCTCTTAGTAATTAATATCATGTCTAATACCATCCTAAAAACATATCTCTATGGATGGATCAACCTATAACAACACTATAATAAGTCATTGAAAGTCATTGAAGTGTTCAACATAATTCATCACTGTGATAATTCATGGGGTCAATCTCATAAAAATTATAGCCTCATCCTGCATCAAGATATTTAGATTGAAATATTGAAGATAATTTTCCAAGAAATATTTCCACAACATACCTTATTTCTTCTTATTCAATACCAGAATATCCCATAAGTTCATTTGAAACCCTCACAACATATAGGCCGCCAACTTGAATCTCTTCTTATGAGGAGTCTCCATGTAATCCAAAATTGTCTACATGGACTCTATATAGAAATAAACTTTTTCTGGTCTACAATATCTAGAAAAAATTAAAGGGTGCTATAACTGAAACTCTCTAGTCAAGTCAAACATACTCAGTGCAACCCACCCTGGATCTTTTTCCATCATCTTCCTAAAAAGAGAAATGTTATCACGAAACTGCTCCTCCCCTATTTTATTGAAGAACAACATGGTTTTTAGTTATACTACTATAGGAGGGTTATTAGTGATATCATCATGTCCCTCAACTAGCACATCTCGACATGGTACAATTTCTCTCTATAATTCGAAACACACAACTCAAAACATATAACACAAGTCCTCCACATTGTTTGTAAAGGAGGTATCTCTTCTAGCAATATGCAATCCATTCTAAAGAAACTATAACAAAAGATACAGTCACAACTCTAGCACTACCATTAGTTATCCCTACAATTGTCCATAGTCAACATGGGGTAAAAAAACATGCATAATCACAATCCTTTCTTACACAACCATTTTTTTCTTTTGAACAAATTTTCCATCACAACATAAATCTTTCCCATTTAATTATATTATTATCATTATAAATCATCAAAAATAAATTTTAACCGATTAATGATTTGTCATAATGAAATATAATTTTCCCATTCTGTTACATTCTTTATATTTAACTTATGTTATTATCATTATTAGTGACCATTTATTCCAAATTTTAGGAAAAATGAGAATCATTCAATCCCTCACATCCCATGTGTCTTTCCAATGGGTGATTACCATGATGCATGTCACATATATCCCTAGGTTCCTAGAATGATGAATGTTTGCAAAAACTCATGCCATTTTGTCAATGAGAAAAATATCATAAAATAGTCACATCACAAAAAATGTGCATCACCATAGGTGAAATATCATCCATCCATAACAACATACATCATGAAAAAAACCCACCTTAGGCACTTAGGTTTTCCCTCATATATGGGATAGATAGTCCCATGAATGAGATCTTTTCCAATTCCTAACACATCCAAGTCCCTCTTTTACAATTCCCAAATATTATGACAATAGAAAAGGAAAACTACCTATGATACCATTTGTAACATCCTAACCTAGGTGACACTAATCTGGTACCCTGAGCCAGTTCTCCACATGACCTCTACAATGACTCCCCATATGCCAGAGGCTGCTGACTTGAAGAGAGGGTCTAGTAGTACATGTGGGGAGACTATACCATCTTTATCATAGTAATACACATCATATCGAATATGAAATAAAGGAATAAAACAAATAATAATCATGTATAACGAATCCATTTCCCAAAACAAGGTACATGCCCACAACCAAATAGTATATATACTATTTCCTGACAAATAGTTCCAAGACCAAGGAAACCCCAAAATAAAGAGAATATGGAGAATACCCAAAAGCGTCCTGACTCCATGTTTGGATATCGTGTAGATGAACATCCCTTGTCCAAATCATCCATATAGTATAGGCCTCTTTCCATCGTTCTAACCTACAACTGCAAAGTTTTCTCAGGTACCCAATGACAGCCTTAACAAGGTGTGATTATAATTTTGTAGTCCACCACCAACAGTGTCAACAAAATATCTAGTTAAAATAGATTATTTATATAGGTACCTAATGATGAAGATGAATAACCAATGATAAACCGTGTATCTTATGTTAACATAGCTTACTTTATACACTTATATTATTGGTTCCACGGGTCATCCAATTTCATCAAATACACCTCAGAAAATGTCAGTTATATAAACTATGAATAATGGGGGGGGAATCTATTTCCCTAAATCATAATGGAAATAATTACCAAAAAATACATAACACTTACCATGGAGCCTCATTCTATATATTTACATCACTTGTATTGTTTAGGGGAATACAACCTCAATTTGACTCCCAAACCCATGCATTATCGGGGTGGGGCCTAGATCCTTAGTCTAACCCAACCCATGGCCATAAAGCTTTAATTAAAATACCTAAATCAAACAACTAATCCATCTGAACAATATTGTTTAAATATTTACATGTATACCATTCATAATCCATAACTCATTGAATACACATACCATTTATAATCAATAGTTCAATAATCACTTATTACAACTTCATAGTTTTACCAATCATGCGTCCCACATGGATCAAGAGGGGTTCAATTCACTATTTAACCAATAAGTTCATCATTCCTACAATGGAAAAACAAAAGGAAAAAGAATGGACACAAGTGCACAACCATGTAGATATAAATTTAACCACAATAATATGGGATATAACTTATAGAAAAACAACCAAGATTCCGTAGATGAACACTCAGTCAACCATAGCCTTTGACTGAAAATAATCATCCTTTGAATCCCCAATCTAGAATCCTCAATAATAAGAGGATTTTTGAGCATCATACAAAGAAGAACGATTCTATAAACCCTAATTTATAAAAATAAGGAATGATGAGTGTTAGACTCACCTGAATATTTGATCTGCACATAATGATGCTCTAAAAGGCTTGAAAATGAGGGAAATAGACCCTTGGTAAGATTGGGAGGAAGGGTTCATCACACTTGGATATTTTAGGAATAATGTAGAGGAAAGTTGGATAAGAAAACTTTAATCCTGATGGGGGTTGGGAATAGAAAATTTAACCATCTTTAACAAGCATCATTGTTTAGTCACATGGTTATCCAAACAATTCACCTACTTTGTGCCACACTATATACTAGAGGGGGCCAAGTCACATGGCTTCCTGGGAATCCTGAATGGTTTTAAAAACTTTACAAAAGAAAAGTGATATAGCTATTTCAAATCCTTCATGTTTTGGTCACTCCCCTTGTATGATTTTACCAACTGTGAACCACCTCCTCCAAGAAAGAATTGTTATAGCGTATAGTTATTATTAACCATATTCAAATTGTAAAAAATGCCACGGATGAGAAAATTTCATCCAATATCATGTCCTGACCCCTTGGTCCACTTTCGAGTCACCTCATGTACTCAATAAACATTTCATTACTAAAATTAATGGGATTCAAACCAAAATTTAAACAAGAACATAACTCAAAATAAGTCCACGATCTTATAAAAAAAGAGTTAAAAAATAGTAATATTACTTAATAATATCATGAATAACTTTAGGAGAATAAAATGATATGGTTTTATTAGACAATTAATATATAATTTCCTTCAATATGAATTCAATATTAAACAATATCTATGAGAATGATATTGTGAAATTAACCCATATAACGATCATAACATTATAGTGAGAATTCATCAATTAATAGATTATGTGTATCAATTATAAATGAATATAAAATAAGTGAAAATGAAATATAAGATAATTAAAAGTTATTACCCATATAATCTGATAATATCAAGGACGATGAAGAAGTAATATAACTCAATGAAAAAAAAGTTATGAATTTTTTTACCACTTGGTAACTTTAATTAAAATCCTTGTAGAAGATATTCCAAAAACTAAAACATAAAAAAACATGAAAAATGAATTATTCAAGATATTAAATTTAATATGGGTAGTATAAAAATCACATAAATTTAATTAGGTACATAACATTTCAATATACCTCAATGAAATGAAATTGAGACGAAATCCCTTACCCGATGATTCCTTTTTGTTATACATACTTTAACCTACTATAGTGTGTTTAAAACTAGGTTTATGATTATACCTGAACCATAATCATATTCATAATATCATATATTGTCCTATTATTACATTTTACCACCCATTTGATAAAAATATTTCATTATCTTCAATGTTTTGGGTGTTTATCACCTTGTTTTGACATTTGTGTTATGTCATGAAACTTTTGGTTATTGCAAAAATTATATTTTTTAATAATATAGAGAATAATAATCATGGAATAATTATCATAATTTTATATCAATGGTACTTTTAAAACCAATCATGAAATATGGTTATGAAAAATGAATTATGTTACGATCATGCAGACGGTATGTTGTGTGTACACATGAATAACGTTTCCATTTTTCAATGCTCGTTATAGATAGGAGTTAAGTGATATTTTATCATTCAATAATTATAATTCTATCATATATATCATATTATTTATTTATATATACTTGATTATATGTTCAATGTTTTTTGGGGGTGAAAGGAGAGTCACATCGTTTCATGAAGGTAGTAGTGCACACGTAAACGAATGACATTATCATCTCTCAATTAGTTAAAAGGTAAAAAATAAAATTATATATATAATCTATAAAAATTGATAAATATTCCATTAATTTCATAATTATTACATTTAAATGACATATAATCATTAATTTTACCCTTATCACCTTCTATGTAAAAATTTAGTGAATGTTGAATCTCATCGCTTTGTGAGGCAGTAGTCTGTCATACATACAAACAATGTTATCATATTTCTTAGGGAATGGAATTTAAAATGGAATATATAGTACAATGACTAAATAAGTATAATTATTTTATAAATATCATATATATATACTTTATATTCCTCAACATTCCCAATTGTGAAACGTGGTAATAAAAAAACGAGCAACATCGGTTTGTGAGGCAGTTGTACACCGTAGACATGAAAAATGATTTCATAACCCATTTTATGGAAGTTATGATATTTTTATTTAATAATTTAACATAAAATAACTTATTATATGTAATTTAATAATAATTTAACAAGCTGTAGGAAGAAATTAAATAAAAATTCTCTTTGGAGAATAAAACCTCTTCTTCGTGCATCCTTTGTGGGTTTGCACTAAGGCCTTCTACAGTTGTATTTATACCCAAAATATGTATTCTAGTAAGATACAAGGGAATTAGTGAATTTATTTGAGCTGTTATTGTCTGATCTAAATGGACTTATATATGTGAATAAGTTAGGGGAGTGAGTTTCCTTTATATTTGAGGAGGAGCATCATTTTTCTAAATACCCAAAAGTATTCACTATTGGGAGGTCCCTCTTACCCCATATGGATAAAAAAAATGATAAATAAATGTGTTTGGGATTATATGTACAATATATACTTCCAAAAAAACATGAAACATACGTTTTAAACATTTTTTTCCTTTACTTCTATGTTTTCCTACATTTTCCATTTTGGTTTTCACTACGGTAACTAGATTCTTAAAAAATGTAACTTATCATTTAAGAATAGATTAAACATAGAAATTTTAGACAATTTTTATCCAATGATTTGAAATATTAAATCCAATTTATAAAATAAAAATCATATGTGTGTTTAAAATTTATTTTAACACAAATGTATGTACGTGCAAAAACAATGTTTTAACCTTAACCGTGGTAACAATTTGTTTTTCTATTTAAGGGTCAATATATTCATTATAAATAAACAATTGTTCCATGAATGCAATGAAGTTTATATTTATTATCATTTATAAATAACTAGGTAGAATATATTACTTTAAATAATTTTAAATCATTTGATAAAATATTATTTACTATAAAATAACAGTAATGTAAATTTTGACATTATTTATTTAATTTGAATTTAAAAATATCCATACAATGATGTAATTAGAATATACTATGTAAACCCATTTGTATTATTGATATATTCATTTTAAAAATTTAATGGAATAAATTAATTCATTAAAATATACTTCACTTTTTATATTTTTTCAATGGGTTATCTTATTTTTTATTAACTAAATAATTATTATGTTGGAATTTATTATGCATTTTAATAAATTATCTAATCTTCAAAAATTAAAAATAAATTATTATGATAAAAACTCATTTATATTTTAAAATAATATCCTTAACCTAGATTTTTTACCTATCGTATAGCTTTATAGATATTAAAATTAATGAGGGTTCTTTTTTTGTCTTTTTCTTCACTTAACTTATTATAAGGGTATTAATCAAAGGATACCAGAAATAATTTGAAGTATTTTAGTTAATTTAATGTAAAATTACTAAATAGACTCATAAAAAATTTAATATAATATTTTAGATCATTTTAATTCTTATATTTCTTGTTTAACCCCTAGTAAACCCATTTTTACCTTATCCTCATTAAATAATTTTTACTCTTCCCATTATTCATTTTGAAAAAAAATAATTTCAAATTATTATAAATTATAAATTATTTTGACTAAAAAATTGGAATCCATTTTTCCAATATCAATTCACATAAGAGGAGCAATTTAATTTAAAATTAATCTTATTAGCATGAGGAGAAAGAGGGTTTTAAAGATAAAATGTTCAAAATCATACAAAATTTTTGTGTTTAAATTCAAAATGAAAATGATTCAAAAGACATAAATATTATAAATCGATAAAAAATTTAACTTATTTTACTTTAAAATCAACTACCATTATAATTTAACTTTATAAATTATTTAAACAAAATGGCAGTTTTTAATTAAATTTAATATTTTTCATTATTCATCAAAAAATGAAATATTTTAGAAATATCCAAATAATTCAACCTAAGATAATTTTATTATTATTATTTAAGAAATTAAGTTTATATTTTCAAATTATCTTTCAAAAATTTGTAAAATTTAATTTTAAATTAAGTGTGCAAAGCACGACTAAAATGTCTTTTAGAAAAATATAGTTTTTAAAAAATATTTATATTTTATATTAAATGATTCTTATTTTATTTATAATCTTTTATAAACAATATTTCTTTATAAGTTATTTGACTATATTAATACTCTATATTCCGAATTATAGGTGACAAATATCATATTAAATAATAATATTAATAGCATATTATTGTTTAGTAAAACTCAATCATGAATGTAATGCATGATAATATAGAAACTCGTTGTTGCATGTAAAAGAAGATAAACATAGTGTTTTGTTCATTTTAAGGAAAATAATATATGTAATTTTTTAAAAAAATTAAATATAACATAAATTCTGGATATTTTTATATTCCCTTCTATTCTTGGTGTTACGTAACATATACGCTATTGAATAAATTGTTATTATTTCAAAATCTCAGGGCATTACATTATCACCACAATAAATAAATTTCATCCTCACAATTTAAAAACAATCTTGATAATAAAGGGTTTGATGTTTTGAAATAATATTTTGAAAACCCCATATCAAAGAAGGGTTAATAAAATATCCTCTTAATAAGAGAGAAATAAAAGTACAAAGGTAATAAATAAAAAAACATAAATAGGTTTTTATGTTGGAGAAAATTAATGGAAAGTGAATATATGAACATTGAAGAAAATTTAAAATAATTATATATAATGATTGATTCTATTGAGAAAATGAAATTGAATGGTCAATGGAAAGTTAATGGCCTCAAAAACCAATTTTTTTTTGATTTAAAGAACTATATGATTCATCAGATATGAACATTATAAGATAATTTTTTTGAGATATTTTTTCTAATGTTAAGGAATTTTTTTACTATATATAAATATAAGGAAATATAATATTTCATCTTTTGGTATTGTTTATATCAATTTCCTATCCATCCCTTATTCCTATAAATGAATATCCAAAAATTAATTTTTTATTCATGAATCACTAACATTCACTTTTGATGGATCATAAGATCCATAAAATGGTGATAAATCTATATGTTTGTCTCTACCTATTTCCCAAAACTAATGTGTTTATAAGAACTTATCCAATAAAAAAATTAATATATAAACCAAACAATTAACACCATTGGTTCATCATTAATATTTATTTTTTCAAATTATTTAACTAATTTCATATTTACCAATAAATAATGTATGCTAGTAGTATGTTCTAACCATTTATCATTCTATAGTCATGGGTCCATGCCCCATAGAATTTTCAGATGCATTTGGTTATCACATAGCATGTGGCTTTTCCTTTTTCTAATACCATATTAGTATAATTCCTATAACATTCCCATGGAAATATTATAGACACCCTTGAAATAAAATGAATCATTAAAGAACCATTTTTCTATGGTTTCTAATACAAATAAATTTACATAAAGTCTAATAATATTATTTGACTATTATTAAAATTTTATTAATGATCATATGAACCCTAATGGTTAGAAATTCCTCTAAACATAGGAATTTAAAATGTAAAGGCATTATTCATTAAATATATTTTCAACTAAAACATATACTTAAAAAAATTTCCCTAAAAATTTCATAATCTTGGTAGAATATAATAAGAAAAATCTAAAAAGTGGAATTTAAGTCTTTCCACATATGATCATAAAAAAAATTATTTATCGATTATGGTATACATAACTATAAATTTAATGAATACATATATGCTACTAAAATTTAACAGAATTCATATATGTTTCGTGATGATTTAAAGAAATAAACCATTTGTAAAAATACTTCCATAATTTAGTTCTTAAATAAGAATACAAAAATATTTCATCCATTTTATTTTAAAATATGTCCTTCCTTAATCTATGATTTAAACTATGTCATTAAAATTCATAATCTATTTATGTATTTCATAATGGTTTGTAAATAAAATTTAAATTATCGAAAGCATATCGCCCAAGACTGTTAAACTAGGTGTGCAATAAGGCCCACATTCATGCACCAGGTGATGATTATGTCTATCGTAATGCACCCTTTTTAAAGTTACTACCCATAAGTACATCTATGCTAGAACCACATCCACTTGTAGTATCCATAAAAAAATTATTCTTAGAAAAAACCGAATAATATCTAACTTACTAAATCTTTAAGATGTTCTTATATACTTATCCTCAAATTGTACCATATTTTTATGTTTCCAAATCTATGTTTTACTAAGTCTAATTCAAAGGATTATACTAAATTTCCTCTGATACCAACTATAACACCCCCAAACCCAGTATCCCAGAGAATGTTCATACTTTATTATATTGAAATAATATATAAGGAATAACATCCCAATGGATTGAATAGATTAATAATATTCATAAACTAGTTACACACTTGAGTCTTACATAACAATGGAATATACAAATTAAAAAATTATTTTTTTTCTTCAGGAATATCATTATTCCCTTTCATATATTCTGGAATATATTTCTTAGTACACTTCATGGATTTATAGGAAATGATAACTAAATAAGGGTATGCTCAAATTCTATGTAAGGGTTAAGTGAAATAGAAGATATCATGATCCAGTAGCCATAATCAATATAGAAGGGTAAATAACTGAACATGTGATCCATTTAAATAACATGGATATCAAGGTAAGGTAAGGAAGAATCAATATTGAAAGTCAAATAACTAAGAACACATGAAATGTAATAAATAAACTTCGATTGAAATGCATACATAAATAATATCTTAGAAACAAATCTCACAGATGACAATAATAATTGAATTAAAAATGGAGGAAATACATATTTATTAGACATCATGTTTCTTAAGAACACGATACCATTACCATCAAGATATATCCTCAAGATAGTTTAAGATTATGTGTGTACCAACAAATTTGGTTTTTCAACTCATTTGTTTCAAGTCATTTCACAAGACACTTACTATAATGATCCAATAGAGAGTTTAAAAAACATCAGTTACAAACTCATAGGATTTTTCCAATTGATTTTGTCTCTTAATCCTGCTAATGTATCGAAGAGATTTCTATAAATGGTCCCCAACTGGTGTCTTGCTTGTACAAAAAATTCCTCATATATCAAATAATTTATTTAATTATTAAAAAATGTGTCCAACCATCAAGTATCCATATTCAGTAAAGGATATGGATTTATCAATATTTCCCCCATAAATTAATTTAATTTTAAAGTAAATGTTGTATGTAAAAATTTTAAATGGTTTTAGAAAAAAAATATCCATGAAAAATAATATGGATATTTATGGGTAAAAATGTCTAATCATCATAGGTAAGTGAATATCTTTAGGGAATATTAATTTCTAAAAAAATGAATAGGGAAAGTAAATGTTAATAATTTCCATGTTAAAAAAGATCATAATCCATACATAAAAAAATAACTATGGTATCAATAAAAAATAGACCTGTTGATATAAGAATGATGGGTGCTTTCATTGATGAATATGAATATCGTAAAAAATATTTAAAATTATTCTTGATAAAAATATCTTTTTCATTTCAAAAATCACTCTTTAAAATAATAATCATTTTGAAAATGCTTTTATTTGAAAATAATTTTTAATAACAAAAATTTATAGAATATTATGAATGAAAATTTCTTTAAAATAACCCCATAAACTTTAAAAGGAGTATTCAAAGGAATTATGGTCGGTAATTATATACATGTCATACAAGTTAAAAAGAGCATTCCTTTTTCATTGTAAAAAGTTTAGAAAGGTGACCTGTTCTGAAAACAACCAAAATATTTCATTTAAAAGAAATATAAAAAAATTAAAAATAGTGAAAATTTTATTTAATAAATCATTTTTATAATTTAAACAAAATTAAAAAAATGGTTTTGAAAAATTGGATTTCTGGCCGAAGGGAGAAATAAAGTCAAATTTTTTTTAAAACATTTTCTCAATTATTTTATGTAAAAAATAGTTGAAAATGGTCCTTTTTCATGATAATATAATGAATGACTAGAGAAGAATAAAATTATATGTTTTTATTATACAATTATTAATTAATTTTCTTGAAATGGAATCCAAGAGTAAACAATCTTGATGAGAATGATATTGTGAAAAAACCCTTACAATGATCATAACATTGAAGTGAGAATTTTTCAATGAATATATTATGTGCATTGACTTAAAATACATATAAAAAAGTTTAAATACAAAAAAAGATAATAATAATCCATTACACTTATAATCATATAATATCAAAGTTGATGAATAAGTAATATAACCAAATGAAAAGAAATTGAGTTAGAAATTGTTTCCCACCTGGTAACTTTTAATTAAAATCCCCTTAAATAAAATATTTAAAATTAAAACATAAAATATCAAGAATAATTAATTTTTAATGATATTACATATAAAATGGTGAGTATATACACTATATAAAAGAAACTAGGTGCATAAAATTTCAATACACCTCAACGAAATGAAATTTAGACGAAATCCCTTACCTCGCACTTTGTTTTGGTTGTAAATGATTTAACATCATTTATTGTCGTCTTAAACATGTTATTAACTTATAATAGAACCATAATAATATTTATTACATCATATATGATCCTATTATATCATTTTTCAACCTATTTGAATATAATATTTCATTATATTCATTATTTTGGGTGTAAATTTCTTTGCCTTCTCGTGTGTGTGTTTTCATGAAAGATTACATTTTTTAACATATTATATAGTTTAATCAATACTATAATAATAATTTTATAATAATAATCATGTTTTTACGTCAATGGTAATTATAAAAACAATTATTAAATATGTTTATAAAAAATGAATTATGTTATGAGAATGGAAATGATAGGTTCTACATACGCATGAGTAAGATTTCTAATTATCAAAAATCAATATGTAATGAAGGTAGAAAATATTTTATATTTTCAGAATGATAATAATATCATATATGTCTTATTATTTATTTAAATATACTTATATATTTCATCCATGTTTTTTGGTGATGAAAATAGTGTAACATCATTTCGTGATGGTGGTTGTCCACACATACATGAACAACGATAACTTCATTACTTTATATAAAAGGGAATAAAGAAAATGAAATATATTATCCTTATAAAATGATAAATATGTAATTAATATTATTATTATGTAATTAATATCACAGATGATCATTAAATTTAATTTTATACTCATCAATGTAAAGTATTAGTGAGAGAGGAATCACATCACTTCGTGAGGCTATAGACCGTTGCACACATGAGTGAAGTTATCATGTCTCCCAAAGAATGAAAAATAAAAATTAATATATAATATAATGACATAGGATTTGTAATTATGTTATAAATATCATATAATTTCTCAAAATCTATCATCATACCCAACTGTGAAAGGGGATAATTGAAAAAATGAAGGATATCACATCGTGAGGCAGTAGTCTTCTATATAAATGAACAATGATTTCATACCCCATTTAATGCATGGGTAGATGGATTTAGTTCATTAAATTAAAATAATATCATATAATTATTTTTAATATAATTATTTAATCATATTATCATGTTATAATAATAATTTAATTAGGTGGAAAAAAAGTAAAATAAAAACCCTCATTGAAGAATTTTTCCTCTTCTTCGGGTATCCTCATTGGGTTTTTACTAAATCCATCCTCGGATGGATTTTTTCCTAAAATAAAGCCAATATGATTATATTATAGAACTGGGTAATTTAGTTTTTTAGGTCTTGGATTAACCAAATTGATTGATAAGTGTGAAAAAGTGAGGGGGTGAGTTCCATTTTATAGTTGAGGAGGAGTGTATTTTTTACAAATACCCAAAATTATTCACTATTGGGAGGTATGTCTTACCCCGTGTGGCTAAAAAAATAATTAAATATTTGGAGGGATTATATTGTCTAGTAACACCTCCAACACAAAATAAAAATTATTTTTAATAAATTTTCCTTAACCTTAATGTTTTCCAACTTTTATCATTTTTGTTTTTACTATGGTAACTAGTTTTTTAACCAAGTTATATCGTCAATGAAAAATAAAATAAATTTTGAATTATTAGAGAATTTTATTTTTTTGATTAAAATTATTAAATAAAATTTATCAAATAAATGTCCTGTGTGTGTTGAGAATTTATTTTAATACCATTTTAAACATAACGATGCCAACAAACGTTTTGTCTATTTAGGGGACAATGTAGTGGTCATAAAAGAATAATTGTTCCATAAATTTAACATGGATTATATTTATTATCATTTGAAAATAACTTTTAAGAATATAGTATTTTTTAGTAATTTTAAATCATTTAAAAAAATATCATCTATTATAAAATGAAATTAATGTCAATTTTTACATTATTCATTTATTTTTAAGTTAAAAATATCAAGAAAATTATTTAATTAAAATAAATTATGTTAAAACCTATTTAAGATTATATATTCATATAAAATATTAATATATAATAATAATTCATAAAATTTATTTCCCATTTTATATTTTTAGTGTGAGTTATCTTATTTTTTGTTAACTGAATAATTACTATATTGAGATTTTATAAGCACTATGTGTAATTATTTCTTCTCTAAATGATAAAGATAAATTATTAATATAAAAAATGTTTACGTTTCAAAATAATAACTAAAATTGAACCACTGTTGTTTGTTTCCCTATCTTGAAGCTTTATAGACATTAAAATCCAAGAAGGTTCATTTTTTTCATAACATCTTTTATTTGTCATTTTGAAACTAGAGTAGAATTAAATTTCCATATTTTAAATAAACTAATGGTAAAATCTTACATATAATCATAAAATAAAATTAAGATAGTATTTTAGAACATTTTTACTCATATCATTTTAGTTTAACCCCTAGTAAACTTGTTTTTATCATAACCATAGTAACAAATTTATCTTATTTTCACTATTAAATTGGGAAATAAAAATAATTTGATCTTATTAGAAATTTTATGTTACGAAAATTAAAAAATATGGAATATATTTTTTCAAATTCAGTTCACACAATTGGAAAATTAGTATTTATAATTAATCCTACGAACATGATGAGAATATTTTTTTTTAAAGGGAAAATGTTCAAAAGCTTACAATGTTTTAATATCAAAATTAAATTTGAAAACAATTAAAGTGGACTAAATTGTAATAATTAAAATAAAATTGAACTAATATTACATTAAAGATATTTTAAAATATAATTTAAAAATATAAATTATTTTTATAAAAATCTTTCAATTATAATTCAGTATTTTGCACAATTCATAAAAAATGAAATATTTTAGAAAAATAAAAAAAATTCACCACAATATGTTTTTGGTATTAAAATTTATGAAAGGAATTTTATTTTTTAATTAAAATGTTATAAAATTAGAAGAAATTAATTTTAAATTATTTGTGCCAAGCCTGACTAAGCTGTCTTTTTGACAGATACAGTTTTTCAGAAAATGTTTCTTTTTCTTTTAAATAATTTTTATTTTCTTTATAATCATGTCTAACCTATATATTTTCTTAAATTATTTAATTATATTAACAACCTATATTCCAAGATCAAGGAAATAAATATGACATTAAAAAAATAATAACAATATATTGGTGTTCAGTAAATCCTGACCTTGAACATAACACAAGTTATCAATGAAACTCATTGTTATGTGTAACGTAAGGTAAACTCAGTGTTTGATGCTTTGAAATATATATAATAGATTTAATTTATTTAAAATATTTAAAATAATATAATTAATTATGATATTATATTATCTTATACAATTGGGGTCTCCTGTCATATACGACATCGAAAAGAATGTTCTTAGTTTTATATCTTAGGGCCTTACACATTGGCATTAGAATAAAAACTTTATTACACATGAAATCACCATATCCACTCAATTATTTTCATAAAAAATTATTATGAAATGGTATAGGAAAAATAAAACTCATAGAGGTTTATTTTTAAATCATAAAAAATTCATTACATTTTTTTAAAAGTTATACATTTTTTATGTAAGAAGTAAAAAATATTTTCCTTTAAAATAATCTAATTAGATTACCTCGTGATAATAAAATATTTTTCTAAAAACCATATAAAGGATTAATATATCATGTTGGTAAATTGGTAAATAACTTTCTTTATCCCATTTAAAAATTTAATAACCAATAAAGGCAACTTTCATCATAATTCTTGAGATAACATTATCATTACCCAATGCTTTGGAGAGATATAATATAACTGTCCATACTTATTTTATAAAATAATCTCCGGTCATTGGTTTATAATGGAACAACCTATATTTGGATTACAAAAAAACCACCATTCCATGGATTATAATGTTTTCACCGATAATTATAAATAATTCATGGTATCCATAACATAATAGTTACACATGGAAACGTAGATTTCAATTTTAATAATCATAATATCATTTTTTATACCCATTAGAAAAAATTTCCCAATTCTGAAATAAAAATTCAATTTAAATACCTTTATAAAAATACTTATAAAAAAGTAATGGATTCTCTTTCAATGAAGAAAAAATAAAATATTTTAATGGAATTCAAACAAAAAATAATGGTTTTGGAGGTAGAAAATACATTACGGCTGTAGAAGATGAAATAGAACATTCATTTTGTTGTTTTGGAAAAAACATTCAGTATAAAATATGTAAAAATATTCCTTTTGAAAATAATTTAAATAAATTAAAAAGTTAAATAAAATTTAATTCATAATTATTTTTTTCTATATAAAAAAATCCATAATAATTTTAATAATATGTAAGAAAATGATTATGAAAATAAATCATAAAAATATTGTGTCCCTTACCTCGACCCCTACTTATCACTTACATTCTATATCTTAATAAATAATAAAATTAAATTAATAATTTACTTTCATAAGAACCTTTATCATGTTTATTATTATTTTTACATTATTTATTACCATTTCATATTCATTTTCTTAATCAATTAATTTCACATCAGTTGTGCTGATGATATTCGTCTCATATGTCCAAATTGACATCCGTAGGTTGACTATAGTCATTGTGGTCATTGTTATATAGTCTATATAATAACACTAAAGAAATAATAATCATATTTGTACACCAATTTTATCTTTAAAATCAACCATTAAATATGATTATTAATAATTTACTATGTTACAATCACAGATATAGTAGGTCGTATGTACGCAAGAGTAACATTTAAATTTTTAATGATCATTATGGAAAGAAAGTAACAATTATATTTACCTTATTTAATGATAATTATAGCTTAATTAACAAATTATTTATTTAAATACACATATATACACTATTCATGTGATTCAGAAAATAAAAATTAATTACATCACTTTGTAAAGGTGGTAATCCACCCGTACACTTGATAGAAGTTATCATTTTTCCATGTATTGAATGGTGAGAAAATAAAAGATATATTAATTTTAAAAAATGATAAACATTTCAACTATATATATATATATGTTAAATCTATAATTATATCCATCCATGAGAGGCGTTGATGGAAAACAATTTACATCGGTTCGAGATACGGTAGTCCTCCGTACAAATGAATGATGGTTTTGTATACATTTGACAGATGAATGAAATTGATATAAGTTATTGATTTAAAATAATAACATATCACTGTATGGGATATACTAATGTTATTATATCAGCATGGTTGATGTATATTTTAAGCATGTTGAATTGAAAATAAAACTAAAACATTTTGTTAAAATCTATACCACTTCTTTAGAAAATATATGTTTATTTACTTCTTTATCCCTCTAAGGTTAGTATTATTCCAAAATAAAAACCTATAAAATAATGAGAGGGATTATAAGAATGGAATTTTGAGGATATTGGATGAAATAAACTGTTTTTAAAGATTGAAGAAAAGGGGATAGGATTTTCCCTTTTATATGTGAGAGGAGGGGCACTCGTAAAATTACAAAAAGAATTAAATTAATTAAAATTAATTTTCATTGAAAAATAGATCAAATGATATATTTGTATTATATTATGATGAATGGTCTAAATACTCACATGAAATAAAATTTGGAAAAGTTTAGACTCCTTTTTAACCATATCTTTTGTTATTAACCCTCGTTAACATTCTTTAAAATTAGGATGATAACAAAGGTTTTTAATATTTAAGGGTTATGAAATTGCAATAGAAGGAAAATTGTCATTACCCATCCTAGTAGCACCCATACCACAATTCCCCAAGACCACCTCCATATTCCTTTGGCTAGTGACTAGCACTAAGTCTCCATATCACTTACATTGGAGGTATTTCCTATGTACATGTACACACAGACACACATCTAGAAGCCCAAAACATTCTAAAATGTAGAAACCACTAAGAACCAAATGCATGCATACGACTATATCCCAAACAATAGAGTATGATAGGAAGTAATGTGTAGTAAAGTAAACTATGACAGAATAAAATACCACCAAAAGAAAGAGTATGTAAACTACAAAGTCCAGCCTATAATTGAAATAGTTTCTAGGATTGCTACTCAAAGATGTAGGAACACCTCGGCCTACCAAAACTCATAATAATATGTTTGGTCCTAGTCTATCAAAAGGTCACTCATCTACATAACAGACAAAATGTGTGGAAAAAGCTTGTATAGGGATGAGTATAACAATACTCAGCAGGGCAACCTAGAACCAAACTAAAATACAAAAAGGAACATATAGTCAGGTCTAAATATTATATGTCTACAACACATATAACCAGAATATCTAGATATACTCAAACCAAGACATTAAGTCTAGAGTTAAGTCACAACTACTGCATATACACACTATAGATTCATCTTGAAGATTCAAAGAAGCACTCATCTGGGGGAACACACTCTTGAGTATGATAGCACTAATATCATCCATCTCAGAAGTACTATTCATTAAGAACCGTCATCAGAGAGATATATCGATAGATCTTAAGAGATATATGCTAAAAAATAAGGATAATAGGCAGAGACATGTGGTGATACAAAAAAAATCCATTAATATTAACTTTCTATGTACAGGATCGACACCAAGTGACGTTGATCACATCAACACCAAAAAATAAACCTAGAGAATGAAGATTGAATAGAGGGTCCTCCTTCTGGCCTCTCGAAGGGGATTCCAATGACTAGAACTCCCATATTACTTTTTTGAAAAAAAAACTAGTGACACCTAGGGTGAAACACTAGGTCTCATGAAATACATCCTATGTAAGTCCTCTAAATGAACCGTCATCTTGTGAAGCTCTGTAAGAGCCATCCAATATGATGGTCTTGATATCAGTATTATCCTACGGTGTAATTCAACACATAAGTCTATCTCTTTAAGTAGAGGTAAATCATGAACATCTTCTAGAAAAACATCCTCGTACTCCACCACTTCTACTGCGAACTGGAAACGCATAACATCTATAACATCGAGGGTCAAGCTAGCCGACTCATGAGTTGTCGGCTACACCCACCCATTCATGAGTCCATGATGCATTGACTGGATTTATTTTTCACTAAAAAATTTATAAGTTGTTCAATCATTGTGGGAAAATTGTAAACTTATCCTAAAACAGTCAACATGGTCATGAACAATGGATTACCAATCCATACCAAAAATAACATTGTAAGGTCTCAACACTGGCACCAAGGGATTATAACTGAAACTCTCACTTCCAAGGGCCAGGTCACACTGTCAGCATAGATGTGTGATCACAGAGTCTTCTCCAGTGGGTGTCTCCATGCATATGGGTTGAGTCAATGGTTTAAAAAAATCTCTAGGTCTCAAAAATTATATGTGGAGAAAAAATAATGAATACAACCCATGTCTATTAGAACTATAACTAAAGTAGAAAAGCCATAGATCATACCTTGAATATTTCTTGAACCCCTGGTTCATATACCTTGAACTCATGATGTTGTCCCCACCCAATTCCTCTAGCTCATTGATCCTAGCATGAACCTATTAGGGGGAGGGGGTAATGGTAATAAGTCAAAATGTTGACCACCTCTTATTTATATCTTAGCTCCTCTACCACATACTCCTCCCTACAGATTATCCTGTTATTTTTGATGTCTATGACTTAGTGGTATATCAACTCTCTCCCTTTCAACATATTGATGTTTTAGACAGTAATGAGTGAGATGTCCCCTACCGTCACATGTATAGAATCGCCTCTCCCTAGGCTGACTAGACCCACACAGTCAGCCATGAACTACAGATCCTCTGTCCCAGTATCTCCTCCTAAATCATATCCCACATTCTGAACTCTAAGACTGATATTGGATCCCTCATATCAAGTTTTCCTCACCTGCTCATCCACTGCAGACTACTACTGGATATACCTTCTCATCCAAGAAACATTGGACCATCGTATCTTTCTAGAGCACTCTAGCGTAAGTTGGAATCCATAGAGGGAAAATGATGTATCATATTTCTCTACACATACCTCCCTCAAAGGTACATGCTTTTAAGTACTAATATCTAACCATATCCATCACATACCTAAAATGGTTGGTGATCTTCGATGAATAGTTATCCATCATCATACCACCCTGCGGGAGCTGAGGAAGCTCTTGTATACGCAGAACTATCTACGTAGTTGGTGAGAATTACTCTCTAAATATATGATCAAAATCAGTATATTAATGATTCATGAGTCTAGATATCCAAAATCCACCATCGCCCTACTAAACCCTAAATAGTTATCACTTCCAGGATCACTATCTAGTTTGCTGGTGTCCTGACTAGACAATAAATTGTGGTCAGTACCTCAAGCCAGTCCTCAGCCACCTGAGGTTCAGGCACACTTTGAAACCTGAGTAGTATCTATCCTTAAAACTCGTGGATCATACTCATCATGTTCTCTTCATCTAATTTTATTGTGAGTACCACTTACTTCTCCATAGTTTGTGGTATGGATGTTTCACCCCATTGAAGTGGCATTTGGGGAACTGGTCCTTGTATTGAAGCCTAATTACTGTGGGGGTCAAATCATGATATAACTTCTGAATCCTAGATAGAATTCATCTCAGGGGGAATCCTATAAAAAAAGATTCACCATTGTCAATAAATATTTATGAAGAGCTTACCCAAGAAGGACATGGAATCACAAACCATTCCTATATGATGCATGTACTATTATTTTCCCTATAACCAGTTTTCTCATGTACCGATTCGAAAACTGTTTTATCAGGGTCCTGGTGTATGGATATGTCAGCCGCCCGCACCAACACTTGATTCCCTAACCTGAAAGATGAACATGAAACACATAACATTGTTTCTGTAACCAATATCATAGTCTCTTGGTTCTAAGTAAGAAATTTACACCTCTGATACCACTCTGTCATGACCGGTCCCAGTGGGGCTTATGCCACGACTCCCCAATCCCGCATCCAATAGGCCACCGGCAGGTGACTAGCAACGAGTAGGCATATCACTAACATGGGGTGGAATTTACTATTTAACTGTATGCACATAGACATATCCAAACCTAAAAAATTATGAAATTTAAAAACCAGTAAGAACCAAATGCACGCAAACCAATATATTTTAACCAATAAAGAATGATAGGAAGTAATGTGCAGAAAAGTAAACTACTCCAGAATATAATCCCCCCAAAAGAAATATTTTTTAAACAAAAAAGACTAATATGTAAAAGAAATAGCTACCATGACTGATGGTTGAAGCCATAGGAAGACCTCAGCCTAACTAAACACACAAAATTCTGTTCGGTCCTAGTCCATCAAAATGCCTCTCTTCTGCACAAGACCTGACAAGTGTAGGAAAAACCAGTGTAGGGGTTAGTATAACAATACTCAGTAGGAAACCCCAAAACCACAAAAAAAAATAAACAATTGAAGATTCATTCATCTCTAGACCGTATATGTATACAAAACATATAGAAATAATATCCTGATATACTCAAACCATGACACGTAGTCTAGAGGTAGGTCACAACTACCGCATACCCACACTATAGATTCAACTTGAGAATTCCATGAAGAACTCTTCCGTGAGAACACACTCATGATTCTGATAGTTATAACAACATCTATTCAAGATGTATTGTTCATCAAAAAACTTCATGAGAGTATCTCGTGTGTCTAGTTCTGACCAAGCTGTGTTGTGGAGGACATGTCGTGTAGTCAAGCCGTGTACTCAACCCTAGGTCCGTGTATCACCCAAGATACATGTTGATTCTAGGAGAAGGTCCTACATTCTATGTGATAGGTGTCACATGCCATGTGAAACTTCACTACTTCCCAAAACCCTATACCCCACTCAGTGGATCCCAGACACGGTGTATTCCGAAATACACATCATGTTCATTGGTATTTTATAGAAACCTTATTTTCCACTCTATGATATTGCACGTCACTTCGACCATCGATCCCAACCATGCCTCAAGGGAAACCATATATATTTGTTCTTCTGGTCATTCCATCACCAAATATATATGATTCGAGCCATGAATCAACTCAAAAACAACATCATTTTTATTCATCAATTTTGATGAAGAATGATAAATCAACATACACCTTCATTCCATATGTTGCCACAACCACCATTGCACCTCCTTCAAGTCTTACCAATGTTTCATCTTCAATCTTGAATCTTTTTGAAATGAAACGAAGGAACAACAATCATTTTATTGTAAACCACAAAGAATTAAATGAACGATATGAATTTTAGGAGAGAAATGCATAAGGATCATCCCAATGAATGAACATTGTCAATTGTTCATTCTGACCACAATCCATTTAGTAAGAATGATCAATAAAAACCAATGAAATTCCAATAATCGATCCAGAATAATAATACCCCACAAAAAAACCCATCCCACAAGAATGATCAATCTGTAGGTCAGCATTTTCATAGGTTGATCTGCATTCTTAATTAATTATAAGAACATGGAAAGAATAGTCCTAAATTACAACACCCTACCATGGGGTTGGATCATTCACGGAAGAGGATCAATCGTCGCATAACCACCATTGGCAAGATAAATCAAAAATTGCATTCTTCGATCTTTAAACCAAGATTCTTCATCGTTCACCAGTGACAGAATTTTCTAGGATCCTCTCCAGATGTTCGAGGGAATTCCAAGGTTATGAGATTAAAAATGAATTCCTACCTCTAGGTTTATTTAAATAATCCATTGTTGTGTCGGAGAAATGATAAAATAAAATAAATTATCCATTTATTTTATTTATTAAAATTCCAAAAACTAGTTTCTGTATTTGACCCATGCTGACCAATGTTAGGCTATGCTTGAGGTAAATTTGCTACTCTGAATGCAACAATCCACTCAAAATTATGATCCAAGCACCCGTTTCAAAGTTATTACAATTTTTCAGGGAAACAGTTCATGCATGATATTTAATATTTTTAATATTTTTAAAACATTTGTTTCTGGCACACTGGGGCTCATAATTGTAAGTCGTCTAAACACTTGGTCTCAAATTAATTCCATATAATATTTAATCAATATTATACATAAAAATCTGGGACATTAAAATAATATCCCTTAAATTTATCATGTTTTATATTTTATACCATATCTCAATCACTTGGGAAATGATATTATTATCAAAAGTTTTAAATCAATCCATAAAATTATTTTTATTATGAAATATCATTAATGTCTTTTAAGGATCTATTCATATAATTTTACTTTGAAAACAAAATTATTGTAATTAAATTTGAATATAATCTTTCAATTAATCCCCAAGATGATTTATTTATATAAAAAATTTATGTAACCCAATAAAACATTCAAATTATATTAATTTAAATATTTTAAGAATCATTTATTTTATTTTTCTATTAATTGGTTAAATAGTGTGTTGGAGTTGTGTGAGAATTTGAAGTAATTATTTCAACACTAATTTTTTAAATAAACTACCATGAAAAAATATGACTTTAAAATAACCAATTATTACAAAACATAATTTTGTTTTATCCCTATCACAAAATATTATAGATATTAAAAGCCTAAAAGTGATATTCATAACATTATTTTTTACTTAAACATTATAATGGCCAAAATAAATGAATATGTAAACAAGTTTCCATATTTTATAAAAATGGATGAAAATTATCATTAACTAACCATCTAGTAGGGTGAATAAAAATTTTAGGTTCATTTTTAGTCATTATAATATTATCTTTAACATTAATTACCTGATTTAACCTTACTGTAGTGATAATAATTCACTATAGAAACTATTCATAATAAAAAAAAATAAAAGACACCTATTTAACAAATTATGATATAATTATTATAAATATGGAACCCATTTTTCAATATTCAATCTCTATAAGTGGAAGAAATTAATTTATTATGAAAACACAAAACACAATGAAAAATAAGGTTTTAGAAAAAATGTCTTTCAAGTATGAAAATGTTTATATACTAAATTCAATCATAAAATTGATACCAATGAACATAATTTTATTTTTTTAATGAAATATAATTAATGTTACATTGAAAAAAAATAAAAAAATGGTATTTTTTAATTTATTGGATCAAAAATTCAGTTTCAAAAAAAAAATAAGTATTTTTCATTATTCTCTAGAAAATACATTTTTTACAATTAATAAATATAATTAAATATAAGATAATTTTGACATCATGATTTCAAAAATCATATTATTTTAATAAAATAACATTTCCAATAGTGTTATAAATTTATTATATTATCTTCTCACACAAAGAAATGAAACCCATTTTTTAAGAATATGTATTTTTTATTAATAGAAAGTCTTTACTAAAAAATGAGTAATTATTTACAAATAATTTATTAATAAATTTATATTATGTAGGGAGTTTATATATATATACATATCATTCATTAATTATTACTATTCATACACACAAATTTAATAGTTATGTTATAATGTTCAATTTTAAATAAAAATATTGTATGGTTCTTTTACGCTTGGTTTTACGTGTGATATATGCAATCAAACATTATTTTATTTGTAAAATCACATGGTGTTACAATGAACTAGTAAAATAACATCAATATTTTAATCATTTAATTCTCTCTATTCAAAGGTACATTGGTCACTCACATTTTGTATAAGAGAAACATCGGCCCTCCTCATTAACTTCTTCACCAACACCCATGGGAATCCCCCATCAGCATCCTAACCTCCAAAAAGTTTTCATTCACTTTCAAAGACAACTGGTTTGTTTCCTAGACACCCTTTTATGAAATATACCAATGAGAACATTGAAATTGAGAGAACATCATCAAACAAATTCACACCACATGACTTCCCATATGGTTTCTCAATCCACCACAATCTGATACGGATGGTCCTATCCATTAAAATGGCCCTGCTCCCTAAGCTCCAACCCCAACGATAACACCCACCTCAATGAAAAAAATATGTACCCTCAGATATAGACTAATCGTACACCACATATAAAGGTTATTCATGTGTTGGGGACACCCACAAGGATCCACTATGTAAAACATATTAAGGGTTTCACTCACCCAGGCCAGTCTCCACATAGGTGGTTCATCTAAATTTTGACAACAAATACTATAGAAAAACAATTATTCACCTAGGGAAGGGGTTAATATAATCCCAACCATTAATAAAACACTATATATTAATTTTATAATATCCTCCCAATCATACATGATACTAATTTGACTTCTCCACCATGGACCTCTCATACACATGGGAAGTGTATGGGGACACCACCACCAATTCAAGGTGAAAAATGAATCCCCCTCCACACATAAAAAATATATTTTAAAATGACCACTTAAAATTTTATCCATCATCCATGCATAGTTTTATGTAATATAATCATCAACAATCACTCCACTACTACACAATTAATATCACATTGACCGAAATATCCTGAACATCATAATGAACAACCACTACTTCATGAATAAAAATTTACACTTCAACAGTTTACCACATAGATGGTACTCTCATTGTAAGTCTAATAAATATCATTGAACTCTTAACAAGATACTCTAGGAGATGATACTAAAGAGGATTCAAATCTGATGCTTTATAAATTCGAAGAGGTTGAAAATTATCCAACTAAGAAAATCACATAAAACATCATATCCATAATGAAATTTTTTACATATATCGGTCTATCATCGATTGGAACCCATGGGTCCACCCTTCATAAGTATCTATACATTCCCCCATATCTACAAGGATTAAATAATCACAAAAATATTTGGTGACCACCTAGCTTTAAGAATCCTACAAGGATCTACTATTTGATCGAGTTATATATTTAAAAAATTACTAAAGTACAACTCGCTAACCCCCTACCAGATCATGATGATACCCATTCAATAGAAGGGGGAAATAAATTATGGTTTACCTTAACAGAATCTCTCTACATGGTAAAGGGTTTCGATATAAATTCAACTAGAATTTCCCACTCCATGATTAATGATATATAAGGAGTAACTTACTTTTTCACCATCTAGTGTGAGGTTTCCTAAGGAGAGGACATATATATTACTCTAAAATACATATATTGATGTCTAATGAAATCCATCCATCATGCGCATCCTCCTAACACATTGAAAATCATAACCTCACACCTAAATGAAAAAACTTATGGTGGTGATGATTAGAAACTATCATGACGTCATCCATCTCCATTTACTCATGTATTACCAACTTCCTAACCAAATATTCTCCATACCATGACATTTCATTTAATAGGAAACTCTATGATCTCAATGTTATTATTAATATAAATATATATCCACAAAACTACTCTAGATTTCTTTTAATGAAAATCTAAAATAATCCCATAACCATGGTATATCACTACCAAGAATTATCAATCTACTAGTGCTCTCTTGGGGGCTCAACATTTTTGGTGTTTCATGAATTCACAACCACATCATGATAACCAATTTCTCTATAATATCTACCCAAATTAATGAGAATAAAGTATTACACTATGAAAAATATATAGGGATCACCTTATAAAGTTTATGCACCTCAACACATACATAGATATAGTCACAGATCCCTATGAAGGGTCTAACATCCATGACCAAAACTGCATCATAGACAAGTTTCTCAAACATTAACTATAGTAGAGAAGTATCATCATCAGTTTTAAGAAAACATCACCAATTAACAACTTGTTGTTACATGTAGGGAGGTTAACATAAAAACTATCATCTTGTTAGAGAAATTCCCAACCTAATTGAAGTGTTAGTCTTAGACTCCAATAAACGTTGGTCCCATGAGGATCAGACTATCCTCATAACCCATTAAGGCCTCAATTATAAAATCTCATGTAGATCATCTAGGAAATGGGTATTGAATGCCAACTCAATGGGAACTAAAATTCAATCTAAAATAATGATCTGCACAAAATAAAATATTAGAGAGAAAATACCTAATACAATAGGGAAATAATATATCTTAACCATGTCACACTCACAATGACTCATCACTCACTATTCAGCGGCCAGAGGTCGAACCATGCATAGGAATAGAATCATCAAAACCTTTAATTTTCATTTAAACTAGATATAAAATGTTATAATATAACATCTGATAATATGAACCGTAATGGAAGGAGAATACCATGATAAGTTGAAAAATGAAAAACATTAAAGGTCTTAACTGACTGTTAAATGGTGCATAAAACAACATTCTTGTACCCTATAATGATGACTTAGAGATCTAGGAGGACTAACTAGTCTTCAATGTTTTTGAAAAAGGATACATCTACCACTGCACCTATGTTCGAATTTTGATATGATAACTAAACCGAAGACCCCTTTGACATATCTTCCATAAATTCATAAACCATTTATCACATTATTACTAACTTAAAACATATACATAGGACTCAGAAATATTATGATACCAGTCAAACATGACCTAACAAATACGGGTCCATCCCAGGCTAGTGGTAAGCAGAGTGTTACACCCCAATCTCACCATGAATTAGAGGCGGTTCAATGACTAGAATCGAGTTAGAATAACACAAAATATGGGAGTCATATCCTATGTCAACCCGAATCAAACAAATATCCCCAATATATAAAAATAACTAAAAATAATAAATAAAAATATATAAATAACTGAATGATATATGACACATGAATAAGGCTTAAAAAATACAATTACAATTCCACAAAGGGGATTAAAAAAGGCATTATGCATCTAACCAACCTATAAATATGATGAACACAAGACTCTATAATGATCCTTCACATGGAGTGTGCTCCAAGATCAAACCCCTACCACAATAGTCATTGAAAAAATCAATAAACACCATACTCAGCCATGAATATCGAAGAATTATTAGGTGTTATATTTAAACAATCAGCAGAAACTCCACATCCACCATGACTATATTTAGGCCATTCATCATCATCATAGACACAATACATGTAGACATAAAGATCATAAGGGGTGATTATAATCATACCCAGTAGAATTACCTAAAAAAGGAATGAAAAGTAATAATTCAACCAAATTATTTTAGTAAGAGATGGTAACTATGTGTAAAATGAGAAGATACCTTAATTTGATCAACCACTTTAAGTCACATGGAGCCCACGTGAGTCCAAGTTATCTCAAATATAGTATGTAAAAGGTTCAAATATTAGAGAATAAAAGAATGTTAATATTTCCAAAGATCAAAAAATGTCTATTATTGATATCCAAGCTATACCTCATATCTACATGGAATCCCATAGGTGAGTATGGAGTCACAACTCTCAAATCATCTGATCCACTCATTTCTTCTTCCACACCGCTACCAAAAACTATAAATGGGAACTTTTTCCCCACCGATGTAAATGTGTCAGTCTAGGGAGTATCAAATATTATCACCAAAAACCACTAATAACATGCCACTAAACATGCAATCCATAATAAAACCACACCATAACCAAGAATATATGTCATTTAGGGTATTATTTATCCCAACTATCTGATAAGTTTTGGTATACACAAAATATAGAACTAGAGATATTGAAGAGAGTCTCTCTCTATATAGACCGGCTATAAATGAAATCAGCATGCAGGTCCAATAATTTTTCAACCCAACCTAGGTAACCCCAAGAAACCTCTATAGAACCATATTATGGGACAATAAACTTACTGGAAGACAAAAATTCTAAGATATTACCTACCCCATAGATATAGAACCTCTACACTAGGAATATAGGGAAGTAAATAACACTATCTATAGAGTGCGGGGATATGATCTTCATAAACATCAAGGGTGTAAGAAAAACATAACAATATAGAGGATCTATTCCCCAAGTGTGTGAGTGAGTACCGACTCTAGGATGAATATGAGGGACCCATTATTAATCAAAACAAAAAAATTAGGAATTTACCAACCCCATGAAAGAACCGAGTGGCCTTCCCCAAACCCTATTATCGTATATATGGAGCTAAATTATATAAATTACTATCTATACTTGTGAATGAAATTAGATGTTTGAGTAGAATATATCATTGTGATACACATAGAAAAGTATCCAAAATAGACCATTTATTTATCCAAAATGGACATCGTGTGAAAATATAGAATAAACACCATATAGGTGGAAACGTAGGCCACATTGTGGACCTTGGGAATGACACATGGTGTGATGGATAGGGGGTTGATGATGCCTGTTCCCTCACAAATAAGGTAGTATGATAACATGTATTTAACTCACACATCATCTGTTCCTCCCTACATCTAGTTCGTGTCCTGAAAAGATGACTCTTTCGATCACTCGCCCAATTGAGATGTGGTGGCATGGTGGGTTCTCTCACTGGACATATAGAAAACCTAATTGGAACTATTAAGAGGTTGAACAACCCCCCCCCTATTATCATATCCCATTATGGAGCTAATATCATGTAACTCATTGACTAGGCTACCACCCATGCCACCAATTTCCATTGGGACCAGCCATGCCTCACACCAAGGCACCACCCATTTATCACGCCACCAACTAACCACTAATCCCGAACTATCCCCATATTGTTTCATTTAAAAAGTTCAAAAATACATCATGTATTACATCCCTTATATGATATCCAGTATCAAAACTCATATATTCCCCCATACATCACTAGACTCGCCATCCATTGAGCTACACCCCTCAGCTCAAGAAACCATCTGTGTGACAAAAGAAAAGATAGAGAAGGCTGATAGTGATAATAAGGAAGGGATAGGGTAATCAGAACTCTCATTCTCTTTTTATATACCACCTAATAAATAAAACCACAAGAATTAATTTATCGGTAGATAAATTTTACCCTATTCTTTTCTTGGTGTATGTATGATAAACTAAGAAAATGGATTTGATAATTCACAATAAGTATTAGAGAGAGAGAGAGACGTGAATAAACAATGATGATTCAATAATGAAGATAAGAGGTTTAAAACCATAAATTAAATAAACAAATAATGATAAATACCTAAATTCAAAATAAAAAACCCACCATTGATGTCAATTCACCGATGCTTCAATATACAACAAATTAAATATGATTCTCTCATTGATTTCACTGAAGATCATATCTCATTCGTCCAATTCGACCACATTTCCACTAAATTATGATTCCTATCCTTTCATCTCAATAAATTATTATGATAATAAATGTGAATAAACCGATATAGATGTCATTACATTGTTTAAATATACTAATTACTAGGGATTACCGTCAATAAAAAAATTAGCTAAAGACCAATTAGTTTCATTTAATCGACACATCATTGATGGGCTACCATGAGGCCCACAAGGAAAAGGAATGTTGTGTCACCCCAAGGTCAAACCTTATAATTCAAAATCAATCGAGGAATCAATTTTCCCATCCTTGAAAACATCCTAGAGTTATAAGAAATTCATAAACAATACATGTGTGGGGGTTAAAAATAATATATTATACATAAAAACATATATGTATATATATATAATATGGATTCCCCATAATTCTTTCAACCCCATGTTATATTATATTAGGAGTAAACACCACATCCTTGAACAAAAGAAAGAATTAAAATATTTTTATGAGCTCATACAATATTGAATTTTTTTATTTTACTAATCTAGAGTAACTTAGAATTTGAAACTAATAATTGACCTAAATCTCGAATAGGAAAATCCCAGGTCACTCTAGAGACCATAACCTTTCAAATCTCTCCTTCAACCAAAAGTGAATCCTTCAACAAAATTTTATGATACACTAATAAAAATAAAAAATTATTTATAATTTATAAATCTCATTATTATTATTATTATTATTATTATTATTCCAATCCATGTGTTTCCCAAGTGGTTAGGGACACTCGTTCAGTATCTTAAGGTCAAGGTTTCAATTATAACCAATAATCCAGTGCATCGTAATTAAACCCATAGATGAATTATCCCCTTTCTATGATACAGTTTAGGGGGTGAGGTAGTTTTACCAAATTAAATCACACTATCACAGTGAGCTTGGTGGTATTATGTGATGGTGTGAGTTAACCTTCCATCATGACCAATATGTGTAATGTTGAAGATAGATTATATTTTTATAAAATCAAAAAAAACTATTATTACTATTTTCATATATATATATATATTACTATAATTATAGCATTAGTATATTAATTATTAACATAAGTAAGATAATATGAATATAGGATTATCACATATATATATTTGTGTGTGTGTGATAATTCAATTTTTGTTTTAATAATTATTATTAATTTAAAATTATTAATAGAATTATCATTTATATAATATCAATTTTGTACAAATATTATAACTATATATATATAGATAATTAATCATTATTAACTTTAAATATGTAATTATTTTTTTTGGAATTATTATTATTTATATTATGATCTTACATATGAGGTAAGATTCTATAAAAACATTATTTGTTTAATGACTTTTATTTCATTTTAATTTATTAATTAATTATATTTAGGCCATCGTGAAGGGGGAAAGATCTTGAATGTCAGATATGCCACCGAGGAAGCATTGTGATTCAATCTTATTTATATAATAAATTTATTTCCTTGGAGGTAAAGAAGATCCAAGTGGGAAACAAGAGCACGGTTTCTGATTCTCCAAACTGATGGATATTGAATAAGGCTTGTACACTATATCGAGTGGAATTGGTTCCCATTGAGTAGTTATTTTTTTATAGAATTTTAGTATGATTGATGAAGAAAAATAGGATCCACCATGTCATTATGGATTCGATACTATAACAAGGGACTTTTTTGACCGAAAAAATTGATTGAAAAATGTTATTACTTGTTACCCACTGACTACCAAATGGTTGTATGTTTTCCCCAACGTTGTTGGTTTTATCAACCATCATTTCTTAGTCACTATATGAAATTAATTTTTTTTAAAATAAAATATAACAAATGCACTCTACATCCATCATCTCATAAAACTAAAAATCAAATAAATTAAAATTAAATCTTAGTACTGAAAAAAAAATAGAAAAATAATAATAAAAACATAAAGGAATATCTTAATTAAATTTGTTTACAACAAATAGTCTTTTTCATTTCATTTAAAAGTAATATAAGTTTCTAATTTTTTTTAATTTAATAATACTTGTTCTTCTAGTACATGAACACAACATGTAGGATTGACTTTTCATATTCTTATAAATGTTTTAAATAATTTAAACAATGTTTTTATATTATTTCAAATGAATATAAAGTCTATCTCTGTATTTTTAACTATTATATACATGTTTTAGTGCTTTAAATCTCTAAAAATGTGTTTCTAGGAAACCTAAGAAAAAGAAAACATAGACCGTTGAGATTTTATTTCCAAAATATCACAAATAAATATATGGTTGATTCCCATTTATTTTCCTATTCTCAAAGGTCATTTATCTGATTTTTCCCTATAGTGTTGATTTTTAAATATTTTTAATTGTTTTAGAACAACTTATTGAGATAGTATGAGTGCACTAAATGTTAAATTGATGTGTTACCTACTCATACATGTTAAATATATTTCAAGGATATTTTTCCTATGATTAAATATAAATACGAGTTTTTCCTAGGTTTTTTAACATTAAAATCATGTTTTTGTGTTTAAGAAGACTGAAATTTTGATTTTCTTCATCTCACAAAAATGAAAACTTGGAGTGATGTACCAATAGTATCCAAAATTCAAAAATCATTCTATAGTCATTTTTCTAGGATTTCATATAAATTAGGGGGTCATTTTTTGGTTTTTAATATCTATAACACAACAATACCATAATATTTTATTGAATATGTTCCTCAAGTAAATTTAATTTATTCGATACCTTTCATTACACACAAAACTATATTTTAACAAACTGTAATATAAAATTTAATTAATATTATTTAAACATGACCATTATAATCTATACATTAATGTTTGTTTTATAATTAAGAATAAATAAATTATGAAATAAAACTAATTTTACTACTCAATAAAAATATGTTGAGTAATTATTATGAAATATGTACTCAATTTTCAGAGAAGTCATTTTATGTTTCAAAAATGAATATCATTCAGAAATTATTTTTATTACTTTTTAGGTATCAGAAATATAATTACTTCATCCAATATTGGAATTTTTTTTAAAAAAAATTAACTAAATTTAAGAAATAAATATTTCAAAATAAACTTAGGAATATTATTTTTCATTTTTTCTAAAAATATTGATTTTTAGTGAATACGGGAAAATATCGATTTTTTAAAGTAGAAATTTATTCTAATTTAAATACCCATAATATTTAATATTTGATCATAAATTTATATAATTATTATTTTGTTAAGAGTAATATTATTAATTATATATGAATCAATACTGCATGTTATCTTGGTATAAATATACTTTTATACATAAAAATGCATTTTTTTCAAAAACTATTTTTTGTGCTTTTCATGATACATATAAAATGAATTTCATACCATTATAGAGATTTAATTTGTTAAAATGTATTCCACATTTATAATAATAAAAATAATTTTTTTTTAATATGTCAAACTTAATTTTTTTACATGATTAATAGTAAAAACGATAAAAAAGTCATCACCACAGTAAATGGGTAAATCGAGTTAAATTTCATTAAAACTAAGTGATAAGGATACATTTCTTCATTTTAAATATTATTGAATGAATTAATTTCTACCCTTATCACATTAATATTCATATTTACATTTTTATGGTAAATATTCCCATGAAATTGACTAATATAATATATTAACTAAAGAAAAAGGAAAAATGTCACTCTCTTACTTAAAAAACAAACATGTGTACACATAAGTAAAAAAGAAAGTTGTAAATGAATAATAAAGGTTATTTTTAAAATAATAAAATTAATTTTATGATATTAATTTGTTTTTATTTTTTAGTAATTATATAATGGATTTACAAGTTTATGTAACACAAGCATAGTTTTTCTTCAATTAATTGGTTGATAAAAAAGATGATTTTAAAAATTTAAAAAGTAATATAAATTGGGTTATTTATTGTGTTTCATGATTTTTTATATAAATATAACATTTTCTAGTTGTTTAATAAAATATATTATAATTAAATTTAAGTCTTGGTGACTTTATATTTAAATGAAATGAATAGTTCTAAATTTTACATTAATGATATTTTATAATAAATTATATTTTATTAAATCGTTCAAAATTAATAAAAATATTATATTTGGTAAATTGAATATAATATTGTTTAAAATATAAAACATTTTCCTTTTATTTTTTATTATTCCATTTATGGTAACATTCATAACCCTTTTGTGTTGAAATTGTTGTTACTGCGATTAAGGTCAAAATAGGTTTACTATTTTGTCAAACCAAAAGAAAAGGTTAAAAAAATACTTAAACATATCAAAATTTTATGGTTTTATGGTATTTATACTATATTATACCTTATGTTCTAATATCATTCCATTTGGAATCATGTTTATAGATAAATACCTTTTTATATTTTCATATTTTAATAAATTCCAAAAGTGACCGTACTCTCACCTATTAAAAGGAACCTATTATTCATTTTCATTAGCACATAAAACATATTTTTTTTGTTAAATACCTATTAAAATACCATACACACTTACCTTACCATATTATAGAGTCCTTGTTTTTAATATACAACCCTCCTAGGATGTTTTGTTTGTTCAAATTTACCGAGGATTATCAAAGAAGAGGTGACATTCGTAACCGCATGTTTTTTATCTATTCCTCCACCAGATTAAAATATTAATCAAACATACTGGTATAATAAAATAAATATCAACTAATATGTTAATTTTATAACATAAATTCAACACCTCTCCACAAAATGGAAATAAAACCGATATACATGTGTTTGACGAACTACCTCCCACTAACCGTTGAAAATCATTTTCCATCATCACCTCCCACGGATATTTCAAAGATAGATTTTACTTTTTATATAAGATACTAATTAAATATTTATCATTATTTAATATTAATATATTTTATATTTTATTACCTTTCCATTCAATGAAAAATGATAATTTTGTTTGTGTGTATGTGTGGATTACCAACCCCCTGAAGTGATGTGATTTGTTTTTCATTTATACATCACAATGATGATGAATATAAGATTAGTTAATGAAATTATATGGTATTTATTATATATTTGTCATTATTGTACTAAAAAATGGATCTTACCTTATTTCCATTATGATCATTTAAAAATGGAAACGTTACTCATGCGTACGTGTGCCCTAACATCTCCCTGATTCGAACGTTGTTCATTTTTGATAACATTATATCATTTTTGGTCTTAAAAGTATAATTTATTTATAAAAATTATATTTATTTCATGTTTATTATTGTAAATATGATTAAATAATTACCTCATTTACTATATTCAACCTTCCATAGTCATTCTGGACATAAGAGTCGAATATCATCAAAACATTTGACGCGAACTAAATTGGATAAATAATTGAATATAACAACGTATTAAATAAAATAATAGGAATGATAAAAACTTTTATTAAGCATGTAAATAATGAATAAAAGTTTTTTATTCAGGATTATAGATATCCTATGTTAATATTTAGTCTTTAATTAGGGTTTTTATGTTACTATCTCATTGTTTATTTAGATTGTTTGTGGTTATGTTTTGATGATGAAATATTATGGTCCATTCTTCAATAATATGATTAATTTTCTACTACTATAGTTATTTATTTATTATGATACTAAAAGAATTTTTTAGGAAGAATCAACTTTATTTCTCTCTTCTATTTAAAATCATTTATCTTTAATGTCCATGTTTTCTAAAAATGATTGAAATGGTATTTTTACTATTCTTTAATGGATATTAAAGTCATTTTCTGTCCAAATTTTAATTTTTACAAAAGTATTCTAAAATGAATATTAATATCATTTTCCTAATAGGGAAATTTTAATTTTTTACCAATAATATGAAAGGAATATTTGTTTTACCATATAATAAATGAATATAATTTCCAACTATCATGAACACTCAATGAAAAGAAGATTACCTTACATGATTCCAAGGTTATTTTTAAAGAAAATATTTTCTTTAATATTTTTGAAATTTAGATATTTTTAATATGTGATTTTATCATAAGAAGGGTATTTTTTGCAATAACTGTTCCATGTAATATTTAAAAAATCCCTATAAGATATAATCCTTTGACATTTCCTAATCATTATTCTGTATATGATCCAATGATACCATACTTGTTTTTTCTTTTGATAGTTTAGGATTATTACGAAAACATTTTTATGAAACACACTGCTTTTCAATGGGTTGTTCTTTGATTATTTGATATAATTATTATGAAACCTGATCTTTCTCCATAGGTTACGATATGATGAATTATTGAAATGTTTTTGTAAACTCAATTCTTATTAATGGGTTATGCTATACTGAAATGCTTATGAAACTCATTTATTTACAATGTTTATGATATGATCAATGTTTTATGTTATTTTGGAACACATCTCTATGATTTTCCTTGGGTTAAAGGTATTTTTGGAATTATATATTCCTCCAATTCAATAGGTAATGATGGATATATCTTCTATTAAATAAGAATAGAATGGGGAGTGTACCCAGTTCAGTAGGTGACTACATCCACTATTATAGTCTTAGGAGTGATCCTTGACTACTAAGATTATTTAGGGAGTAAACCCAATGCACTATTATTGTATTAGAAACGATCCTTGTATATTAATGAAATGATTTTATATTATTACGTGTATTCCATAAATATATGCATTATCCTAATGTTATGTTCTTAGGGATCATGTTCTTTGTTTCCTTTATGATTCATGTATTATGATCTTCCAGGATTTATTCCATCAGTCCTAATTTTGATTTATTATATATAGGTTGTAATGTTCTAATGTTATACTCATATTTTCATACGCTTATGCTCATGTTTTGTTTTACTGATCACTGATATCACCCTTGTTTACCCTTATAAAGCATCAATTCTAACCCTTCTCAGGTTTCCTTTCCATTGGTTTTGAAGTACATTATTAGGTATGATATGTATAAAAAGGGTTCTAGTTATGATGACCTTAATAAGAGATGATATAGTTCACTAATGAAACAATTTTTTATGTACCCATCTTTCCAAATGCACTAGGACTATATGATTCTACCATGGATTTCAACATTAGGTATTGAATATTTATTTATTAAGATATAATATCTATGGATGAAAGGTATGATTTTTTATAGTTGTCATCTATGTAGGGTTTAGTTAACATTTGGAAACTATTATGATAAAAATTTAGTGAGAACCATAAGGATAATCATATTTATAGGAATATTTCATAAGTTCCACTAATGAAAGGACTTTGGTTTCCTTAGAAAAACTTCTCTTCTGGGATACTACAATAGGATGTGGTTATGTTAAAGATTAATCTATTGGTAATAACCCTAAAAAGAGTTAGTCAAGTATATCTCATCCAAGATTCTAGTTCATTGTAGGATTTTCCATACTGTGCACCCGGTTTGGCACTCTTAGGTGATATAATTATGTTATTTCACATTTCATTTATAAACCAGCATGAAGGATTTGATAAGATGAAGATCATGAATGAAAAAGTTTAAACCTAATGTGTCATATATTGAAACAAAATATCATGATTTATACATATATTAAATGATTTTTTATGACTATGATTTTTCCCACTAAGATTATATCTATTCACACTTTGATTTTTTATTTTATTAAATAGATTAAGCCTGAAGGAACTATTTCAGTGATGAATGTAATGGAAAATGCAATGATTGTCTTTATAATCAACCAATGTTATGGGATCTAGAATGAAAAATATCATTGATATTTTTAGAAAAATGTCTCAATCTAGGAATCATACTTAGATTCCAAACAAGAAAAGGAGAGAATAATTTTCAATTAAGTCGTTTCTGTGCCAATGTCTAAATTATTTTGTTTGGTCTACTAATTTAATAGTTTCTAAGAAATTTATCAGTATAATTCAAATTTTATTTTTATTTATCTAGAGTTAGGCTCATAGAAAATACATTTTTGATGTCAATCATTTGGATGGTGAATTGGATAAATAGTGGTCTAATATCAAGAATATGATGATATAGGATTAAATTGACTCTATTGAGTGGGATGAGTTTAAAATTATATTTTTCAATAAGTAAATTCCTCAAATTATTCATAAAAAAATGGAGAAGTAATTCTTTGAGATAAAGTTGAATGATGAATAATATTTTAATACCTTCGAGGGAAATTTTACAAGGCATGTGAGGGAATCATCTTGAATTATCATCAAACCTGAATGTAAGGATGATTAATTCATTTGTAGCTTAAAACCAGGTCTATGAAGGGAGTTTTTCGAAAGGGACTTTAGTATCTATGAATAAATTATTTTATATTCTACCATGGTGAAATGGATATTTGGGTTACGTATCCATATCATTGATTTGATAAGAAAATAAAAATTGAATTCAAAAGAAACCTTTAAAACCATGGAGAGAAAATAATGAGCCTTCCATTATGCTCTAATTATTGTAGTATACAATGAGTAAATAATCTTAAGTATAATAATAAATGTTATTAAGTGTGTAAAGGAAGGTCATCAAGAAATGAAATGTTGAATGAATGTGAATAAGTTATCAAATGAAGTGAATAGATAGATTTCTTCAGAGAATGAACCACCCACACTCTAGTGCTTCAAATTAATGGTGTATGGTAATTATGATAACTAGTTCATAAATATGAAATATATTGATTATTATCGACATAAGTAAACTCTTATGTCTAATTATAAAGTGAAGTATCATGTGATCACAATTTATGATAATCGGTATGACAACTATGTGGTGGAAGGTACACTTATCATTCACTCTAGATTTGCTAATGTATTATTTAAATTTGGTTCTACCCACTCTTTATGTCTACATAATTTTCGAAGGGTATCAAAATTCAACCCCAATTATTATATATAAATTTTCCATGAAAATACATAATGGTATAATGAGCATATCTCAAGTCTATGATTCTTCTCTTATTGAATTTTATGAGAATATTCTTCCTAAAAATATTTTTATACTACCTACATTTGAATTTGATGTTATATTAAGAATGTATAGGATTCATCTACATAAATTTCACATCAATTGTTGAGTAATGGATGTCTTTTTTTATATTTTATACTATTACTGGTTTTTAAACCACTGTGACAATAAATATGAACTTTCTATGGAAATTGAATCTTTTGTATAGGTCTTGATTCCTATTCAAAAGTGGTGTTACAGTCAAATGGTTGGCTAGAAACATAAAAATGATTATTTTCTCATTTTATGGGAGTTTTTTGATTTATTTATATAACATTTTCCTAGTATTCCTCCAAAACATGATGTTAGGTTTTCGATAGGACTCATACCTCGTGTGGCACCTATTTAAAAGACTCCAAATAGAATTTCCCCAATTGAGTTGTAGTAATTGAATAAGAAACTCAAAGAGAATAATAAAAAGGGATTTATTTTGTTAAATTCTATTGGGACCACTTTTGTGTGTGAGTTTTATTTTTTTTTCAAATGTTTTCAATGTTCATAAAAATTAAGAACGAGCTCCAGAGTTAATGGATATTGGTTTCATTGATTCTTGGAGAATTGTTATGGTTTTATAGCATAGCACACCATGCTTGGGAAATTATTCGTTTGGTTTAAATTAGAGGATTGTTGCATTTTTCCTTAGTTAAAATAACTTGCTTCAAAGGAGAAACATTGTTTACAACAATAAAGATGGGTGAAGTATCATACATTTGAGGATGAGGAAGTCCTTTGGAATTCATATTCCAAAAAGAATAAGAGAAGAGGAATAATTTTGAAATATGAAGAGAAGAAGAGAAAGTGTTTTGGGGCTTGGTATTAGAAGGTTTCCATGAATGAGTTTTATATACTAAGTGGACATGCATTATATACTATATATTTTTGGTGGGTTTCCTAAAAAATAGGCCAATCCTCATGGAAGCCAAGTCCAGCTCAACCCCAGAACATGTGGGACCTCAGGGTCAACCACGCTGAGGGAATTGTCCCTAGACAGCCTGAAGGTGGAACGGGTTGGGAATTGATCACCCAAATTTAGGGCTCTATGTAGGGCCACAAGAGCACACATGGGTGATCCTGCGTATAGGTCGGGGTGAAGCCAGCGAAGAAAGTGGGTGTAGAGTGTGCATGAAAAACTAGTATGAGATGGTATTAGGGAGGGGGAAGGGGAATTATGAAATACTGTTGGAGTATCTTTTCTTATAATTTAGAGGAAATCCTCATCTACTTTTTGATGTGGATTGATTTTGTTAATTCATAGAGCGATCTCAACCATCGATTAGATCTCATGAAAAATCATGATTTCCCATCTTATCTTGCACCCTACCTGCTTCACTAGAGCCATACGATCCCTTGTATCTCTAGTCATTGAAATAAGGCACACATTTTTTATATATGTGACTGTCATCCCCCCACTGAAACTCAGTATTTCCACTATCTCACTAAAGATGTAGGCCAATCACTAGGGCCTATTTATATCCATTGATGGTGATTATCAGGATCAAATCAATACCATGCATGCAATCTACGACTTTCATGCATGAGTATATCTCACAGATGATGTACCAACTAAAGGAAAGCACAGTTTCTGTGGCCACATGAATGATACAAGCTTGAATTTGAATGAGTACTTCATGGGATTTTGAATGCATGCACATAAAGAGTCCACTGTACAAATTAAAGAAAATATGACACGATTCTCAGTATATCCTTTACACAGGCTTCAAGATATGAAAAACTAATGTTCTAGGCTATCCAAATGGATGATTTAAACAGGAACTATCCTATGATATTTGAAAAAGTAATAATATATGATCCTTGAATATAAAAGGAGAGGCACAACAAGATGAGGATGTTTCTACTATTCACGTCTCTTTGGGTGTTTGTGTTTTTCGGAAATATAGCACTCCCGGTTTTTCATTCTACATGAAGGATGAAAGAAGATACTTGTGACTTCGGGGCCTTGTAAAGTAAGGGGATTCATCGAACCATCATGGTTGTGTAATGAATATTCTCTCATCATGTGCAAAGAATTTCAGTTCACAACAAAAAATTATTCACTCGTTCACATGATCTCAGAGTTTAACACCCTCATTGTGCTTTGTGAATGCCATCATTACCATAATCTAGTGATTGAGTCTTTCCCTAACAATTTTTTATGAAGAATAACACATCTTGTACATAGAATATCCATGTACCTATTTCATGTAGAGGAACTATGTTCTTTTTGGTTTTATAAAGAGAGGTATAATGTTCTCCTGTATGCACGTTGAGGAACCACACAATTTCTAGTAGATTTTTCATGAGGAATATCCAGTAGACATACCATATTCATTTGGTTGTTATTTGAACATAACCAAGGTATTATGTGCTTTAAATTTTGAATAATGTATAATTAAAAGTGAAGAGTATATGAATTCTGGCATGCATATGTAAATAGGTAAAATTTAGTTATGAAAATATTAACTGCATTAATAAGAAGTAAAGAGAACTGATACTAAATGCACTGTTGATATTATGTATCTTATAAGAAAGAGAGTTTTCAAAAAATATTGATAATCATTTAGGACAGTTTGACTGTGATGATACTAAGTTGATTTGATCCTTACTATTTTGAAAATCACAATACAATTTTGTGATTCTGGAAAAAAGAATAAGAGGTTTTAGTGAAATTGGGTTTTCACTGAAGAAGAAAATAAGATTGTGAAGGAATTAGGTTTTCTACTATGAATAAGGGAGAATGGATACATGCATGCTGCTAATAAAGTAACAAATGAAGAGTGTAAGATCAATAAGGTGTGTGACATCCAATATGTATCAATATGTGGAAAGATCTATTGGTGTTTCAAACCCCTTTCAATAGGTATGAGACTATCTTGGGAGGCTTTATGAAGAACCAAAAATGATCTATATGTTGTTCCATGCCATCACTACTTCATGGATGTATAATTTTTTCATTTCCCCTCCAAAGTGTATGGACCCATAATAGGTTAAGGATTATTTTCTAAGCCAACTCAATGTAACTATTTACTACATTATAATGAAGAATCCATGTACTGGCCATACCCATACACGACATGGACTAGCTACTCTTATTCAGTAGTGAACCATTTCAAAATATATTGTACATATTCATTTAACCTTTCAGATTATTTCACGCAAAAGGATAATAGAATAAGAGAATAAATATCTTAACAGGTCATAAGGTAAAAGGATAAAAAGTTTAGAATTGGATAAAAAATTCCTCAACACTGATTTACCCCCACTCCCTCAATGATAGGCATATCCCAAAAAGGTCCTTTTAATTGGTATCATAGGCATGTTAACCTCTTATAGATTCTATACAATTATGATATTGTCTTTTGAAGACATTATTTTCACTACTGAGTCAAAAAATAAGTGCATTTTTGTTGAAAATTGAATTATCTCTGTGCAGAAGTCTCTATACACTAAGACCATGATGAACAATAAAAAGAAAGTTAAGTGAAAGTTAAAGCAGAATTCCATCTTATCTAAAGATAAAGAAGTATATTGTTCTCTATACCATGCTGACAATAAGGAAACATCAATCTTGGAATGTAATTATAAGGTGGCTCATGTTTCCACCAAGACAATGGATATCCTCTTTACATTAAATAATCATGAGGTATGTCTTATTACATTTGAAAATTATTCTAATGATGAAAATTATAGCACAAGTGATGATGAAGAATCTAAAAATTATCAAGAATTATTAGTTGACAGATTAAAAACTATATTTCATGGTATTCATGAAGAAATTTCATCCCTTGTTAGTGGAGTATTTCAAGGCATGCAAGAATAAATCCCCCAATTGGAACAAGAAACTAATGTTTTGGATAAATTATTGTAAGAAAAAAATATTGAACGTCAAAATATATCTAGACAAGTTGGATCCTTTGAAGTGAAAAAGTGGTAATTTTAAATTAGTTCCTAAAAATGTCTCAAAGAAGTTAAAGATAAATAAGGAATCAACAAGACTCTTCATGAAAATATCCATGCACTTTAAGATGAGATGAAGAAGATCACTGATGTCAAGGGTTTATATTTGGAAGAAAAATCCAATAAGATCGAGGACCCTCACTCCTTATTACATAAAAAAGTGAAGATGTGAGAAGATAATGTTGAAATAATAAATATTGTATGTGAAGAGAATATGGTTATGATTTAAAATTGGAAAATCATCCTCAATCTGAAATTTCTAGTAGTGGAACCTTATTTTCCTAATCTTGGGAAGACTCGTATTGAAACATCACAAAAGAAGGAGACAATTTCAACTATAACTAAATGTTTCTTAGAGTATTATAGGGTTAAAAGACCTCCAACATGTGATAATATGGTCATAAATTCACTTGTTAATATATCACAAGAAGCCAAGAATGTTTATGTACCATCTGTACAATATTGTACTCATGTTTCAAAATAGGATCACAGTAGATGCGCAGGTTGGATGAAAGATTCAAACTAAGTGTAGATGAAGAAAGGTGATGAGATACCAACTACCATGACTAGGGTGGAGATAAAGAAGATTGTATAATACTGTTCACTATAAAAATCACAACACATCTTGAATAACACACAAAAATATAATACTAAACATATCACAAAATCCAAGCTTGTTGGTCAATGTTTTTTCTGAAATAGATTTCGGGATTTCTCATTAAATTATTTTCTCTATCCAAAAAATATTAAAGTATAAGGGAATCCCATCTCAAGGGGAGAAAGATGTCGGGGAAGATGAAAAATCCATAGATCCAGATGCATTAGTATACTGAAAACTAGTTTTAACTACATGACAATATCTGTGATGTATGCAATGGGAGTGGTCACAAGGATGGTTTAGTCTCATTTGAACATGTATCCAATGATGATAAAAACAAAAAAAACATAGAAACTGACCCAAAATGAAGAAGCTACCTTGTGAAAAAATTAGAAGAATATTGTGAAAATAAATTCTTCTAAGAAGATTCCATGAATGAAAATGGAGAATACCTTGGTTTTTTATCCAAGATGTTAATGGGTGGTGCATCCAAAAGAATTGATAAAAGGGGTGACACTCAGAAGAAGCCATGTAGAAGATCCCAATAGGTTTCCATAGTTTCTAATGGAATATTAGTTATTTAGACTAAATACATGGGAATCAGGAGGAATCATGAAGAGGGATAAGAAAAGGATAGAAAAGGTGGAAATGAAGTTCTACATGAGCGATGCAATAAACCTGATCACATTGAGAAAGGTTATCTAATAATACTATCAGAGAAAGAAGCAGTAATAAAGAGGAATACTAATTCATCATCTATAAAGGCTATTAAGAAGAAACTTTATCCACAAAAAGTATAATATGATGTGAAGGGATCCATTATACATCAAAATATATCAGAATAGATGTTCAAATGTGCCAGCATGAATACCGAAGGAGATGGATCAAATTGGTTGAGAAAAAAATCTCAAACTTTTTGATCACATTAATGAAGTAAAGGGGATCCACCTTATTCCCTTAAATATCTGTGTATTGAATTTGTGTTTATAATATTTTTAATTTATGGTGAAGCAAGTTCTCAGGGGAATAACCTCAAAAATAGTGATAAAGAGTGTTTTCCCCTGAGGGGTAAAAAATGAAGAAGCTTCCAGAATTATTATTTCAATGGGTATAAAATTATTCTAGAAATTTGTTGAAGATCAGTTCATCATAAAACTATTTCCCGTTTGAGTGTTACTAAAATTATTTATGTTACTTTTAGTAATTACACTATGGAATTAAAGTGTACAATCCTTGATGGATTGTACATGAGTTCTCATCTCACGAGGTATCATGAACAACGGTAGGGGACAACTTTATTGTTTAAATAAAATCCACATTTTTATACACCAAGAATAGATCGAGTAGACTTATTGTGAAATGATGGATGACACATTTCTTAAGTATGTATTGATACCCTTTTCCCATGAACATTGTATTTATTGTCAATAAGGGGAGAGAAAGTGAAATGAAAGTGGAATAGAAAAGTGAGGAGAGAAGATTTCACTTGCTCACATTGAGGCATTTATTTGAGAAATAACATTGAGTATTTCGAATAAATACAAAGGAGATATTGTAGGTACCAATTTTGTGTATGAGTTGTTATTATTGTCAATGGTTTCAATGATGATCAAAATGAAGAAGGAGCTCCAAAGATAATGGATATTGGTAGAAATGATGCCTATAAAAATTTTATAGATCCATTGCATTGTATATCATTCTTGAGAAATTATCCATGTTTTTTAAATTAGAAGATTGATTCATAGTTTTTTTGTTAAAAGAAATTGATTCACATGTCACACATTGTATATGGAAATTTATATGGGTGAAGTGTCATTAATTTTTGGATGAATAAGTTCTTTGGAATTCATATTCAAAAAATAATAAGAGAATAAGAACGATGGTTGGAGATAAAGAGAAGAAGAAAAATAGTACATGGTCTTGGCATTCGAAGGTGCAAATTCAAGGTTTTGATGTACTAAGTGGCCATGAATTATATACTAATAATTTTTATGGGTCTTACAAAAAAATAGGCTAACCCTTAAGCAAGATTTATACACATCAACCCCAGCACAAATATGACATGAGGGTCAACCACAATGAGGGAACCATCCCTGGCCAGCCAGAAGGTGGCATGGGTTGGGCATAGAGCACTCGCATATAGTGTTGTGTTTAGGCCAACAAGAATTCAGGTTCTAAATTCATTATAATTCAGACTCTAACTTCCATAGAATTTGGGTTTTGAATTACATAGAATTCAAACTATGAATTCCTCATAATGAAAGTTATGAATACCTTAGAATCCAGATGCTGAATTCTTTAGAATTCAGGTTCCAAATTCCTATTTATTTAGACTATGAATTCCTCAAAATTCATGTTTTTGAATTCTTTAGAATTCAGACTCCGAATTATTCAGAATTCATGTTCTGAAACTCCTTTGAAGTCAGACTCCAAATTCCTCATAATTCATGTTTGAAATTCCTTAGAATTAAAACTCAGAAGCCTATAAAATTCTGATTCTGAATTCCTTAAAAAACAGAATCTGAATATTCTTGAAATATAGACTCGGAATGTTTTTCTTAGACTCTGAATTTTATTTTTCCTTAGAGTATGAAAAATACAATTGGTTGAGAAACCATATTTTACTTACCTGTATTATAGTTGTGAAATGATGTCTTTCATTCTGTTTCTAAACTAACCATTTTTTGAGTGACACGTGTACATGTCCCTCTGAATTTCAGGAAAAAATATGACTATTGGAGGAGGGATCCGACTATTGGAGAAATGCCTATAAATAGAATCTCATTTGAATGAGCTCAACACTGTTCTACAACTCTATAGATTACATGCTGGTGAAGTGATTTCTAGAGAGAGATACTCTCATGCTTTCTGCGTACTGAACATCCTTTTCAGCTTACTTCGTGCGACTCCTATTGTTGTTGTGTACAATCAAGGGATTTCGGGGGACAAGAAGATAGAGGTGCCGACAACATTAATGTTCGAGGAAATCATTTTTAAGGAAGACAAAGGTGTCGACTACCTTGAAGTTCGAGGGATTGTGGGGATATAAAGACTGTAACACCCCAGGTAAATAATGAATATGACATTTTTATATTTATCCATATTTGTGAATAAAATATTAATATTACTTTAAAGGGTTTCTATGTTCGATAGCGTACCCGATACGCAACAAAGAGTTTCATTGAAATCTTACATTGCACACTTGTAATAAAATAATATTATTTTAAATTGTAGTTAACACATAGCCGTTGTATTGGTTGGAACGGATAGAAATAACTAAAATATGATTATATATGTTTTTTAAATATTTTTACTTTTATCTAATAAAAGATAAAGGCTTAAAATACGGAAAGAATTCCATTTTAAGCATATATGCCCTAATTTTCACTAAAGGTTCACTTATCGCCTTTTGATGGCGAACCGTCATTAAATATAGTTTCTTAACTCTTATAAATTCTTTTGGACCAATTAAAACTTCTCTTAGGAATTGGGACATCAAAATTTTCTTTGTGTAAATTTTTTGTATCTTTCTGATAAAGTTCATTTTTTAATGAATAGTGTAAAATGTTGTATTTTAATTCAAAAACACTTTTTAATCTAATTTATTTATATGATTAGATTATATTTTTAATTGTTTTTAAAGTGAAATTAGAAAATATTTTTACCATTAAATCCAATAGTGGTCGTTGGAATTAATTTCACTTTGAAATCAGACTTAAACTAGTGTCAATCTTTTGATACATTTTGTTTCATAAAAACACGCTATTTGTTTTGACAGCGGGAATTAATTATTAAATTAATTAATGCAACTTATATGTTCTGAATATTGTAAAATAGATATCATTTTTGAATTCGGAATATAAAATATAGCTTAGGGTGAACTTTTGGTAATTTTCTGAAAAACTTCAATTTTTGAGGAATAGTGAAACTAGTAAGTGGTACTTATAAAAACTGATTTTCCGTTTAAATGAAATCTTGCCATCATTGTATTTTGAATTTAAAAAATCTGACATACATGTTTTTCATTAAGAAGTAAAATTTTTTTCAATGGGATTAAAATAATTTTTTGGTGAATAGTAACTTATTATGTTTTTAATCGCGATTAGAGATAATTAGTATAGTTTAAGTTAAAAATAATGTTGTAATATTATTAAATGAACTGGACACATGTCCTACTCTTATTGTATGTGTCATGGACGACCTAGAAAATTTATGGATCAACTTGGGGACACCATGGGGCCACTTTAGTTGGAAAATGACATTAATACCTTTTTATTTAATGTTAAAATAAAAATGACACAAACATGAGTTGTTTTACTAAAATAATTTTTACATGGGGTTATACTAGTCAGATTTTTGACTATAAATATTAATTATAAAGATAAATATTTCATACATCATTATATTTTTTGTATAATTTTGAGACATTAAATAAATTTAATTATTTATGACATCCTGATGATGCAGCGATGACCTCATTATTTAACGATTTAAATAAAATGGAAGGATAATGTAATATCTAAGAGCTACACATGTCCAAAACCTATTGGATGGGTGGATTTAGAACCCTTATCACCTTATCCTAGAAACACATCAACGTGGGACCATTAATATCCGAAACACATTCTAAAATAATGTAACATTTCCTTACTTTCCAAGAGTGCCCCTCCTCTCCTCTTATAAAAGGCCCCCACCTCTACCACCTTACCCACACATCCAAAGCCTTTGTCTAGCCCAAAACCTGACCATTTTCTCTCTCAACATCCCTCTCTTACTCCTTGAAGCCTCACTTTGGGAATAAGTCTTCCCAAGGAAGCCATTGAGCTCAAACCAAACGGAGTTACCCGATTTTAAGGTAATGTCTTCACTTGATTCCTTTTATTTTATTTTGCTTCTCCAACCCCCTAAAATCTTTTTATTAATTTATTTTGTAACAAATAAAGTATATTCCATATACTAGGATTTTTTTTATAATAATTATTAGATCTACACTTACACACACCTACATCTAATGGTTAAAGAACATACTGTTTCTGTGGATGGCGAATTTCTGCCTCACGAAACGATGATTGTTCAACATTTTTCTATCACCTTAAAAGGTGGCCATTAAGATGACACTATATTTATATATGATATATAATATGTTTACTTTTTACTTAATCTTCTGTATTTTTCATTTATGGCATACCTTTATGGTTTCCATTATGGGTAAACGCGATATCTTCATTTAAGGAAGTGCGGACTACCTCCCCCTCAAAGTGATTTGATTCGTTAATACCATATGTGGTACGTATAAAGGATATATTTAATGATATTATATATGATACCATAATGGAATTAAAATACTATTATGTATCATTATGTTTTAATTCCATTAAATATAAAATAGAAATGGAAGTAGCGTTCATGCGTACGTACGGCTTACCATCTCCATGAATGGTACATTTCATTTCTTATCTCAAAATATTATATACTATTATAAGTACATATATATATAATGGATATATATGTAATATATTACATCTAAATGTTGGATATCATTCTGTAATTATAACATATATATATACATCTCTCATTTTGTTTTAATTCCATTAATATGACAAAAAAATGAAAGTAGCGTTCATGCGTACGTACGACCTACCGTCTCCATGAACGGTGCTTTTAATTTTTATCTCCAAATGATATGGAATAGTATAAAATGAATATATAATGGATATATATGATATTTAAAACATCAATACTATTCTGGATATTATGTACCTATAGCTACATGGAAAATTATTTTCCAACAAGTTCAATTTTTGACTCATGTACCAAACATCGACAAAAACGTCTGATATGAACTCATATTATTAACCAATTATTATAACATTAAAATATGTGATATGAACTGAATAATAATCTTTATAGGAGGTCCTTAAGAAATTATAAATTGACCAAAGTTTATTATTCAGGAATATAAAGAAACGAACAAGACAAGTTGAACTTGAGCTAAGGGATCCTACTCCTCTCTTTCTTTTAAGTACACTCTTTTATGTTATTCCTTTTAAAGCTCATATTTCTTGTTATTGGGATGTTCTTTTATATTACACTTACCAAAATTTTTATGTTTATATGGTGAGAGACCCTATTCTCTCTCATAAATCCATTTTGGAAGTTTTGGGTGGCGCCGTTAGGCTGCCGAATTTTCGTAAGAGATCTAACCTCTCTCCTTCTTTTTAAGTAATCTTCTTTATGTCACTTCTTTTAAGATCCTCTTTGTTATATTGGGGGATTTTGTTTTATATTACTCTTCTGTAAACATTATGTTAGTATGATTAGAGACCCTATTTTTTCTAATCAATCCATTTTGGAAGTTTTAAGTGGCACTGTTAGGCTACCGAGTTTTTGTAAGGGATTTCTCATCTCACTTTTATTCCCGTGAGATTTATGCTACATTTTCCACAATTTCCTTTGAGTGGTGTATGCAATTCCCATTATTCTACTCTTGTGTAATATAATTTCGTTTATGAGTATTTACATCAATTATGTTTTGTCCTTCATTCATGGGGTGTATGTTTCGAAGGATACACAAGTTGGTAAGGGAACCTTTCACCCTCCTCTTTTTAAAAGACTTATTTTGTTGGATCTTTTAATTCACATATTGTTATGTTGGGATATGTTCTCATATATCCTTATTGATGTAAATTTTATGTCCCAGTGATGAGATACCCTTTTTATCTCTCATCAACTCTTTTCTGAATTTTGAAGTGACGCCGTTAGGCTGTCACATTTTTTCAAGGGAACTTTTAACCCAAATTTGATTCTTTGGGATAAACTTGTACTCCTTGAATATGTCGTTCTATGAATATGTGTGAATAACCTATGATATTTTTACACTTAATATCCACTTATATTTGGTGTATTCGTTTTTCACACATAATTATGCAATTGATTTCTCCTTAAACCAAGGATACCGTCTTTGTAAGGTTCTTCGTCTCAATCTCCATTCATTGAGGCATATTTTATTTTATACACAACCTTCTTTTATACGGTGTGTAAACCCCTTTGAATTTTACGTTTATTCAAAAGGAATCTTTTTTCTACAAAGCATTTTACTAAACGACAAAAATTAATGTTTTTTTTACGTATGCGGTGACAATGTCCTTTTCCGCCGCCGCGAGTATTATTCGATCTTTGGCTTCCTCAACAAGCCGTAATGTTTTTAAAATAAAATAAATACCATATAATTTTTTTTTATTTTGGTATTGAAAATGGTTTTGATAAAGGATTCTATTATGTCAGTATATTTAAATGATATATTGTGATTGAAATGTGGAAATGTTATCATTCCTTTATATTGGGTTTATGTGTTATAATTTTATAATGGTACTTGGACATTTTACGGGTGGTTACGTGATAAACCATATGACGGGTGGCGCCGTGAATACCAGGACAGGTGGTTACGTTATAACCACCAATGCATTGGGTATGGAAGTCGGCCGTATGGCTATTCCATTAAGTATGTATGGAAGTCGGCCTAATGGCTATTCCATTAAGTGATATGTGTGGAAGTCGACCTTATGGTTATTCCACTTAAGTATGTTTATGTCCCAAGTTACATTTATATGTTATGTGATCTTTATATGAGTTTTATTGTAATATTTTATTTACAGAAGGGTAAGTAATGAACTTTTATTTAGTGAAGAGTTTTTTTACTACTTCGAAAAGGTGAAAAGTATTACTTTTTTAAAGTATACATGGTTTACTTGTTGTTTGAAAAAAACTAACAGTTTTCATTCTTTGTGTATCCCTTAATGAGCTTTTTATGCTCATCCAAAGTTTTTGAAATGTTTTCACAGGACTTAACGTGGAATAGGGTCAAGGATGGGATCGAGGGAATGTCATGCTACCAAAAACATGGAACTAAACATGTTTCGTTTTAAGAGTTTTTATTTTATGGAAACTTAGTAGAAGATTCTACTTTGTAATCTTTTGATATGTAATAGTTATGTCATAATTCTCTAAAACTCTAAACCTGAAAAGATCCTCAATGTGAATTATTCATTTAATTCAATATGAAGTAAGGTTTAAGGCCAGGGCCTTATAGTTGGTATCAAAGGTCGGTTTAGATAACTTTAGAGGTTAGGGTATTCTTTAAGCATAAGTGACATTACCATAATGGTTAGGATTTCAGAAAGAGTCCTAGTTTTAGATAAATTGAATGAGTAAGTATATCTTAGTGTTTAACTTCATCATTGGTACATTATGGTTTTGTTGATATACTCACACTGACATTTCTATTTTTAGTGAATGGATGGATCTAGCAAGCACCAAAGAAACAACAGGTTTGAAGGAAACTGTGGTGGTTCTCTGATTAATATACTAGATAAAATGGGGGATTCAATGAGGAAACTCATGGTTGTTCTAAACCAACTATCAAGGAATCATGATCAACCACTTGAACCTTGGTATGATCTGTAATGCATCATGTATGAGATGACCAATCGATGTGGAAGTTCAGGTAATAATTATAAAGGTAACCATTAGAGTTTATATGATCCTTACTTTTGAGGTAATTGTTGGTTATTATATGATATGATGGAAAATGAAAGGCATGCGATAAACTTGAGGTTAAAATATGTTATGATTATTTTTGAAGATTTTATCTCGTTTTGCGGAATGTTTTAAGAATTATATAGTTTAGGAAAAAGGACAACACGTAGACCGTGTGACAACCCGTCTCGTCGGACAAAGCTGTGGGAATCGAACCCACAACCAAAGTGCAACTGGTATTTATCGCCTACCACTGGACTACGTGAAGTCCCTGGTTAGTTTGACTGATTCTTTTTAGTTAGATTATTTTATGAATTAAGAGGAAGTTGATTTTTGGTTTTCTATGGAAATTTATTAACCTATCATGGAGGATATGTGATTAGGTTAATTACTTTTCAATACGAGACTTTAGGAGCAACTGATGTTGTTTGGAGATAAATGTTATGATTTAACTTGGAATACTATGTTACTAAATCCTTCATATATTTGGGTTTCAATCTTAGATTGGTTTACTTTGAATAATTTTATGGACAAATTGTTTATTGAATGGTCTTTGTTGAACATTGGGTATTGTTTGATAAATTTTGGAGATTAAGAATAGATTTATTTTTTAAAGGATTATCCTTTTCGGGTATTATCTGATCTTGTACTAACCTTTTTGGTTTTGGTTTTGGTTAAAGTCTAAATACATGGTAAGTATATAGTTCTCTTTTGTGGATTAGGAGATTCTATAGAAGTTTATTATAGTACTCTTAATGTGAACAAGTCTTCCTAAATACTCGTCTTTTGGATAAAAGATGAGTTTTTGTAAGAAATATAATAAAAGTTGAAAGTCAATATGATAAGTAATTATGTTTCCTTATGAATAAATTCCTCAATAAAAAGTAACTTAAAACAAAAATGTTGTATATTAAATTTTCCTATTGGGTAATCGAATACCGTTTAACCCATCACAAGTTTGTGATTTTCTTGTGGTTAACTTTCTCCTAAACATGTTTTCTATCACTCTCCATCAGAACATGACCCTTGGTTTTTTTCCTCCATGTCCATATATTCATACTTGGAATCCTAGTATGGGTTAACTCGGGTGACCTTTGTACTTATCTTTCTTTATTTTAAAGTGATTGTTTTACCGACTCTTGTTCCGATGTGGGACTTTCAACAATGTTTCCAAGCCCAATTTTAAAATTGTGAGGATGCAATTCCCAAAAAGGGGGGAAGGATGTAACACCCCATGTAAATAAACAATATGATGTTTTTATATTTATCCATATTTGTGAATAAAATATTAATATTACTTTAAAGGGTTGCTATGTTCGATAGCGTACCCGATACGCAACAAAGAGTTTGATTGAAATCTTACGTTGCACACTAGTAAAAAAATAATATTATATTAAGTGGTAGTTAACACATAGTCGTTGTATTGGAGGAAAAGGATATAAATAACTAAAATATGATTATATATGTTTTTTAAATGTTTTTAATTTTATCTAATAAAAGATAAAGGCTTAAAATAGGGAAAGAATTCAATATTAGGCATATATGCCCTAATTTTCACTAAAGGTTCACTTATCGCCTTTTGATGGAGAACCATCATTAAATATAGTTTTTTCCACTCTTATACATTCTTTTGGACCAAATAAAACTTCTCTTTATAATTGGGACATCAAAATTTACTTTGTGTAAATTTTTGGTATCTTTCCGATAAAGTTCATTTTTTAATGAATAGTGTAAAATGTTGTATTTTAATTCAAAACCACTTTATAATCTAATTTATTTATATGATTAGATTATCTTTTTAATTGGTTTTAAAGTGAAATTAAAAAATATTTTTACCATTAAATCCAATAGTGGTCGTTGGAATTAATTTCACTTTGAAATCGGACATAAACTAGTGTCAATCTTTTCATACATTTTGTTTCATAAAAACACGCTATTTGTTTTGACAGTGGGAATTAATTATTAAATTAATTAATTCAACTTATATGTTCTTAATTTTTTAAAATAGACATCATTTTTGATTTTGGAATATCAAATATAGCTTAGGGTGAACTTTTGGTAATTTTCTGAAAAACTTCAATTTTTGATGAATAGTGAAACCACTAAGTGGTACTTATAAAAACTGATTTTCCATTTAAATGAAATTTTTCCATAATTGTGTTTTGAATTTCAAAAATCTTACATACATGGTTGTCATTAAGAAGTAAAATGTGGTTCAATGGGATTAAAATAATTTTTGGTGAAAAGTAACTTATTAAGTTTTTAATCGCGGTTAGAGGTAATTAGTGTAGTTTAAGGTAAAAATAATGTTGTAATAATATTAAATGAACTTGACACATGTCCTACCCTTATTGGATGTGTCATGGCCGACGTGTAAAATCCATGGGTCAACTTGGGGACCCCATGGAGCCACTTTAGTTGGAAAATTACATTAATACCTTTTAATTTAATGTTAAAATAAAAATGACACAAACATGAGTTGTTTTACTAAAATAATTTTTACATGGGGTTATACAAGTCATATTTTTGACTATAAATATTCATTAGAAATATAAAAAGATTTCCTACATCATGATAGTTTTTTATAATTTTTATACATTAAATAAATTAAATTATTTATGACATCATGATGATGCAGCGATGACCTCATTATTTAACGATTTAAATAAAATGGAAAGATAATGTAATATCTAAGACCTACACATGTACAAAACCTATTGGATGGGTGGATTTAGAACCCCTATCACCTTATCCTCAAAAAACATAAATGTGGTACCATTAATATCCGAAACACATTCTAAAATAATGAAACATTTCCTTACTTTCCAAGAGTGCCCCTCCTCTCCTCTTATAAAAGGCCCCCACCTCTACCACCTTACCCACACTTCCAAAGACTTTGGCTCGGGCAACCCCTGGCCATTTTGTCTCTCCACATCCCTATCTTACTACTTGAATCCTCACTTTGGGCAGAAGTCTTCCCAAGGAAGCCTTTGAGCTCAAACCAAACAGAGTTACCCGATTTTAAGGTAATGTCTTCACTTGATTCCTTTTGTTTTATTTTTCTTCTCCAACCCCCTAAACTCTTTTTATTAATTTCTCTTGTAACAACTCCAGTATCATCCATAAACTAGGATGTTGTTATATTAATGATTCTAGCTACAATTACACACACCTACATCTAATGGTTAAATAACATACTGTTTCTGTGGATGGCGAATTTCTGCCTCACGAAACGATTATTGTTCAACATTCTTCTAACACCTTCAAAGGTGGCCATTAAGATGACACTATATTTATATATGATATATAATATGTTTATGATTTACTTAATCTTCTTTATTTTTCATTTATGGCATACCTTTATTGTTTCCATTATGGGTAAACACGATATCTTCATTTAAGGAAGTGCGGACTACCGCCCCCTCGAAGTGATTTGATTCGTGAATACCATATGTGGTACGTATAAAGGATATATTTAATGATATTATATATGATACCATACTGGAATTAAAATAATATTATGTATTATTATGTTTTTATTCCATTAAATATGAAATAGAAATGGAATTAGCATTCATGCGTACGTACGGCTTACCATCTCCATGAAAGGTACATTTCATTTCTTATCTCAAAATGTTATGTACTATTATAAGAACATATATATAATGGATAGATATGTAATATATTACATCTAAATGTTTGATATCATTCTGGAATTATAACATATATATATATATATACATCTCTCATTTTTTTTTAATTCCATTAATATGACAAAAAAATGAAAGTAGCGTTCATGCATACGTACGGCCTACCGTCTCCATGAACGGTGCTTTTAATTTTTATCTCCAAATGGAATGGAATAGTATAAAATGAATATATACTTGATATATATGATATTTAAAACATCAATACTATTCTTGATTTTATGTACCTATAACTACATGGAAAATTATTTTCCAACAAGTTCAATTTTTGACTCATGTACCAAACATCGACAAAAATGTCTGATATAAACTCATATTATTAACCAATTATTATAACATTAAAATATGTGATATTAACTGAATAATAATATTTATAGGAGGTCCTTAAGAAATTATAAATCGACCAAAGTTTATTATTCAAGAATATAAAGAAACGAACAAGACAAGTTGGACTTGAGGTAAGGGATCCTACCTCTCTCTTTCTTTTAAGTACACTCTTTTATGTCATTCCTTTTAAAGCTCATATTTATTGTTATTGGGATGTTATTTTATATTACTCTTACTTAAATTTTTATGTTCATATGGTGAGAGAACATATTCTCTCTCATAAATCCATTTTGGATGTTTTGGGTGGCTCCATTAGGCTGCCGAATTTTCGTAAGAGATCTAACCTCTCTCCTTATTTTTAAGTAATCTTCTTTATGTCACTTCTTTTAAGCTCCTATTTGTTATGTTGGGGGATTTTCTTTTATATTACTCTTCATTAAACTTTATGTTAATATGATAAGAGACCATATTTTCTCTCATCAATCCATTTTGGATGTTTTAAGTGGCGTCGTTAGGCTGCCGAGTTTTCGTAAGGGATTTTTCATCTCACTTTTATTCCCATGAGATTTATGCTACATTTGCCACAATTTCCTCTAAGTGTTGTATGTACTTCCTATTATTATACTCTTGTGTAATATACTTTCGTTTATGAGTATTTCCATCAATGATGTATTGTCCTTCTTTCATGGGGTGTATGTTTCGAAAGATACCCAAGTCGGTAAGGGAACCTTTCACCCTCCTCTTTTTAAAAGACTTATTTTGATGGGTCTTTTATTTCACATATTGTTATGTTTTGATATGTTCTCATATATCCTTATTGATGTAAATTTTATGTCCAAGTGATCAGATACCCTTTTTATCTCTCATAAACTCTTTTCTGAATTTTGATGTGACGCCGTTAGGCTGTCAAATTTTTGCAAGGGAACTTTTAACCCAAATTTGTTTCTTTGGGATAAACTTGTACTCCTTGAATATGTCGTTCTATGAATATGTGTGAATAACCTCTGATTTTTTTACACTTAATATCCACTTATATTTGGTGTATTCATTTGTCACACATAATTATGCAATTGATTTATCCATAAACCAAGGATACCATCTTTGTAAGGTTCTTCGTCCGAATCTCTATCCATTGAGGCATATTTTGTTTTATACAGAACCTTCTTTTATACGGTGTATAAACCCCTTTGAATTTTACGTTTATTCAAAAGGAATATTTTTTCTACGAAGCGTTTTACTAAACGACAAAAAGGAATGTTTCTTTTTACGTACGCAGTGACAACGACCTTTTCCGCTGTCACGAGTATTATTTGATCTTTGGCTTCCTCAACAAGCCGTAATGTTTTTAAAATAAAATAAATACCATATACTTTTTTTTTGTATTTTGGTTTTGAAAATGGTTTTTATAAAGGATTCTATTATGTCAATATATTTAAATGATATATTGTGATTGAAATGTGGAAATGTTATCATTCCTTTATGTTGGTTTTATGTGTTATAATTTTATAATGGTACTTGGACATTTTACGGGTGGTTACGTGATAAACCATATGACGGGTGGTGTCGTGAATACCAGGACGGGTGGTTACGTTATAACCTCCAATGCATTGGGTATGGAAGTCAGCCTTATGGATATTCCATTAAGTATGTATGGAAGTCGGCCGAATGGCTATTCCATTAAGTGATATGTGTGGAAGTCGACCTTATGGTTATTCCACTTAAGTATGTTTATGTCCCAAGTTACCTTTATATGTTATGTGATCTTTATATGGGTTTTATGGTAATATTTTGGTTACAGAAGGGTAAGTAATGTACTTTTATTCAGTGAAGAGTTTTTTTACTACTTCGAAAAGGTGAAAAGTATTACTTTGTTAAAGTATACACGGTTTACTTGTTGTTTTGAAAAAACTAACAATTTTCATTCTTTGTGTATCCTTTACTGAGATTTTTATGCACATCCCATGTTTTTGAAATGTTTTCACAGGACTTAACGTTGAATAGGGTCAAGGATGGGATCGAGGGAAAGTCATGCTACCAAAAACATGGAACTAGACATGTTTCGTTTTATGAGTTTTTATTTTATGGAAACTTAGTAGAAGTTTCTACTTTGTAATCTTTTGAGATGTAATAGTTATGTCCTAATTCTCTAAAACTCTAAACCTGAAAAGATCCTCAATGTGAATTATTCATTTAATTCAATATTAAGTAAGGTTTAAGGCCAGGTCCTTATAAAGATAGACTCCGATATTTCTATCGAGGGCTTAACATAGTGTGGGTATGACATACATTCTGGAATGTATAAATTAAGGGACCTTTATCCAAGGATGTTGGATACCCTACTATTTGGGTTAAAAGATACCATACATGTTACTTGTATTATTTAATGTTTTTTCCCGCTGTATTTTGATTAATAAGGAAATTATAATAATCTTATACTTTTTTGTACTTGTATACTCTGATTAGCATGATTCTATACGCTTTAAGGTAGAATAATTTTCCTTGTAAACTTTTCTTAAGTTTCATTTCTGGAACCATATTTCCGGAATATAGCATGTTTGTAGAACTAAGAGGTTTTGTGAATTTACCTTGTTTAACTTTGTAAAACATTGTTTTACCTAAGGTTGAAAATGAACGTTTTATAACCAACTTTAATGGTTCCAAATGAATTTTTAAAGGATACAATTCACCCCCTCTTGTATATTGAGCATCTACATAATTATTTAGATCCTACAATAAAAACCAAAGATCATAGCTGTTAAAAGGAAATATTTAAATAAGGAATATCTAATAATATTTGAATGAGGAAAAAGATAAGATCCTAAACTATTAAAGGAGAGGCACCTTAACCCGAGGATGTTGCTTCTATTCACATCTCTTCGGGTGGTCATGCTTTTTTAAAATAGTGCACTCATGGTTCATTGTTTTATGTGAAGGACCAAGGTGATCCATGATCCATTGATAGCTCATGAATCAGGGGGTTTTATAATCCATCCTAGTTGAGTAAATAAGATATGCACATCATGTGTGAAGAAGTTTAGCGAACAGTATGATTGGTTACCACATTCATCAAATCAAGGTGTTTAACACCCTCGTCGTGCTTTATGGAGGCTACTGTTACTATGAGCCAGTTCTTGAGTTTTTCCCTCCCATTGTGCTTCTTGAAGAACCATACATCCTATTCATCGAATATATGTGAAACTCTTTCAATAAGAAGAACTATGAACCCTACACTTTCATGACGTGAAGGAGAACATTCTCTAGTTTGTACATTGAGGAACCACAATATTTGTAGAAGAGTTTTCATGAAGAATATACAACGGACACACCACAATCATGCACTTATTATTTAAATACACCCAAGGCTGTATGTGTGTGAACTTGTGGATAAGTTTTAATTAAAATTAAAGAGTATATTCATGCTTTAATGCATATGTATAAAAGTTAAATTTAGTTAAGAAAATATTACCTTCATCAAGAAGAATAAAAGAGAACTAATACTACATGCATTGTTGATATTTTTTTTTATCAATGATGAAAGAGAGTGTTCCCAACTAAATATTTATAATCATTCAAGACAATTTTAATATTATGAATGTACGCTTAGCTGACCCTTTTTGTATTGAAAATTATAAAATAAGTTTTTGATTATAGAAAAACAAAGAGTAGGTTTCAGTGTAATTGTTTTTTTACTGAATATGTAGGAAAATAATATTGTGAACCTATCAATTTTACTACTTTAATGAAGTGAGGAGTGTTAATTTCATGCAGATAAACCAGTAATAAGTGAATAGTGGAATATCAAGAAGTAGTTTGACATCAAAAAAGTCACAACAGGTGGAATACTCTATTGGTGTTGGAAACACTTTTCAATAGAGAGAATACTATATTGGGGGGAAGTATAAAACCCAGAAAAGAATTTAAAGTTGGACTGGGACATCACCAATTCAAGGAAGTATAATTTTTTCATTCCCCCATCCAATGTATAAAGATCCACACTAGCTTAAGGATTATTTTCTGTTCCAAACCATTGTAACTTGTTAGTAAATTATAGGGGAGAATCCGTGCACTAGTCATACACATACATAACAAGGACTAGCTACTCTTATTGACTAGTGAACCTTGTATTAATATAGTGTGCATATTTTTTTATGGATTTTATATTATTTCATGAAATAGTGAAAAGTGAATAAGAGAATCAGGGTCTTAATAGGTTAAGAGGTATAGGGATAAGAAGTTATAATTGGATCAAAAAGTCCTCAACATTGATTCAGCCCCTCCCCTCAGTGTTAGACATATCCCAAATCGTTCCTCTCAATTGCATCACCCAGGGGTGCACTAGTTCTTTTTTTAAGAAAAGTACAGATCAATTACACTCTATATTTATTATTGATAACATTAAAATATCACAATATAGAAAAGTTATCATCTTCCATGTATTGATTACTTATTTGATGAACTGTTTAGAGATCAATACTTTTCCAATATTTATATCCATTATGGATATCATCTTTTGAGGTTCATGAAGGATGATATACATAGGAAAACATTCTTTAAAATGTATGAACACTATGAATATAGAGTGGTTTCATTTTTGTAATATACTAGCCTAGATTCCATGAAATCGGTGCTCGGGTCCGGTTTTCCTCAAGGCCTCAAGTGTGCGTCTCCATATTCCATAGGATTCCAACTATTTACGATGGCCTATGGTGTGTCCGTGGAGAGACTATGACCTCATATTAGAATAAACACAATATAAATAACTAGATATCATCCATAGAAATAAATTAATAGTGTGTGGAAGTAATAAATAAACTATTATAAAATGTGATGTAATAATAAATGAAATTCTATAAAATCATGAACAACCATTCCATTCATACAACACTGGTCACCGACTGGGATGACCATGCATGTTGGAATACAAAAGGAAACTAAAATAAAAGAACATGGATCTACTATTATCTCTAATCTAGACCACATAATCAACCACCAGGACACTATTGAGATACTATAACATGAAAAAAAGAATTCACAAGATCTGCCCTGCTCAATCATGAAATCTGGTGCCTCATCCCCAACCGTCATCCATCTATGCTCAACTTGAAAAGAATGCATAAGATTTTCACGCACACCGAGGTGCATTTATTGGGGGTTACAAATACACTCCATAATCCACCCCAATGATGAACCAATTATATATTTCTAGAAATGAATGCTCATTAAATATGCTTATTCTATCTAAGAAACAACTGAAAAGGTAAATAAAAGAATAACATGAATCCATAGTGGATCCCTAGGTTCGTGATCTAGATCCAACCAGAATATTTCCACCATATATGTATATGGTTATATGTTTATATATATATATATATATAATCATGAATAAGGTACAATAAATAACATAAATCAGTAGCAGTCGATCCTTAGGTTCGTAATCCTGCTCGTCTGGACATCCTAGAAATATGGAATTGATATTGATATCATACCACTCAATCCATGTATCATTATGTATGTTTCTAGGTCCATAATCCCAATTTCAAAGACCTACTTATTCTAGTGGTGAAAATATCTATGAGTGGGCTACATCACCACAGAGGGATGCCTGTCTGTACCTTGGGTTCACCTATACTAACTTAAAATATCTATAATAATGGATACAATATATTTATGGAAAATTATATAAATGTGGCATTAATCTATATGTCATACTACTCAATAAACATGTTAACCAATCTAATTTATGATTTCTGGGTCCCAATCCATAGGCAATCACCACATTTTAACATGTAAATACCTAAGGGGACCACCATGAGGAAATTTTTAAATTGAATGATCTACAGATACAAGTACATTCTTAGTATCCATTCATATAAATGGCTCGACAACCCAATCCCTAGAAAGTAACTCTATGATATATTGTAATCGTGTTTCCACTTGAACCTAGGGTGAATCCTAAGCGTCTCATGAGGACATCATAATTATCAATCAAGTACATCTCAAAAAATGGTGTAGAGTGTCATGTCCAACCATCCCAATGAATGATGAGGAGTGTCATGTCTAATATTCGATCATGTAAGGCTCAAAATCAGAATCTTATATAGTACCTCTGGGAATCCTTGTAATGTCACTGTCAGACATGTAAGCTCAATAGCTAGATTTCTGAAAGTAAATCTGATAATCCTGAAAAATATGATTAATAACAAGTCTCAAAATCCATATATTTTAAAATACGTCTAGAAATGTAAAAGTTAAAGAAAGATGAATCACATCAGGCTCATCAACCACCAACCAAGAAACACCTCTAGTAATCATTGATGCATCATAATTGAATAAGTTAATGTATAAATATAGGAGTGAGGGTGCTCGAACAGCTAAACCCACCACTTCTACCACCGCCCCATGAGAATACATGTTCAACATAAGTTCTTACGTGACACCTGCAACAATAACTACCCAAACCCCCAATACTCTATCTCAATTTAGGTTAAATTATGGGCTACCCACTATGTCCCTGAAGTCAATACAATTGAGATGAATCCTACTTGGGATCCTCAATGGTCTAAACATAAGTAAAGGTATCCTATTTGGGATCATCAGATGTGATGGTAAAAAGAGGAATCATATATGGGGCTCTTAATGGAAAATAAATATTGGAATCCTAATCTGTATCCTTAGAAAAAGTATATATATGTATAGGTATCCTACATGGGATTAAGTACATCATATTCTAAGAAGAAGTAATCCTACAGGGGACCCTAGTAATAGTAAGAAGGTGGAGGCATCCTTTGAGAGATCCTTGGAAACAACTAATCTCATGGACTTCCAAGCCAGAAGGGAACATATAGAAATGGATACATTCTTAATGGAAGAGCTATGAAATTATCAGTCAAGGGATACAACACATGGCTCATCTAAGATAAAATTCTCACTCTCATGAGATAAATGGATTCGATAACCTAAAAAAGAACCTATCTGTTTAATAAATATCCTAAAACACCACCTAGGATTCTCGAAATTACCTCAAGGGTT